>JAAGVU020000103.1:22859531-22884910 GCA_011763525.2 Mormyrus iriodes | reverse complement strand
ACGGCTGTTCCCCCCCCCCTTGGAACAACGGGGCCCCCCCCCCCCAGGGGTCCCCCAAGTGGGGTGTTGGTTTTTTCCCCCTTGGTCCCCCCCCCCCCCCCCCCCCCCCCCACACACACACACACACACACAGTCTGAAAACATGCTGATATTAACAGGAGCTACCAAATTTCCCGTAGGTGTGCATGTGTGAGTCAATGGCTTGTGAGTATGCCCTGTGACGGGTTGGTACCCCATCCTGGGTTGTTCCTTGCCTTGTGCCCATAGGCTCAGGACCCCCCAAAACCCTGAAGTGATAAGTGGTTACGGAAGATGGATGAAACTCCAAGCAAGCATGAATCTACTGTGTCCTTCTTTAAGCCTTAAATGATAACTGTACACAGCTTCATCCATGCTCCTATGTATGTCTGCATTCATGTTTGTGCCACAAGGCTTTGCTTTTGGAAAAGTCACCTCGCCAGCAACTAACGGAGGTGAACACCTTCTTTTCACCACATTTGTTTTTTTGTGTATATCTGTATTGCTGTAGCTACTTGCATTTAATAAAGTGGTTAGTATAGATTGTCTTTGTCGTTATTGAATCGTCGCAAAGCAGAACATTTAATTATGGCCGGGTGCACACTTCACAAGCATACTTACTACAGGAAATATTATTACTTTAATACAGCATCAATCCTTATGTTTGATGATTCAATTTCAGAAAATGAATCGCCTGAAATTACACATAAACATTAATAATCTTTTATCTTTTACACTTTTACTCCTTTAAGACTGCAATGTAACATAATTATGTTGAAGTTCACTGTAAACCACATATTTCATTTAATATCAAACTTCAGTTTCACTGTGACTTACAGTCTATATTTTGATGCTAATTCATGAAGAATTCCTTAAATATATATGAATCTTTTTTGATCCATTATTAACTGAGCCCAGCCCAATGTAAAAACAAAGTACCTAAACCTTAGCCAATTATCCTCAGCTTTTCATGTTGCACGTATTTCAGGAATAACCCCATAGACCCTTTCAAAACCTCCCACTACCGAAGAAAAAATCTTGCATTAATTAGATGAGAAATGAAGAACAAAAAAATGAAATTACAGACTTTTTATTGCGTCTTATTATAAGCTTCAGTCCCTGGTGCAGCTGCAGGAGTGATCACCTGCCACGGCGATTATGTGTCCACCTGCAGATCAAGGTCCATTGCCCAAGATTCGCAGCTCCCTATTGGTGAATAGCAAAATGGAGGGAAAGACCTCCACGCAGATTCCAGGATTAATGTTCCTTCCCCTCACTTGTCTTTGTCCAAAAGCTGCGTGTTGACAATATATAACAATCGGGCTAAGTGCTGATTTTACAGTTCTGATATGAATGTTTATTGACAAAAATGTTCCAACACAGACCGCTGTCAAGGAGACTCAAAACTTTGAAAATTGTGTGATGTAAGAATTCAAAATGTATGCTTTGAAAGACCAGGTTTTATTTAATTGAATCTCCTTCATAATTATTTACCTGTGGTACTTAGTAAAATATTACATTTTAAACGTAATACATCTAGTAAGTATCTACAGTAGGTATTTGTAAATTTTTTTTGTGTTTAAAAATATTTATATGAAGAGGAGGCATAGTTTTTACATGTAAATTAGAGACAACAGTGCCAACATGCAGTGATGCAGCTAAATTTGTGTAAAACAAACTCCAAAATATATACATTTTGAAGTGGTGTCAAGATTCTGACATTAAGAATGGGGTCATTAATATTAACAATCTGGCAAGGGCTTTGGAGCTAGCATTGAGGGGACTGCCTACTCAGTATCACTAACTCAGCCCAATCAGGTCTCATATACTATGTGGTGAACATCACATACTGTTGGTAATAATTGTTCCCGCAAGCACCAACCTGAAAGCATGGTAAGCTACTGATGTGTAAGTGCTTTGGCTTTCAAACACGCACACACACACACACACACACACACACACACACACACACACACACACACACACAGATATTGAGTATCTACATCTTTGTGGGGACTCTCCATTCATTTCTTTGGGCATAACCCTAATCCCACATATAACAACCTTAACCCTTACCCAGCCCTAACCATAACCATAAGCAAACGAACAAAATACAAGACCTTTATTATTTTTAGCTTTTGATTGTAGTCACAGATTTCTATAAAACTGAGTTTCCCCTTGTGGGGACTGAAAAAAAATGTCCCCAAGCTCAAAATGGGCATAACAGCGACAGGACCACATTTTTAACACCACAATGCACTACCATACAATTACACTGTGCTAGAGTACAATCTAAGTAAATGCTGCCATTTACCCACTTAAAGCAAATCTGGGAAAGCTGATCTCCTTAGAACTGGACTCACATACTCATATATTGAAAAATGTAAAAACAAAAAAGAAAAAGAAAAATCTGAACAGCACTTATGTTTTAACGTCTGAGTGAAGAATTAAAGGCATAAATACTCTTTTCTGCCTTTTTATCACCACATTTTGCTTAAGATATAAGCAGCTGCTTGGCGTCATGAAAATGTACTCGTGTGCATCACCTGCTTAAGATAATTCTAAGGGATCCTGGGAAACTGAGTTTGGACAGAAGTGTCAGTCGCCAGAAAAGGCAGCTAATGGGATAGTAAAGGTCAGTTAGTGAAAGGGCAGGCCATGGTGAATTGGGCCTAAACGGGTGCTGTGCTTGCTCTTTAAGACCATGTATCATTTGGGTTTTATAGATTTATGTTACAGGACCAAAAGACCAATCTAAAGTAATACCTCAAGTCATCACATTCATGGGGACATGCGACAAAAATACCTGCATATGGAAGCAGGACACGGTGGGGGCAGAAAAGCCGCCTTTAGTAGACTCCTCCTGACAGCTGAACAGCCAGGAGCTGTCCATCTCTGGGGCGATAAGGCCACTCTGCTTTCCCGGTCTCTAAACAAACATGCAGCAGCATGGCTCTGGTTTTTTTTCCCCACGTCATTTAATCCAAGTGCAGCACTATAACAAAATCTGCAACACGCAAGGCAATCAAAGGGAAATGCAAAATGCCTCTTTGTGGATGCATTTAAGAACAATTGGAACCTGTCTTTGTGCTTTGATTGTTTTTGTCAGGCAATGCTCAATTTAGTCACCATATAATAATGGCCATAACAGTAACATGTATTACTATTATTATCCATGCCACTAGTAGTAATTACAGTAATAATATCCTTTATAATGTCACAGTTGCTAAGGCAACCAACAACTTTATTCAGAAAAACTACTAAACTGATATAAATGTCTTTTTAGTGAAATATATCATTGTCACTACCAATGCTCTGTGTTCTTCATAAGACCCACTAAACGAGCTTCACAACACAGAGAACAAGAAAGCAACGACATCTTTCAGACCTCAGCAACAAGTGCGCCGTTTTCCCGCCCCCCTGCGAGTCCCGCCGTGCCGTTGCCCCTTTAAAGCCAGCTGTACTCCACATGCGCTCGCGCCCTTGACAATGCTGCCTGGCGTGGCTGTCAAAACACCGGCTGGTAGTTCTTATCCTACGATTTTAAATACACGTGGATGCACGTTACGTTACAGGAGTACGTGTAACCTTATGTTTATTCGTTTTTGTCCTTAATAAAAATTAAAATAAAATCACGTGTTGCCTTTTAAACACTAATGTACCGGCAGTCTATTTGTCCTGGTCCGTGCGTACTTATGTTTCTAAGTATCAGTTCATATTATCACGGAACTTTGCGTAATCCAGCGACACCAAATCCAGCGCCTTTACGACCTGCGAACAGCGAATCCGGGTAAAAGCGTCGCCGGGACGCCGGCGTTGCCCTTTTAAGAAGCGCCCGGCTGTCTTCCTTTTACAGGGCACTACGGAGCGCAGTGACGCCCCCTATGTGCGGCAGGAGCATCTGCGCGGTGTGGATCCCCACGCTCTCCGTTCAGAACGAGGCTGAGTCGCCTTTGGACGGCTGAGCTGCATTCCTCCCCATTCATGCTGAGGACTTCCAGGCTCTCGAGTGAAATGCTGAGCGAATGACTACGTCCACGGGAAAGGACGTGTCTGCAAGTTTTGGAATGTAACCATGGAAAGGATAGCAAACCCTAGGCTCGCGTTATTCCGTAAGTACCGCAAGAGAATTCTGCTGCATGTCGACTTTGGTGAATATTGTTAAAATATGTGCAGTTTGCGGATTGCAGTTTTTTCCCACCCCTCTCTCTTACGGTGCCTGTCTCGATCTGTTTTCCTTCTAATCCGTCGTGTAGTGACTCCAACATATGTTACGTATATAACTGGGAATTTATGCCTTTCGGGTGGAAATTTATGGGATGGAAGCCCACTCTTCATAATTTTGCGGATTTTTAGTTTTCAGCGAATATGGGTTACAGTATTATATACATACTTGTGATTTCGGGCAACAAACTTGATTTTAAAACTAAGAAACTGTGGATTCTCGCGGTGTAAACGTGCTGGTTACGTGCTGCATACAGTTCGGAGCAGAAAGGAATGTTAGTTTAATTGCTAAGCCGATGTAACTAGCGAAAGCATCACCATCGCGCTTAAACCAGCACACACTCGGAATGCGTTATTCGGTCGGCGATAATTTCTTACCTAAAGACATTAAATAGGCTCAAGTGTGAACGTTAACAATATAACGTGTTTTTCGGTCATTTGGCTTACTTATTTTACACTAACCCCACATTTTCCAGCTGTTACATTTTTTATCTGTGCCTGTATGAGAAATGAGTACTTTTCACGGCATTACATTAAAGCTAGTGAAATTTTAGCGTTAAACTGCCGGGAAATTTTTGCGTGAAGAATGAGTTTTATGAAATTTTGCGTTTCGCTGGGAAAATAGATTGTCGCCGTACGCTGGCGGAATTAAATGTGTTTAGTTCTCGGGTTTAGTTGTCGGGGAAGCACTGGGTATTGTAATTAAAGGTACTATAGATGACTTGGTGGTAGCTTTATTGGCATCAGTAACCTAAGCTAGTCATTTCTAAATGTTTTCTCACGGGACTGCTCGGTGATGTCTTCGAAAAAATCGAGGTCGCTGTTTTAAATCATTTACTCACTCCAGTGATTTTTTTTCATTCTCCGCACACGCTTCACAATACATTTTTATGTTGTCCTAACCATTGGTTAAAATGGGCTTATACCGATCTTTTTGTTATTATTATTTCTTGAATATCCGTATTGCAGCACGTTCGAACTCCCATGCATGTGTGTGTTTGTCAGTGGGTGTGTTCGCATCGGACAATCCGGCTGTTGAAGCAAGAACGCATAAATCACAATTGGGTTTTTTGTTCTCGAAAACTTTTCCGGTTAAAATGCCATTAATCAAATTGTGCGTCGAACGGCTCGCTTCGCATCTGGGAAAGTGTCGGCTCCGTATTTCACTTAGCGAAGATCAGCGAGGCACTAGGCACGGGAAACGGTTTCGTTGCATGGAAAAGGTTAACTAAAAGTGGTGGCTCCATCTGCACGGTCGGGGTTTCGTATCGGTGATGCCAGCATCGGCAGTGTTTCCAGCGCACCGTGCAGGCACGCGCCACGGCCAATTTGCACGGTCTTACCGTGTATGTCTTGACCGCTGCATTGTAAAATTTAGGCATACTGTTATTCCCAACACGGCGATAATTTTGCATTACGGTTCAAACTAGCTCTAATACTTTTTGTTTTATTCTAAAGAAAAAAAATCGAGTTACATACTTAAATAGGTTACTTTAACTTTGTTTTTGGAGCGAGGGCTTCTTCATAAGTGCATCGTTTTTTTGCAAAAATTTGGGGAATTTTAATTCCGAACAAAATAAATATATAGACAGAAACCGATTGCAAGAGAGACGCGATAGATGGATACTGCTTCAAGCATAGATAAAACGTACTTCATAAGGTAGCGCTTGTTATTAAGTTTTCCCCGCAGAATATGTTTGTGGGATAACATTTCCAGGTCCCTTATAAATATATATTTTTATCGGTTTATTATTAACTGTAAGAACAATATTGTGCAGTCACGTCTATTATTTATTGTGTGTTAGTCAAGTAACATAACTGTACTGGTGGCGGCAGCCGGCAGATTAAATAACCAAGGCTAATTCGGGTAATAAAGATAATGACAATCAGGAACTGTGGTAATGATTAAAGAAGGATATAAAGGGTACTGTGTTCATTTGAGCTTTGCTTTTAAGTAGGTGTGGGACAGATATTTATTTTTTCACTTTTCTTGACCTGCTAAAGGAAAACGTGTTTTTTTAGCGTTAATGGTTCGTGCTTTTTTGTGGAGGAACCAATTTACCTAACCCCTTTGTACTGGAAAGTTTCGGGAAATAAGTGCTTCCGAGCCGGGAAGGTCGCTTTCCGTTTCATGTCGCATCGGACACGGACGCCGAGGCGGCTTTGACTCGCAATTCGCCCAGAATCGCTTAACTGAGGAAAAAGAGCTGCAGTTATGAGAAATCACGAACTGGTCGGATTTCTGCACCGCTCCCAGTGTTAATGTGGCGGGCTGACGAAAGTCTGACAGCGCGCAGGCGGGTTAATGGGCGCGGGGCGTGCGGCTCTCCGTAAACGCGGAGGGTCTCCGCTCGTCCGGCCATGCGTCTTTCCACAGACTGAGCATTAATCGGAGTCGCTCTGTCTGTGGGCACATCATGCGGTTTACATACGATTTTTATTAATCTGGGCGTCTGCTGAGCCTTTTAAAGCACTGTGGTATGAGACGTGCTCTGCTCTGCCCATCATGTCCTTGACAAAAGGTAAACTAAAAGTAAGTAAAAAGATGTGTTATTGGCCCTGAGAAAGAAACGGACAAATTTGAATTTTCTGGACAGAAATCTGTGGGATTGACTCAGACAAGGATATATGTTGCATGGCTTCAACAACAAGTACTCTTTGGAAAAGAACAGTTTTAAAAAAACAGCACATTTTCTGTGTATATTGCAGTTTTGAAAAAGTGTCCTGCTATGATTCGATCAGAGTATTAGAAAGTTCAGAGTGAGCCTCAGAGATAACGTCTCAATATAAATAATGTGTCAGGATTTTCAGATATGAAGATGGCTTTGAAAAATAGCTTTAATGTGATTTCCGATTCGGATGTCTGTGTTCCATACAGATGCACACAATTTATTAAGCGGCTCAGCCTCTTTTAATTTACACCTCAGTTACCCTGACAAGAAGCGCAAGTAGATTTCTGCACCGAAACAGCCCCCATACATCCAGAGCCTCCCGCCCCCCATGATCGATTGGCAGACGTTTGAAACCAAACTGACAGCCTCCTTCCAACCCCACCCTGTCTACCCCACCCCCACTCCAGCCCTCTTAATTGCTGCTTTCCCAATTGTGTATTTAACCCTTGTGGTCATGACTGTCTAATTCTGATTCTGCCGCTATGGAGGCGAATTCTCGGCATTGACGCAGCCTTGGCCAGTTGCTTCTGTTATTCCAATGCTCTGGGCGAGCAGTGGCCTCGGGTCCTCTCTCGTGATGGAGTGTTTACCATGTTGGCAAGTTCTCGGGGGGTGGGGAGAGATTAAACCACCCCCAGGCTGCCAACTCTGATTGTCTTGAGACAACCTCAGGCCGCAGTGTTTAGGTTAGGTTGGTACTTCTAGCTGACGGAGAGCAGGAAGTCGTCTTCATCAACGTCTTTGGTTTCAGTGAAGAGATTGAGGACATGGGACAGTGTGGAGAAACTGCCGAACGCCCACCCCCCTGCCCGCCCCCGTTCCTCAGGGATTTCCCTGTCTGTTTACTTTGGGAAGGAGCCTCGTGGTTACCACGGGCTCTGGCCAGCTTATCCAGTCACTCTTTTACATTTCCCAGCCGGAATTTCATGGGTGGCTTTCTAGTAGCCATGATTATAGCAGATTAATATCCGGGTTTGAGAAACCAAAGTGGACCCATGTTTATGTGGCATGGGAGCCTGCTGGGAATGGCTGATAAAGGTGTGCTCCCAGGGTGTGCGTCAGTACTGGTGTTTTCCTTTAATGTAGAATAAATTTTAATAATAGGCTTCTAAAGATAATTCTGTCTGTTAGCATTTTATGAGCCTTCAAATGCTCTGGCTTTTGAAGAGACTGTCACTTTCAAGTATGTGGCATTTTGATGGTGGGATGGCAGAAAAGGGCAGCCACATTAAACTGAAATAATCTCTCCCCTCTGCTCTTCAAAAAGAAACATCAAATAGTGGCACAGCAAATTAAAAAGTGGTGCCATGTACAGTCAGTGTTTTTGGTGGACACTGGTAAAGCAGCATACATAGGGAATAAACCGATAAACTGGAGGATGAAAAGTTTCTATAAACATCAATCAGGCTATGAGATGGGATGGGGTACCTGGGTGCAGTATTGTCTCTCTTTCACGGGTTCAGGCCTCACCCTGTGCATAGCAGTTTTTGGTTACTTGCATGACGATGGTAATGTGTGGCCGGTTTTCCTGGACCAGGAAAGCTTGGCAAGGGGGCTGAACGTCACCTCATCCTACAGGATGGCCGTGCAGTTTGCCGCTGTGGCAGTATGTACCTCTAGCCTCGGCTCAGCTCCCTTTGAGGTCCCTTTGAAAATGACACTAGGCGGCATTTCTTAGAAGGCACAGGGGAACTTAGAGGCCCCGGCTGATGTGTGATTTTCACATGAAGTCCCTGCTTCGCCAGACCGAGGCCTGTGTGTGCGCAACTGACTTCATCTCTATGATACCAGGCCAGTAACATGAATTTGAGAGCCAGGAGGTGTTTGCTGGCCCTGTCACCAGTCATTGTGTTGTAGTTGATCTGGTTTGATGTTTGTATTTTTCTAGGAAGCAGCGAATTCTGTTACTAGCAGAAGCCTGTCATTCGCTGCTTATTATTTTGTCATTCAGGTATTGTAATGCTGTTTAAGGAGCTGTTTTCATGTGACCATCTTCAGAAGGTTTGTGGATTTTTATGCAGTTATGAATGAAGGAGATTATCACCAGTTTTGCTCTGGGTGGATTGAGGCCACCAGTGCCCGCCTCCTGGCTGCTCGCCTCTGCGTATTCACACGCTTCTCCCTGCCGCTGAAGGATTAAAAGGCAGCACCCCTGGGGGCCTGAGCTGTAATTGATGGTTGTCAGTGCCCCCCGCCAACCCCCAGCTGTCAGGATAACATCACGCCGCCGTTCGGCCTCAGCATGGCCAGCTCCCCATTGTTCTCCGGTCATTATCAGGAGGAGCTTAAATAATTCACAAGTCTGCATCTCTACATGTAAGTAAGATGCATTGGAAGTGAGGGTAAAACACACCTGGGGGCCTGTGGGAAGTACGGTGGTAAGAAGTGTCAGAGGTGGTAAATCAGGTGACGCAGTGGGCAGGTCTGTGGAAAAGGTCACCAGTGCTGCTGGCTGCGTCCCTCGGACAGTCAGTGATACATGGTGGTGTCACGTGTGTGCCTGCGAGCTTCTGGAATGGGACACCTCTGAGGGTGGAGTGGGGCGGGGGGTACTGCTGCAGGCTATGGAACTTGTGCTAGCTATGGCGTGCCCCTCATCTGGGTGTGGTGGGAGACCTCGTTTTGTTACCTGTGGGGTGATTAAATGTTCCCCATCATGGCTGCTGTAACATGACAGCAAAAAAAAGGGTGGGAAGTCAAGTTTGGTATCTGTTTGTGTAAGTTGTTCTTACTGAAGGTGACAAGACATTCAAGAAAAACCTGCTTGTGAAAATGCGGGGGACTTCTTCCTCTGCAGGCTCCTCCAGCAGCAACTTTGCTGCTAGGCTTCTGTGACTCACTGCGCCGCTTTTCTGTGTACAGCGGCATGTGACTCTGAGCTTTCAAACCTCTCTCTTCCCACAGTTTTGACCTGCCTACCCAATAGGGAAATGGGGGTGAGGGGGTAGCACCAGATTGGTTATGGGTCATATATCGTGCAGCCTGTTTTAGCAGTGGGTCGTAGGTTGACGTGGGGCACCACCGACAATGCAGCGATACTTCTGTTACTCTGAGAAGAAGGGATGTGGAACAGAGAGAATCAAAGAGAAAAAAACTACCTGTGTCTGTGTGTGACTGATGTGCTAGAGTGTCTACTCAGTATGCCCAGAAGTAAACAGTAGTCAAAGGGAGAGGTAAACTGTTTTCGTGGGAATTTGGTGTTGAGTTTATCCTACGGTGTTTAATCAAGGATGTGGCTTGTGAATTTTTCACCTTCATGTTTGAGTGAATGGCGGTACTTCCTCTGTTGGCCAAGAGACACATTTCTGTCGACTGGCCTGGCTCCCTTGAAGCTCCGGTGCTCTGTGTGTGACCTAGAATCCCCAGCTTTTTATGAAATAGAAATACGATGCTGCCCCTCCCCCACCCAATCACTGTGAACCTACTTTTTTATGCTAGCAACTGATTTAAGGACAGGTGGGGGGCTGTGAGTGGCGTGTGTGTGTGTGTGTGAGGCTGTGTGTGTGCAGATTTCCCCACAATGTGATGAAAAGCTACAACTTTTTACCTTGGTTTTATAAAAATCTGTGAATACAGTCAAAAAACTATAATAGCCAAACGTCTTGTATTTTATTTGGATATCTATGATTAGGGCTGGGTAAGGCTTAGGGTTGTCATAGTTAGGATTTGGTTTATACCCATAGAAATGAATGGAGAATCCCCGTGAAGGTATGAATCCGTGGACTGTGTATGCGTGTGTGTGTGTGTGTGTGTGTGTGTGTGTGTGTGTGTGTGTGTGTGGGGGGGTGTGTGTGCAGGGCCTTGAGGGTCCCGGCGGTGAAGGCCAGTCTGTAAATAACTCTGTAATGTCCCCTGTTCTGTGGAGGCTGTGCGGGCTGTGTGGTAATATGTGGCGTTCTCGCTGTCCCTTCTGGATGTTCTCATCACTGCGCTTTCTCTCCTGCATGCTCTCTGCCAAACCCCCTGATTCATCTGGTTCCCACACAGCCTAGCCTGGAATGCAGCCTGTGTGCTGGGGGGGTCACTTGGCGTCCTGTTCACCCGCTCGTGAACCCTGGGGTTTCCGCTCTCGCTCGGGGGAGTCTGACGTCCCTCAGGCCTGCCGCTTGGGTCCAGCATAGCCGTGGTAAACTGACCTGGGTAATATGATTTTGATTTTGGGCTTGTTCTGGGACACATCTTGTGTGTGAAGATATGCTGTGTTCATTAAAATGGTTGCCTGTATGACTCACAACCGGAATAATTTCAGACTATCAGATGGGAGACATTGCTTTAAATTTTGCTTAGGATGTAGAAGGATTTGGGGTTGGGCTCGGGTTTGGGGTTGGGCTCGGGTAGTCTCATTAACTGTGTTTGAGACAAAACTCTTTTTGACAGGACTCTGTTTGAAACCCATCTAAATCAAAGCAGCTGTCAGACTGGGAGGTCATTTTCAGTTTTATGTACAGGGATGTACAGGGATGCAGCCAAGCTGCATTTCACTCAGTAAATGGTGTCTCCTGTTTAAATCAATTAGTAGGAAATGATTACAGGATTGCAGACAAAAGAATCAGCGTAAGTGTTTCCTGCTCTGGGGTTTAGTGAAGAATAAGGGCCCTTATTTCATAGACAGGTGGTGTGTGTGTGTGTGTGTGTGTGTGTGTGTTTGTGAGTGTGTTTTGGTCCCAACAATGTAATATATATATGACCACACACACACATGCACACACACATGCACACACACACACACACACACACACACACACACACACACGCACACAGACACACAGAGACACACACAGGTACTGTCCCTGCTGGTGGTCTTGCTAAACTATAGGTTAGTAATCCCCAGGATATTCTCCCACTGATTAGCATACAGTTAATTGGAGCAACAAAAATATTATCATTGATACCAGGGAGAAAGAGGCACTTGCTAAACCCCCAGTGGACAGTGCTGTTGGACTCTGACTTCATGTGAGCATATGCACAGGTACAGGTATGTAGGTATAGAGGAGAGCCTTCACAATGCTGGGGATAGCATGCTGGTTCAGGGGCCAGTACTGTCGTCTTATAGCTGCAGCCTTTAGGTTTTTTTTTTAATTTATGTAAGTTTGTAACTTCTCTGGGTAGCTGCTAACCTTCCTGGAGACTTAATTTCTCGCCTTCCTGCCTCGGCCTTGCTGCTAGAGCAGGTGCAGATGGGGTCATGATTTTTTAAATATCTCATCGCTCAATGCTCAGACACTTTACAGAAATGTGGAATAACCAGATGACGTGCTTTAGGCAGGTTTACCCTGAACTACTGTGCAGTTTGTGGGTTGTGCGAGGCCTTTTGGCCAAAATGACAGCAGCTAAGCCATATCATCAGAACATTAATTGAGCCCCAGGTCTTTGGAGAGGTTGTTAATTATTGACATTTGCTAGTGACAGCATCTGGGAATGAGTTATGCCGTTTTCTCTAAACTTTGTTTTCCATTCACACGCCCTGCCCATAGCCAGGGACTTTTATTTTTCTCTCTGGCATGTGGTGCAACCTGACAAACGTACACTGCACTGTATGTTCTTAGTTTTTTTTTTCTGGCGGTAATCTCCCTCTCCTTTCCTGCATGAAAGACCATTGCTGCTCGAAAACCAAACTGTTTTTGGTCCTTTATTTGACTATTCCGGCACTCCGCCTTATACAAAATGCAGTGAAATCGATTGTAACAACTTGGCTGTTGTTAAACAAATCATTTTAATGGTAGTTTGTTAGCCCTGTGGTTTAGAGACTGAAAGCTGCAGCTGTTATCTGGACCCCTTCTCCTGCCTGCACCCCCTTGTCTGTAAATGGAGACAATTAAGTATGTTTCTGTTTGTGTAGAAATTATTCCTATGAAAGCGTGTGTTTAATTCTTTGTGTGTCAACACAGTCCAACGGCATAGGGAGACTGTAATGAGCCTAAGCTTTCTCGTCTTGCTCCACGAGGGACTTGTTCCACTAAGTCAGGCTGCCTTCTGAATGCGTGACTGACTGCCCTCTGGCCTTTGCTGTTTATTCTCACAACACAAAAGGCCGGCGTGTCAGAGTCATCCGCTGGGAATGGCTGTCACTGGCATTCTGTGGGAAGTGGCAATTGAACACCCCCCCCAAGTAGGAATAAACAGAGCACTCTCCCCTTTGCTAGGTGGGTGGTGAAAGTGGGGAGAGTCACCAAGGGCTAAGGCAGTTCCTTTAATCCTTGCCCCCCCCCCATCATTTTGAACGATTGGCTTAGGCCTTCTCTCACAACAAGAACTTTTTTCAGGAACTTCTGTCACATTTCAACCACAGGAATTTGATTGTAGTACCTGGGAGGCAGTTTATGAGCCTTTTTTAAATCCTTACCCTGGTGTAGGTATTTTGTGTTCTCCTAGAAATTACGCGGTGGGGCTAATAGCGGTTACTTCCTGGTTGGTTCACCACAAGCACCGGCGCTAAGTGAATTGAGAGCAGTTAGAAGTAGTGGAACAAAAAATTTTGTATCAGGTTAACTGGATTAATGAATACCCTTTTTGCTTGCATCCCCACATATCTGCCTCAGAAAGTTTGATATTCACAATTCTATGTAAACATGCTTTGGCTTTCGTGTTGTTTTCTGTATAGTGGTACACCAGCATAGAGGATGAGACACCTCTGGGGGAAAGCCGGTGCTGAAACTTGCTGGTTAGCAGAATCACTGTACATCTTTTATAATATGTGGAAGATCCAGTCTGTATTATGCAGGATTATCCCATATTGTAGAGTTAAAGCTGCTTCCCGTTTTGAACGAGAGCTGTCACGATTACTCGATTAAACTCGATTACTAAAAACCATCGATTAAAATATTCCTTCTCGATTACTCGGCAGTATGGCGGAAGGGAGACAGCGCATAGCAGATGAAGGTGAAAATGAAGAGCGAAAACCATCAGCTGTGTGGAAGCACTTCACATTAACACACACACTGCAAAACGAAACTTAAATATCACCACAGCTCGACTGCAATGCAGATGCATCTTAAATACGATTTCCGGGTTTGACGGATTCGCCCAATAATGTGAGGTTATCCATAGATATGTGCCATTTAGTAGCCTAGCCTGTCGCTTTTGCTTAATTTACTTTCTATGATTTCTCCATGTTAAAATAATCACTGCTAAAACAAATGTTAGCTTTGTGTCTTAGCCGCTATTGTGCGCATAACATGGTACGATAACCATATAATATTAATGATTTTGGTGAACACATTGTGTGTTTTTAGTACTGTTGAATATTTTATGTTATTGCGATACTTAAAAAGTTGAAAACGTACTATTTAGCCAGATGGAACTTTTCTATCAACAGATTCTGTCAAATAAGTTGGTGGTATTGTCGTTAGTTGTGCCAACAGACACAAAACAGTGCCGACAGTCATTTGCCTTTGCTCAATATCGTCTCTATCAAATACAAAATATTTCCATACAGCGGAAGACGGATGTCTTTTCTTCACCAGTTCTAGTTCGCTTTTCTTATCTTTGCTTGTTTTGTTTAATTTCTGTTGAACACGCCGCACAGTCTCTGAGTGAATGAAATAGTAAGGACGAGAATGATTATGATTATCTGAGAGAGCACATGCAGAGCTCAAAAGAAAGCTAAACTTTAGACTCATTTTTTTGACATATACTAGATAGTTATAAAAGGGAACGAATTGCAAAACTTGCAAAATTTTCTTTCCTTTGACTGACCAAAAATGTTTTAACGCAGCGTATTGATGGTTTGAACCCAGCAGACTATTGTGGTCCTTGCGATGTCAGACTATATCAATATTATTATCGCACATTGTGCAGGCCTGTCAGGATGGGGCAGTGGTGCAATGGGTAGCGCTGTGGCTGCACACCTCCACTTTGTGCGTGTGAGGTTTGCGTATTTACCCCGTGTGGGCGTGGCTTTTTGACGGTCATCGCCCTCCTTCCACTGTCCAGAAACATGCAGCTTTAAATGAAGGTTCCTGCCTAACGCCAAATGCAATGTATGTAATATAATATAATATAATGTAATATAATATAATATAATATAATAAGCGATTACTTGATGAATTGTCAGATTAATCAGTAGATTATTCGGCTATTAATATAATCGATAGTGAAAGCTCTATTTTGAACCAATACAGTATGCCATTTGTACTGTATTTTCTGACCATGCGATTCACGTGATTGATCCCCCAATAACTAGCAAATAACTAACAAAAGAACTTGTTCATCTGCCATTGTTTTGTGGTCATGGTGTAATTTCCTGGCTTATGAAATTATGTGATATGTGATAAGTTTAATGCACAATTTTTTTGCGTCTTCCATGCTTATTTAGCATAGAGGTCACAGTTCTTGTTGTGCGGTGGGAAAGCGGCACACAGCGGTGACCAGGGGCTACAAAACTAAGACAGGCCAGGAACTAGAAACCAGGAACCAGGTTTCTGAACAGTCTGCCTGGTCACCCTGGTGCTTGGGGTCCAATCATTAGCTAGGCATTGATCCACTCTCTATCTATCTATCTATCTATCTATCTATCTGTTTGTCTCTCTGTCTCTCTGTCAGCTATGTGACGAAGTTCCACTTTCTGCTGTACTTGTCTAGACCCTTTAATGGATTTCGAAAATGTTAGACGGTAATTTTTAACACCTAATTACATGTTTATTTGGTCCAGATGGTATCCCATAAAAAGCCTTTTATTAAAATGAGGGCGCATGTTCTAATTTTAGGGAAAAACATATTATTTTTCATGCAAATCTGAATTGCTTTCTGCTGTTTATTTAAGAATTTTTATTTACGTTGAAGATGCAAATGTAGCCTTTAAGAAAATTAAAATGCTAAACAGAAGTGAGTATTGTAGCAGCTGATCTGGGCGGGCTGTTCATTAGTCTGATGTAATTGACTCGGCACAAACACGGTCGAGAGAGATTGAAGGATCTGTCTGAAAAGGTCAGGTGGACAGTGGGATGACACATCTGCTGCACAGGTCTGTTTTTGAAGCCTGCAGTTCTGACCCGTTTACTGCAGTGTTTACCTGTCCGGTCCTCTGGGACCCACAGTCAGTCCATGTTTTTGCTCCCTCCCAGCTTCATGCCAGACAGTCCACATTTTTTGATCCCTCCCAGCTCCCGGTAGGAGCAAAAATGTGGTCTGTCTGTGGGTCCCTGAGGACCGCATTGGGAAACACTGACTTACTGTACTGTTGTAGCTCTTTATTCACCAGCTTTTGATTGCCGGTCCAGCTTCTTCCCTCTCAAATCCAGATTCTTTTTTTTTTGTTTAACCATAACAAGATGGAGATATTGGCAAAAGCAGAGACTGAGGACCTGGCTGGTCACTGTAGCTGTTAGTGGGAGTGGAGTTGAGCTGTATAAGAAGGGGCTGGTCATTGCCGCGGTTCCATAGCAGGAGGCATATCAGAGGGCTGTATGATGGCTGGTGAAGGGAGCATCCCCCATTTCTCCAGTGTATGGACTATCTGTCTGTGGGTGATGTCGCGGGGCATGGGAAGGTTGATCTAACATGGTGCGACTGCTGAATGATGGCCCTGCCGGGGCACCCTGGTGGGTGGTCAACCCCACATAGGGAGACCTGGAGGTTGGGGTGGGGGGGACACTTGTTTGGCTACCTCTTGTGAGGCAAATTTGTACAAACCACATGTAGGCAAATCAGCAGACAGCAATGATGTGGCCCACGTCTCGCAACTTTTTTCCCCTCTTTTAAGTAAAGTTTATGTAGTACATATCAGATTGCACACAGCACAGGTTTTTCCTGTCTGCACTTTTTTCTCCACCCGGTGTCAATTCTGCAGTGGAACCTGCCCTGCATAATTCTTTGCTCTAGGTGGAATGTGTGCTGACAGTCAGAAAAACAGAATGCTACTGCAACGCAGACGTGTTGGTGGGTTTCTGGTCCCTGAGAAACATGGCTTTCCCTGGCTTCCGGGCAGTTCCTGGGGCGGGATTCATTGGAAGATGTTAGCCTATAGTTAAAAGTAATAGTTTGAGGCTGTGAGGTAGGCCCTACTCGTACTCCAGTACACAAACTACTTTATACAAGGTATTCTAAATATCCAGCTATGTGACTGCATAAAACAAAATGCGGTATCTCTACATATACGTAGAGTCACCGCTGCATGTGGCGGCTCGAGTCGTCAGGGCTTTCTTGAATTGGCCCATTGAAGTTCTGTGTGTCTGGAATTCCCACTGGTTGTGGTGGTGTTTACACAAGAGGCTGTCAAAGCCCTCAGGTATTCGTGACAGTGGAGTGGAGGACTTTCCTGGGCCAGGGAGAGGTTAATTGCTTGGGTAATTGTCTGCAGTGCATCACGCCTGCGGATGAGAGGCATGCATGATGTAGGGTGCGCTGAACAGAGAGTCACTTTCCCCTGGCGGTTGGCATGTGGTGTGTGACTTTCCTTCTTTCTCAGGCAGTGGGTCCTTTGTTTTTATTTTTTATTACTGTTACCCCCTATAAACTGCAGTCTGTTAGTAGATAGACACAGGTCACATGTAGCAGCATTCGTCCATCGATCCAGCACCAGTTTGCCCAGCTGTGGCACAAGTCAGAGTTTGCTGCTCGAACCCCTATTCTGAGATGTCGAATCCATTAAGGTGCGTGCGGCTCTCGTAAATATTTGGCATGCGGACATGAGATGAGCAGACATGAACCAGTGTGAGGAGAGGTATTTACGCAAGGAGTAAATGTATTCTGGTATGCGGGGGGAGGAAGGAGGTCAGACCTAACGTTTGCTAGAGTGGAACGATGTAGATTGAGGGGAGGGTTGAAGTGGTGGTGCTGCTACATGACCTTGAGGAGCACATTTGTCTGGAGCAAACAGTCTTAATTTTTAACCAACTTTACCAATGAAAGGTATAGGGGATTTTTTTGTCTGTATTATTTCTCCTTTTAAGGATAAAAAAATGAAGAGACTATGCCATGATGAGTTGAAGCAGGCACACGTGTAATCTGGTGCAGAATGATGACATTTTGCCTTTGTTTCTCTCTTTTTTCGGGTGCTCCCGGGCCCCTGGTTGGCGGTGGGGGAGGGGCACTCTATGGAAATGCAAGGAGAAGGAGACAGGTGTAGCTGGAGGTGCAGTGTGATTGAAAGGAAAGGGCTATAACCACGCCCTCCCCCCCACCTCACCCCACCCCTCACCCCCTCCAGATTTCAGCCTGGTGAATTTGGTTAAGGAAGGAATGACTGGGGTCGCTGCAAGATTGGAAAGAAATCACCCAAGGCTTTATCTAAGCAGAGGGCTGTATGTGTGAGATGGAATGATACAAAGATTAAATGTTGTTTGTGACTTGAGCAGCTCAAAACACACACATACACACTCACAGACACACAGACACACACAGACTGACAGCCAGACAGACAGACAGGCAGACAGACAGACACACACCCCAACTTTGGGGTCCCTCCCAAATCTACAGACGAGAAGCTGGTACAACAACTGCTCCAGCACATGCCCCCCCCCCCATTTTAATCCCCCACCTGTGTCTTACACAGACCCCACTTTCAGTGCGGGGAGTGGCACAGCTGCTTTTTGGCCTTTAAGGCACACAGCGGCCATGCACACCGCAGAGGCAGCTGGCTTCCCTTAGCCGCGCGCGGCTTGTCCGCTAGCGGCCTGTCTGCACGCCCACTCGCCACGGATTTTCCCGCCTGTGACAGCAGCGCTCGCGGTGTGTGCTCTCCTGATTTACATTGTCAGTAGAAGTGACTCTCGAAGCTCTCCAATCGCAGATTGCACCGTTCTGTTCTCTTACGGAGCGGTCTTTGTGGCGGGCTGATTTTTTACCCCATCCCCCCATTCATTCTTCCCACACTGCAGTGCAGGTTTATTTATAAAGGGGGTGTTTAGATTGTGGGACAGCCTGTCTCTTAAACAGCTGCACTTGTTATTTTTCTATTTTCATCTTTGTCTTCTTTTCTGTACTGATAAAGGCAACAACATGTATTTCCCTGTGAAAAATTTATCCTCTGGACGGTTTCCATCCATCCATATATATATATATATATATATATATATATATATATATGTATGCATGTATGTATGTATGTGTGTTTGTGTGTGTGTGGGGACATTTTTTTGGTCCCCACAAGGGGAAATCCAATTTTATAAAAAACTGTGACTGCAATCATAAAACTAAAGATGCTAAAAAGCTTATATTTTGTTTGGTTACTTAAGGTTAAGGTTAGGGTTGGGTAGGGGTTAAGGTTGTCATTGTTGGGGTTGGGTTTTACCCATAGAAATGAATGGAGAGACCTGACAAAGATATGAAACATATATGAGTCTCTCTCTCTCTCTCTCTCTCTCTCTATCTATCTATCGATCTGTCTGTCTGTCTGTCTGTAATAAACAAAAGTATTTCATCAAATCCAGGGCAAGAATTATGGAGATGAGAAAACATTACAAATTAATTAAAAACCAAGCAAAGATACACATCTTGTCATGCAAATTGTTTGCTGTGGGTTAAGTTGAAAGATCTAAAAACATTTTGTATTCTTTGATTTTGGGTTACCTATTTGGGGAAAATGGTTAAAAATCATCAAATTGGAGCAACCAATGACACAGTTTTAAAATATCTTGAAAGTAAAGATAAATTGCTCTACACAAAAAACAAACACTATTACATACCATTTTTTCCCGAAAAATTCTTAAGCTTCTGAGAATGACCCATATTTTAATGTAAACTTCTGATGGGCAGATTATTCATTTCCAACAAAAATGCTGCTTACAAGCTGACTTTCAATCCTTTCAAAAAGGCATTGGAAATGCATATACCACGTGTACATATAATCTCGGGTACTCAACAGGCAGATCGACGCAGTATCTAATTATAACAATGTGAACGATCTCAAATCTAAAACCTATTTGGCAAATGGCTTTAAAAACACAAACCTGACATTCACTGAAAGTGCACTTAATAATAGGAGAGATCTTAAAATTTTAAGGTTTATGCCTTCAGTAAAATAAAACATTTTTTTTTAAAACGGAACAAACCTGGGTCCTGTATCATGAAGCCAGATTTCTTGTTTAGCTGGATTAACTTATCAGATATTAGGGACCCCAGTTTAGATGGACTTCATCTTCATTCACTTATATTTAGCCCAAACTACCAGAAATCCAACAAGTTACCCTGCTAAGCGTGAAACCCAGCATTGTGATACAGGTCCCGGGTAACATCAGCTTACCTGAGAGTTGCTAACTGAATATTTTGATTTTAGTGGTGAATTCTGCAGTTCTGTGCAACGTCATGACCTAAAAGCTCACATTGTTTACAGCCAGGAAGGAATATAATAGGTCTCTAAGAATCTTTGCAAATACTATTCTCCCATTTGGGTATTAAAATTCTGCATGTGTTAATTTGATCAATGAAATAATAATGTGTTACGACGTTAAAATTAACACTTTGCCTTAACGCAATACATTTCCCAGCCCCAAATATAGCCAGCTAGTTGTTTATTTCTGCTGTCTCTCCACCCCATTGTCTCTTTATGGTGTATTTTACTGATCTCCAATGGGAACAATTTTATTTTATTATCCCACAGCTTTACACAGGTAAATAATAATAAAAAAAAAAACTCACAACAATAATCGCTCCCAGAACAATAAAATAAATAAAATAAAATAATTAAATAAACAATAAATAGTTAGAAGCATAGTAAGTGTGTTAGTGATTTTTTCAGTTTAGCTAATATATTCGAGGAAATGCTAATTTATTTAAAGAAATGCTATGCTAATACTTTTAAACAGTTGCACAGTAATTTATACGACACACCTCTTTTTGTCCCATTTCAATCAGGTGATTTGAGTGATTTATTTATTCCTGGTCGTTAAGAGCTAATGTTGTTTTGAAAATGTAATTGTATTTCATTTTGGATTACATTAGCGCAAGCAAAAACTGATTCTGGCTGCAGTTAATTGCAGCACAGATTTACATATTCAGCGTTTTCAGTCCCTTGGATGCCCAGGCACTGTTTTTGAATTAATTGGTATTAGGCATTTCCTTTGTGGAAAAGAACTATTGGAATGGCAGCATTTATTTTTAGTTTCTGTTGGGTGTAGAGGAAGTGATGGACGTCAGCAGCTGTGATAAGACCTTGAAGGTATGGCAATAAAATGGCCTTTTCTGCACATTTTAATTCCTTTACCCAGTGATTGTCCCGTAAAAGCATTGATCTCCACAAAGTGCTCTGGTTTAAAATTTTGATAGATTTTTATGTGCCTTGTGAGTGTGTGTAACTGTGTGTGAGCATACACTCGTATCTGTACGGTAGGGCTTTTTCCCCATAACAAGAATTAGCTTAGCAATAAGTGGTGAATTAGGACTAAGTGCAGCTAAATGGAGGCAATCCTCTCACTACAGGAAATTTGTGCCACAAAGATTGTCAGCTCAGTCAAAGGTTTTTGTTCCAAAGGGCTGGCAAGCAGGGAATTTATGCCTTAGATCATCGGGACTGATTGGGCTGCATTGGGGAATGGGTTGACTCTTGTGGGTGTGTTGAGGCGGAACCCGAAATATTGGCCGTTGCTTGTGAGATAACCAAGATTGTTTGTGTACCTGTCATTCACTTAATTGAGGCCCAAGGAACAAACATGCACCAAACTTACACAGCAACCTACACCACTGCTCATCACATTCCTGTTGTTGGTTGTGAGAAGTCTGTGCGCAATGGAAGTAGTACATTCAGTCCACTTGCTAACCACTCACTGTAAAGGTAACGGATTCAGTAAGCATAATAAGAGAGGCATTGATATCCACGGTTAATCTGTGCTTGGCTTATGCTACACTCCACTCTGCATTTAGTCTTGTTTGACAGCAGCCCCCTGTAGTCCAAGATGCCCATCCTAGTAATTAAATGTTGTGTGGGATATTTCCCCCAGGTCCCATTCAACTTTAAAGCTACGTATGTGCTGTGAATGTTTCTACTCACCTTCCCGTTTGGCTGGCTTTCTCTGGTCTTTTAAACCACAGAATGCAAAATCAATAGGAAATGTTCCACTGCAGCTCATAATGTGTTTTTTCTCCCCCCCCCCCCCCACTTGTAGGGCTCTCGGCTGTGCTACTGTGGATGTTATAGATGACAGCTCTACGGCAAGTGAAAAACTGGACGTCTGGTCTATAAGTGTGCTTTCCCTCCCAATTCATTGACGTGGTGCAGCCAAACCGGACGAAGGACCAGGAGGAAGAGCCCACTATCTAACCTTAGCTGTAGAGGGGCAGTGCATGAAAATGTGGTCTTGCAGGAGACCGATGAGCAGCCTGCTCCTTCTGCTCCTCCAGGGGGTGCCACTTATCCTGGCTGTGGCCCGCATTACGCCCATGCCCTTCAAGACCTTTTCCCCACTGGACGGAGGCCTGACGCACATGGTGATCCATAACAAGACAGGCGAGGTGTACGTGGGTGCAGTCAACTGGATCTTCAAGCTGTCTAGCAACCTGACAAAGCTTCGTAGTCATATGACCGGCCCAGTGGTAGACAACGAGAAGTGTTACCCGCCACCGAGTGTGCAGTCCTGCCCGCACGAACTGGCACAGACGATCAACGTGAACAAGCTACTGCTGGTGGATTACACTCAAAACCGTCTCATCGCCTGTGGGAGCACCTCCCAGGGGATCTGCCAGTTCCTTAGACTGGATGACCTCTTCAAGCTGGGTGAGCCACACCACCGCAAGGAACACTACCTATCCAGCGTCAATGAGTCAGGTACCATGTCGGGTGTCATCATTGAAGGGATGGACAGCCTGAACAGCAAGCTCTTTGTTGGCACACCCATTGACGGCAAGTCGGAGTACTTTCCCACACTGTCCAGCCGCAAGCTGATGGCTAATGAGGAGAATGCTGATATGTTCAGCTTTGTCTACCAGGATGAGTTTGTCTCTTCTCAGCTGAAAATCCCCTCTGATACGCTGTCAAAGTTTCCAGCCTTTGACATCTATTACATCTACGGATTCAGTAGCGAACAGTTCGTCTACTACCTTACTTTGCAGTTGGACACGCAGCTCACCTCACCTGATGCTAGCGGCGAGCAGTTCTTCACCTCCAAGATTGTGCGACTATGTGTGGATGACCCTAAGTTCTACTCCTATGTGGAGTTCCCTATTGGCTGTACTAAGGACGGTGTGGAGTACCGGCTCATCCAGGATGCCTACCTTACTCGGCCTGGTCGGCTGCTCGCTCGTTCTTTGGGTATCTCTGAGAAGGAGGACATCCTGTTCACAGTTTTCTCACAGGGCCAGAAGAATAGGGCCAAACCACCTAAGGAGTCAGCGCTCTGCCTCTTCACACTACGTCGTATCAAGGAAAAGATCAAGGAACGCATCCAGTCGTGCTACAAAGGTGAAGGGAAGCTGTCTCTGCCATGGCTGCTCAACAAGGAACTAACTTGTATTAACTCGGTAAGTCCTAATGTGTTTAGAAGGATGTTCACCAAGTTCTGCATTAAGAAAGACCCCAAAAAATACCATTCCAATCCTGTATTCTAGTCTCCCTCTCTGGATGTGCCTCAGGTTTGCTATATAGGGATAATGTTTTTTCATAAAAATTGTCTTCAAGAAACTCTCTTGTCAGTTCTCACACCAAGAAAGAGTTCATTATTTGCTCCCAGGATTTGTGTTCTGCCATTCCTCACTCCACTGTCGTTTTCAGGCTGCTGATCTCTCCCGAGAGTCTGGGCTGAGATTTGGCCTGATGTCAGCGAGTGGCTCTTTGTGACATTAGGGAAAGGGCGTACTTGCTTAATGACACTGATGCGCAGTCTTGTGGCATTACCTTTTTGTCACGTTGGTCAGCATCCTGTGGATGTGCTGTGATGTGTGGATGTCCCAGAATACAACATGCAGTGATATTTAGTTGACCGTCCGTGTGTTTCCACTGCAGTGTTTCCAGTGATCGGTGTTTGATGTAGTACACTGCACTTTTCTGTCCTACTGGGTGCAGGTTAGACAAACTATGAAGGTAATGGCAAGATCACCCCCAGGCCTAGTTAGGTGTAATATACCTTTGAACAGTTAATTAGCATGAATGGAGGAGTGTGGGGCGGTGAGCAAGCTGTAAGCTAGTGTGAAGGCAGTGCTTGTCATCGCATCCCTCCCCTTGTCTTGATCCCCAAGCTCTTAACTCCTCCGCATTTACCAGTTGCTAGATTTGCCATTTTTTGTTAACGAGTGCTGCTGTTTGGGAATCCTCAGGTGCCTGACTGAGGCACGCCTTGGCCAAAACCTTGTTTTCTCTTCAAATACTCGACTATTTGGTGAAATAAAAATGCTCAATTTTGCAGAAATTTCCTAATTAATTGTACACAGGATAATAATGTCCCCTGATTAAAAAGAAATAACAATGTTAGCTTAGCATTTTACACCTGATCCTGGTTTTGCATGATCCTCTTTGAATATTAGCGATGGTTAGCTGCCTCTGCGAAGCCAGAGTGTCAGTAACTATAACTGTGCCAAAGCCTGACAAGCACACCAATGAGACGCGGAAGCCACATCCTGCTGCTTCTGCAGTCTGTCAGCAAATCACACCAGCTAATGTTTGAACCAAACCGGCCGATAACACTCAGTCGCCCACTCTTGCCAAGAAATGTAATTCTCGTGTCATATTCACCACGTGACATGCAGGATAACATTCATAACTTTCTACTGGAGTAATCTGCACCTCATTTTTTAAAAGCCTATTTCTCCTCCTTGTGGCAAGGCACTAAGCTTCACTGGCATGACCTCAACAACACAAAGTCAAAGGCTGTTGCCCTAAAATTCACCAACTGGGGGTATGGGCGCCGTCACCACGGTATAATTTGCTAAGTGGGGGGAGGTGGGGTGAGCGCCAGTGTTATGTATTGCCATCACTAGCCACAGTAAAAGGAATTGTTTAGGGAAGGAATTTGTGTTTGGGTCTGCTCTAGCTATGAATTGTGTGTGTGTGTGTGTGTGTGTGTGTGTGTCGGTTGGTGTGTGCGTGTGTGTGTGTGTGTGTGTGTCGGTTGGTGTGTGCGTGTGTTGTTTGGGAGGGTTTGGAGAGATGGTTCTTTACAGCTCCAAAATTGAGAAGAATGAAATTCCGCTGAAAATCGGGGAGGGGGATGAGGTTTTCTGCGTCATCTGCTCTCACCTTGAAATTATGGGTCGGACTGATTTTAACGGGCTACTTCAGTACCTTCAGTACTATGATGACACCATTTTTCTAAGGAATGTCAAAGAACGTCACTATGCATTGGCATATATCTTCAGTATTGAAAATTGATTCATGGAATATCATAGGAAAAAGTCACTGAGGTTCCCGCATTCGGCATTCACACTGCATTTTGAGTAACTGGTGACCTCTGTCAAACGTGCTATGCATGAACTCATTCTTGCTTGTCAAAGGATTTTTTTCCAAGGAGTCTCCTGACCTTTGCATGTTACAGAGGAAATCAATATAAGCCATTTGTCCCACTCAAATGCAGATCTGAGATGCTGAGCTATGTAATGACACTT
>JAAGVU020000103.1:22843961-22859254 GCA_011763525.2 Mormyrus iriodes | reverse complement strand
ACCTGAGGCTATTCATGCATTATTGTTTCCAGCCTTCGTAAAGTATCTGGTTGATGTATCTGGGACTTTGATAGTTCCAGCATCGCAATCCGTCATCTGTGTGTATTCTGTCTGCTTTTCATCCACACCACTGTCTCACCCCAAACCCAGAAGCAGCAACTGAATTGTTACCAGTCACCTTCCCTTAGCAGCTGCTTGTGTGCTTGCAAATCTCTGCGGCTTAGCCCTTATAATGACCCATTCGAGGTGTCCTTGGGAATTTAGGCAGCTGCTGCTGTTCTGCCCTGGTTTCTCTTGTTCTGTCACTGTTGAACAAGCGTGTGTTCCTGCTAGGCGTGTAGCTGGCCTTGCTAGCCCACATGGACCGTTTCACCACTTCGTTCTGAGATGTACAGTGGAGGCAGTACCTTGTGCATGGTGCAGGAGGGTCAGTCCAAGGTTAACATTTGGGCATTTTGTGGGGTAAGGTGAGGTGTGATTATGGTGCCCTTGTTAACCTTGGACAGATTACAGGAGCGCATTTAAAGACCACTTTGTGAAATGGACTGCAGCCCTTACACTATATTGCTGGGAACGCAAGTGGTTATCCCTCATCAAGGAATGCTCATTTGTCTGGTGGGCTATAAACTTTAGTTATATTCTGTTCAAAGGCTTTGCTCTCTCAAAGTGGTCTTGGCATATTAATTGCTTGTTTTCTGGGATGTTGCTTGTGCATAGGCCGGCCCCTCCTTCCCATAAAATTATGAAGTTTGCAGGTTATTGGCGGTTTAGAACAGTGCTGATTAGGGCCCCTCCTGACTTCATACGGAAATCCTTGGACTAAATATTCATGTTTGGTGTAGTGTTAAGTTCTGGCCTTGTTTACGAAACACTGGGAAAAGTCATTGAGTTTTCTGTCATGCTGGCATAGCAGAAGTAATTGTCTGCCTGTAATTGTGCCTGGTCCATGGACCTTGGGCATTTCTGGAATATTCTTGAGTGCAGTTGTTTTTATACTCTGGGTATCCAGGCATTTTGCTTATAGCAGTTTTCATACCACGACATACAAGATGAACCATTGCATTGTTACATTCACCCCACTGTCCATCCAGCCATTTTAGGATTGTATTTCTGTGCCTGCTCTCTCCCACTAGAAGCCAGAATGTAGTTTGGTCTCATCACTGATTGCACCTGAGGATTACTGTGCCATCTAGAGTGCAATACTCTGCATCTAGCAGATTGTGGAGCTGCTAAGGACACACTGTTCTAATCTGAAATTCCCAGGAGGAACTAATGCTGAATTAACCTTAAAAAGGTTCTTTAACCTGAATCGTTCCAGTGAGATATCCAGCTGTATAAAGATGGCTGCAGTTGTAAGCTACGTTGAGTAAAAGCATCAGCTAAACAAAAAAATATGTATACATCTAGCAAAGAGGAAGAGTGCCAGATCGGAACTGTATTGTTTGGATTTTGGTGGTGTCCTGTGTGCATGGAAAGTTGGATGAAAAGTGTGTAATTTGTCTCTCCAGAGAGTATGAGATGCAGATCACTAACTCCAGGCAAAGTTGGTCGGAGGCAAGATGCCTTCTGTGACCTTTCATCAGTGGAGTGTGTCTCTTGGAAGTCCCCCAATGAGACGGGCTTGATGCTAATGAACTAAGCTTAGAATTATGCTGCTGTTTCGCGGTCAGCATATACAGCGCTATTAGCTGTGTCCTATAGTGTGTCGAAGAGGATCAGAGAAGCGGTACTCCTCTTGGTGATGTTTGAAGAGGTCCGCATTTTCCAGAGCGGCTGCCGCCACCAGAGTCCGGCTCGCTGTAGCTGGAAGGTGCGGCCCACTGTGGGAGCGTGTGAAAGCGTGCATGGCAGCTTCAAGCGGGCACTTTCAGTGACACTGTGCTGCTCCCAAAACTGAGCTGTATTTCAGACGTTATGGAGTTTCCTGTGCCGTATGGGGAATAGGACATGAAATTTAAATGTGACAGTGATGACATCCAGGGAATATCTAAGTTGCATACGCACATAGAGAAGCCTGAAAAGTGTTTAAGCATCTACCCAAGTAAAATCTGTGATTTATTAGTCAAAATAAATTAAATAAATTTACAGGAAGAAGTATGTATATTAATGGAAACTCAGAGGTGTGTGTACACAGCATTTTGGATAAAGCAGTGACACCCATTGTGAACAAGGGAAATCTAGGTAAACTGGCCAAATGACCACTTGCAACCTAACAGTCTGTATCGCCGAGCTGCACTTTGACGTGACAAACAGTAAATCTAAAAGTGTCACCTGGGATTTATTGATTCTTACATTTATTTATGTAAGCCAGAGACTGTGTATTTGCACTGGACAAATTGATTTGCTATTTCAAATATTATGTCTTGTTACCTCTTCCCATGAACCGATCATATACAGTCATGTGAAAAAGTTTGGACACCCCATTAAATATTTAGTTCTTCATTTAGAAATATAGACATATCAATATTAAATCTTCTTTCAAATTAATTCCGTAGAAAAAGGAGATGTAACTGCATCACCTATGCAAAAACAAGGAACAAATCCACTTATTTAACAAAGGAAATTAACTAAGATGCCAATTTCCACTGAGGAAAAAGTTAGGACACACTCTCATTCGTCACTATTTAAAATGCCTAGAATTAGATTCAGGTGCACCACACCGAGTGAAAATGATTAGAACATTGTTAGAGAGCTATTTGGTGGAGGCTGTCTTACTTAAACCACAGATATTTAGTTTGGTTTCCTCTAGATTAAGGGAGTGGTATCACCATGGTGAGATCAAAAGAGCTCTCGGAGGCCTTCAGAAAGAAGGTTATAGATGCATATGAGTCTGGGAAGGGATATAAAAAGATCTCAAGAGAGTTTGGAATCAGCCATTCCACTGTACGGAAAATAATTTACAAGTGGAGAACCTTTAAAACAACTGCCAACATGGCCAGGTTAGGCTGTCCTAGCAAGTTCAGCCCAAGAGCAGACCACAAGATGCTGAAAGAATCTCCAAAATTCCTAAAATGTCATCATGGGACATACAGGAAGCTATTGCCTTGGTTGATGCCAAGGTACATGCATCTACCATCAGAAAGAGACTGCACAAGTTTGTTTTACATAGGAGGGGTACAAGGAAGAAACCATTTCTGTCAAAAAAAAATCAGGGCAAGACTGAAGTTTGCCAGAGATCACCTAGACAAAGGCCAGGACTTTTGGAGCAACCCACTTTGTACAGATGAATCTAAAATTGAATTATTTGGACACAGTAACAGAGGACATATTTGGCATAAACCAAAGGCAGCTTTTGAGTAAAGAATCTCATACCAAATGTGAAGCATGGGGGTGGAAATGTCATGGTTTAGGGCTGCTTTGCTGCAGGAGGACCAACATAGAATCAACTATGAATTCTTCATTGTATCAGAGGGTGCTTGCGGACAATGTGAGATCATCTGTCCAGAAGTTGAAGCTGAAGTGGGGGTGGACCATGCAACATGACAATGAACCAAAACATTCCGGTAAATCTACCAAGGAATGGCTTAGAAGAAAGAAATGGAGAGTTCTGGAATGGCCAAGTCAAAGCCCAGATCTGCATCCCATTGAGATGCTGTGGGGTGATTTGAAACAGGCTGTGCATGCAAGACACCCTTCAAACATTACACGGCTTAAGGAATTGAAGAGTGAGGAAAACTTTCTGCCAGTTGATGTCAGAAATTGATGGATGGTTATAGGAAACATCTCATTGCGGTTATTTCAGCCACACGGGTAGGGTGTCCTAACTTTTTCCTCAGTAGGAAGTGGAATCTTAGGTAATTTCTTTTGTTAAATAAGTGAATTTGTTTCTTGTTTTTGCGTAGGTGAGGCAATTACGTTCCTGTTACCTTCAAATATAATTTGAAAGAAAATTTAATATTCATATGTTTTTTATTTCTTAATGAAGATCTACATATTTAATGGGGTGTCCTAACTTTTTCCCATGACTGTATGTAACTGTCAGTAGTTGCACTGAAGTCAGTAAGGTTTGTCTGCTCTTATTTTGCTAATTTTGATGACTGGCTTATGAGCTGTTTCGTCTGTCATTCTTCTGTTCACCTTTAAGTTTCTGAATATTGTTCGCTTTCTGGCAACAGGCACCTATCAGAGGGCATTGGCATACTGATCGGGGGGATCTCACCAAGCTTTCAGCTCCTTCATGCCTTCTGTGCTGGATGGCATAACAGAACTGGCCAGACAAGATTGTGGTTGAACCGGCAAACATAAAAACAAAATTTGCAGCAATGCCCAGTCTTCCTACTGTAATCATGGCCGTCGACCACACTCGCATTGCGTTAAGGGCATCTAGTGCTAATCAAACCAGTTTTGTCATTTGAAAACAGTTTCAGGCTATTAATGCGCATATCATGTGATGGTGTCACCACATTGACAAATGTAGTAGCTGGATGGCCTGGGCCAACTCAAGATTCGTTCATTTAGAATCTCTTGTACCGTGTGTGGATCTCCTGACTGCTTTAGCACGCCATTGCCTACTAGGGCATCCCCTATTATAGATGCCATGTGCATGTCGAAGTTTGATGGCGAAGATGTGCATTTGCCCCTGACAGTTACAATCGCACTGGCCCTGAGTGCAAAAAGTCGCTTCTTTCACTATATTTTCATCTTATTTCAAGTGTAGTGTGTTCTGTAGAGCTGATTGGAATTTACTGCAGCAGAGGTGTGTTGCTATTTAATATACTTTCTTGTTTGTGATCCCTGTGTTTCGGGCCCTGTGCTTTTGTGGTACCTTTACCTCCGTCAGAAGACCTCGCATCGTTCAAAATCCCTCTTGCTTTTTTTTAGATTTACGGTTACTACTGTCAGACTTTGCATTGAAAGCCTTGATTTGCATGTTATCTCTTGTCTATTTTACTTCTTCCGTCCTAAATTCTAGAATCTGTAGAATTGAACCTCATTTTGAAAATGGACTGGGGTAACTTCAACCCCAAAAGTAGCACAGAGGTTTAATATAGATGCAGCTCATTTTCATTGACCATTTATGGTTATTTGTGGGCGGTACCTGGGGAGGATCTTTGGCTCATTTACTTACACATGTTTACAACAACAACAGAGTTCTGATTTATCAAGGGCAGACAGCGTAAATATGTATGTATGCCAGTGGTTTGATATATCATTCCAGCTCATGTCTGATGGTCTTGCTCCCTCAACCACTTAATTATGGGTTTTTGGATGATTGCAAAATGATGGGGCAAAGCTTTTTTTTCTCCCTTCAATACAGCCATTGCCTGTACAATAGGTAGAGTGTTGCATGTGTATATTGAGGAATGATGTAAATAGTGCCAAGCAAAGCTGAAAACACCCTGCTTTAGTCATGGCTGTTTGTCAGTATTGTGCTAAATTACCCACTGTGGGGCCTTTTTTATAACAGGAACTACCCTTGCTGTCCATCATCTATTGTGGAGCCATTAAGACCATTTGATGGCCATATGCAAGTCTGCACTGGAATGCCTCACTTCCTTGACACGTTGTCCCACTGGGCTTCCTGCTTGGAATCCTTTTCGTACTGTTCTCTACTTCACAGCAATTGATGCAACATTAGAATGTAGGAAAAAAAAAACTTTCTAATGGGAAAAACATCTTGGCGTGACAGCATTTGCTTTTATGATGATTGCTTTTTTGTTTCCTGAAGTGAAAGCTTTCCAACAGTGTAATCTTGTATAAATATGGCAATTACACCCATCCCCCCGTCTCTCGGTGGCTGTGCTCCGGCCGCTCGAATCCCTCGGGCTCCTTCACTTAATGATTAATGACAGATAATGAACCTGCTCCACCTGCAGTCCAGCAGTTGCCACTGGGTTCATTTCCAAAATCTATTTAGTGACAGGCGTTCCTCGAAAGCGCTTATTTGTGAAGTTTCTGTGCCTGGCCTGTATGGTTACAGGCCTGTGTTAGACAAGAGCAGGCCTTGTGGGCTAGAGGGAGCAGATTAATTGGATTAGAGTTTACTGTGCAGCTTCTCTCATATCACGCAGACTAACATCTGCAAAACTTGCTGCTCTAATACTAGTACTGAAAATATCAATAGATCATTGTAGATACGTAATGAGGGCGGCACTGCCTGTAATAGAAGATTAATTGTTGCGGCGGCCTGCCGCATACACGCTCCTCTGCATGGCGGGGGTACTTAGAGTCTTAGGGACAGGCTTCCCTGTACTATGGGGTGGGGCTTTTCAGACCTTTCCCCACTGTTCTGCTTCCTGACTGGCAGGAGTCTCATTTTGTCATCATTGTGACTCATTGGTTTATGTGAATGCAGGATTGACATAGGGTCAGAATTGGCATAAATCTTTATTTAGAGGCATCTCCCTGGGCGGTTGGTCTTATTGCGATGTTTCTGATGAACCGCATTCTTGCTCGGGAATCATTCTGCTGCATTGCAATGCCATGTCAATAATGCAGAATGGTTGCTCCTTATATAGAAAAAGGGGGCACTGCTTTCCCTGGTGACTTGGCCACGCTTGCCCTCACTAGGACTCGTGGGAAGAGGCATGCCCACACATGTAACGTCTGGCCTAACCTTACCATTGCACAGTGACCTGCGACCTGGAATTGGGTCATTAGTGGCCAGGATGGTGTCTGTATTCCCAGCTTTTGCCAATGGTGAACTGAGGATGTGCTCTTGACAGTCTGCCCCATCTGGTACCACCGCTGCTCAATACAGGAGACGGCTGCTCATGTCTTTTTCTCATCAGGGGATGTTTGCGGTAAATGAGTCACCCAAGCACCTCATACATCTTTGAAATGTGCAGGTACTTGGGTGCTGTGGTTAGCCTTCCTGCATGTCAGGAGTACAAATAAGTCACTTTCCTCTCTGGTAGATGTGCGTGTGTGAGCTGGGTGTGTGCTGGTGTGTAATTAGGGCTCTGCGCTGGTGATTGAGGCTGGCGCCATCCTGTACCGGATCTGTTCCCTGTGCCTTCTCTCGCTTCTTATGCCCAACCACATGGCACACCGGACGCAGTCAGGGAGAAGCCAGTGGTTTTACAAGATGAGAAGAATTTGAGGTTAAAAATGCTGGAATCTGACATTGTTATCTTAACTTTTCTGGAAAAAAAGATGAACATGGGCACAGACAAACAGTCATGGGACTCAGACTTCCAAAGCCTGCCACATTTTACTCCACATGCCCAGTTGTGGCAATGACTGTCAGATGTGGTCTTCAGTGCTGAAACAAAGTGTGTTGGGATCGGCACATCGAACAATAAAAATGCAAAGGAAAACCTGAATTAGATGGAGGCGTGAGACAAACAGGTGTTGCCTCTAAAGTGGAGCAGGTAATAAAGGAGATGGCTAAATTGGCTGATAAACAGCACTAGTATCACCTTGGGGCCGTGAGCATTGAGAGCCTGCGGCTAACCCGGGAGGTCTCCAATGCCCTGTGAGGAGGGCACTGGCGTTAAGAGAATAAGGCCGGGGGGCCTTGACAGCACAGCTAAGTAAGGACACCTGCCAGTTTGGTGATGCTGCCTGGTGTGGAGTGGCAGAGCTCACTAGTGCTGGGACCGTGGCAAAGAAGGGCCAGCACAGCAGCGAAGCCTATCCTTTGTGTTTGGCTCACAGCCTCTCAGACTGGGACCTGCTGCCATTAAGGGCTAATTAAAGAAGCTGCTGTCAGCAGCTGGGGAAAACAAAGAGCGCCCAGCAGCAGGAAGCTGCATCCAGCATTGCCAATCAAGACGGGGCCTCGGCTGGACTCCAGGAGCGTGCAGCTTCTTTTACCATCACCAGCAAGCATAAGGTTCTACGATTCTAACCCCCCCCCCCCCCCCCAGCACTTTCGTAAATTGTCAGATCTGTTGCATCATTCTCCTGTGGGTGACCTAACTCTCTAACCCATTGCTGCTGTTTACAGGAGATCTCTCTGCTCTTTAGTTATCATGGTTTGCTCCCCACAGTGCTGTCCTGGGAGAGGCTTGGGGCTTCAGACCTCGCTGGAGATAAATATGTGTGCACACTGTCTCTCTCTCTCTCTCACTCCCTCTCTCTCAGCCCTATGGCAGGTTGCATGTTTCCCAGCTCCTGGAGCACCCACTTGTTACACGGTGCTCTGGCCAATTCTTTTATCCACATCCACTTTCACTTTTAGCCATTTTTAAATATCTGAAGGCTGTGCTGCAGCTGCTCTGGCCAAACACCTTTCCCAGAATGCATTGCAAGATGCCCATAAGGAAAGAAGCTGTGTGAATGATAGTGGTACCAGCTACTCTCTTTTTTTGTACCTTAATTTGCTGGCTTTCCTTTGTGTTGCAGACTGGGAGCCCCCTGGATGGATTATGATTTAAACCATGGGCAGGGTGGGGGTTGGAGTGGAGAATGGAGAAAGTCGACCTGTGTGACCTGGGCGGGCGGATTGAAATGGCGGGAAGCGGATCGTCTCCATTGGCTATGTTTAGCTGCATGGGGCGGCGGCCCAGCCTTTTGTTGGAGAACGGGAAGTGTCAGGAGCTCCTGACTGACGTGTCGTGATGCTTATCTTCATGAATCCCAATAAAGGAGTCGCTCTGGTCAATGCCCACGAATAATGCTTCACCCGCTGATAAAGCGCGTCATAAACACTCATGTGAATAAGCACTGTTGTGTCTGCTCGCCCTCTTGTGAATGGCCGGTTTTGTTGAGTCGTTCTATGACTCTTCGCATTAAATCCACCCGCCAAGTGGTAGTAAATTCATCCTCCAAATTGCGGTCGTCTCCTTCGAGGTCGCCCACTAGCAGCGGGCCCCGTGGTCTGTCCCTGCCATAACAAAGGTCCTTTCACAGGTTTGGCCCTCTGCTTCTGCTGCCCTGATCTGACACACTGCCTCGTGATATTGCTCTGGCCTGCGAGAGGGCCCTCCCCCCTTGCTTTTCCACAGGGATGTGCAATTTCTAGGCCGGAAAAGTTTTTCCTTAATTGGAGAAGATGGGACACAGTGAAACAAACAAACGCAGCAAACAGACTGGAAGGCTGCAGAGGGCAGAGGATGCGAGTACCGATATATGCGGTTCATTACCATCTTCAGTCAATCGCTCCGGGTGACTGCCTCTGTGATACACCACGGCCCCCCTTCCCGAGTCTCCTGCACAGCCCTCATTGGTAGCTGCTGCCAGCTACAGCTTAGCCTGGGGTGTTACATCACCTTCTGTGTGATTGCTTTTGGCCAGCGGTATGACGAGAGCGCTGGGGTGGGGCTGAACGGAGGTTACGTGCAGGAAAAGTTTGTTACCATTTAGAAATGTTCGTATTTATGCATGTGTTATTCTAAAATCGAATTTGATCTTTATCAATATCATAATAATGACTGTATTGTTGAATCTTACGGCTAACACATTGTGTTTTATTGCTTTAGCTAGTGGATTGCTCTGGATCGGCAGCTTCTACCAAATGCCCTTTTTGGCTGCTGCTCATACTTCGCAGTAGAAGAGGGTATTTTTGCCCATTCCTCTCTACAAAGCTGTCAGTACATGTATTTTTTGGTATGACTTTCGTGAACAGTTTGCTTCAGATCACAAAACAGCATTTCAGTTGTATTGAGGTCAGGACTCTGACTTGGTCTTTCTAAAATATGGAATTCTGTTTGGGCCACAGTATTGTTGATCTGCTTCTGTGGCTTATTGTATTGTTGCCTGACCCACATTCTTTAGAGTCTTAGACAGATAAACTGACATTCTGTGGTAGAATTTTCTAATACAGGTTGGAATTCATTGGCCACCCAGTCACTGCAAGCTAACCAGGCAGCGAAGCAGCCCTGCAGTTATGCTGCCCCTACCATGCTTCACGGCTGGCATAAGATTTGATGGTTGGTGCATTTTGAGGCGTTTCCTCTGTGGTGACATCCCATGAAAACCGCCTTTTTCTGTTTTTTTCTTTTTATGTTTCGGTGGATTCATGAACACTGATGGTATCAAGTTAACGGACTACCTGTAGATTGTTAGTTGTCACTCCAAGGTCCCTTGTCACTTGTTGCAAGATGCTATGGTATTGCACTGTTCTGAGAGTTGAATTCTTCCATTTGTAAATGATCTTCCTCACTACAGAGTAGAGGCCCATGTGTTTAGAAATTCCTTTGTCACTCTTTCCAGTCTTACGAGCCTCCGAAACTGTTCTCAGGTCTTCTCGGTTGACTGAACTTTAACAATTTTGCTGCAAAAAGCTGGCCCCCAAAATTATGGTCATTTTTTATTGTAGGGGAGGCCAGACCAACACTGGAATTTACTGGAATGATTGACTCTGGTTACCCTTTTTTAAAAAGGTTGTTATCCTGCATTTTCCACATACTTTTTCCATCAGTGACCCAGATTAAGCCATTTTTTCAATAAAGATATATGTTACGTAACATTCTTTATCCATTACTATGATCGGATTGCAGTTTCGGGGCCATTCATGCAGAATGCCTGAAAATTCCTGAGAGTTCACAATTTTTTGTCCCTTTGCTGTACAAACTCACTCTTCCCCTGCTGTATCCGTTTGCTTCTCGCTCCAGCAGCCTTGTCTTTCAGCCCCCACTGCTAATGGGAGCAGGGTTATGGGCCCAGCCTCCTGCTCGGAAATGGGGTTATTGTTGTTCTGAGTGCCCGTGGTTCTCTTGGGGCCCACGGCTTCTGACTTGGTAACCTGCTGCTCCCGCCCTCCCCTCCCTCCCCAGCCGGGTGATACATGAGCAGCTTCGGTGGGAGGCCACAGACTCTGGAGGGGGGTGCAGATGGCCTCGTTGCTATTAATGAGATCCTGCTGTGGCCTGTTGTGGGTCAGTGTTCTGGAGGCACAGCATCTGGAGGCATGGTCACCTACTCTGTCGGGAACTTGGAACTCTCTTGTGGATTGTCTCTATAGAAATTTCTAGTGAATTATGCCCCAAGGCACCTTTTCTGTTTCAATGGATATTCTGAACTTCTTACGCCTGGCTATACTGTTATCATTTTCTATTAGAACCTCACCACCCATAACAGATAAATCCTTGATATTCTCGCTTATCTGTTGCCTTCACTGACGCACCTAACTAATTAGCATATATCAAAGAAGCAGCCCCTGCCAAACTGAGTTAGCCAGACCCCGGCTCATAATTAATTACTGGTTGAATTAGGAGTAAAACTGTGAGGTGGGCGGGGGTTGGCGTTGGAGGGGGGCTTGCATGAGGCATTCATAAATTAACATGAGTACTAGGTGGCAAAGTGTGTGTGTGTCTGTGTGTGACAGCTTTTTTAATGATATGTAAATCATCATGGCAGTAGGGTTCACCGTTCTCCCTCTTCCAGCCCCTGCAGATCGATGACAATTTCTGCGGCCAGGACTTCAACCAGCCCCTGGGTGGAACCAGCACCATTGAGGGCTTGCCGCTGTTTGTGGACAAGGAAGACGGCATGACCTCGGTGGCTGCCTATGACTACAGGGGCAACACAGTGGTGTTCACAGGCACCCGCAGTGGGAGGATGAAGAAGGTAGGCCCCAGCTGTAACCTGTCTTCCTTGTCTGATAATCACAACATAGTGGTGTGGGCAGGTGATTTTCGTATAAAATGAATCTGACTTCCTGACCCATAGGCGGCCCTCATGCTGGAGGTACGGCCCTGCCTAGACCCCACCCCCTTGGTAGACCATGTTGGATGGTGGACTTTTCAAGTGGCCTGCGGCTGATGTATACACCCATTTATGTTGTCCTCTGTTGTTCTGCAGAATCTCCATTTGAGCTGTTAGCAACCTGAAATGTTGCAGTTATCTAGAGGCAGAGAAGTGTGTTTGTATTGATTTATAATTAGGACATTGTGGCAAGAGCAGATGACCTCAATAACACCCCCATTCTGCTTTTTATTAAAGCTGTCTTTGCTCTCATTTTCCTTCAGGTTTGTTGATGGTGTTGTTTGTCTTAGCAGGGATCTGGGGTGATGTAAATTAATGAAAGGTACAGGCTGTCGCTCTCTGTCCCTATACTGGTCCAATGGACTGTGAGTATGCAGCATATTGCCGTGTAACATTTGAACTCGGAAATCGAGTGCCTAGTTGGAAATTTCAACTGGAATGCCCCCTGAAGTCGGAATTCTGACTCAGAAAGTTGGAGGAACCTCTGAAACCCTGACCGGCAGAATTCAAGATGGCTGTGCCCTTTATAAACATAAGTGAAAGCTGTAGTTACAAACTGCTTATTAGCACTTATGTCTTATTTGTGTTTCATTAAATCACACAGTCATGCACACAGTACTGTCCCAGCGCTATGTGTGGACGTGTGGTTATGGCGTTTTTATGTGCAGAGTACAGCATAATGCATTATAAACTGATATCACTAACAATGGCTAACAATTAACAAGGTGTAGAACTGGCGCCTGATGCAGAAAGCAGGACTTCTTTCTGAGTTGGATAATTTGTTGGATTTAAGCTAGTCTGGGATAAATGTAAGGGAACGAAGATAAAGGCCATTTAAACCGGGATACCTTAAATCCAACAAGTTGTCCATCTAAGCAAGAAATCCTAGTTTTTGAAACGGGTCTCCGGTATTGCTAAATGGCGTTCTGACTTGCTCTACTGGAATGCTGTTAACTCAGTTGTGGTGTCATTTCTCGCTACAACTTCCGACCTCCGAGGTAAATGGAACACAGCATTAACTGATGCCCTCGCTGTGAAATGGTTGGATTGAAGGACTGACCATGCCCATTCCTTTCAGATACTGCCCTGTCCTCACTGCTTTGCGGTGGTGTCAGAGATTATCAGACTATTGAAGGATTATCTTCAGAAACAGAGATTGCTTTTCTCAAGAAAACCACGTTGATTTTCCTGTTGCCTCAGCAGCCGATTGTATCTGTAGTGTTTACATATTTCATTATAGAAATCAGATTTGTAGCTTAATCTTAAGCGGAGGCCATGTTTTCTCATAGTTGTGGCTTGGTTCTAGAGACTGCACACAGGCGATGTCCACATATGTGCACGCTCGCAGAGCCACACTTGCTGATGTGATACCCAGTCATTTAGTCCTTGAGGCTGAACTCTCCAGTGTTTTGTCGGGCTGTGCCTGTCCTCAGACGCTACAGGCACACTTTGGTTGGGCGGCAGGCAGTGAAGTATCTGAAATGATAGGTGTTGATTGGCGTCATATTTCCTTGGCTCCCCCTGGTCCAGAAGTAGCGATTTGCTGCCGTCCTCATAAGGAGACACAAATGGAGTCAGATATCAATGGGCTGTAAGATGGGGCTACAGATGCGTCCGGCTGCATTATTTAAAACTGCTCTGTACTCGTTGGAGCCGACCGCCATTGCCCCTCTGTCCCAAGAGTGGCAGAGGCCCCTGTATTCTTGGAGCCATTCCTTTAAATAAAGGACAACAACAGTAGACTTGCCTCCAGACTTAAAAGTGAGCCTGGCCACAGTTATTTATTTACCCAGGTCGACTATTCATGGAAGGTTTTTAAATGAATTGAGTGTTTCTCTCAGCCCCTGTGTACTGCTGGAGGAGCCGGTAGTAGTTCATTGCTTTGAGCATGTAATTGTGCTGTAAATCTGGTGCTGTGGATGCACGTGTAGAGTGACTGGCAGTGCCTAGTGTGAAGCCATTCTTCTGTCTGCATTTATTTTATTGACATTGTCATCAAGCTTTTCCCTCTGTGGTCTCTGCTAAGTGACGTTAAAGGCATTCCGTCCACTCATGAGCTTTGAGTGCATGCATCGGGATGGAGGAAGGCTGCAAGGTTGTTGGCTGGGGACTCGGATGAGGTGGTTGTCACAAAACCGAGGAAGCTTTTACTGTTCTATTTATATAACCAGAAGTCACCTAACACAAGGCCTGGAGGATTTCGCATTTCAGCCACTTTGCAATTTTTTTTTGTCTTCCGTTTATAGAAATTTAAAACTCTTCCTGAGTTTTATATAGAGATATAGAATGTGCTCAGTGTTCTACCAGACATAGTGAATTTACCTTTCAGAGGTTTGTTAAGCTGGACAACTTGCACAGATCAGAATCCTTTGTGTGTGTCGCGGTTATGTATATATTACATTTTGAGGACCAATTGTCCCCCACAATGTGATAAAGACCTGCCATTTTAATGTCGTGGGGAACACCTTTTCGGGAAACTTAATTTTATAAAAATTTATGACTGCAATCAAAAACCTAAAACTGACAAAAGTCCTGTATTTTGTTTGGTTACTTATGGTTAAGGTTAGGGCTGAATAGGGGTTAAGGTTGTCATTGGGTTTCTCCTATAGAATGAATGCACGGTCCCTACAAAGATATGCATATAAACGTGTGTGTGTGTGTGTGTGTGTGTGTGTGTGTGTGTGTGTGTCTAAGCCTTACAGGAGCCCCATAAACCTCAAATTGGTTACCTTAGCCTATTAACACACCCTTCTCAGCTGCCCTTCTGATGATGTCACAGGCAACTGGGTGTGGCTTTGATTGGTAGATGAAGGCCAAGTCCTCTCAGCCCCTTTGTGATAATGATGTGCTTGCTGTGACCCCTAGCATGCAACACTAGTGGGAAGGTCACTGGAGAGTCTCCTGGCTATTAAAAGTTTGCACTATTAATGAATTTGCCACCGTAGCGTAAAATGAACAGTGAGATATCATCTTCACCAGCCAAATCTAGTGCAGGCGGCTCGTCCTAATTCAGCGCCATCTCAAGCTCGTGATGAAATTCAGGCACCCCCAGCCCCCCTCCCTGCCCCGCCACCACCTGACTGGCACGTTAATTAAGATGCATGGTCTGATTTGAGCTAATTTGCCATATGAATCATAATTATAGATGTGATTTAAGAAAAAAAAGGACTCGGGGGTCGGTTTGGAAACGTAATTAGTTGGCGTAGTGAGAAGAGATGAAAGGTGCTGAGGACATCATTGTGGGAGTCATCCTGGAATCGATGGGACTCAGGGATAAATCTCCAAAGTGAGGTCCGTGAGAAGAGAACTGGGAAGAATGGGGATTTTGGGGGAACGTTAGTGAGTCCGGGAGGGTTGGAAGATGATGCACCATGTTCAGTATGATGAACAGCCATTGCTTATTGTCATTGTCATCATTGTTCTTCCACCCCAGGTCAGAGAGGGGGTCAGATGTTCAACTCATGCCCCACTCTGCTTCATAGATGCCTGCATGGGGTGGGGGGGAGTGTGGCTCAGCAGGTTAGGACACTGTGCCCGTGATCAGGTGGTCGGAAAATGGGTAAGAGTCAGGGCTTAAAAACAAAAAAAAAAATCCATTCGGTTCACTCCGAGCAGAATCGATATTATAACGTTTCTGTTCTTGCGTTCCTCATTAAACAATACGTTCCGAAAACGGTTTTCTAGAAAAAATACCGGTTAAT
>JAAGVU020000103.1:22825203-22839046 GCA_011763525.2 Mormyrus iriodes | reverse complement strand
ACACATATATATATATATATATATATATATATATATATATATATATATATTCTTTTTCCCAGGGTAGACATGTTTATTTCTTGTGTGTCATAGCAGAGGATTTTGTCATTGATTCAGGTGAGTGAATGTGACTTAAGATGCTCGCTGAGCGATGGGGGCAGTCAGAAATGCTTCAGACAAGTGCCACCTAAACTGAGGCAATGCTGCTTAGTGGCAGCAAAGGGAAGGGTGACTGCAGAAGACACTATGCATACCTCTATTTCATCTAACTACTCTATTTCTCTTTATTTCTCTGATGGATCTTATTACCACTTCACGAAAACATCATATGGATGAAAATCTACACCTGAAAGTCTACACCTGACAGACCTGAGACAAATTGCCTCAAAACTGTAGCAGCTGTACTAGGTGACACTAGAGGCCAGAGAAGGAGGAAGCCATCAGAACTTGGTTAGAACAAGGCTTTCAGATCTCTACATTTGTCAAGAATACCGTGAAAGACACAAGGTTACACAGTTCCCTGCACCAACGATGCACCAAACTACCCTGTAACTGTTGAAATAGTTGAAGAACAGGCTGATGTTATCAGTCTCCAATAAGTGTTATGTTTGTGTTTCACGCTGTTAGGCCTGAATTGGCTTCTCCTTCTCCTGTTACTCTTGTGCCCACAAGGCGCCTAAAGTGCTCTGAGATATGCCCCAGGCTGTTTTTCTGTGGTTCTTCCTCTCATCACTGTGGGTTAGTAGTTAAAGGGTGTGTTTAGCTGTCCTTGGAGGGCTGCCGTCTGGGAGTGGAAAGCAGATAGGGCGAGTGAGTTTGGTTGTTGGGCCCGTCATCTTTATCCTGCCTCTTTTCATCAGGCACCCGTTAAAATGAGTCACCTGTATGCGAATGAGAGAATGGCATCATGAATAGCCACGGCTGCCATAATATCTTCATTCCTGAGGTTGGCATGCTGAAGCCACCAGGCCGATGAGGTCTGGGAGGGCTGGCGCTCCTTGCCGACCATCTGCCTTCCCCGGGCATGCGAGAGGCGGGGCATGGACAGGGAGATGGCCATTGGCGCACTCTGTTCCCTGCCAAGGGGGGAGCCTTGCGCGTCCCCCGCTTGTTTGCCTGCCAGTGCATGCATGTGCTCGCCGTTGGGCCGCAGCAAGGTGAGCAATAATAAAAGCTTCTTGGACAGCGAATGGCGAGACATGGGCAAAGCGACGGAGGCAAATTACCTTTGGCCCTGGTCCTTCTGCTCCTGTCAGCACATGCTGTCCACGGCGCTCGCTAACACAAATCTCTAATCGCACTCCCGCCAGCCAGCCCGTCGGGGTCCCTCCCAGCCTCGCCTTCTGGGCCTGTGGTCAGACCAATCATGTCCAATGGCAGCCTGCACATTGGCCAATGATAGCCAGAGGCCACCGGCCAGCTTACAGCTAGGCCATCACCCACTAAGGCTTTGTGCCCTCAAATCCTGAATTAGAGCACACAAAATGAGTATCTGATTTATGGTTTTACTTATGTACTTTGATATTTTGGAGCTCTCAGCTCTCGGTTTGTATTTATTAAATCATGTCTGCTCCTGGATAGCTGTTTAGGGAAGGGGAGCTGTAGACTGCACTTTGAAGTTAATCTCAGCTGCTTTCAGGTTAATCTCTGCATCTCCTTTAGAAAGGGAGCAGCTTTGGGAGTGCGTCGTCCTGAATAGCAGTCTGAGGAGTGTCTTCTGTGACACTTTGGAAAGGCTTAGCAGTCACTAATACGAGTGGCTCTGGGATGTGCTGTTCAGTGAAGGCTCTGCGTTTTTTCCAGTGCACAACTACATACACAGCAGCCACTTTTATCCGGGCAACTTTTTAAGTTTTAGGAGGGCCGATTTATAGGCGTTTACTATTGTTCCGATGTTGCGAATCTATATTCAGAAGAGCATGAAGGGTTATATTGTGTTAGGGGAAAAGGCAGATAGCTAAGGCCTCTGGAAAGTGTCTACCTGAGTACCAAAGTCTGCTTGCAGTGACTTTGAAAACAGATCACACTGCTGTGATTTACTTGATTGCTGCTTGGAATCGATTTGCTTTCTGATTGTAAAGGGGGAAGCTCCCATGGCCTCTTGCCCTATCTCCCAGTCGCACTCACCCTGCAATCCGCACACAATATTGTGTTCCGCGGTCACACTGCATGTGTTTTTTTCTCTGACCCCTCTGCGACTGCTCATCAGGCTTCAGAGGACAGTGCAGGCTGCTTTGCATAAAAAATGCATCCAGCGGCATGCAGAATCGGGGAAACATGCCTAGTCTCTAGAGCCTGGAGGGGCGGGTATGGCTATTACTTGCAATTAATTACCTAAATGGAGAAAATGCCTTATAAATAGGCAAATATCTCTCTGTCATTCAACACTGACATGTTATTGCTCCTTTTGTGTTTAATTAAACATTTCCTGCATGAATCCCGAGTAAATTATATAAGATTATTGGATTATGGATCTCTGTGTAATAAATGTATATCATTGTCTTTTTTTCCAATTTTTTGTTCTAGCAAAAATGATTACAGTTTACGATGCAACCAAATTACTTTTCTTATTATTGTGCAAGCAGACACTGTTTTGCATTATATTATGCAGTTGAAGCAAAGTCACATGTTGAGACTGCCCCAGCCCCAGCCCCACCCCCAAGCCTGTGTAGTGTGCCAGTTGTGTCCCATACAAACACTGTGGACCCTCCTCGCAGAACTGGAACCAGGTCTGCAAACCCAAGTTTTGATGTTCCCCTGGCTCATGTTCTGAGCCTCACATTGGCTTTGCCTAAAGGCCACAGCATATTTTCCACACGTAGACAATACGGACATGGAACTATTCATACTTCTACTTAAGTAACAGTACAGATACCACTCTGCTCAGGAACAGGTTTGAGTATAGCATTGCAAGTTACAGTCCAGCACAATAAGGAAATTGGAGTTGCACATTTCCTTTTTATTCGGAAAAACCTGTCAAACTTGCCAAGCTTGCCAGCGCAGATTAGCGGAATGGCATTTTGATTGTGTGGAAAACGAAGTATCGGCCTATGGGCCATATTCAACGATGAATTATAAACATCCATCCATCCATCTATTTTCAGTAACCGCTTATCCCATTGGGAGTCACGGGGAGTCCGGAGTCTATCCCAGAGGCTACGGGCACAAGGCAGGAACAACCCAGGATGGGGCGCCAACCCATCGCAGGGCACACTCACACACCATTAGCACACACACACATGCACACCTACGGGCAATTTGGGAACTCCAATCAGCCTTTTTTTTTGTTTTTGGACTGTGGGGGGAAACCAGAGTACCTGGAGGAAACCCCACGACGACACGGGGAGAACATGCAAACTCCACACATAGTTATAAACATGACTTTGATAATTGATAAAGGTTAAATATTGGGCGGCAATTTCAGTATGTTAACCAGTATATCGTGCAACTTTACATATTGTTTGTTTCAACTTCATAAAGACAACATGTATTGCAAAGTAATAGAGAAATATATTGCTGAAGAATTGTGAGAGATAATAGTGATCTGTGAGTGGAAAAAAAAAAATGTGATTCAAATTTCATCCAGAATCGTGCATAATGCATCGGGGAGGAGGACAGAACGATATTCCGAAACAGATACATGTGCAATGGGTGAGGACCAGCATGGTCAATGGCTGCATGGGCACAACAATCTTGACACTGCAAGTGGTTGACCGCAGAGAACATCAATCGCGTCGTGAGCGTGCATGCATGTCTGCATGCGGTGAAGTATGAACGGGCAGAGTCTGCTTTCTGTCAGCCACACATGAATTTGAAAAGAGTTGAAAATAGTGTTTAAATTCTTCCTCTCATTTGCCATGGCTAATACTGCTGCTCCAGCAGATATTAGATTATGTGGGCTTAAAATGACAATCCCTCTAGAACACCCAGGAGATCCTGAGGCCGAGACCCTGTGTGTGTGTGTGTGTCTGTCTGTCTCTGTCTGAGCCTGTTCCTACTCCTGTTCCATCTGTGTCCCTCACACGGCGCTCCCATTGGCAGTGAGACCCTGAGTGTGCGTTTGCAGGGCCACACGTTTGACGCTCACTCTTTAGCGAGAGAAAAGGCCGTCTAATTGTCTGTGGCCCTGACAAGCAACCCATTGTGGTGTGCTGCTTTTTCCTCTTCTGTCTTTTTGTGTTTTGGCTCCGACTCCCCAAAGCCTGACACAGGACCCTTCGTCCCAAGCCAGGCAGCTCCGTCACAGCCCGGGATGGCGGTGCTGGCTGACCGCGCGGCTGCACGGTAATCACATTACCAGCGGGATTTTCTAGCTCAGCTCCATTATGGCAGCGGATTAGCACCGCTGACCCTGGAGCCCTGCCACCCACAGTCTGAGCAGCAGGAGGACTGCGCCGTGGTGCTGCTCCCGGCACGCTGGGCTTTACCCTGCCCTCACAGGTCTCCTGCCGTCCTCCCTCCTTCCCCTTTCTGTAACTGTTTGTGCTTCTGTGAGTTGGGGGGGCTCTTTGTGGTCAGTATCAGCTTACTATCTGCCCATCAGTGATGAAGTGAGGGGCAGCAAGAACGATTTTGTTTTATCCTCTGTCTGCTGCAAACTCCATTTCCAAAAAATTTGGGACACGTACTAAAATAATAAAAACTAAAATCTACTAAACTAAAACAACTAAAATTTGGTACCTCACCTTATTTAACAGGCAAAAGGACAAAGAAAAGATTTTCAGTGTTTTCACACAGAAACTTAATTCTGTTTGTTAAACAAATTGATGCCAGCAACACACTCCAAAAAAGCTTGGACAAAGACAAGTTTACCACTGGGTCACAGCCCCATTTCTTGTAGTTCTACTTCTTAATCATTTGGGAACCACAGAAACTAATTGTTGCAGTTTTGCAAGTGGAATTTTTGCCCGTTCTTGCTGTATGCAAGACAAACTGCTCAGCAGTCCGCGGTTGGTGTTGTCTGATTCTCCTCTTCATGATGCACCAGGCATTTTCAATAGGAGTCAGCTCTGGACTGCAGGCAGGCCAGTCAAGCACATGGACTCTATGTCTACGAAGCCACACTTTTGTAATTGGTACAGAACGAGGCCTGGCATTGTCCTATTAAAATTTACATGGAGTTCCTTGGAAAAGACATTGTCTTGACGGGTGCATGTGTCTCTCTAACATTCCAATGTAAGCCTCCACATCAATGTTGCCTTCCCTTATATACAGACCCCATACCATCACAGATGCTGGTATTTGCACCTTTCGTTGATAGCAGTCTGGATGGTCTTTTTCATCTTTGGCACGTAGAATCTGACATCTGTTTTTCCCAAAAACAAGCTGAAGCGTGGACTCAACTAACCACAGAAGAAGCTTCCATTGTTCCATCACTTTCCGTCCATCTCAGATGAGCTCGGGCCCAGAGACCTCACCAGCATTTCTGCACAAAAATTGGTGTATAGCTTCCTCTCTGTATAATACAATTTCAGGGAGCATTTCTTGATGCAGCGGCATATTATGTTAAGCGACAATGATTTCCCAAAGTACTCCTGAGCGCATGTGGCTGTGTCCGTCACGGTAGCATGGCAGTTCCTAATGCAGTACCGCCTAAGGGCTCGAAGGTCACGCACATTCAGCAGCGGTTTCCGCCCTTGGCCTTTACGCACAGAGATTTCTCCTGACTCCCTGAATCTTTTCACAATGTTATTAACTGTAGATGGTGACAGACCTAAATTCTTTGCTATTTTGTGCTGAGAAACATTGTTTTTAAATTGACAGATAATTCTCTCGCGAAGTTCAGCACAAAGTGGTGAGCCACAACCCATCTCTGCTTGCAAAGACTGAGCCTTTGGCGGATGCTCTTTTTATACCCAATCTTCATACCCACACCTGTTACCAGTTAACCTACTACTTGAGGAACCTTCCAGAATGTTACTTGCATGACCTTTTCAGTCTTACTGTTCCTCTGTCCCAGCTTTTTTGGAGTGTGCTGCAAGCATCAATTTTTAAATTTTCTTATCATTTTTGTACTTTTGCCTGTTCAATATGTTCAATAGAGATTCATGTGAAATACCAAGTTACAGATTTTAGTTTTTATTGGATTTTTAGAAATTGTCCCAACTTTTTGGAAAATGAAGTTTGTAGATTGAAAATGTCCAGGGCTTGTAGAATAGACCCCCCACCAAGCAAACACAACCATATCCTGCTTCTGTTTTGGGAGTAGTAGGTCATGGAAGGTGCATAGACACATAGATTGGGTGTGATGTATGTGGCAGCAAGGTTTAATGACTTAATGAGCTGTCCTGTCAGTGAATTTATATGTGTGTGTGTCTGTATGTATATAGTGTGTAAACATAACAATATTAAAATATATATTTTATTTTTTTAAGCAATTTTTGTCGCTAATGAAACTGCAGAGTAAGTCTTAATCTCACAGGCAGCTGTGTCCCTCCCACTAGCCTGTCAGTAACCCCGCCCTTCTGTGTCCCTCCCACTGGTCTGTCAACAGCCCTGCCCCCCCGTGTCCCTCCCACTGCCCCATTAGTAGCCCTGCCTTTCTGTGTTCCTCCCATTGGCCAGTCTGTAACCCCACCCCTCTCTATCCCTTCCACTGGCCCCTCAGTAGCCCCACCCCTCTCTGTCACGCCCACTGACCCGTCAGTAGCCCCACGCCTCTCTGTCCCTCTCACTTCCCCCTCAGTAGCCCCACCCCTCTCTGTCCCTCCCACTGGCCCGTCAGTAGCCCCACCCCTCTCTGTCCCTTCCACTGGCCCGTCAGTAGCCCCACCCCTCTCTGTCCCTCCCATTGACCCGTCAGTAGCCCCACCCCTCTCTGTCCCTCCCATTGACCCGTCTGTAGCCTCCTTTTGCCGTTTTACGTTCTGATGTTCTCCTTCAGTGACGTGATCTCTGGCACCCGGGATGCTGTCTGGCAGGTAGATGGCCCCCTCCTCCAACCAGCATTTAGAGAGAAATGTCATCCCCCAAGAGAAACAAGCCCCTTCCGCAAGGCAAAGACAGGCATGCTGCTTTCTGTGTGTTTTATTGTGTGATATGGCTGTCGTTAAGGTGTCTCTGGGTAATGGACGTGTGTGTTTACGCCCTCTGCAGCTGTGGGGACGTGTACAGCTGTTTCCTGACTGGCAGCCAGTGCCCCCCTGAGTATTGGTGACACAGGTGAAGCTGATGGGATTGAATCATTTCTGCTCTGCTGTCATCGCACTCCATTAAGCAGATTAACAACCACACCGTTTGCTCACATCCTTCTGCTGTTGCTGGCTTGAGGCTCCGATGGGAGCGTCCATGCAACACGTGGAATTGGGGCCATGTTCCCTGATACCTGGCGAGGGCCCGAAAAGCAGAACAGATGCATCTGGGTGGATTGAGCCAATAAGGACAACAGCATGCATGTGCCGTTCTTGAGCCGCTGTCCTGCTCCGCTGGGGGGTGGGCCTCTGTTTCGGGCTTTACGTTAGTTTAACGAACCAGAGTGTCACACACGTGCTTGACCTACAAGGTGGCGCAAGAGAGCATCATAATATGTTTCTACATGAGTCAGAGGTCAGAAGGGCTATGGAGGCAGATGAGAGGCTAATGTTTTTGCCAGGGAGGTAACACGTTGTGAACGCTGCATGCTTTGTAGTGGGTTGCTTACGGTTCATTGATCAGGTAATGCTGTTAATCTTTCTGTTTCCCATTGGCGGCCTTTGAAAGTGAGGTTGCTTCTTTTTATCTTCAGTTATTGTGAGCTTTAGTTGGTCTGTTTGGAGCATTAGTACATGGAGCGAGGAAGGGGGATGTGTGGAGAGAGGTTTGGTTCCGTGGGACAGCGGCTGGAGACGGAGCCTGTAGGCTGAACAAAACGGAGAGCTCAGAGAGCTGGTACGGACATGGCAGGAGAAAGGGTGTATCTGGCAGGTCCAGCAGTCAGCTCTGGTGGTCCATGTCAATGGCGTTCCTGGACCAAAAGCCACCCAGAGCCCTTTCACATGCAGATAAACGGGTACCCTACTTCCCCTCCCTCCAGTTTGCTGGCCCTTTTGTGTCCTGTCTGCACCCTCTGGATATAGTCAGAGTGCTGAGCCCTGTGGGTGTCCTCCGTGCTAATGACCCCCTCTCCGTCACCAGCGCTGACCTTGGCCCCACGTTTCAGCATCTAATTTGCCACCTGAATTTGGGAACTGGCCTGGCTAATTCTTCTGGTGTGTTTTGAATTTCGGGGGCCTAGGAGTGAGCACGTATCTGTAAGTTGGCAGGAACCAGTGCTTGCCACCGACAATCTTTGGCTGAAGAGCCTCATTGTGTGGTGAAAGGGGGGCGGAGGGTCTGGACCGTTTCCCACGTAGCGTGACGAAAGGAGAGGGCCTTACGTCCGCCGTATGTCCTCAGTGATCTGCTGTTTTTCTTGAGGAGGCTGCACTGAGGTGGGTGTGGGCATAATTACTCCTCAGGGCAGGCCATTATGCTTTCTGTTGTTGGTTTTGGCTGATTTGCAAGCTGATCTCTGCTCGTCCTGCTTCTTCACCCTCGCTGCCATTCAGTCTACGCCACGCAGTGTGTGTACATATATATAAAGTGTATATATAAACTCATCACATCGAAAATGGCAGCACATGTGCTGTCTAAGATGCATGGATATCACACACATGCTCACCCACACCTCAGATGCGTGCCAACTCGATAAAGTAGCATTTATATACGTGTATGTGTGTGTGTATATATATAGATATATATATATACACACACACACACACACACACACATACACACATCCTTGTGGCAAGAACAAAGAAATACAAGCTAGTTTTTTCTGTGTGTGATTTTTGAGTCTATGAGTCAGCCTCCCTGGGGGGCTGGAGGAGTTTGTAAAGTGAAACGGGTGGATCATCAATCAGTGGAAGTCTGACAATTAACGGATACCACGCAATGCGAGGGACAGAAAGTGGAAATGCCAACATTCACGTGGCTCATCTGAAATCAAAGAATGCAAAGACAGAAGGAAATTAAAGGGAGATGCAAAAACCAACAGCATTATCCTGCTTATTATTCTTAGGAACGAAGTAAAATGCTAACGTGGCTTTAATCTGATTTAGTGCCATACAGCAGTCCAGGGAGCATGTTAAATTCATAAAAATGGCTTAATGCAATGAAATGTAATGGGGTCATTTGCGTGATGGCAGGTGGTGGCTCTCTCCTTTATGAGGCCACAGTTCCACGTTTAACACAGGTGTGACTGCATCAAGCATGCCAGCAGGGTGCGCTAGAGAGTCCACACAGCGGGTTTATCCTGAAAAGGGCACATTGTCCTTCTTGTACCATTTGGAGTAAGAAATTCACCCCACTTGGTCCCACTGTTTGCCCCATTGGTTATCCATCTACCCATCCATCCATGGATTTTCTGAAGCTGCTTATCCTGTTCATGGTTTTGGGAGGGCTGGAGCCTATGCTGGAAACTATGGGCACAAGACAGGAAGCAACCCAGGATGGGGTGCCAACCCATCACAAAGCGCGCACACAGGCAATTTGGTAACTCCAGTTAACCTCAGCATGTGTTTGGAGTGTGGGGGGGGGACTGGAGTACCCGGAAGAAACCCCACGATGACATGGGGAGAACATGCAAACTCCACACACACACACGCACACACACCCACACAAACCCCAGAGATGTGAGGCAGAAGTGCTAACCACTATGCCACCATGTCCCCCCAATGGTTATATGTACTGTAATATCTTCAACTGCCCAATAGGGCGGCGCTCACAAGGTCGATGTAAAGGGAACGGAGAGGAAGACTGTGGATCGGTGTTAGACACTGTGCTAGATGACTTCACCATCTGAAGACTGGAAATGAAAGCTCCATATAATCAATGGCTCAACTGACTGTTGCCCTTGGAAGACTGGAGGAGGTCATTAAGAGTAATGGCTCCTGTTTCCCTGAGTGGGGGATGGGCTCAGGTCATGCAGTGTAGGAGATGACATCACCTATGCACGTGCACTTCAAACGCGGCGTCTGCTGCTCTGTAAGATTTCATTGTGAGTAAGATTTAAATGTGATAAATATTTCAGTCTTGCCAACCTCTTAATGCATGTTTCATCTCTTGAGGGCAGGTTAAGCTTCTATGGGTCGGCCCTGATTGAACACCTTTGTTGAAGGCCTACCAATGGAACTGACTGGGTGGCCACAGAGGTACTGGCAGGCCAGGTGAATTTCTCCTTTTGTATCACTGTGTAGTTGCTGCTGGCTGAATTCCACGGTTGATGCTTGATAGCAGTCTTGGAATAACTTTGCATCATGAGTAGCATGATTAGGGGCTTAGTGCCCTCTGCAGTAACTGGCACACACTTTGTTTTTGACGTTACCCCACGCAGACAGAGCAGTAGCCAGCCTGTAGGCTGTGAGCCAGGCGACGCTGTGCACCCTGTGATCCCGGGCTTGACGGTGCATAGTATGACAAAAGCTGAGCAGGTCTGAATGGGTGAGGGCACGTCTCTCACACAGGGAATGGGCATTGTTCAGCCCTGTGCAACAATGGCTTTCCATTTTCACAAGATTTGAGGAAACAATTACTGATGACCCAGCAAGACAAACTTCTGTTTCTGCTAAGAGATGACAAAAAGGGCGTTTGGAGACTGTTGTGCTGTTATTACTGGGCAACCTCTACAGTGTGTGGGAGTGTTTTTAAACCTATAGAAGGGAACAGATTTGAAACCTCTCTTGATGACGACTTTATTTTTTCCTGCTTAAGAGGAACAGGGTTCCAAATTCTGTAGTTGTCATGCATTGAACCTTTGAACTTGGTGATGAATCAAAAGTGGCAGTGATGATAGTGCCAGTTAAAGAAGTACATACTGCAGACTCCCCAGCCGAAGATTACGTGCCTCCACAGTCATATAAAGCCCCCGATCAGTCCATACACGAGGGTCTGCCTTTGTCAATGTTCCCCCTGTCCAGGAGGCACAATCAGTGTGGTCTGTAGGGGATGGAAAAATATCACATTTCACTTAATCTATCTAGTGATTACGCACGATTTGGCATTTCGGTTCATGCGTTGCTGCTGCTTGCATTCATCTGGAATATGATGTCTGCGTACATATTGTTTCAGTTCCTGGTCCCACTTGCTCGTTCTGATTCTCTCGTCCACGTGGCACTAAGACCGTGATGGATAGCCATTTTAAAGGCGTACTTGCCCAGCGAATTGGACGTGTATCACATTAAAATGCTAGTTGTGTTCTGTGTTTATTTTAGAAAACTAGATTGTATTTGTTTCTAAAGGGCAGACCGGTTCAGGCTGAGGTGAGTTCCCATCCTCTGTGCCACACTGCTGTGTGAGGGAGCAGCTTCAGCAGCTAAAAATGAGCCTGTCTGTCTCCTGCGATGGGAGGAGGGCCAGCCCCAATGGCCATTTTCTTTTCCCTCGGACTCTTCTGCTTTTGTCAAATCGGAATGGAGAGGAAGTGGCCGTGGATGCCAAGTCCCAATCGATTGCCGCTCATCATCGGGTAGAGAGGCAGCTGATCCAGAAGCGCTTAGTCTGAGGGATTTCCTCCTGTGTTTGCCACCTGCACAGGTCAGACCCACAGTGCTGCCAGAAATGTGAACGTGAGATAGGAAGGTTTGCTGTATTCATTCTGCTACCTTCCTGATGCTCTTCTGCGACCCTTTTCTCCTCGTCGCTCCCTTAGGGATGCTTCCAGAAGATGGGAATTCAAGAGCCTTGTTATATAGTGTGGTCCTGCCATAGGGTGCAGTAACTGCTCTAGCCCTTGGTGTGCCTGCCCAGAAATGAAATGGGTATGCTTTGCACGTTGGTCTGCCTCCTCTGACTCCTGGAGCAATCTCCTGCCATTAAAACCAACTCTCTCGTCTAATTGGAGGTAAGACCTTTTCATTTTCAGCCTAATAGATTTGTGCTTTAGAAGTCAGTCTTTTATTTTTCAATTAAATTCCCCGGCATGTGATCCCAGTTTCAAGCCGGCATCTGCAAATGTACTGCCAAGAAAGGAGGTCAGTTGGATCTGAATCACCCCCATTTTGAGCAAATGGTGCAGATGACAGGACCCTTTGAATATACAACAATTGACACTGTGTCAAGAAAGGAGAGAGTACTAGTAGGAAAAGATATTAAAAAAAGCTGTAGATGGTGACGGTATGGAGGTGGGGCAGATGGTTGGTAGATGCTGGAGTAAAGCAACGGTGGCATGCACATATCTGTGGAGGCCTCTCCGTCTTGTGTGACGGCCTCAACATCTCAGGCCAGGACAGCACCCTGTGGCCCTGTGAATGCCAGTTTGCTGTATCACGTTTTCTCTGGATGAAACACGGGGTTTGGAATTTCTGGTGGGTGGAGAAGTTTGGTGCGATTCGGTGGGCCTGGACAGTGTCCTTGCTCACCAGCGAGGGGACGGCAGATCGCTTTATAAGGGCTGACCACATGCTGTCCGACTCCACCCTGTTCCCATGTTTCATTTTCCGCATCGGTTGTCAAAGGTCGTTGCTACCAGCCGGCAGATAATTGGCGTTGTGGCGCTGCATTGTTCCCTCGTAATTGGCCAGGGTCTGCGTCTGACACGCTGGCATTAAATGCGGATTGGGGGGGGGGGTGTCTTTGGAAGGGGCTTATGGTACATGTGCAACCATCTGTGTATAGTGGGGGGCTGGGTAGTTTTGACATTTAGCTTAGAATTGGGCTCGCATCTGGGATGGGGTTCCATAAAGATGGCATGAGTTTTAGACAGTTTGGGGTTGGGGGGGTAATTTATATTAATTTTACAGCTCAGGGTACAGCCCAATATTGGAGTCCATAGGTTGCGCCAGTGGTTATTGTTGGTGGGGTCCCCTTGTAGATAGGCTGCAAAGAAAGCCTTTGTGTTTCTTGAAGAAAATGAGCACCGGAAGTTTGGCACTTCTGGTGCTAATAAGCAGAGCCTTTATCTTCGGTCAGTGGTCGTGGTTGTCCCGGGCGTGCAGTGGGAAGACAGAACTCCTGGAGAAGGAGCAGAAGTAAGAAGAAAGTTGAGTGCAGTTGAAACTGGGAGTCCTGGTTTAATTAGCAGCAGTGTTCATGATCTGGCTGCCCTGTTCACAAGGGGCTTCTAGGCCTTTCCCTGGCATCAGTGTGCTGCCTTTCTCTACTGAGGTCCAGCTCTTCATTAGTTGCCGGAGATATTTTGACTTAATTGTTCTTAATCCACGGGCTTTGCTGTGTCAATGCCGTAAGTGTTTGTTGTTTTGAAAATGAAGAGGGGGTGGTATTGGACCCCAGGGTTGACCTCTGAAGGAGGTCGTTCCCCTAAACCTTGTCTCAGCTGGTCTGTGCTGGCAGCTCTTCATGCTGGCTTTAATTAGTTTCTTTTCATCAATGGCTTTATTGTCATATCTTTTGCTCCCTCTCGGTGGAACTGTAATTGTTGTTGCCCGTTCCTGAGGGGTCTCGACACGACCTTGCATGAGTAGGAGGAGGTGAAATTATGCAACGAAGCTATGGAGTTCATCTCCTTAATGATTCAGCGGTCACCATCGCTGGTCCGGGGGATGCCCCACCCACCCCCCACCCAGAAAGAGAGGTGCTTGTCATTCGTAGTCTAACACCGAGAACAAAAGTGACATCTGGGAGCCACGGGTCGAGGTGCTTGATTTCAAGTGTGGTTTGGTTAAGCCTATATCAAGCATCCGTTGCATTAAAGATTAATTATATTGATCACTTTGCTTCTTACACACGACCCTGTGGCTTAATTATCAGCTCACAACAGGAGCCCTAATCCTTCAGAAACAGGCGATTAAGGAGCAGCATGTAAAACCAACTAGGAAAGGGGGCTCTTCAGAACCAAGACATTCAGCTTTATCGTAACGTTTATTAATGC
>JAAGVU020000103.1:22793751-22819243 GCA_011763525.2 Mormyrus iriodes | reverse complement strand
GGCCGTCAGGCTCGAAGCACCCTGGGGTTGAGTGTGGTATGGTGCCCCGGTGACAACCTGGCTTTGCACGGGGGGGGACGCGGGAGGGCAGTTTCTCCTTCCCTGGTAGAGTCCTGAGCCTGGCCTTATGCACTCTCCATCTGCGGGTACTGCCAAAACAAGTCCAGTCTCTGGAATGCATTTACCTGCCTGGCACAAGAGGTTCACTAGGCCATGTTCAGTCACACACATACGCAGTCAGACACGGTCTCTTTGCACAATTAGAGTCTGTAAACGAGCTGTGTAATTAGCCCATTGTCCCTCATCCTGATGATGTAACGCTCGGTTAGTGTTTGCCTTTTGTGCTGTAGGTAACCCTGCTCGTTTAACCGCAGTACTGCCTGTCTCTGCTGCTCCTTGTGAGTCCTCACATGTCCATGTCCATCTAACTGCAGTTTCCGTCTTGGATTTGGGGATCTGGAGTAAGAGAGAATGAGTGTGAGAGTGAGATGGCTGGAGCAGGCTGTCCCTGTGTGTGAAGGGCCAGCGCTGCCATTGGACCTCTGAGGAGTTTGGGTTAAATGCTTAAGCCATAAACCAAAATCAGGGTTAAAATGACCAGGTTATCCTATTCTGTTCGTTTTGTGGCTTTATCTTTGGAACTGATTTAGTATTTATTGTTTAATGGTGCCCTTTTGTCTTGGCCCATGGTGTTCCCACAACAATCACTTATTTTCCTGCTAGCTCTCACAGTTGTTTGCTGGCCTGTGCTGGCCTGTTCCCTCCCCATTGGCTGCTGTGCCGGCCTGTTCCCTCCACATTGGCTGATGTGCCGGCCTGTTCCCTCCACATTGGCTGATGTGCCGGTCTGTTCCCTCCCCATTGACTGCTGTGCTGGCCTGTTGCCCCCCCCTTGGCTGATGTCCTGGCCTGTTTCTTCCCCACTGGCTGCTGTGCTGGCCTGTTCCATCTCTATTGGCTGCTGTGCTGGCCTGTTCCCTCCCCCTTGGCTGATGTGCTAGCCTGTTCCCTCCCCATTGGCTGCTGTGTTGGCCTGCTCCCTCCCCATTGGCCGATGTGCTGGCCTGTTCTCTCCCCATTGGCTGCTGTGTTGGCCTGTTCCCTCCCCATTGGCTGCTGTGCTGACCTGTTCCCTCCCTAATTGGCTACTGTGCTGGCCTGTTCCCTCCCCATTGGCTGCTGTGTTGGCCTGTACCCTCCCCATTGGCTGCTGTGCTGGCTTGTTCCCTCCCCCTTGGCTGATGTGCTGGCCTGCTCCCTCCCCATTGGCTCTCTGAGCCCCTGGCAGAAGCCTCTCGCAGCTCTGTCACCTAGGCTTGCCTGTCACAAGAGCTGAAGTTTGAAAAGTACCCCCGCCCCCCCTCTCCCTTCCCCGCAGTGGTGCATGCCTTAGGTGGAAGTGAAGGACCTGGTACTGGTGAAGGACAGGGGGTCCATCTTGGAGTTTTTTTGCAGTTTGATGATGATGATGATGATGACGATGATGGACGCCCCTCGATCAGGTCTGTCTGTACTATTGGCAATATCCAGGTATTTTCCACTTATAAACACCCCAGGAAATGGCAAGGATGGTTGCTGAACTTTCCAGAAAGGTTTCCTAACACGTTTGTTGAAACATAATGCCTCTTTAAGGAAGGTGCTGTAATTAAAAAATGGATCAGATGGTTTTAGCGTGAGAATGTGAATGCTCTGTGATATCTTATTATTACGTGTTGCTAAGCTATATCTGTGCAATAAAATAAAATGCTGCCCTGTTCTACAAGGTTCCTGTAGCTCCTGGGTCTTGAGCTTCAGTCCCTTAAGGGGGGTGGGGGGGGGGCTCACATACATTTAAGAGCTTAAAGTCTACTGTAGCCTTACAGAAGAACACGGATCAAGGAAAAGCCTTTAAATTGGGACCTTTCTGGTGACACTTAATGCCTTTTGTTTGATCCTCTGGATCTGCATTTGCTAGAGGTTTGGCCTCGAGGCACCAGTTTTGTTTTCGTCAACGATATTCTGCAAATTCAGTGTAGTTCTCCTTAAGCCTTAGGCAGTGTTTGATTTTTACATTAATGAATCATTGAATTAATTGTTCATTTGCTCAGTAGACAGCCTTTATAGATGGGTGTTCAATTAACTGCTTAACCAGATGTATCTAAGTGCAGAGTTTACTGTATATCTTTCATAGTGGAAGGCAGAGTCATGGCTATGCTGCCAATACTTGGAATCAGCCTCCTAGACATGCTGAGGGTTACGTCGACTGGACTTTATTTTCAATAAATGACCTGAAGGTTGTCATTACCCGTACGTGATTCATTTTTCCCATGGCTTCATGCTTCTCACTAGTGACTCATGTTGTTCCTTTGGATCAAAAACTTTTTTGAGAGTACAATCAGGCACAATAAAAAAAGAAATCAGGTATGAAACCCTGACATTAATTTTCTAATTCCCTTCACCTCCTCTTAGTGGAGTTCTGGTCCTTTGCCTCCCTGTCCAGGCTTGTTTTGAGCACTTCCTGCTTGTTGGCCCCCATAGATTGATTCCCAGCTGGCTCGTAAAACTCCACAGCCGTTTTCTTCCTGAGATTAAGTGGGCCAGTTCGCGTTAACTGGCGGGCTGCGGGTGGCCGATGCACCTCCCGAGGGACTTGTCTGGTTCCAAAGGTGGAAAGTTCAGGTCAATAAAGTAAAAATCCAGGCCAAGATTTTGTTTCAACCAACCAGTTGAGTACTCTGTGACTCTTTACACTCAACTGGTTGGTTGAAACAAAATCTTGGTCTGGATTTTTACTTTATTGACCTGAACTTTAGTTTAATAATAGTACTTTTACACAAGTATTATTAGTTACAATAATTGTGCTTTGTTATATTTTAATATGAGTCCATTACAAAGTAAAAACAAAAATAGAGAACAGATCAAAGGTGAAAGGGTCACATGACAAGGTATAAATGAGAGAGCAGACATGGCCCTTATGGCCCACAGCAAGGGGATGAACAGGGAAAAAAGCAAGCATTTATCGATATACCACATTAGGCCCGGTGTGAGGTGTGCTGAAGCTTACATAAATCCTGACACTGTTTCAAGAGGGAAGTGTCTAATTCTGCTGTGTGCACTTCCTGTTTCTCCATGGCTGTGCCTGTCTACATGGCAGTGGCTGCACATGCTGTTCCAGGACATTCCAAGGCAGGAAAGCCACAGAGTGCCCACACAGGTTTCACTTCCTGGTTTTATCGCCTGCAGTTTTGCAGGAAGCTTACTCTGTGTCCTCGACCCCCTTAAAATTGACGCTGTGAGGAGTCGCGTCATGAATGAAGCTTTTCGTCGTGAGAAGTGAGGGGGGCTCGGGCACAGAGGCTGAGACCCCGGGACAGGGCCATGTCAGGGGGGGGATTCACGCACAGCATAGTCTCGCACGCCCTCCTGACTCCATGTCACTGTCACAGTGGCTGTGACAGAGCGACCCAGAAGGACTATGACCGTGAGAGGAGTAAATGGGGCGGGTTTCCCTGATACCAAGAAGAATAGGGGGTGACATCTGCCATAGTTTAATTATGTATGGCTTCCTCAAAGAACAATTTGAGGCATCGGTGGTTCTGTAATCAGCCGCTTGGTCCCGGTGGAGAGCGCTCATCGCCTCCTTTATAATTACAGATCTGAGCTCTGCGCGCCCCGCCAGGCTGGTCTGGCCCGCTTCAACTCTGACATGCGTGTCACCACGGCCTCCTCTTTATCGTGGCGTGTGGCAGCTGTGACCTGCGGTATGTGTGATGTGTGTTGGGCCCTGGGGGGCCCTGTTGTGGGGTGTTACCCCCATGCTCGGAACCAAGTGGGGGGGTGGGGGGGCGACTTGAATGGCTCTGAGCCCATGTGGTATGTGAGTCGCCCAGCCCCATCTTTACCCCTCCACCTCTTGCTGAAATGGACAGGGAACACAAAAGCACTAAGGAGTTGTGGCTACCCCCTGGAGCAGCCAGTGTGCTGTTTTTCACATTCATACCTGTCTGACCTTGGGTACCAAGTAACACAGACAGAAGCCCCCATGTTATGGTTCCCAGCTGTGGTAAGATGGAACCCCCCCCCACACACACACACACACACACACACACACTCACAGACACACACCGATATTGGAGGTGTTGGCAAATGAAAGATGATGTGATTCCCTTTCCTGCAGCCCCCCCCCACCCCGGCCCTCCCTGTCTCCAGTTCCCAGAGTCTGGCTGACTCTGCTGCATTGGGGTTTTCTTTGGTCTGTCCCTGGTCTCGGTTACGGAATCCCTGTGTCCTCTGCTTCTTTCCTGGATGATGAGGTATAAGTTTAGCAGCCTAAAATTCTTATGGCAAGGCAGCATGTGGATGGCACACCCCTGCAGCCTGCTGCTTTAGCCCCCTTCAGCTTTCTCTTCAGCCCCCTGGCTGAGTCTTTCTGCAGTCTGGTCTGTGGGCTCTTACCTCGGGGGTGGGGGTTCGGCCGGCATAGGAATCAGCCAGGTTTTGGCTCGGGGGAGGCGATGCTTCTGCATCGTCTCAGAGAAACAGATGTGGAGACGGAGAATGGGAGCCTGGCCTAACTACCCGTAAAAGTATGTCGTTAAACAGACACGTTGTAGAACATGGAATTTGTTTGGCAAATCTGCTTTTTTCTCATACAGCCTTTATGGGGGGGGAGGCTTGTGTTTAATTTTTCCTGCTGCTGCTGCTTTATTGAGGAGTCAAACAGTGTGAGGCTCCCTTGGTCCTTCCCGGGGGGTGGGGCTGTGCCCATGGTGAGAGAGCCCCTTCCCAGGGGCTGGGGCTGTGACCGCAGTGGGAGAGCCCTTTCCTGGGCGGTGGGGCTGTGGTCAAAGTGAGAGAGCCCCATGCCGGTGGTGGGGGCCACTGTGAGAGAGCCCCTTCCTGGGGGGTTGGGCTGGGCCCGCTGTGAGAGAGCCCCTTTGCAGGGGGTGTGGCTGTGGCTGCAGTGTGAGAGCCCCTTCCCAGGGGGTGGGGTTGTGGCTGCAGTGGGAGACCCCTTTTCCGAGGGGTGGGGCTATGGCCACAGTGAGAGAGCCCCTTCCTGGGGGGCGGGGCTATGGCTGCAGTAAGAGAGCCCCTTCCTGGGGGCTGGGGCTGTGCCTGCAGTAAGAGAGCCCCTTCCTGGGGGCTGGGGCTGTGCCTGCAGTAAGAGAGCCCCTTCCGGGGGGCTGGGGCTGTGCCTGCAGTAAGAGAGCCCCTTCCGGGGGGTAGGGCTGTGGCCGCAGCGGGAGAGCCCCTTCCCAGGGGGTGGGGCTGTGGCTGCAGTGAGAGAGCCCCTTCTCAGGGGGTGGGGCTGTGGCTGCAGTGGAAGAGCCTCTTCCCGGGGGGCGGGGCTATGGGCTTGCCACACTGTAGTGGCTCTTGCCAGGTGCCTTTCATGGTGATGGGCTTAACCCTTGTGAAATGCCAGCCAACAGGTGTCCGGTGGCTCTGGAGCCTGGACTGGACATCGAGCCTCTGTAAGCCTGCTGGTGTTTAACCCAGGAAAACTGAAAGCTGTGAGAACGCAGCATCTGCAGCATGAGTTATATGTAAGAGGGCACCTACTGGGCTTTGACTGTCTGCCAGGAATGTGAAGCTGGGCTATTGTTTTGTTTGCAGTCCAATGTAAGCATCATGTTTTGGTGTAAAAGATCATCAGTGTACAAATCACCTTTACACCAAGTACTTTGGATGCGCTTAACACCTCATGATATGATTAGCTTTTGTCCATGACTCCATCTGCTGGATGGAATTCTGGCCTTCATTTCCTGTTGTTTACTTGGTAAGTTGTGTGTATGTTTATATGTATCCCTCAGGGCAATAAAGTTAATCTAATCTAATCTAATACAATACAGTAATTATTCCTCTAATATCCCACTTGCTGGCCTGCCTGCCTTTGCCTTGGCTGCTGGGTCATGCCAGTGGTCAAGATAACAGAGTGAATGCTGAATGTTTACATGAGTGGCAGAATATATTCCCGCGGAAACAAAGCCAAATTCCCATTCCCGTCCATTATCGCCTGAAAGAAGGTGGCTCTGGGGAATACGGTGGGCTGCGTGTGTGTAAGACAGCGCCCGGCACGTCTCCACTGACTCCCGTCGCTGTAAGGTGGCGCTGTGACATCAGCAGGATGCAGACATTGATTGTGGAGGGGCTCAGCGATGCTTTTTCCTGATACAGCCACTAATTCCACTGCTTATGACTGCATGTGTATCTGTATTGGCTGGATTGCATTAATGAGGTGGTGGAAAGGGAGGCGGGGGGGCAGGCTGCCGCCCATTTTCCCAGGCTGGCTCGCTAATGGTGTCGCCGGGTGAAAATGTGCGGCATCCATTAGTGCCCAGCGGTGATCCCTAGGGCAAGACCCCGCCCCTGCTCTGTCTCACCGTGCAGCCCCAAGGCAGCGGGTGAAGACGGGAAGATGGATGGCTGGCCTGCCCACTCTGGTGGTAATCCCCAGTTTATCCAAGAGCAATGCGGGAAGGGCCATCGGGTGGGGAGGGGGTGGGTCAGCCAGAGGCTCAGGCTGCCTCGGGCAGCCTGCTCTTCATCCACACATGTTTTGCATGCAGTGCAGAGTCCCAGACATTCCAACAGCATCAGGGCTGCCCCACACATGTGTCTGGAGAGCAGCTGGTGGGTCTCCTGGGCTGTGTGTGTGCGTGCCATGCCCCCCCTCCCCGATACTGTTACTGCACTCTGTGTGGACGTTGACAGGCAGCTGAGAAGGTGGCGTGAACAAGAACCGATTTGAGCTGGTAATGGCACAGTAGCTACAATCCTCCGCTTGGGTTAAGCGCCTGGGTCCATGGGGTTGAGCACTTTGGGTTCCTTGGGTCGAGTGCCTTGGCCCTTGGGTTGAGTGTCTTGAGTGCCTTGGGCTCCTTGCCTCCCCTCTCTTCGGGCCATCGTGCCGGGGAGCCGGTGGTTCCCTAGTCCTTGGCCTTCTCTGGCAGGTGTTGGTGCCTCTTCAGCAGGGAGGTGGTAACATGATCCTGGAATCTGTAAGTACAGGCAGCAGCTGCCCTGAAGGGAACATGTTCAGCTGGACTCAGGCGGGAATCCTCCACATCATGCCGTTCTCGTCACACATGTCCCCCACACTTGTTTCTGTCTGTATCCCAAGGTGGGACCAGCGGCTTGCCCCATCCACGTGTGTGAGTTTTGGCACACTGACTTTTGGAGCGCTTCCTCGATTGCAACTAACTGCTCCTGGGTCCATTGTAGCTTGGGTGGCAGGCTGGGTGTCTTATAGGAGCTGCTTTTATACCTTACCTACTGACCATAGTGTGTTAGATCTGCAAGCCTCGAGATGGAAGTCCCTAGCAGTGCTGCCGGCAGTATAAAAAATGATATCCCTTGGATTTACTGACAGGGAGAGGATCCTGAGAGGGATGCGTGTGTGCGTTTTTGCGTGACTGAACATCGGCATTGGGATAGCCAGCATGATAAGGGTTAACGTGCCCTGATATGGGAAGGTGTTGGTGGCAGGTGGGGGGTTGGGGAGTGGGGGTGCAATAGCGGAGGGGTGATGGTTGTGGTCGGGTGTTTTGCAAAGATAAGTCTTGCGCCTTTGAAGTATCGCGGCTCCACCGTAAACCTCGCTCTGAGCGTCTCTACCAGACGCCCAAAATTAATCACCTCACTGAGCAGATAAGGGTATGAAGTAACAACAGGCCCAGCGCACGGGCACAGCTCAGGAAAAGTGAGCAGAATTTATTAGCCGCTGGATGAGGGCTGTGTGCCCCTGTCCCAGTGACACCGGGGCCCCCTGCTTTTGTTTCTTTATTTATCCCCCAGGCCTTGTTTCATCATTGATATTTGAAGGCCTTTTTAACTCGACTCACTCCTGCTTCCTTTGACTGTGTGTCAAGCTCTTGTTTACACTCACACTCGACTGGGATCATCTTCCACAAAATCAGAAAATGGCGTCTCTCTTAATTGTCTGGCTTGCGACAGTGTTTGCTGGTGGATCTGCTAAGGGTGGCTGGGGGTGTTGATTCTCTACTTATTTCCATAGTACAGTTTGGTCTTCCTGAACTAATTTTCTTCCATTACAGTCTGCTTTCTACAAAAATCTGTGAGTGCAGTTGTACCTTATTTGTACACTTTGATGTTTCTTTTAGTATTCAGATGTAATGTGGTTTGCTAAAGGTGACCACTGGAATTACGTTTTGGGACTGTAGCTCTCAATCTGATTGGATGTCCCGGAGCTAAGCCGCTGTGAGCACCCAGCCTAATAAAGGATAAGATGGGATTATATTACTACTTGTGGATGGCGTCCTGAAGCAGGAGAGCTCCCTCCGCTGTGTTTAGAATCCCCGCCCCCCCCGCCCTACAGGCATCTGCACACACGAACCCTGTCACTGTTGTGCTGCCATTGATATGGGGGCTGTGACTTTCACAAGTTCTTGACAGGCACTTGAATGTTTCAAACTTGAGCCGCCATGTACCAGTTGGGTCACATCGCCATACCAATAGTGGGGCTGCATGACGCGCAGGGTATGTCTGAAATGGCATACTTGTTTGCTGTGTGCAACCGATCGACACTACAGTATCCCTCAGGGCCACTGGAGCTGCAACCAGAAATGGAGAACATCGCTTGCTTAGAAATTTTTATCAAGTTATTGGAGAAGGTGCTGTCTCTATTCAGATTTAAGTAGAATGTAATACCTGGTTACATAAGTTGACATAAATATGTTGTTTTTGCTTACTGTGTGTAGTGTCGAAGCGCTCTCTTCCTTCCTAAATGAGGGGGCGGTGAGGGGGCGGGGGGTTGCTCCCACCTGGGCTGCTACCACCCTCAGTCTCCACAATCAGAACTTGGTCTTACTTATCTATCAGTTTTTTCCCAACAAGTTGCTTTATTTACCTGTGTGTGATTTTTTTAGTCTGTCTGTCTATCTGTCTGCAGCTGGAAGTCTTATTGTCTTTAGGTTAAGATGAAGTACCTTTTGGAGGCTGCTACAGCAGATAGCCGGGGCCGGCACACTCTCTGATGCCCCTATTGAATTTGACTTTGGCCTAACAATGCTGCTGCCCCCCAGTGTGCTGGGTGGCTGTGCCTGCTCACTCCGGGGCTGCATGAGAAAAGACCTGGTTAGTGTGGAGATGCAATGTCAGTCATTCTGCCATTCAGTGGGGAGGGGGTTGCAGCTCATTCTGCTGTTAGTGTTTTTAACAAGCACTTGTTACAGGCACTTGTTACACATGACTCCAGGAGCAATTCCAGTTAAGTGCTCTGTTGGTGGTTCTGTGTTGCACCCCCTGCTGTCCTGTGTCGGTTTCATTTCCTCCTAAAAAAGGTGATAGATGATCTCTGCACCCACATGTGTGTTTGTGTGTGTGTGTGTGTGTGTGTGCGCGTCATGTATATATTACATTTTGGGGTTCAAAATTTTGATGTTGTTGGGACCATTTTTTTCTTTATAAAACTCAGTTTTATAAAAATCTTTAACTGCAGTAAAAACCTAAAAAATGCAAAAGTCTTGTATTTTGTTTGGTTACTTATGGTTAAGGTTAGGGCTGGGTAGGGGTTAAAGTTGTCATTGTTGGGATTAGGGTTATGTCCATAGAAATGAATGGAGAGTTCCCACAACACGACCTGGCCCCGGATAGGTGGCAGATAATGGATGGATAGGTTGTTTTGTGGGGAGGAATGAAATGCAAATTAAATTAATTTCAAAAGCTTTTAGGGCTTGGTCACCTGGAGCCAAATGAAATATTGAAGTGAAATGTTGTGTGAGCGCCCTATCCTAGATGCTGTAACATTGAAGCATGTATAAGTGGGGTTACGAAAACAAGACAGGGGGCCAAGGCTACGACTTCAGCATTGCCTGGTTCCCTCTGTGGGTTGTTGGACAGTCTGCTGAGGCTAGCATTCAATACCCCGTCAGCTGTGTGTGTGTGTGTGTGTGTGTGTGTGTGTGTGTGTGTATGTTTGTTCATAGACCTAAAGGGAAGTCGGTCCCTTGAGCCAGGCAGCCCGTGTACTACCTATCCTGTGAAGCAGCTTTGTGAACTAATGGGTCCTTCTGCATGTAAGATGTGATATCCAGGTGCGTAGATCAGGTACATGCTTGTCTGATTCCAAAGGATGATGCAGAGGGCCATTTTCACCGCAGGCTTGTCTCACCTCATATCTCGCAGAGAAGATAGCTCACACCCCATTTGGCTAGCCCCTTCCTCCATCTCAAATCCCATCTTCGAGTCTCGCACCTCTGCTGCCAGCCAAGCTCTGCCTCTCTTGCCTCCAGGGTCTTTCCGTCATTGAGGCGATGGGTGCTCCAGGTTGCCCACTGGCCAGTTTAATTATGTTTTTAGTGGACCTACCTCTTCTGATAACACTGATTCGTAAAATCTACCATATGTGTCTCTTGGGCCTGTTTCCCAGAATTCCGTGCGATGGGAGCAGCTTCACTACATGCACTCCTGTGCAGTAAATGAAATGGTAACACTTCAGAAAAACAATGATGTTAATGATGATATTAACAATAATGATAAAACTGAAAATGACAAATTGACGACAGCCTCCCAAACCCATAAATTATCCAGCAGCCGGACTGGAGTGTGCTCTGATCTTCCATTCAGGAGGCTTCAGATCAAAGTCAGGAGTGGGCCTCGTTTGTTATGCATGGGCCAAACCTAGTTATGTCAAGTGTGACAGACCTGGAGTCGCAGCAGAGAAGGGAACACGGGTGGGTGGCGGTTTGGGGGGGGGGGGGGGTTGGGGCATAAATAAAATAACATGTAAACAGCTATAGGCACTTCAAAGGCTGGGCGTCTGAGTGGAGATGCCTGCTGCTATAGCCACACACGCTGGAAGGCAAACCCTCGAGAGGCTCACAAGCTTCTGTGGGGGAGTGGAACAGATGCAGCGGTGATCTGAAGGAGGCCCTTCTAGAAGCATCTTTATTTATATCCCTCGGTCCCCTGCAGCATGCCCGTTACGGGGTCCCCTGCTCCTGCGACGTGACCATGGGGGCCATCTGAGTCCCTAGGTAGGTGACTGTGGATATCTGCAAAGCCCTCCTAGCAGAGTCCCTGTGCTTAACAGACAGACACACACACACACACTCAGCTTCTTTTTGGTTACAAGGGGAGTCTGCCTGTGGCCCCAAACTGCTTCAGTAAAGCAAAATGTTTTTGAAACAGCAGAGCTTCAGCACAGCAGCCGAGTTGAAATGTTCTCACTGACCCCTCATTGTGAGCTGTCAGTGCCGGGGCAGATAACCATAGAGTCCTGGGTATTGACCTGGGTATTAGATCTCCAAACCCTCTGGTGATTTGCTTGTCAGGCTGAGATCTATGGTGTCATACCCACCCTGGGTGCTGCAGAGCTAAGACTAACACTGTATTTTTTGACCGGCCGCCATGTGTGATGAACTTCTGGGTGACCGGTCGCCCCCAATTTTTTGTTGTGATGATTGCGACCCAATTGCGCCTCATCTGCATTGAACTTCCTGGGTAAGAGTTCTTAACCCCAGCCTCTGGGAGAGGCAATCACAGGCCTGAACTGAAAGCTTTGGCTTGGGCTGAAAATAGCGGTCAAAGCACATTTGCCAGCTTGGTCTGGGGTGCCCTATCCTGTGGGGTGGGAGGCGTGAACCAGACCACTTATTCGGTTTGTGGTCAGGCCCCAGCTGTCTTGTATGGCTCACAGAGCTCCTCAAAAAGTACAAAAGGTACTGCTTCAGTTGGAGCTAAATGATGTTAATGGCGTAGAGGACTACAGAGTTTTTCTTGCTTGCTGTATCCAATTTGGAGTCTGTGGGGAGATCGGTGGAAATGTAGCGTGTTTTGTAACACAGACTTATTTGCGTGGGTGTTATCCCTAACTGGCCATCTAACGTGTGGAAAATACTTTCTTTGACTGGATTAGCCTGATATTTCCTACCCGGTCTCCCCTCCCCACCAAAATGGCTGCATTTTCAGGACCTGGGATTTAATCCTTGGCAGTGAAAGGGGAGGCCTTCAGATGATTTGTTTACGAGCAAATGCTTGCTCTTCCTGGGTCTTTGCTTGTCATCATCTTGGAATCCGCAGATTGCAGATGTTTGTTGCATCCTGTCCGGCCGCGCGTGGACTGCCGGCCTGTCGCTGGAGCGACTTAGGTGCTTAAGAAGCGGCCAGAAGATGCTCGGCAAAGCTTAGCTGGCTCCTTCTGGCAGATTCCCCGTTGCTTTCCGGCCCCTTTTCCACAGCTGTTGACCCCTCTTATGCTATTATGTGATCCATGGGGCAGTAGTTTGAAGGATGGGGGTAATAATGACCCCCCCCCCCGAAAACCCCAGCATCACCACCAACACTGTGTGACCGCTGCACGAACTCGGTCTGGTCCTTAATCAGGGCCTCATCTGGGGAGGTTCAGTTAGGGAAATGGCAGGATGGGACTCAGCTTTAATTTATGTTCTTCCATTTTCATTTTCTAATCTAATCCCCCACCCGAAGATGCAGGAAGCCCTGTCACAGAAGGACACCCAGGGGTCTGGACTCTGGGGGGTCTGTGTGCATGGGCTGTTCCCCCAGGGTCAGACAGAGGCTGGTGAAAATGAGGCCCTGGATTAATAGGATCTGTCCTGCTAGGACGAAACATCTCAAGAAAGGAACAGTATGTTCTAGTAGTTTGGGTTTTGGGTGTGTGCTCTGTTAATACATACTGGGCTTCCGTTTTTGGTCCAGTTTTGCCCCACTGCGATTTGCCCTAGTTTCAGGATGCACAGCTAGCCCTCTGCCTGACCTGGGAGGGGTGGCCAGCTTGGGGTCGAGCCGCACTGAGGGCACATGCAATGGCTACAATGAAGGCGATGCATTACAGCCTCAGACATGGGGGCAGTTACCGGTGGGCGGTGCAGCGTTCTCGATCGGGTGCGATGGCCAGGCCTTCAAAGCTAGCAGGGTGTGAGCTGGCTATCCCCAAATCTGTGGCAGGGTGACTGGTGCCAGAGCTGACCTGTCAGGGAAATCGAATTTGTTTTCTTTGTATTCATTTCAAGGGTTCATCTTGCATGGCCTGTTACGAGGCCTGACCGTGAAACTGGAGATTTCTTTGGTCTCCCGTGCATTTCTCTGCCACCTCTCCTTTTGACTTGGGGTGCGTGTCTGAAGAACGGACGGTGCAAGTGGGAACAGAACACAGCTGTACACCACACCGCACAGGGAGATTGTGTGTTACTGCCATGTAGCTGATGGGAGGGAGGCCTGCTTAACTACACCGTCACCTAATTGGTTAGTGTTAGAGAATCCTCCTGTAATGAGGGAGGTGCTGTCCCTGGTGGACCATTCAGGGTAAATTGTGTCTAAATTGAATTATATTTGATTACAGATGAGTAAGCTCCGAAAAGAGTGCAGCGGGAATGACAGAAACGGGGGGAGGCGGGTTCCAGAGGCTGGCGGTGACTCATGTATCTTGGCGGTCAGCATGGCCTGTTCCTGTGCATATGGAGCCCAACACAAAGGACTATGGGATATGCCCTGTGCCATGGTAAAGTGGCACTTGTGCCCCCCCCCCACCCTTGGCAGCTGGTCCAGAAGCAGAGGATGTGGTGTCCTTGCTGATAGCGGTGCTGAGTCTGTAATGAGCCATATCCAGTGCCAGTGTGTGCTCAGTGGGAGGGGGGGGCTTACATCGCTGCCCCATTTTATAGTTGCTTCTCTGCTCGCATTTCTCCCTGCTGCAGACCAATAAGCTTCTCAACCACCCCCCCCCAAACAAAACAGGAACCCCCCCCCCCTTTTTTTTGTGAAGCTCCGCTAACACTCTATAGACCCTATCTTCCCCAGGATGACATGACACCATCCCCCGCCCCCAGCAGCAGCCATTATTCACACAGGACTGGAAGCTCATTAGAAAAACGCCAGTGTGGGGTTAGGGTGGAGGTCACAGCTGCCCATGACCCTGTGAACCCCCCCTCCCCCATTGTCAGCATCGCTAACTGCTACATAGACTGGCTGGGTTTCTTGCCGTGCATTGCCCTCCACAGGGCAGTGTCCTCGCTAACACACTCCATGTAGGCCATACAGATACTTTCACAAATACGGTTTGGCCTTTCGAGAAACAGCAAGCAGGACATTTCAACCAAGGTGCATCTAATGGATTTAAAAACTCAACTGAATCATTTCCGGGCCCGTCAGACTATAATAGAGTAAAATTGTGTCGGGGGAATTGTTTCACTTTCTAGCTAATAAGTGATGTTTACCACCGTCTTGCATGTAAATAGTACGTTTTTCCTTTATGTATTTACAACTACTGAATGACCCTCTTCTGTATTGACATTCTGTTAAAGCTAATAAGTTTGCTTGTTTTATGGACTATCATTTTTTTCATCATTTAATCTTGCTGTTGTGACTGTATTCGTTTTGATGATAATGCCTGACTTTGTGATTGCCTGAGCTGTCAGAAGTGTAGCAGCTGGTGCCAGCGCGTCACAGATTCGGCCTCAGCCCCGCGAATGGTCGATAGTCAGTAAATTGGACTTTACACAGAACCAGACAGGACGGGCTGTGGACTGGGTCCAGCACGTTTCTGTGATTCCCACCTTAGCTCCCGGGCTGTCACTTTTTTGAATAGGTGTGGGTGAGATGGTTCTGCAGGGTATTTGATCAAGGCCGCAGTGTTAGCATTCCTTCCCGTCAGCTGTAATGGCTGGTTTTCCTATGCCACCCCCCCTCATCTAGCCTCTCCCCAGGTCCTCTCGATGCCTAGCACTGTGAAGTCGGCAGTGGTGGTATTATGTTTTGCTTTCCCTTGCAGATCCTGGTGAACTCGGTAAGCTCCAGCCAGCCGGCACAGCTGTACGAGGACATGGCGGTCAGCGAGGGCAGCCCCATCCTCAGGGACCTGCTGTTCAGCCCCGACCATCAGCACATCTACACCCTCACCGACAAGCAGGCAAGCGCGGCCTTCGCCTCAGGGTCCTACTTTCGTATGGTTATAGCTGGCCGCTAGTGGCATAGCAGTTATCCCAGTAGTCAAAAGACTATGGTTCTTTACTTGCAAACGTTGCACGTTGTTGAGCATGGTTTCTGAGGTCTCATGTGTCGTTACACAGTGAATATACTGCATGGCAGCTGTGCCCCTCGGTCCTTGTTCTGTTTGGAGCATAAGCTAGTTCCTGATCAACTCCAGCATGGCTCTATTATTTAAGTCCTTTAACAGTTCCTTTCCTTCAGCCCAAGTGTGTATGCAGAAAAGCAGTGCCATGTCACCCACCCCACTGTCTGCACCTTTACCTGTCCCACATCCCCCGTTAAAAGTGAGACACGTGATTAAAGCTCAGCCACACTCCTCCAGAGAGACAGACCCGGCCCGCTTGGGACGGGCACCCTGTCGGCCAGTGCTGTTAGGACAGAATAGAGAAAGCAGGAAATAATTCACCACGTGAGACAGGCCAACGGCCCAAAAAATGTTCTCAGTCTATGTAGTCAGGAGAAATGAGGCATGGTTGGGGTGCTGTATAGTTCCTGAAGTGCGGTGAGGGTATGGCTGGAGCGTTGTCTGCTCACAGCCTCCCTGTAGAGAGCTCTTCTCCCATACATACGCTCTGCCTCAGCTGGGAGGCGTGTCGGCAAGGCGGGTTAATAGCCTCTTGTTACTGCTCATCCGTGCACCCTCGATTGCTTCCACCTCCCCCCCAACAGCTAGCACCTTCTTCACAGCTGTGATCTGTGGCAGCCACCAACCGAGGGGTGAGGGGTCCTGCTTCGCTGTGCTCGTGCATACAGATGCTGCTCTGCGACAGGATGCCCGAATTCTTTGTCTTTTTTTTTCATTCACTTGCTTGTTTATTTTCCTGTCTTCTTTGATGGCTGCAATTGGACTAGAGTGCTCCACACCCACATCCTAGCAGAGCACACTGGACTGTTCCTCTGCTGTCCAGGAGCCACTGAGAGGATGTGGTCTTCTCAGGTCTTGCCCAGATCTCTTTTGTCCATCATGAGTAGCGAGATGAGAGGTGATTCTTTCAGCTGCCTCACCTTCACCTCTGACCACCCTCTCCATAAGCTGAGGAATGTTCCTTCATCTTTATCATAACCAAGCCTGCCTCTTCCTATACTCAGCTGATAAAGCTCTTTTGGTTTTTTTGGCTCAGAGGATTTGTTCTCTTTGTTCAAGTTGAGACGGCTTTTTAATGCCCGTCTTCCATGTCCCAGATGCGCACCCCCCCAACCCCTCTCTTTTGCCGCGAATGACCAGCGAGGCCCACAAGAGAAGCGCATTAAGGCATTAGCGGATATATCTACTGATGAGTTGCTGTGGATATTTCCCACTGGGAGGGGGGCTGCATTCAGCCGTGCTGGCTGGTAAATCACCAGGACCCCTCTGTGGGGAAACCGTAATGGCTCTGAGATATATCGTTATTTATGATTATTATTATTTTCATTATTTCTGTTATTTATCATCCTAATCATAGCCGTCTTCACTGTCAAAGAGACATGTCAGTATGAATATGATCTATCATTATTGATGAATCGCACTCTGTGTGCGTGGTTCCTGAATCCTTCATTATGGCTGCTCCTGTGTGATAGTGTGCCGTACAGCCGCAGATGTTCAAAGTGCTGCTGCCAAGGCCCGTAGGCTGCATGTATGTCAGGGGCAGTGGAAAACCAAGAGGCACTTTTTTTTCAGAATCATTTTTAGTGGCAGCTGCTAGCTGTGACCACCCTCTCGCCCATTCCCCATTTGCAGTCTGATGAGGGGGCGAGTCATCTTAAGCACAGTCGAAGGATTAGCTAGTTTAGAGGAAACCAAAGTGTGGTGAGGTGGTGTGCCTCACCTGTGGTCTGTGTGCAGCATCTCTTAGACCTCTGTCCACGTTATACAACAACAGTTTTCCTGGTTTAATTCTACCTGAATTGGCAGCAAAGCAGTTTGTATTTTGAATGGCTAATTTGGAAAACTGTGTTTGCACTGCAGCACAGCACAAGTGGTGAGATGGATGTGTGTAACCTGCAGAACCCCGGGCTGATAATTAAATAGTAAAACCCAAATGAACGTAAATACTAAATATTACAGGAGCCTCTAGTGTTCATACCATGTCCTTGATACCAGTCCTTTGTATCTATGATTACCACGCGTGCCCAATAGGGTATTGGGTCCAACGTGAGGGCATGAAGTTTCTCTCACTGTGTCATTGACTAAGATGGAGTCACCTTGACATGCTTACATGCCAGAACAGGCTCTGTCCCAGCAGTAAAAGCCCGGTTCTGATCCACAGGCCTGTGTCTGGGCCATTCTGGGGGTCTGCCTGCTTACAAAGCTGCCCCTGGCCATTGAGATTGGCAATTGTTACCCACGCCGTCACTGGGAGAGCTCATGTGGCAGACTGCCTGGCATTTATCCCATCAGAACAGGCACTCCGATTCTCCGCAGCAAACATGATCTCATCCCAATAATGATGCAATTGCTGCCATTGCATCTTCGTTAAATCCTGTTAGTGGACAGCGTGGTAAGGAAACAACTAATGAACACTGCCCAGGTAGACTCCCTCACACAGGCAGAGGGACAGGCGCATGCGTGGAGTACGGAGGCACTGCGGCCTGCTGCTACACGTGCAGGAAGCCGCCATTATGTAAATCAGATCTGTGTTTATGGTCGGCGAAGCAAGCAGGATGTCATATTCCCGGAGGAGAAGATGGAAGGGTGAAAGCTGGTAGAGACCCAGGATTATTAACAAGCTTTGTTTGGATGTTCCTCCCCTCCCATAACTGAGGCAGTTGCAGCTGGGGACACCGGGGCCCGGTCCAGCATGTTCTGGGGCTCCAGGGCACGCTGGGAGGCCTGCCACAGGATGAGCGAGCTGGTCCTGAAGAAACCAGTCGAGCTGGAGGGGGTTCGTATTCAGGGAGCTTGTTAGGGCTACCCCCAGCCCCCCCCCCTCCACCCCAGGGAAGAGCCGGCTGCATTAGGTTTCAGCTTGCGGATAGCTGGGCCAAAGACATTAGCAGTCCACGCTCGTGTGCATCCGCATCGCGTTTCCTCAGCACCACAGCTCCCGTGGCCCGGCTCCTATTGGTGCAGAGCATCCTATCCTGACTGACAAGTCTGTGTGCCATGTGGGAAACCCCAGAGGAACAACCAGTTTTGGTTCTGGACACGCTGCCGTCTCTGTTGCATAGATACTGGCTGTTCATTAGAAACCGTACCAGCCTTTCAGCATTGGTCAAGAGAGATGAAATTAATATGCTCCCTTTTTCAGATGTTTAATTTTAGACTGCTAATGTAATTTTCAGGCATTTTTCTCTGTCGACTTCTCCCTTCTGATGTTCCTCCCCCCACTAACATTTGTGGCAGGGCTCAGGCCCATGCGTGCATTTTGAGGGAATACCATCCCTACTGGGGCAGCAGGTGTCCGGCTCGTACCATTTCCTTCTCCTGGGGGAGAGCCAGGCAGAGCATGAGCCTTTTCTCGCTTGCTGGGTCCCTTTTAGTGTGAACCACTGCCCCGCATTTATACTTTTTTATTCCCCATCTGGATATGGGAGCTTTTAAATAAGAAAAAAGAAAAAAAAAAAAACACAAGCAATTGCATGTAAAGCTACTGACCAGTAAACTGCTTACATTTATTTATGGGCACCAGGGTTTTTATTTGCAGAGTTCAAGACATTTACTTGTTTCTTTCTTTTGAATGTGTTTGTGTGACCCACCCTCTCCACCTCCCACGAGTCCCCCTCCCAGGTACGGAAAGGGTTGACGAGGTCATTAATTCTGGGGGCTGTTTTTCTTGAGAGCAGCATGCAGCCGGGTGCGTGGGGGTGAGGGATCTCAGACCCCTTGGAGAGTGACAGTGTCAGACGGGGTACTTTCTGGTGAGGGATGGCTTCTGTACAGGTGCCATAACCTCTGGCCTCACCTTCCCTGCACCGCCCCAAAGGGCTCTGTTCTGACAGCTCTGTTTTGTTGATGCTGCCACATCTAATAGATGTTTGACAGTCACCTGATATAACAGTTTTATTATTCGAAGAAATCTGAATATTAATTATGAAATTTAACTGCAGTCCCAGTCCGGCATTGCGCAGTAGCCCAAGCCCACTGTATCCATCAAAGGTGATACCTACAGTGGTGGAGTAAAATGTGAGCAAGTGAGGAAAAGGATAAGGAGACAATAATATATAATGACATATAAATTCAAATGCTGTGTGGCGTTTGCGTGTTCTTCCTGTGTTTGTGCTGTATTCTCAAACCTCTGTGTGGAGTTTGCGTGTTCTCCCCGTGTTTGTACTCTGTTCTCAAACCTTCTAGGGCTCTGTGTGGTGTTTGCGTGTTCTCCCCATGTTTGTGCTGTGATCTCAAACCTTCTGTGGCTGTGTGGTGTTTGCGTCTTCTACATGTGTTTGTGCTGTATTCTCAAACCTTCTGCGGCTCTGTGTGGCGTTTGCGTGTTCTCCCCGTGTTTGTGCTGGGTTCCTCCATATACTTAATAATACTCCACCCCGAGGCTTAGCCCACTGAGCCACATGCTGCCACACTTCCCTATTGGTGTCCAAAAACATGCACTTGAAGCAAAATGCTCCAAATTGCCCATAGTGTGGGATTTTGGGTGTGACCCATAATGGACTGGCAGCCTTGCACCCTGTCCTTCCTGGGATAAGTTCCAGGCAAACCTGTACTGGATAATTGGTTTTGGAAGATGGATGGTATAGCCACTGGCATCTTTGGAGCTGTTCTTTGGCCACACAGAGTGAGGTGTGTTCCATTCATCCAAAGGGGGCGGGGCCTTTGTACTGACTGGCAGACAGGAAGAGGACTCCATTAGTTTCTTGCTTCCATGACGCAGCTATATGGGCGATGTATCATGTATGTAAAATAAAATAAGTTACTATTTTTCCCCCGCGTCTTAATTTGTTCTTGAGGACAGTGGTTAGAGAAAGCGACGGGTTTTGTTTCTCCCTGTATACCCAGTTACCCCCCCCCCCCCCCCATCTCCAGAACCACAGTCCTGGAGAACCAGAGCTGTGCCTCAAACTTCAAGAGAAGCATTTTGTGAACTGATGGAGAACTTTATCATGTTACCATGTGTCCTGCCGCTAGTTAGGTAAACACCCCCTTGATCGGCCACTGTCCGTCTCCCCGAGTTTCCCTTAAAGGCATTAAGCCATGAAGCCATTCATCTGTTTAACTGGGGGAAATACACATTTCAGTGGTCCTGATTTTCATAATTACCTTTATATTTGTTGATCTATATTATTCCATTATAAACTTAAAATTAGCTACATCAAGTGTTGGGGTAGTTTGCAAACCATACAGACTATTTACAAGGTAATAAAATGCTTGCATACATGTACATGCTTGTGCATGCATGTGCAGATTTGTCTTGAATTGAAAATCTCACTCCAGCCAGCTGACCAAAGTTCTAAGTGTTGGTTAACTTCTAAGCGAAAGGTTCCTAACCAGCTTGCAGGGGAAAAACAAAACACTTATGGCCATGGTAACGTTAGCAAGAAGAATAACCCTTTAATCAAGAATGTGTTTAAATCAGTTATGAAAAAACAACAATGAAATTGAATTATGGCAAAAAGCTGATTCATCTGATTCACATAAGGTCAGGCATAAGCCTGCTTTATAAGCAAATATTATGTCATATTTCCCCACAGTTTATTTGACTGAACATTAAAATAAAATGAACATTGAGTGCTATTTCACCAGCCACAGTCAGCCGAAAGTTAGGCTCTAGCAAACTATTTTAGTTAACATGGCCACTGCTATTTTGGTCTTTAGCATGCTACTCACGCGGATAACACCTCAGAAATATTAGTATTCTCTCACATACTCAATACCGAACGCAAAAAAAAACAAAAATATATATTACAAGAGAGGCATCGATGGCTCCAGAGAGAAAGATCTGATTTTTTGTCCTCTAGATGTTAAACCTAATGCTTTTCAATGGGCAGCTTTAATCAATTATTACTCGTGGAGGAAACACACAAGAACTGCTACAGCAGTAGTTACACTAGATATTTCTGTTGTTTTGTGATTAAATTAAATGACTTTTTAATTAAATGAGTTGTTTTGCATGTTACAGGTTTTAATTGTTAATCATTAACTCAAATGAACTGTGCCAGATTTCTTAAGAAAAATGTCTGAAAGTTGTAGAGTTCATTGTAAATACAGAGTTTTCTGGAGGATTACTGAAAAGGATTTAACATAAGTTTTAACACCAACTCTATGAAAACATAATCAGATTAGACTCTAAATAGAGTAAAATTTACTTCAGTCAGAGCTAGATTGACTGACTACTTGCAAATCTTTCAGCAACACCAACATTGCTGCTCAGTTTGCCGTGTATTTAAGATAAAATACACTTTATTCATTCCGAGGGAACTTCTTCATTCTTTTCAGTTCATCCTTAATGATAATATCCTTATATTATTATTATTATATTAACACATGATACATATTTAAACAAACCACAATTTGCAAACTACAGTCTCATATTGAAGTATTTGAGGAAGGTAATTACCACAGTTATTAAAAAATTGAATTGGTAAGGAGAAACTGCCTGTTTATTTGTGAATGTAAACCTTTACAGTATTTAACAGGTGAACTGCATACTCTGCATGTTCTGGCAGCTGAAATCACCAAGTTGGTGAATTCGATGTGTCTCCAGGTGTTGCACTGATTGAAGGAACAAAACAGGAAGAGCATAGCCATGCGCGCTGAACCTGCCAACCCCGCACCCGCCCCCCCAAACTGGCACAGAGCGTACCTGTGCGTGCTGAACCCGCCGACCCCGCACCCGCCCACCAAAATGGCACCAAGCGTACCTGTTCGTGCTGAACCCGCCAACCCCACACCCGCCCCCCAAACTGGCATACAGAGGGTTCCTGGCTGCCTTTTATCAAGGCTGTTGCATCCTGTCGGGGTTTCCCCTCCACCTAATCCTCCCCACTAAAGCCGTCACACATATGCTGCTATTGATTCAGTAAGCTCTCTGCATTTCCATCAGTTGCTGGAAGCGACCAAGGATTTCAATATGCCCGATGCTTCTGCTGCGTGGGTCTTAGGTTAGGACCCCAGCTCCAGACAGGGGAGTGTGTGTGTGTGTGTGTGTGTGTGTGTGTGTGTGTGTGTGTGTAATTAGCTCACCTTGAGTTGGACGCCACTGAACATGATTGACAGACTTGTGCAGGCTGCTGCATGGTGCGGCTGCAGCTCGATAAGCAGGCAGCAGGTGTCCCTTGTGGCTGGATATCTGCAGTGTGCTGAGGTGCTCGGTTCCTTCTTGCGAGGAGCACGGGGAGTGCAGCACGGGGAGTGCAGGATTGTACCTGCAGATTGTTTCCTGGTAGTGACAGTTTATGGTTTTATGCTTTTCATTAGTCATTAGCATCGAGGAAGAATGGAGATTTAAGCTCCGCCCTGGTCCTGATGTCCCGGTGACATCACAGGCTTACTGCGGAGAAGCATGCCCGGCCTCTACATGCTAACGCGTGTACGCCATGGAGTTTCCTTTCTGATATTCTGTGTGCATAGGTTCATTTTTTCATCTTTGATATTGGTTGAGGGAGGCGTTGGGTGGAGTGTGTGTGTGGGGTGGGGGGGGGGGGGGGGGCTCGGGGCCGGGGAGCGGTGTGTTTGTTTTTATTTAGCCGTGTCCCTCTCTCTACTCGGCCCACATCCAAAATATGGAGGAGGTGAAGAAGAACGGTTTTCCTTGACCAAATTAAACATCATCTTTTTTCTCCCTCTTCTTTTTGGGAGGAGAGTTGTGGCGTAAGAACTGGCTATCGATCATCTGCCCGTAGTGTTGGCGCTATCGCTGCTCAGCGTGGTGTAGATGGAGCAGGCCCGCTGCGCCCGCCTGCATCACCTGTCCAGGAGACGCCCTACCCCCCCCCCCCCCCCCCCCCCCCCCCCCCACATCCCAGTCGCTGCCTAGCTGCTCCCCAGTCTTCCTACCCACCTGTCCCTCTGCTCTGCTCTGCTCTGCTCTACCTGACCCAGATGAGGGGCTCATATGTACCTAATTTTATATGATAAAGAGAACCCCCCCCCTTCTCAAACCTCATCTGGATTAGGAGATGTGTGTGCATCAGCTTCTGTGTGAGGGATATAGAGGTGACAGGTACCTTGCCACATCTACTCACCCCCCCCCCCCCACCTTCTTTGCATACAGAGTCTCCTCTTGCTGTCTGGAGGAGGGGGGACAATATTGCCCCAGATTCTCACTGCCCCCTTATATGTAATTACTTACCGTGAAGTGACTGTTTAGTGTTCTCATACAGGGATTAAATGAATGCCCACCCCCCCAACATGATTTGAAAGTGTCCTAGAGTTAGTAGTAGTACGGTAATACTGGTTTTATAGTTCAATATAAAGACATATTTCAGATTTAGCTGGGGAACTACTATAGGGACTATTGACACAAAGCCCATATATCGGCGCGTGTCTGTGTTTTTCTGCGTGTGTGTGTGTTTATGTGCTCATGCATGGGTCATGTATACATTTCATGTGCATGTGTTTGTCTGTGTTTCTGTGTGTGTGCCTCTGTGTGAATGCACACGCATGCTTGTATGTGCATGTGCCGAGTGTGTGTGCGTGTGTGAGTGGGTGCACTGATTTATGGCCGCGATGCAGGAGAACGAGCCTCCATCCAATTTATTCACAGTTGCCCCAAACCACTTAACAAAGACTTAGCGAAATGTTACAAGTTTATTGAAATCAAATTAACAGCAGCAGACACAACAGTGGTTATTGTTAAACGATATTAAATTTGCTCTGCAATGAAGGCCAGATTACAATGGAGGAGAGGAAACAGACCCCCTCATCCCCCAGAGCCTTGTACAAAAAAATTGGTGTATAAATATGAAATGACGTCCACGTGATGCATATGATTCTTGTGTGGAGCTATCAGAGGAGGCTGGCCTGCTGTGTGAGTCGTGTGATAAATGTGTGGCCATGTGGTGGTGCTGTACTGGGCTGGACCCCAGCAGGGACTGTCCTGGACCAGCTGTTTGGTTTGCATTCCTCAGATATACAGGCAGGGGGACGAGCACACCCCTCCATGGGGACTCGTGATGCCCTCTCACGGGTCGTGCTGGATGTAATGCCTCTCCCCACCAGCGTCCCCGTCCGTCTACCTTGGTGCCTGTTGTTACGTCGGTACGATTCTGTTCTCCTAGGTGCCAGCACTATCAGCCTGTACACACGGTCGCCTGACCCCCCCCCATCCTGTTTCCATACACAGGTGAGCCGTGTGCCGGTGGAGAGCTGTGAGCAGTACACCAGCTGTGCGGAGTGCCTGGGCTCCCGCGACCCCCACTGCGGCTGGTGTGTCCTTCACAATGTGTGAGTAAAGGCCTTTCACTGTGCATCATGGATAGCATGACAGAGCAACCCTCATCTGGGACGTAGCAGTGCTTGCTGGTGATACTGGTCTGTGTTCTCTGAACATCATCAGTCGCTTACAAAAACGCCATTTAAAATGTACCCACGCTTATATCCACAAGTTATCGTGCAGCTAGACAACTTTCCTGTCCGAAGTGTGGATGTTTTGTGGCCCAGCCAGTTAAACTTGGGCTTAGTGATGGAAAGTTCACATCCCATGGAAAGCAGGGTGATTTCACCATTGGGCCCTTGAGCAAGGCCCCTAAGCCCAGTTGCTGCAGGGCGTGTCTGACCCTGCTTTCTCAGTTGTGCTTTGCTTTGCATAAAAGCGTAAATGCTGTTTTCCCTGCTGATAAGATTCACGCAGCGCAGACAGGGTAACCTGAGTGTGGAATAATCGGGGGATGGTCTTGAGGTGCGGGTCCCGTGTTGCTGCTCATGGCCCAGTCTGCCAGCCCAGGCATTACAATTTTCAGCATTTGCCAAAATAAACTAGCTAGACTATTGCTTCAGTCTGTAACTGTATTGGACTTTACTTTAATTGAGGGTGTACAAAGGCAAGGGTGTCATCAGGATTGACTGTAGCTGGTCTGACTCCCAGATGCCACTGCCTGACCTTCTCTCACTGTGAAGTGTTCATTACCGGCTCTATACATCCACCGTTTATAGAACCAGAACGGCAAAAGTGTGCAAGGTTTTTGTTTGTTATTTTATGTTTTTTGTGTTTGCATACAGCACACTGTGGTATTTTAAAGCCAACTGTAATGTAACATATTATCTGAATTCCCCCCCATTGTCATATTTTATTTCGAGCTGCTTTAAATTTCTGATTTTTTTCAAGCTCAAACATCTAATTCTGTGACCCGACTGACAATTTTGGTCGCTTTCGTTTTTCCCTTAAGGAGCTTTAAGGAAAATGATAAAAAAAACAATAATGATGAAAGGCTGAAGCAGCCTGCCGTGATGATGAATGAGGAGATGATCTCCGAGGGGTACAGGGCCTTTTCTGCTGACTTGCTAACCCAGGCCAGCCAGCCAGCGTTTCCTTTTCCCAGTGTTTTGCACCAGATCAGAAATAAAGCTTGCTCAGCAGATCTTTAAAACCGTAAAAAGCTTATTTATTAGGCTCATTTAGGAGGCCGTCTCGACATTACCGGGCTTCCGCTGGGCTTGCGCACTCAGGCAGTC
>JAAGVU020000103.1:22766683-22793719 GCA_011763525.2 Mormyrus iriodes | reverse complement strand
GTGCCCGAAAGGACCGCTGCGAGCGGGCTGAGCAGCCGCAGCGCTTCGCCTCAGACCTGCGCCAATGTGTGCAGCTCAGTGTGCTGCCCAGGAACATCTCTGTCACCATGTCGGAGGTGCAGGTGCGTCTCTCTGCGTCACCCTCAGTGTGAGTGTGTTGATGTGCCTCACACTGGCATGCTCGTCTGTTTGATGACTGACACCACCCCAATTCCCAGCTAGTGCTGCAGGCTCGTAATGTCCCGGACCTGTCGGTGGGAGTCAACTGCTCCTTTGAGGACTACACAGAGACGGAGGGCCGCATCGAGGGGGGGCACATTTACTGCCGCTCCCCCTCGGCCCGTGAGGTCATCCCTATCACACGTGGTCAGGGTGAGTCCCTTCCCCCTCGTCCTCTTATTCCTGCAGCTCCTGCCACTTTGACCTGATACAATGGTCCATCTCTTGTACTGCCTTCCTTTTCCTCTGTGCACTGACTACTTTGAACAACCCGGCATGAGGAATCTGGCATGCATTGGTGGTATGAGCTGCAGCCCCACTCTCCTCCCCGCACACAGGAGTGCGAGAGCCGTATGAGCACCACTGACCCTGTTGGGGGGGGGGGGGGGTTAGGGCTGCGCTGTCTCAGCCGGAGGCTCCTTGGCTGGTTCTGATGGTGATACACATTGTGAGGAAGCAAATTCACAGAGAGTCTCTCATTCAGGTCAATTCAGTAAAGTTCCCCATTAGTTTAATAAGTTTTCTGTTACTGCTGAACATAATTGATAGTCATGTATTAATGAGTATTATTGCTGTATATTAACACGATCTTTGTTTACCTATAAATAGCCAGTTTTCTGCCTATTTACACTTTAGCTGGACCTTGTTATATGCAGGGGTTAAAATGAGAGAGGCAGGGTACAGAGTGGGTGTGTGTGGGGTGGGCGAGGGGGCCCTGAATAATCTGCTCTGTACATTAATTCATTACTTTTTCATTTGTATTTATGGTCACTATCTCAAAGATGCAGTATGTTCATTGGTCAGCATGTTGTGTGAACACTTTAAAGCAGTACTTTTTTTGGTATATGGGTAATGTATATATTGCGTGCTTACATAGTACTCGAATTTTTTTAAACATAACATGCCTGCATCAAAATGGCTGAAAATGCATCAAAATGGCGTATCACTGCAAGTAATATTCTTGCTTATCATTTGTAATGTCCTTGTGAAAATGCATTGAAATATCAAGGTATTCACAGATTGCTTCTTACGCATGTCTCACCTCTAGCAGAGTGTGCTCTGTAAGTGAAGTTTTAGCAGCAATGCGGTAAGCAAAATAAGTCAAAATACAAAAGGGCGGGACAGAAATGAAGACATGGAGGAATATCTCATCTACTCCAGAAATTCATGTTTAGTCAGAGCTACTAATGAAAATTAACATTAAAGCAGGATTTTTAGTTCAAAACTGACTTTTTATTAAATCATTCACCTTGAATCTTTTACTAAATTTTGGGACATTAAGAAAAAAGGTTAACAATGAAGGAGGCGGAGCTGCGCTCTGGCAAGGTGTGGTTTGGAAATAAGGAGGTGGAGGCTCTGCTGGGCTTCGTTTATATTTAAACTCTGGTTGTATGTTATCTTAATTGAATTTTCTTCCAGCATGATTCCTGGTGCTGAGATCCTGAGACAGTGTGCTATTTCACAGTGTCTCTGCATTTCAGAGTGTGGCATTAGACACATGCGCTTAATGAGACCAAACTAATCTCTGGTTCTCTACAGGGGACATGCGGGTCATCAAGCTGTACCTGAAATCCAAGGAAACGGGCAAGAAATTTGCCAGTGTCAATTTTGTATTTTACAACTGCAGCGTCCACCAGTCGTGAGTATTCTTCTAAATGTCCACTTGTTTTTTTACTATCATGTTCCTGATCATACACTTTTCCTACTCATGTTCTCCTCTGTATCACAAGGCCAGTGCAACTGGAAATTGACCCAGCCATGGGGTTAGGCTACCAAGATCAAGGTTGTACAGCTGTATGCTATAAAGACCATGTGTTTGGGTGGGGGGGGTCGGGGTTGGCCTTCTCTTGTTTTTGACTGTGAACAGAGGTCAGTGCCCTATCAGCTGAAAACACAGCCCTAGGGCTGGGTTGGGACGTGGGGTAGGGCAGAGGGGTGGGAAGGTGGGTTGTTGGGGACCTTAGCTCCAGATGGCATTGGTCATTTGAGCATCCTGCGATTCCCTGTGGATGGGGGAAGCCAGACGCCGAAAAGCCGATATTCTCCACAGACCCCTCTCAGGACCTGCGACTCAGAGACACCACTGAGCTCTGACAAATGGGGTCTTTACTCAGCAAACTGGGGGGTTTAATGTCAGCCCGTTAATAACCCTGGGCTCCCTTAACAGCAGTAGTGTGATCTGTTACCTTAGTGGGGGGTCTCTACATTTACCTGGGTATGTACATGTGTGTGAGTGACTGCTCCACATGTCCTTGCTAGGACCTGTTGGAGATATCTTGGCTGAGTGCTGTGTGAAGTTCTATCATGTGTCACTCTCCCTTGTTGACCCCCCCCCCCCATTATTAAACATGTTCATGTTGACCTCATCCTCACTTTCATGCCGTATCTGGTCTGGTCCGACCTTGTTGGCTTCCATGTGAAGCTAGTTTCCACAGTTAAGAGATAGGTCTGTATCTGATGATTGCCGGGGATTGCTGGGCCCGTTGTTGCCATGGTAAGAATTTCAAACCTGGCCCCATCCTGAAACAACTTACTTCATTTCAGGCTCCTCATGCTTTACATGGCTACGGTTTTGCTTCCTTGGTTACAGGTTTCTCACACCTTACATGGTTACATGTTCCACGTTCTTAGTTATGGGTTCTCTCTTAGACTGCGATACTGAGTTGGCCTGTTTGGTGCCGCTCTCCTATGGTTCCTCTGTCTTGGTAAATGTGGAGAAGGAGCAACCACAAGATGCAGAGACGCGGAGAGGAAGAGCATAGAAGAGTGTGTTGATGGTGTTGACCCAAGAAGTATGACACAAGCCTGAAAAGGATGTACTCTGAGATGGAGAGGTAGGGCCTCTGGAGGGTGTGGCACTGAACAACCTTAGCTGGGGAGGGGATTTGCACAAATCATGCCCCGCACTCAGCGTCTGAGGCCCCAGCTCCCACTGAGGGCCACGGCCAGCTGTCCACCCCTGACCTTGGCATGCCACCCCCCATCGTAAGTAGCTGTCATAATAAAGAACTAAGAAAAAAATAAAGAAGCGGGGCCTGCACTTGGAAATACAAATCACACGGATCACACGTGATTGCAATATCAGGCTTTTGCATTAAAAATGGCTGGAGGAACAGCTTAATCGAGCACACGGTGAGGAGATTGGAGCAGGACGGGACTGGGGAAAGACAGGCAAGAGAGCGATCATGCCCATTGTGGTGGGATAATAGGTGCCACAGAGCTTGAAGGGTTAGTGCCCAAGCCATGGAGAAAAGCTGATTTCAATATGAAAGGATGAGATGAATGGAGGTTTCCAAACAGCCAGCACAATGTGAACTCCCAGCGCAGCCCATCCACTCTAGGCTTAGAGCCACAGGAGATGTGTAATCAACCCTCCACCTTGAGCTGAAGAACGGTCCCCAACCGATGTTGCGAGGAGCCTGAGAGTGCGGCGCACAACCACAGCAAACCTGTATCAGTGAAGGTGTCACGGTGCACAGAGGCTAATAAATCATGTATCAGCAGGTGACGGTGCACCTCTGGGCTGGGATTATAGCATGGCTGGACAGTAGGAGCCGGTCCAGGTGCTGGTGCATGTTTCTCAAACTGCTTCCACTTTCACATTGATGCACAGGCCGCCACTGGAGTCTGTATTGAGAAGCACACTGTTGTGTGTTTAAAATGTGCTAGAAACAGATAGCCACAAGGCTGCACTTCAGCAGCACGCGTTGCAGATATATATGTGGGTAAGGAGTCTCAGATCGCTTAGTCACTCCTTGGAATTGTTCCAAGCAGTAACCAAAGGATTTTAATGTTCATAAAAAAGGTTTTATAAAGAGGCCAGTCATTTCATTTGGCTGATGGTAATAGGCCTCCTGTCATGCAGTGAGGGAGAATATCCCACTGTACAACTGCCTGCTACCTGAGTAGCTTGATTAATCAGTCTTAATGGGAGTTAACTGTACAAGGGCTGTATCTGCAGTGCATGTAAATATGCACAAAGATCAGCACCTTTCTTTTTGAAAGCACAACATTTGCTGAAATGAATGCCTGTTTTACTTTTGGCTTTTATTGCACATTTTGAGGTGCTAATCCATGATTCACTTTGAGACTCGGAAAATGGAAGGGAAGAGAGATTTGAGGGTTTGGCTTATCTTGCATCCACAGATTATTCTAATGTGACTCTTTAAGTATTTCATGCCTTTCTGGGCAGCCTGCTCCAAAAAAGGCTGGGGGGGTTACAAATAGAGATTCCCTCCCATCTCTCAGGGACCCCCCCAGTCCAGCTCATTGGAAGGGGATGACAGAAAGAGAGGAGGATGGAGTTCCTGTAGGTGCTGATGAGCATGGGGCTCGAAGTGGGTGTCAGATGCGTTGCTGCCCCTTGCCCCCCCCCTCCCCCGTCCAGTTTGGCTTGTTGCCTTGAGGTGTTCACCTGCCTCCTTCATACTGCAGATATGCCACATATGATGCCATTTTATCATGTCTGCTCCCAGCATGTTCTGCTGCAGGACTAACACAGACCCCAAGTAGCCACCCTTTCTCGCCCCGGGGACCAAATGTTCAGCTTCTTTAGACACATATAAAAGTTAATCGATCAATTAAGTCGGTCATATGTTTAATTACGGAAGCTCTCCTGTCCCCGAAGGCTGAATGATAGTCCAAATGGTCACTAAATTACTTATTGAATGAATCGCCAGAGCAATTGACCCGAATGGATTCGTCTCGCCGCCCGTGTAGCGTGCCGTTTCGTTTCATGGGTACGGGGCCGCTGTCGGCATATGCGAATATGTCGCGGAGTCGACTGAGAGGGTGACACGTGGCCACCACCCTGTCCCCCGCTTTCGGGGGCTCCCCGCCGTTCTTAGCCGCCTGTATTATATTTCCGTCAATCCAGCCATGGGCTCATGCTGAGTCCCTGCCAAACGACGGAAGGCCGTCAAACAGCTACACTGCGTGCGGGCGGCCAGAGAGGCCAGAGTCAGAGGCCGCCCCAGACGATATAATCAATGTGCGCGGCCACTCCCCTTTAGTGGCCTTTCCCTCTCCCCCCCCCCCCCCCCCGCCACATCGGTGCTGTGCACTTTGGAACGTACAGCCGTCCTTGTGATGTGATGGAAGTGCAACAGAAAACACCTGGGAGACTAAGAGTGACAGTATAAACCAGCGAGCGAGACAAACATAGAGGCAGTGACAGAAGGCTGCTGTTTTGTGTCTGTATGCGTGCCGTGATGTGACACGATGTGATGTGCTCTCTCTCTGCCTCTGCCACTCCCCCCACCCCCACCCTCACAGCTGCCTTTCATGCGTCAACGGCTCCTTCCCCTGCCATTGGTGCAAGTACCGGCACATGTGCACGCACAACGCCCGGGACTGCTCCTTCCAGGAAGGCCGTGTCAACGCATCCGAGGTCAGTCTCTGCTGCTGCTGCCTACATCGCACTGGGGGTCCCGCCGTCCTCCTACCCGTGCCTGTCCCGCCTTTGGGAGATAAGGGAACGCAGTTCACAGATGCGTCATGTGCTGGAACGTGCCTGCTTGTGGCATGTAACTGGGTCATGCGTTACGGCGTGTCTCTCAGCAGAAGCCTGTGGCCACCACACTGGGCAGTTTGTGGACCCTTGGCAAATTGACATGTTCTCCTTTTTTGGTGAGAGAGAATGACTATGCAAATTCTGCCTTGTTCTACATTTTCAAATGCTAAATTACCATAAAAACTAATATCAGTCACATATCTGCCTTTTTCTGCGGGCCCCCATTTGTAATGCCACACTAGGGCTGCTCTCTGAGGACTTGTCCTCGTCTCTGCCTCAACGTTCCCTGTCCGTCATCAGACATTGTTATAAAATGCACTTTTCCATCTAGGTTTCTGTGGTGTGTAGCATTAAACTACACCAATGTATACGAGTATGACTGATGTCTGCAATCAGGCTGCTTTTTTCTATAACAAGCCAAATTTTTTTGGGCTATTTAAATATTTACTAAAAGAGTTGGTTTCTTGCTCATTATTTAAATCTTTGATTGGTCTTGAGGCATCTTTCATCAAAACAACCAATTATTATTGGATTATTTCCCTGCCGTGGCCCAGAATCTGGCCAGTGGTACTCATGCTCAAATCGATGGGCCTCCATAGCTGTGTGAGACCCACACTGCCTCCATATCTCCTGGAATGATACCATGGTGAAGCGTGATGAAACCATCTCCAAACTGGGTTTGCTTAGGACTGTAATAGTTTGGAAAGAACACCTGAAGAAATGCATCATTGCTTATTTGGGCGGGTTCAACACAGCATTGCACAGTAGGAGGTAACATTGCCCATTAGCCCTTTATCATTACCCGAATAAATTGTTACCCAGTAGTGTTCAGTATAATATCCCACAGAGTTGAGTAACACATTCAGATCTCAGGCAGTTCAGGTCAGACTATTTCCTAGCTCTAAAAGATAGAGTGTACTTCGTTAGTTGACTTGTGTTTCATTAGTAGATATTTTGTTCCTGAGTTCTTGCAAATGGAAAAATTATTAACGGACTTAGCACAGGCCATGTGGATCCAGCGGCAGTGCTTTCCGGCCAATCCGCCGGTGTCCACGTTATCGCCATTTTCTCGGCTCAGCATGAACACTCCATTTGCAGCTTTTCTTACATTTTTTTTGGTTGTCATGGAAAAATACACACGCCACGTACGAGCGGCGTTCGTTGCCGATATCTTGCCATCTGTGGTTCAGTCAGTATATGTAACATTATTATCTATGGGAGGCTGCCTGTGATTTGGGGGGATGGGTGCATTTTACTTATGTATGCCCAGAAAAGATGCGCTACATAATGAGTTACATTTACAAATCAAATGTATATAAATCACGGTCCTCCTGACAGGTTATAAACAAGGAAACGCATTAAATCCGACCAGGCAGAAAATTGCTTGGGTAACGCACATTTCAGAGCGCCATCAGGAGGATTCAATAACTAACGAAAAACAAAGCAGTGTGGCGTCTCTTTTCCATGGCTGTGGCCCACCGTACTGGCCGACGGACTGGTCAGCCTCAGCGACTGCAGCAGCCAGCCTGGGCTAACGGCCTCCAGCTATCTTAATACACCTCCGTAACAGAATATATTGTGCAAATAACGCTGCGGGATTATTGCCGCTAAAGGCTTGTACATGGAATCAGATCGCATGTAAGAGAAGACATCCATGCCCTTTTTTTTTCCCAGTGCCGCCTATGATGATGTAACGTGAAGTTAAAGATGCAGCTGGTCCCCACAAGGGGAAACTCAATTTTATAATTCCCCCCGGGATTATGGAAACCTGCACCTGCACCCACTGAGCTCCCATCCCGTTGCCGCTGCCAGCGGGCTTCCGTTCTGGTCCACCCGGCTCTCGTTGTCATTGAAACTCATATGTCTTATGCTTCTTTTTTGTGTGTTTTGTGGCGGCTGAGGTATTATTTTTAGTAGTAGTATTCATCCAAGAAGAGTAACATGATACTGAAGTTGGCAAATCATGTGTGATAATATAGTAATATAGAAATGCTTGGGAAGAAGAGAAGAGTCGGTTCTTATGCAACACATGGGCGGTTGTTACAACATTATAGAGAAACAACCCATATATATCTGGACTATAAAAATTTTTGTGGCTTGTTGTGATCGATTCCAATAGCACCTCTGGCCTAAGCTCCTCTGATGCCACTGGCTTGTTTCCAGATGTGCATCGCAGCCTTTGTCGTGTAACACTGTGTGTGTTTTTGTAATTGTTACATTGTGAGGACCAGATTTACCCACAATGTGATAAAAACCAGCTAGTTTGACCTTGTGCGGACTATTATTTCGGTCCCCACAAGGGGAAGCTCAATTTTATAAAAATCTGTGAATTCAATCAAAAAATTAAAAATGCCAAAAGTCTTGTATTTTGTCTGGTCACTTATGGTTAGGGCTGGGTAGGGGTCAAGGTCGTCACTGTTGGGGTTAGAGTAATGGGGGTTTAGTTTAACAGCCTTAGTTACAGAGTGCATTCAGCACCTGGTCAGAGTGCTCTGTTACTCGGCTCGGCCCGTGGACAGTTGGGGCGACGCGGGGGCACCGCACCGCATACTCAGCCTCTTCATTCCTGCCAGCTCGAGGGCTCAAGAACCCCCCTCCCCCTTCTGTTGGGGGGGGGGGGGGGGGGTTTGAAGGAGTCGGAGGGAAAAATGGCCCTGATCAGTATGTTCATCTTTCAATTTATAACCACAGACAGTGCTTTTGTTTCAGAGATAATAAAGCAGAGATATCTGGATAAAATTGATCTTATTTTCTCTAATTAGACAATGTATCAAAATGGCGGCAGAGCCTTGAGCGGCGGTGGGTTCTGTCCCTGCTTCGCCTTTCATTAAGGGAGATGGATGACTGGGAAAACGGGCTCCCTGAATGAAACCAACATGCCCTGCCGTATTGGGTGTCTGACCCGTCACCAGGTCACCCCTCCGCCCACGGATATATTATAAGTCTAACAATGTGCAAGCGTGTGGGATGAAGGGACTCTGGTGTGCTCTGTCCTCCTCCATGTAGCAGCACGAGACAAATGGGTCTGTTTGTGTATTAATTAGTGGGACTGAGAGGCCTGTTGCTCTTCCTCAACCTACATGTTGGGGTCGTTGTAGACCCCTTCTCTGGTGTGGTGAACTATGCACCATGCCCTCCCCCAGCCTCCTCTACTCAGGCATGTACCATGACCGACCGCAGTCACCCTTCTTGGGGTTTAATTATTCAAAGTGCATTAAATCTTAATTTCCAGATGCCTTTGCGTGTGTCTGCTTAATGGAGGCTGAAGATGAATTTTACATCCAGAGCCAGGGAGCTAGCTGGACAACTCGCACTCTCACGCACGTGTGTGTCCTTCGGAGGGCGCAGGGTAGCATCTTCATCTTGCTGTGTCAGCCATTTATTTTTAAGTTGTGCCATTCAATCTCAAAGTATCTGACATTCCTGGCAAAAAACTGCATCCGGATGCAGGCTGCCGGAATTTTCTTCATTGGGTCGGTATACAGACAGAGGAGGCTTATCGGGGGTATCGGAATTCACAGATGAGCATTTGCAGTGTATTTTGTCGTAGTGTGTAATTTCTGTCCCGACTGTGTGGGTTTCGCTCCAGGCTATGTGTGTGCTGCTCTGGTTTATGTCCCAGGGTGGGAGGAGGCGCAAAACCCTTTCATGGTTCAAAGTCCTCTTTTTATTTCGCCGGCAGTCTCCCCTGGGTACCTGTCTGTCCTCTGTCTGGCTCAAACTGGCCCATCCTGTCTAATGAGATGGCATCCCAATGTCTCGGCCATTCCGCCAAGCAGGCTTGCCAAAAATAACATCAGAAGGCGATGCGGCAGTGGTCCTTTGAGTGGATGTGGTTTGTGTGGAGATGTCCCTTATGAGGTGGATGCAGCTGGCATGTCTTTGAAGGTGTAGTTTTGATGCGGTTGTAGATTTTTCTTTTTTGGTCGATGCCCGCTCATCCTACATGAGCATGCATGTGAACAGCTCATTGGCTAATGCTGGAAATGAACGTAAAACAGAGGACAATGGAATGCCCCCCCCCCCATCTCTGTAACGTAATGGGAGATTGGGTGGGGCAGCTAATATTCAGAAATGCATGGAATGCAACGCCTCTGTCAGGGTGCACATGGAAAGGTTGTGGAAAGGTCATCTGCTGCCTTTTAGATTTCCAAAGAAGGGTTGGGGTTCCTCTGGAGTTAAGCAGCATTCATTCCCATGGCTTCCAGGGAGAGCTCAACCTCCACAGAGGTTATAGAGAAGCAAAGACTTCTGTATTTCAACCAGTTATGAACCCTGCCTCTCAAAACAGTGAGCGGTTTAGGGCATTCTGTATCCCATAACTAGGACTGTTTAGTTGCTATTTTATACTGCCTTTCAAACCAAAAGGAGTCTCTCTCAACTCTGGATTCTCAACTCAAAGAACCTGTGCTGTCTCCTTGTCCTGGCTAGCTGAAGGGTGGCAGAGGTTTTGATGGTTGGTGTTTGCGAGCTGCGATTCCCATGGCTCCCTCCTGCTCGCTTATTTGCCCTGAAATGTTTTGTGGGTTTTAATCATGGACCTTTAGATTATTAATCATCAAAATACTTCTTGACTAAACGCTTTTAAAAGAGCCATTATTACGTTTTCAGGTTAATGTACCAGGATACCTATTTATTATGCATTTCTGGTGTGTGCAGATATACATTAGTGACCAAACTTGCGGAAACACCTGGCATTTTTGGCATTATGCTTTAAAATTTACTAGCCAAATATTGACGTAATCAAAGAATGTTACAAACATCATACATTGGATGATTAAAATAAATAACTGGAGTCACTGGAATAAAGTTCTCTAAAAATTGGAAGTGTTTCCACAGTTTTGGTCACTAGTGTATTCTCTGAAATGGTTTCATCTCAAGGGAGGCCTCACCTGCTTCGTCTACTCTGGCGGAGTTTTGGGAAGCATACTGTGGAAGCGTTGGTGGTTTTTCAGCACAAAGGAGGTTAAATCAGTGTAACGACCCTCACCACAGTACCCCTTTTGGGAGTCTCAGTAAGTATGAGGTTGAGTGAGAAACATCGGAGGACTGTTCAGTTATCATGATGAAGCAAAACAGCGGCTGATTTTAAGTGCACTTAGACTTGTGACTGCAAGGCCTCTCATTGACACGCTTTGCCTGTTGGTTGCCCACTCATACTGGAAGTGCGTTCTTTCGTAGCCTGCCTGGTTTTGCCATCGATGTCATGCAGCAGCTGCACATTTGCTTGGGAAGCCAATAGGCCAGAGAAAACCTTATAAGTTGGATTGGCTGGTTATTTCTCTCGAAATTCAGCTTGATGATGCGGTTTCAGGGAGGTAAGTGGTCAATGTACCAGTACTGCCAGCTCTGTGTCGGAGGTGGGGGTACGGAGGGGTTCCCTGCAGGGTGGCCGGTGCCATGTGGAGGAGTGCAGGCGGCGGGGCTTGGTGAGGGGCACATGGCCCAGCTTCCCAGGGTCACATGCTAAGCCATTATGAGGGCCACTAACTCCATCCTCACCGTGATGAGCTTAAGTAATGCAGTCTCCCTGTCTTTGTTTTAAGGTGGTTATACCCATTATCCATGGAATGTTGCTGTAGCCCCCTGAATTTTTCAGTTTGCTACATTGCTGCCCCTCTCTGTCCACTTTTACATTTGGGTGTTCTGCAGTCACCTTTACAGGACGGATAATTTAGACAGATCAGTAACAAACAGTCTTGACATAAAACTTGGAGATACTTTTAGATATAAATGCAGGATGTGACTTCACTAAGTCTTGACCAAGCACCCTTGGCCACGGCCCAGCCAGTGGTCTTTGATGGGCTCTTTTAGTGGCCCTCGCATGGTCTTCCTGTTCCTGTGAGAGGTGTGGTGACTCACATGCATCACAGTGTATAGCTCAGTAGTCTAGAGTTTGGTGCCTGTGCCCAGAAGATTGTGGGTTCTATTACCGTGGCCGCCAGAGTAATCATATCACTACTGAACCTGTAATCAACCCCAGCTCTTCCAGGGATACTGTTGACGTTTTTTACTTGTATGTCGCTTTGCACAGAAGTATCTCCTAAACAAATGTAAATCCCCTCCTGCTCTCATCTGCCAAAGGAATGTAATGTATTTGTTCCAAATTTCTCTGCGACTGGCATGACGTTCACAGCATGGCTATTTGGAATCCTCAAGGCAGGGCTGTAGAGCTCTCTGGTGCCTCTGGTGGCCACTGGTGATATGGCTCGGTAAAATGCCTGAAGAGGAACCCGGGTCTGGCCTCTGCCTGTTAGAGGATTTTTAGATTATTTTTTTTGTTTTATATAAATGAGCTACTGTTTGAGTGCAGCTTTGTCTTTGAGTTCTCCTTCGGCACTCTGGCACCGTGGTGCAGCGTTGGGGCCTGAGCACTTGTGCGAACGACCCCTTATCTTATTGGGGTTTTGCTGTTCTTCCTCCTATTACCCAAACCCATAGCTTGAGGAAGTTAATTAACTCTGTTGTTTATAGAAACTTGTCTCCTACCTGTGTGCAGCAAATCCAGAAACAAAGAGCCGTGTCATAAACATAGCATTTGCATATCTTATTCTGTTGTTCATGTAAGTTGTTTTCTTCCATTCGGGTTCCGAACAAGAGCTTGATTGTCTTATTCGGCATTCAGCTGGTGCCTGGGCCACAAAGTGTATTTTCCTCAATTTCATTACCTGGAATTCACTGCCTGCCTTCCTATGTAAATTGCAATCTCGGTTCATTAGCCACCCTTAATTCAACACTGTTTTAACAATAACGAACCAATGAACAAACAGCTGGGCTAACAATGATAAAAGGGCCAGCGGTATGGTGGATTCACCCTAATCATTTGGTCTCACACACGCAATAGTATACAAACACAGAAAGATTCTCCCTCAGTGCTCTCATCAGTCTGCCCTGAGGTGCCTGAGCCCCACCCCCGTGCTGCTTGTGCTCCACCCACTTACACCCAGAATTTACATTTCTACTGATTGACAGCCTGCAATGGAGCATAAATTGCTTACAAGAACTGGAAGGCGTGGCATGTATGGTCACATGGCATGTGAACGTTCTGAGGCTGGCAGGATGGTGCAGAAAGCAAGGTAAAGGGAGCCCCCCCCACAGCAGTTATGTACACACACCTGAGAGGAGCCGGGACAATTTGATCACTTCCCATCTGAGCTGCTTTTCAGCTGTTAGCTCAGGTGACCGCTATTAGAACAGTCAGTGCATCCTCCCACAGTCCGCATTTGATTGTGATACTGCCTACTGCTACTTGGACCCAGGCTCTTTCAGGCAGGGTCAAGGTGACATGTCAGAGCCAGAGCGTGGACATTGCTCCTAGCAATCTACAAAGCACGTGTCGGAGAAATCGCAGAAAGGCCTTGCATGGAAAATTGTTTGTGCATGAAATGACCGTTGAATGGGAGAGCGAGAAGGTTTGACAACTATTTGTTTATTTATATATCATTCAGCGTCAGTGACAATATTTTCGCAGACCCAGAAGTCTCCTGTGGGCGGGGGGCAAGATGAATGTGCTGGAAATGGTACAAACTGTCAAAAAAAGAAATCTTATTTCTTTTATTTATCTGCACGTCCTCTTAATTTTTCTGTTCCACAGACTGGCTAGAGCAGGCTATTTCTGCCAGACGCAGGCGATGGGAGTCCATGGGCTGTTCTTCCCACTAAAAATCTGCTCTCTCTCCCTCTCTCTGGCCCCAGAAGCGTCATCAGCGTTGGCGTGGCAGCACGTGTAGCGCTGCCAAAATATTTAAGCAGCAAAAACACTCTGGTGGCTCCATTTCTTTTCTTGCGACATCGCTTGTTGAGGACATTCGCGGTGAACTGGGTGGCACTCAGTCGCATTGATATGTCTCAGCCTCTTTGTTTGTCTTCCTGACACGCCCACTTATGTTATGAAATGGATGTGTCGGTGGATTTTTCCGCAAAGCAAAAGAATGCACTATGAACCCTTGGTTCTTATTTTCATCTGTTTAACTGCCATCTTCCCATATGTGACCTAACAGGATGCTCCCTTTCTGCCCCCCCAGGACTGCCCCCAGATCCTGCCGTCCACGCAGATCTACATCCCAGTGGGGGTGATGAAACCCATCACGCTGCTGGCTCGCAACCTGCCCCAGCCACAATCAGGCCAGCGCAACTACGAGTGCATATTCCGCATCCAGGGCGTGTCACACAGTGTCACGGCTCTGCGCTTCAACAGCACCAGCATCCAGTGCCAGAAGACTGTGGTGAGTCTCCATCATGTTCATGCAAACACACATAACCCTAGAGTCCTGTTGTACACACACGCACAGGCAGACATTCAACTGCATGATTTTTGGACCGTGTGTGGAAATGGGCGTATGGACTGACTGGATAGGTAGCAGGCATATTGTGAATGTTGTCACCTGTCAGCTGGCAGATGTATGTGCGTGTGCGTGCTCTCTGTTTTCCTGAAACCCTGTTTTGCACCTCTTACCACAGAAGGATTCTGATGATCTCATTCCATGTTGGATCACAGTTTAGTCCTGTATTGAATTATTGGGGGGGGGGTTATCACCCTCCCCATCTCTCACACGGACTCTGTTCCACCCGGCTCCTCCCATCTTGTGAAACTTGTTGTTCTGCATCCAGTAAACTCTGACTAACCAAAGGCAGGTTTGCGTGTTGAATTTGGGAGTTAGCTCTTCCTGAGTTGCCTACCCCTCCCCCAGTCAAACTCGTTGTGGTCACGCAAAGGGATCCATGGCGTTCCTAGTCCACAAAGTCCTTGTGGAGAATGGTGAGGGGGCGTTTCACTTCAGCGAGGCTGAAAATGTGAAGGGGACACCCGGCTGTGAGAATTGATCCTTGCTTATACTGCTGGGTGGAGGTTGATGGATTGCTTGTCCTTTGTGGCAGGGCGGGGAGAAAGAAGAAGGTTTTGAGCATGACATTGGACACAATGCACAGCCTCTCTGACAAGGATGGATATCTCTTTTCTTTCTTTTTGTCCCCTTTTCAATACCTAATCTTTACATCTCACTCAGCATCCACAACATACTCCATTCCTCCTTTTGTCAGACAGGGGGCAAAGTCATCCATAGCCCCCATGCCCTGCTGTAGCCAGATCGAAAATCTGGCCCCACGGCAGGCGGCTGTTGTTCACCCTAACTCCAGAGAGTAAGTCTGTATCGACCCTGTGTCAGTCTGTGCCTCTGAGCACCACTCGTTGGATGCAATGCTGCTAGTCACCAGTAGGTGACGTGTCGCTGCTTGCCGTGTCGTTTCAGCAGTAGCAGGTGTCCCTGAGCTATCTGCACTTTCCCTCCAGTTCTCTTTGTCTGTCAGTCATCCCTGGGAATATGGGAGGGTCACTGGCATCGCTTGGAGTCAGCCTGAAGCGCCCGCTGTTAAGCTCTACCTCTTGTGGACCCCTGTTCTGTGAACTGCCTGGCTATGTCTGTTGCCTAGGCCCAAAGCCTTTGTGCCCTAAATCCCAGCAAAACTAGTGCCTGTGGTGAGTTTAGCATGTGGTGTGAGAGGTACAGCTACAAGCTAATGGTCTCTTACAGGCTTCCAATACCTTTTTTCACAGTACTGATGTTTCCCTCCATTGCCCCCCTCCCAGCCACGGCAGTGCCGTGCACTTCTGGCTGCCAGGCTGCGGTGCTCAGCTGTTGGATGCCACACCCCCTGCCACACTCACGGCATCATTCAACTGCTCTAGCAGACTGTTTACATGGTCCCTGCTTTACCACAGCACTGCGGTCACCCTTGCCATTAGCTCACCATGCATCCGCCCCTGTACACACACGCCTCGCTCAGTCCCGTCAGCATTAATAACATGTGACGCACAGCGGAAGGCCATCGACTGTGGGGTTGTCGCGGAAAAGTCCTCTGTAGTCACCGGAGGAGACCCATGCTGGTGCACACGGCCCCGCCGTTACTATGGAAAAGGGGAAAGATCTGCCTAATTGTTTAGGTAACCGACGGCAAGCTAGTTGACCGTTTTTTGCACTGTGAATTGTAGCATTCACCTGAATAGCAATCCCCGCCCAGTACACCCCCCAGGGAGTAAAAAAGGGCACACACTGTGGAGTGTTATTGAGATGTGTGGCCAATGTTTGCTAACTGCCTGTACCTGTATGTGTGTCGTGTGAACCTCTCTGTATCTATCTATGTGTCTGTCTGTGTTTGTCTGTTTGTCAGTATACTTTATATATACTGTACCTGTCTCTTTGCCCCTTTCTGTATGAGCCTGTCTGTACCTGTCTGTGTGTGCCTGTCTGTACCTGTCTCAGCTTGTGTGTGCCTGCCTGTACCTGTCTGCATGAGCCTGTCTGTACCTGTCTCTGTGTGCCTGTCTGTACCTGTCTGTATGAGCCTGTCTGTACCTGTCTGAGCTTGTGTGTGCTTGTCTGTACCTGTCTCTGTGTGCCTGTCTGTACCTGTCTGAGCTTGTGTGTGCTTGTCTGTACCTGTCTCTGTGTGCCTGTCTGTACCTGTCTATATGAGCCTGTCTGTACCTGTCTGAGCTTGTGTGTGCCTGTCTGTACCTGTCTGTTTATGTGAGGTACCCACATTCTTCTCATGACAGAAAACGTTTTCTACACATGATCCAACAAGTCATACAGTTCCTCAGCATGTTGTTCATTTAGTGACAAAGACAAGCCCAGCTGACTGTGCTATCAGCACCCCCCCCCCCCCATTACCTCGGCATATCTGCTGCTCAGTCTAGCCCATAACAGATGAGACTGTGCACATATGTCTAAGCTTTCTTGGTGTCTGGGGGCTCAGATGCTGATCATTTATGAACAACCTGAAGTAGTTTAGCCAGCCACGCAATTTTTTTTTCTTTTGCCAAGTTAAGGAAACTATGATGTATTAAAATAAAATAAACTGGCTCTCCTCTCTCATAGCATTAAGCTAAAAAGGACAGAGGCTCTCTGCCTTGCTGCGGTGGCTGCTTTGAGCAGAGAGGGGCGACAGCGGCTGCGCTCATGTTGAGCCGTTCGGGTTACATCAAAGGCTTTTATTGCATGAAGGTGGATAATGCTGTTGGCAGCATGCCACATTGGTGCACAGGGCAGCTCATTGGCACCTTGGCCCGGTGTGTCGCGGCCTCTGCGACAGCGAGTCGTCCTTGTTCTTTATTAGCCATCGGTTTCGTGCTCACCTCCTCATTCCAGCTGATGAGAACCATGCGTTTCCTGCATGCGGAGGGAATCGGGAAGTGGCCTCAATGGAAATATGATAGGTTAGGTTGAGAGGGAGGGGCTCAATACGTCTGCCTCACATCCCGTTCTCTTTATGGTGGGGGAGCGGAATCTGAAGAGCTGCCCCAAATGAGTCGACGATAACAGAGTGGCCAGATAGCATGAAGGACCCCCCCCCCCCCATTACCTAACCCTCAGATAAATGGCCTTACTGCTTTGTCTCCTTTTTCCATCTGCTGAAAAATATAATTAAATAAGTAAGTAAGTAAGTAAGTATAAATAAATAAGCAACAGGAAAGGGGAAGATTGGGGGAGGGGGTGGAGGGGGTCCTCAGTGAGATGCTCTTGGTCTTTTTTTTAAGCAGGGGAATTTGAAGGTGACTGATTAATGACATAACAGACTAAAGGATAATGAATAACAGCTGTGAAGTGGGGGCTTTTAGAGGAGAGAGGTAGCCAGCCACACCTGGAAGCAGGAAGGATGCTGAGCAGGAAAAGATTCTGCACCATCTATGCTCCCACAGCAGTGCCAGTGTTGTCGGTGGTCAAGTTATGCAGCATTTACAGGTAGATAGAGGCTATTTGAGGGATTTGGGCTAAGTAGCTCATTTGAAGGTACAACAGCAGGTCCCCCGCTGATTTACGTGTGATTTCGGTTATCATCAACTATGCTTTCTGATTCCTGTGCTGTCTGTTTTTTAATGGCTGGAGGTTGTGTTTTAGGATGGCGCGTTGAAAGTGCCCAGGTCATTAAGCCTTTGAGGGCGGTTTGGTTGGGTTTTTCGTAGGCGAAATCCACTCTGGAGACCTCATTACACTTTCCTCATGCCAGGAAACTGTGTCTCACACATGCTTCATCCAGAAGAATTGTGGCGGCCTCCCATATCGGTCATCTAAGCTTGATATACACTCTGTCAGTTGAGGTCGATCCACTATTATCTAGATACCTGAGATACTGGTGGTTCTGAAAAGCCTCCGTAAAAAACCAGCGTTGCTGGCTGTCATTCTGCATTGCTGCTTCAATACTCAGGATGCAATGCATGGTGAACCCAGCTAATTAGAGATGTTAAATAGTCATCTTCCGTGACTGCCTTCCCGAAACAGATAAATATGCTGCTTTGCACTTCCGTGGCGTACATGTTTTAATTGGATGTTAATTAGATCGCTCTCACTGAGCCGTGACTGCTCCGTCCCCTTCGGCTGGCACCGGTACCTTCCCTGAATGCCCTTCTTGGTCTCCCTGTAAGACATGCTGTTGTCCGCTGACGCCACCCCCCCATCCCCCAGTGCCATGCTACTCAGTTGTGGGTGGGTGCAGGCCCTGGTGCAGCACAGCCACGCCCCAGTGCATGCTGAAGTTCACCGGCCTGTTGTGTGACATAGAGGCGCTCTCATGTGGATGGCTTTCCTATGCCCGGGGGGTACACCAATTTTTTGCATGCCCCCCAGTCTCCATGCAGTGTGCATGAAACGATGGCAGACAGTCAAGTGGAGAATGTTGCTCACTAGCAGCTCTCTTTAACGAGCATGGGGGGGTGCATTAACTTACACGCTTTGGCAGTCGTTCTTTGCTTTATTTCTCTTTTATTAGCCAATAGCCACTGATAATCCTTTAACTTGCTTCACGTAATTGATGCCCGTTAAAAATCCTGTTGAATCTCTGTAATTCCATAGCGCTTCTCATTGTGCTGAGGCATTAATTCAATCCTGCTTGACCCCCCATGTTAATCCTGCATGGGATTACTAGATGGCCCTCACTCCACATGCTGCGTGTGCGCCTGCGCATGTGTGTGTGTGTGTGTGTGTGTGTGTGCGCTCACTCCTACTCGCCACTCATCTTCGACCAGCTTTACTGCATTTTCTGCTACACTGCCGCAAGTAAATAAGCAAGCGAATGAAAAGCTCGCTCCAAGCTCCTTCGAACTTTTTCCGGACTTGTCAGAAGCAGAGGCGGCTCACGGGGCCGCACTTCTCTGGAGCTGGGCGCTGGTCCTGACACATTTCTACAAAAGAACTGCTCTCGGCTGCTCAAGAGGAATTCTGTACATTTATCCCTTTATGTATAGGGCAGCACAGAAAAAGTAACAGGCCTGAGAGTCAAACGGCTGCCTTACTATCTAGCCCCATTCACAAGACATTAACCAAAATTTACCTGAATAAATAATTTAGCTAGACAGCTAAAATACAAATAAAGAAAGGGCTGACAGTGTGACCATGGGACAGCCAAATCAAACACAGAGTGCTGGCTTATCGTTTGACTGTTATTTCTAAATAACAGCCCTGTCGTCCTCACACATGTAGCCTGCTGTGTGAGGGCGTGGGGGTGCCGGCTATTGGGGGCTGGTGGGGGGACATACGGAGCAGCCCTTGCTATTTTTAGCTGTTGGATCAGGTATTCCTTCAAAATGACTAATTATCTGCGTACGACGTGCATGAAAGGGCACCCCCCCCCCCCTTGTGGGCCTCCCTTTTCACTCTCTGAGGTGCTGTTTTGTGAACATCGGCACTTTTCCAGTGAACGGATTCAGGGTCCCTCTTTTTCTTTTATGCTTGCCTAGTATTTCTGCCCCCTCCCCCGATTCCCTTCCCTCTCTTTCCCTCATCTTTGATCTATAGGGCTGTCAGACAGGTTGGGAGGGGGGCTAAGGTGCACACTTTCTTTTCCTGAGCCTCACTAATTGCTCAGTCCGAGCTCTGTGTTTTATGTATCTTTTTATTGTTTATTGCGGCTGGAATGTTTTTGCTTAGCCAAGCTGCGTCAGTCTTGAGTCACTTTCTTTTCCAGTTTTGATTGGGACACAAATCCCTGTTTCTGCTCTACCGGCACAGTCTGCCCAAAGTACCGTGAAATCCGCCTGCATGGCGCCCCTCAGTGGCCAACATGGAAAGAGTGAGGCCATGGCGCCTTAGGGGCCCTCAGCAGCTGGACCAAACATGTACTGAGTTTGCAGTTCAGTACAGAGGCTGCGGGTCTTCTGTCGCGTCACATCTCTGCATACTTTTTGCACCTGGCAGACACATTTTCTGGTTCATACTGGAACTAAGTGCCATGTACAAAAGATACTATATTCCTCAAGAATGGATTTTCTGTCACTGTCCATGCGTGTGTTACTTTGGATTGGGAGTTATTGGCAGACACCTTGTCCTTGGAGAATCTACTGGCCTTGGAGCTCCAAAAACAGACCTGTCTGCAGGAAAGAGGTGCATTTAAGGTGATTGTTTGACCGCAGATGAGGAGGGTATTTTGGGTGGGTCTGCTCTGTAAGGTCTCCTCTTTATAACACAGCTTCATGTAACACTAGCCGGTGCAAGGGTGATGCATGGTTATTCATCTCGCTCCGCTAAGTCGCCAACATCCCAGGCGGCTGGTATCTCTGTGAGTGAATTTGCTTTTTTTTACTCTGTCTTGTTATATTAGGCTAGGAAACCTTTAATCTTGGCCAGCATCTCCACCAAGACGGACCATACAGTAAGAGAACAGTTTGGGTCTGTTTTGAAAATTGTGCGACATGCAAGGGTGTGCTATGAATCTAACTAGTGTTGAACGGCTTGGTGTGTTCATGTGTTCACATGGGTGTGCCTATGGTAGGGGCAGCTTGGATCCAGCCCTGCTCCTGTAGGGTCAAGTCTTTCTGGACAGCCATCCAGAGCACTGGGCTCTGAAGCTTGGCATTGGTGGCTGCCCTTTGCCTCATCCTGAATAGGTCATCTGACAGTCCAGGGGCCCACGCACGCCCTGTAATTCTGAGTGGATCTGATAACATATCTGCTACGCTGAGACTCCCAGACCTGCTCATGGGCCTCCTAGCAAAATGATAGGAGGAGAGAGAAATTTCCCTGAAAATGTTGTTAGTTTTTCCTCTTTTCCCCCAGAGTAGCAATAAGCCTGAAGTATCAGCCACTGTCAAGCATTTAAGCTGCCAAGAGCCAATGGGGAGATTTGAGGCACGCGCGCGTTTCTTTGTGTGTTGGTCCCGCAGCCGAAAGAGCGCATTCTTGGCCTGCAGGGGCCCTGGCCTGGCTGCTGATAAATGGCAGGCCTGCCCCCGGCTGGCCACTGGGTGGGGGCAAGGGCAACACACAAAGGGCCCGGATGAGACGTGTCAGAGAGCAAATTGAAAATGCCAATTTCACTTACTGTTTGGCATCGCTCCTCGCGCCCGGCTTCTGCCACTTATTTCATGTGTAAATGAGTGGCCTCCAGCCTGTAATTGGTATTTGCCAGGCGTCTCTCGTCTTCCTCCTGTCGCTTCCCTGCCTGGCCGCTCTCGCTTTCTTGCCTCACGCCGCTCCACGGAGCGCTGCCTGTTTCGTTGGGTCTCGGCGCTCGACGGAGCCATGTCTGCCTGATTGCAGAATGTATATACGTGACGTACGTGTTCCTGGCACAGCCGCAGTTAAGGGATCTCATGGTACAACTGCATACTCGCCTCCCCAAGCATAATCTTCTGGCCCTTGTCTGTTTAGTTTAATTCCTTTAAGGTATGTACGCCACTGTAAATATTTACTGGAGCATTTCCGGTTCGGCTTGGCCCAGGCAGTGGGAGCCTGAGATCCGCAACTTTGCAGCCTTTGGTGTATCAGCGATGACTTTACCAAAGCGCCTGCCATGCAAATAAATAATGTGGGATAATTGGATTTCCGGCCTTTGGACGTAAGGAATGGATCGCAAGATGTGACAAGGAGAGGCTGCTCTGAAAGGAAGTAAAAGGAGCAGAAATAGCTGGAGTTCATTTCCCTGCGATAAAGGCGCCATGAGTAATGGCGGGATTAATGATGCAGGCCTGTGCTGGTGAGGACAGGTGACGGGAGTGCACTGGGGTGGGGGCTGTGTACCTACGGGCCTCGTCTGGTGGCTGCTTGGGCATTGGCCGCTGCATGGGTGCCCGTCTGCTGCGTGGGTGCCCGTCTGCTGCGTGGGTGCCCTTCTGCTGCGTGGGTGCCTGCGTGCTTTGCTCATTCTAATCAGCTGATAGCTTTTTTCTCTTTCCTGGGGCATCATGCAGGCATGAAGTGCACCAAATGCATTGCCGGCGGGGACTGGGGGGCATCTTGGCCATCCCCTGCAGTGTTAGTTGCACCAGGCAGGGAAACATGCGGGCAAATTCCTATTATTCATACACATCCCTCTGCACATTCTAGGTTCTAACTCAAATTTTGGTGGTGGTCGGCGGGGGGTCATCACATCATTCTTGCTACTCATCTCAATGTCACTTTGGGTTAGGGTATGAATTCTGTCAGAATTATGTGTATGTGGGCGGGGGGGTGGTCTGGCAGCTGTTAAGCTTCAGCACTGGTATTTTAACGTCATTTGTGCTAAAACCTAACTGTAGCGTGAATAGCTGCAGAGTATTATAGGCAAGCCCAGATCCTGGCAGAGTGGGCCACCCAGACGCTCTCGGAACGGGCTCTGCTCTCTGACATACACTGACATGAATGGGTCCGACGCAAACCTGCCGAATCACTAAAAAGTTCAATCATAGTTGGTGCCTTAGATTTGAACTAAAAGATTTTTTTTGTTTGTTTTTTTTTCCCTCTCAGTATGACTATGAGGGTAACGACATCAGCGACCTGCCAGTCGACCTGTCAGTGGTGTGGAATGGGAACTTTGCCATTGACAATCCATACAACATCCAAGGTAACTGGCCTTCTCGTCCTCTCCCTTCCCAGTGCCACTGGGAATCACACCTGTCGCCAGAGCACCATCCATCCCCAGTGTCACATGTCCCCAGATGATTTACTCTGCCTAGTGGCTTCAGTAATGCTTTCTTATCTTTGTAGTCCTCCTAAAAAACACCTGCATGGGACTTTTACAGAGTAAAAAAATAAGGGACAAAATCCCCAGAAAACTGCTTGGAACATTTGTTACATGAATATTATGTAAAACCCTCTTTTCTCGACTTGCTGGGCATCTGAATGGATAAATGTCAGCAGAAGAGGATTCTGGGACTTTTAAGAGTGCAAACCGTAATGGCTGTGTAGGGTGAAGGGCTTGGCAAGTCCTCCGTCATGTCCTGTCAGGGTATTAGTGTTATCCAAAAAGTGGCTCTCACACAGTCTTATGCCACTTGCTGAGAGGGAAAGATGTGCATCCCTTCAACCAGGCCACAGCATTTCAGAAAGTATGATATATTCTTCCACAGAATGCAGCAGGAAAATGACTGAAGTCTACATTCTAAACTGCCTCAGATCAGATTTGGTGTCCTGTTTCATAGTGAGTGGTGTTTAGCATAGCACGAAACCAGCCAAGCTTCACTCTGCAGTGATTAAACCAAATGCTAATGGATTAAAAAGAGGTCTCTTATGACAACCACAGAGGTGTTACCAAACACAGCCGGTAAGCTGGTCTGCAGGGGCACATGGGTCAGTGTAGCACTGGTCCAAAATGCAAACCATGCCGGCTTAACCAGTAGTCAGTTTTGCTCAGAGATGCTCTGTGGCAGTAGTATGTGGAGGAGATAGGTGGTGGAGAATTGAGTGACCCTTAAAAGCCCTGTTGTTTTTACAGCCAGTAGTCGAGGTGCACAGTTACAGAAGTACTTTTATGAAGTGCACCTGAGTTCCTGAATTGCCAGGACACCAACAAGTGCCAGTTGGCTCCACTGGCTCAAATGTGGCCGCTGACCCCCCCGCACGCCAAGGCCCAGTCTCCTATCCGCCATGAAATTTTCATGACTGATCCGTCTCCTCCTGGCTGCAGGAAGAGAGATGTACCCGGGTGTAACGTGGAAATGTTAATGCAATTAAATCATTAATTTGGTTCAGTTTAATTAGCGCGGGGTTACTTTTAAGCTTAGCTGTGACAAATAAGATTAGCGGCGGGGCTGAGTCGGATGAATATTTTGTCTCCTTTGAAGTCCTGCGGCCGAGGCGAGTTCTATGCTCTCTCTCTCTCTGTCTCTCCCTCTTTCCCTCTCTTGCTCCCTCCGTCTCCCTCCCTAGCTCTCCCCCTCCTCTTATGGAACTGCAGGGCCCATTTCTGACCCAGAAGAGCTCGCCAGCTCCCCCCATTACGCCCTCAGATTATCCTCCTTCTACCTCTTTTTTAACTTTTTTTTCTTTCAGTCAGTTGCCAAGGCTTTGCATTTATGTCACTGAAGTTTTATTTTTTTTTTGTTATGGATAATTATTATTCCTTTGTTCCGCACAGATTAAACAGGCTCCCATTGTAGTGCAGACAAATGCCAGGCCTTCATTTTTCTGCCGCTTATCCTGTTACGACCACATGCTTTTCTCTGTGTTTACGCTTCCCTGTGATCAGTGGCCCTTATTGCCCTGCCGCTCTTCTCCCACATCGTCAAGTTGCACTTCTTCAGACTCTCTCTCTCTCTGTCCTCCCTTCCCAGCTCACCTGTACAAGTGCTACGCACTGCGGGACAGCTGCGGCATGTGCCTGAAGGCCGACCCGCGCTTTGAATGCGGCTGGTGCGTCCAGGAGAGGAAGTGCTCCCTGCGGCAGGAGTGCACGCCCTCAGAGAGCACGTGGATGCACGCCGCCGCGGGCAACAGCCGCTGCGCACACCCCAGGATCACAAAGGTTAGACAGCCACCAGGGGCAACGGCAGGACAAAACTGAGGGACAGGGAGGAGGAGTCAGGAGGGTGGGAGGGAAGAACAGAGAGCATGATGGGTAGACTGTAGAAGGACAGGACTGAAGGGAGCAGGAAGAGAGAAGGAAGATGGAGGGCAGGCGAGGGAAGGACAAAGGGACAGAGTAGTGGGGGGTGGGGGGGTCTTGGGAGATGTGGCATCAGGCGCTGGTACTTTTGGAAGCAGAAAGCTCTGCCACCAGGTGCGTGTGCCTGACAGGAGCTGGAGCGACCCACTGATGGAGTACTGCGGGGGGCGCTGGCGAAGGGGAACAGTCCATCTGTCGCCCTGGTTGGAGGTAGCGGGGAATCGTGTTTGGCGCTGGTCCATTCCATTGTTCCCCGCTCGCGTGATGCTGTGCCTCGGACCAGACAAACTGCATACAGACAGGGGAAAGTTCTTCCATGGCCCCCGTTGGACCGCATGACTCCCCCTCCAACCCGTGACAGTCTCGTAGCCTCGCAGGGGGAATAAGTCGGACAACTCGCGTCATGCTTAGTACTTTATTACCCGGTCTCCCAGTTTGCTGTAGGAGATAAATACAGTCCTGAGTTTGTGCTTTTCAGACAGAATGACTTTTGAGAGAAGGATTCATTTTTGTTATTTTTTATGATAAATCCGAGATATTAACTCGTGTAACTGTGGCATCGCACACAGAGCCTAATCCAGCCGGTATTGTCTTTTCTTTTGCTTACAGTATTTCCTGCAGTTAATCTCTGTGCGGCAAGTACATGAGGCATTAGGTTTTCAGTGACGGGGTGGGGCTGAGGCCGGAGGGCTTGCCCAGGAGGGTGCTGGGAATGAGCTGGGGCTAACTGCTGATGCTCTGGTGAAGTGAGTAAACAGAGACCGGCTCTCCCGTGGCAAAGGTCTCCCAGGTCGGCTGGGTGGATAGATACGGAGAGTGGGGGAGGCGGGGGCCTGGCTGCACACACCCTTGTTATTCTCCCTAAGGACGTGAGCTGGCTGACAGGCTCCATTGAAGGTGGCTTCGGTGGCCTGTCTGTTACTACGGGGGGGGGGTCACTGCTCTGACGCCCCCAGCAGCGCCAACAGCTTCATCTTACTGTAACGCAGTCATTTCCTCGCTTCCGCTGCATGAAGTGCCTTAAGCTGAATCTTGTACCACCTTTTCTTCCTTCTCTCTTGCTTCCCTCCTTTTTTGTGCATCGTGGGCGCCGCTTGGCTCCGTTTATTCGCGGTGGATTAAGCGGTAATTTCGCTCGGAATGGGGTGCTTAACTGGGATTTCCAGACTCTTACTTTGCTTCACAGAGACCCCTGAGCTTTTTCGGGTGTCTCTTCTCCTCATTGTTACCGACGTCAAGTGTTCATTGTGGACGGCCTCTCCGGTGCGGGGTGCCGCGGAATGCGCCTCGCTGAGGGCACTCTCTGAATGGCGCCATAATGGCATCACACTCGCTTTAGTGTTTCTCTTGTTAAAGCCAGCTAATTGGGGGAAAGCGGTTTGCCTTGAGTGGAGAGGTGGAGAAGGTCACTGTACAGACTCAAGCCCATCATCCAGCCTTCCCTCCCACCCACCCCCTCTTTTTCCCTGATTCTTTCCTTTACACATAGTTTTGGCTGATTCCTGACATCCCAGTGCATTTCCAACAGAAGGCTTGTGTTTTCATATATAGGCAGCTCTCGCCTTGCGTAAATCCAGACTTAGGTAAAAAATATCAAAGATACACAGAGTTTACAGGAGCAATGATGTAATAAGGTGTCAATGTCTGTAAATAAATATCGACGTTATTTTTTCATTTATGTGGTCTTTAGTATGTATTACTAATATATTTTGGTTTACATGTGTTTTGCTGTAAGATATCTTGAATGGTATGTGAAGGTATATTTCTTGTATTAAATCTGACTTATTTAAGGGTTTATGGAACAGATTTCTTATTTAATTCGAGGGCTGCCTGTACGTATATGTGTGTATATGTACATTTCTGCATTTTACAGCATAACATATAGTGTAGACCAGTGCGATTTGACTTACTTCCTTATTACTTGTCAAAGTAGCTGGAGTAGAATGCAAGATGCCCGGATGTGAAATGGGAACAATACCTTAGTCTTTGCAGGGCAATCACAAGCATCTCAGCCATACCCATTCCTGGTCTTTATAAATGGCTGATGTTTGTCCGTTTCTTGTCAGACTTGAAAATGAAGACACATTTCATCATTCTGCCTCTCCTAGCACGCATGCTCTCAGAGACACCCACGGGCTCGTACGCGTACTCTGAGAGACACGCACAAGCATGCATGCACTCTCAGAGACACGCAGAAGAACACGCACTCTCAGAGACACGCAGAAGCACGCGCACTCTCAGAGACACGCAGAAGCACACAGGCACACTTTCAGAGACACGTACAAGCACACACACTCTCATAGACACGCAGAAGCACGCACACTCTCAGAGACACGCAGAAGCACGCACGCACACTTTCAGAGACACGTACAAGCACACACACTCTCAGAGACACGCAGAAGCACACGCACTCTCAGACACGCAGAAGCACGCACGCACACTTTCAGAGACAC
>JAAGVU020000103.1:22755278-22766673 GCA_011763525.2 Mormyrus iriodes | reverse complement strand
ACTCTCAGAGACACGCAGAAGCACGCACGCACACTTTCAGAGACACGTACAAGCACACACACTCTCAGAGACACGCACAAGCACACGTATTCTCAGAGACACGCACAAGCATGCACGCACACTTTCAGAGACACGCACAAGCATGCATGCACTCTCAGAGACACGCATAAGCACACGCACTCTCAGAGACACGCACAAGCATGCATGCACTCTCAGAGACACGCATAAGCACACGCACTCTCAGACACGCAGAAGCACGCACGCACACTTTCAGAGACACATACAAGCACACGCGCTCTCAGAGACACGCAGAAGCACACGCACTCTCAGAGACACGCAGAAGCACGCACACACACTTTCAGAGACACGTACAAGCACACACACTCTCAGAGACACGCAGAAGCATGCACACTCTCAGAGACACGCAGAAGCACGCACGCACACTTTCAGAGACACGTAGAAGCACACACACTCTCAGAGACACGCAGAAGCACGCGCACTCTCAGAGACACGCAGAAGCACGCATGTACACTTTCAGAGACACGTACAAGCACACACACTCTCAGAGACACGCACAAGCACACGTATTCTCAGAGACACGCACAAGCATGCACGCACACTTTCAGAGACACGCACAAGCATGCATGCACTCTCAGATTCATGCACAAGCACACGCGCTCTCAGAGACACCCATGGGCACGTACGCACAATCTGAGACACCCACAGGCATATATACACACTCTCAGAGACACATTCAGGCACATATGTCCACTCTTGGAGACATGCATAGTCATGTACGCACACTCTCAGAAACACACACAGGCACGAAGACGCACTCTCAGGGACACGCACGGCTACACACGGGCACAAACACTCTCTCAGAGACGTGCATGGATACGCACGGGCACGAACACGCACTCTCAGAGACCCACGTGGGTACGAACACGCACTCTCAGGGACACGCACCCTCAGGGACACGCACTCTTAAGGACACGCGCTCTCGGTGATGACACGCTCTCTCAGAGACGCTCACACATACAGAACCTCAAAGCTGTCGGCTCTCATCAGCCTGAAACCACCCATCTGATTCTTCTTTTTCTTGCTGTTAAATATTGACAAAACCACTCATGAAGCTTGCGCTTGTGACCCAGTTTGTTCCACATTCTTAAAAGCTGTGATTAATAAGACGTAAAAATAACGGGATTGGCGCCAAGCCACTCGCACCAGGCTTGTGGAAATGGCGTTGTGTGTTGGCCGCTGCTGCCGCCAGAGGCGAGTTTCACGGTTAGCCTCTCTCTGCCTTCGAGGGTCATCCTGATGTCTCCCTCTCCATCCCTCAGAATGTGCCTTTGGGTGGGAGTGGGCCCTTCCTGTAGTGAGAGCTGACATTCCCCCAAGCATGTTGGTCATTTGTCATTGGGGGAACAGGGGAAGCAGGTTCCCCAGAGGGTGGCCAGCTCCTACCTCCTCTCGCTCAGCCTCCGAATCTGTGACATCATAGGGCACCGTTGTGTACACCTGTGGTAATCAGTCACTTTGACGTTAGACAAGCTTCACATCCTCATGCTACAATAGTGCCTGTGCCCCCCCACCCCCACACCATGGACCTTACCCTGTGGCGAATATGCCGCCATGCTGAAAGAGAACCTCAGAGCGCCCTTCAGTCTGCTCACTGCGGAGAACAACGACACAGTCCGGCCATGCCGTCCCACTCTGCTTCTGTAAACAACATTTAGCGGGAAGCCCGGAGCCCTGGGAGATTGGGCTATGACCAGACCGTGGTTCTGGAAAGCCTTGGAAAAATGCGCGGTCGGCCCGACTCCCCCCAACAGCCACGACACACTGACGATTAGAGGGGAGCAGAGGCAGCCGGGGAAACAGCGTGTCGTCTCCTGGACATCAATGGGCCCCCCAGATGCGAAGGAGTAGCTGGGCTGTGAAATTACCCATAATTATGCCATGATTGTTGTTTGCTGCTGCGTACGGCTCTGCGCATCACTCACGCTATTTGTTTTGTCAGGCCACACCTGTCTGCCTTACGCAGAGTAATTCCACTAAATAAATCGCATTATTCCAGCGGCCGCTGTGTCCGAGGTGGCAGGGATGCAGCGTGGTGGCTGGGGTAATAACTTTCAATTAGGGGAGGGGGGGTGGTGCCAGCTACTCTGTTAGGTCTCTCTTTATCTATCCTGAGGGGTCATTTTTCTCTATTAATGTGGAAGCATCTGGATCTGGGGCCTGTCGCCGAGGGAGGGACCTGGGATGCAGGGTACGGCGGCTCACCCGTGTCCAATTTGTATTTCTCATATGTGGCTGTTAACTGGCATCTGCAGGAAGCAGAAGAGCAGGAGGGCGTCTGTCTGTGTGACGTATAAAGAGTGTGTTCCTCTGCCACATTATTCTGCCGCCTGTCCTGGGGGGCTCTGTGTGTCTGTTTGTTTATTTCTCTAAGCTCTCCCCCCATGTTTTTCTTGCAGCTCTTCCCAGAGACTGGCCCAAGACAGGGGGGTACCAGGCTTACCATCACCGGCGAGAACCTGGGTCTCCAGTTCCGGGACATTCAGTCTGGTGTGCGGCTCGGCAAGGTGTTGTGCCACCCCATAGAGGACGAGTACATCCGGGCTGAACAGTGAGTCCCCGTGCCTTGGGGTCCCTCCCTGTCTGTCCTCATCTTTTGTGTGTGTCATCCTGCTCTCTGAGCTCCCACATCTTCTCCTCATTTTCATCCGTCTTTGGGATAATGGGGGTGAGAGGAATGGTGAGGTGGGGCCAGGTGCCATCTGCTGTGCATCTCCCAGATAAACCTGCCAGAAGTGACTGAAATAGGTGGGTGGCTGGTCCCACCAGCGGCACGGCAGTGAATGTTGTGCTAGTACCAAGCGTACATAGTCACTGCCGATGTACACCGGGGGGGGGGGGGGGTTGCAGCCTTACTGATGTGTTGGGGGGCTGTTGGAGCAAGCAGAGGGCAGGTGGAGCTGTAAGTCACACTGTTTCGATACAATGCCTGTGCCTGTGACTGGGCAGTTGTACGTGTGTTATGGAGTACCTGTGTAAATATCAGGATCCATTGTTGCATTCACCATGGACTCTTACAGGGTCAGCATGCAGGATACACTGAAGGCCCCTTTGGCCTCTGTGTTGTTGCACAGACATAATTATTGTTTTCCTAGCTTTTTTGTTATTCAGATGTCCACACAAAAAAATGACATCTTCCTATTTTTGCGCTTAGTTTTTGGCTAACACACACACACACACAAGCACACATAGGCACATGCAGTGCTGGTGATGATGTACTTGGGATTAATCCTTTGCATCGGGGATTAATCCACCACACACGAACCAGCAAACTGATGGACAGTGTCGGAGATTCAGCAGAAGGAATGAAATCCATAACCTACTTAAGGGGATCTGCTGGGGCTGAGGAACTGGAGCAATGTTTAGCAGCACCTCTCCCCAAGCAGGCCAGTGATAAGTCATGAGAGACATATGAGAGCAGAGCATCGAGGCATGCCCAATTAATCACAGGATAGATGCTTCCGTAGCTGCAGCCGTGGGGTTGGCATTGACCGTGGAGGTCAGCTGGGGGGGGGGGGGAGGAGGGGGGTCTCCTTTAATGCTGCTGCTTGTTCCCCAATGTTCATGCTGCCCTCCCTCTCTCAGAATTGTGTGCCAGCTGGCTGATGCCACAGGTTACCGGGTCCATGAGGCGCCGGTGGAGGTGTGCGTGCGCGACTGCCAGCCCGAGTACCGAGCCGTCTCCCCCAGAAGCTTCACCTTCGTGGTAACGTCGGGGCTGGGACCCAGCTCTTCCGTGCTTTACGCCGTTTAGACAGCAGACGCTTTGTGCAGAAAGTGCTTACGCGGCATCTGTCAGCCGCACTCTTGGATGTCCTTACTCCAAAGCCTCTGGTTAAGTACCTTTCCACAGGATTTAATGGCAGAGCAAGTAGCACCCAGAATGATTTTGGTCGAGTTCCAGGCCTGATGCTGATTAAGTAAAATACCGTGAGGTAGATCTTTAAGGCTGTAAAGAGCTGCTTTGGGTTTATGAAATCTGGGGCTTCTTTAATATGAAAACCAGGCAGAAAGTAACGTAATAGCTAAGGAACTTTACTTGTGACTTTAAAACTGCAGACTCATGGATAACCTAAATTAAGTGTCAAATTCATACGGCTCTTACAAGCAGTTAAATATATGGAATAAATGCTTGCTTGCAGTTCAAACCTTGCAAAGGCAACCTTTACTTTTGTCATTCATACAGGGGCTGAAGCTGATGATCTTATCTGTCAGCCATTCTGGCTCAAAGTTCAGTAAAACCTATTAATGAATAGCCATCATTGTAGGGTATAGGTCAAAGAGTCAATGGGTGTTTCTCAATTCCAAGAACACAAAGACCGGTCTTGCTAACTTGCCTCCCAAGAACGAACTTTGGGCGCAATGAATCATGGGATTGGTCTTGTTCAGCAAGGATGCAACCAGTGTATCCCTGATATGTGGGGCAGAGCAAGAACGACATCCGCCGATTTTTACCGTCCTCTGTGCTTCTGTTCTTGAGTATTGGAACTGGTCTTCGGCAATGTGAGATGATGTACAACGGGTACATGAGACCATAAGCACGGTCAAGTGCGCATACTGAGAAACACCCAACGACTCTGGAGAGGACAATGCAAGTGCTCTGTCTGCGGTTGCATTTCCCTTTGACTTCAATAGTCATGGCTGAGTACTAACCCCCCTCTTTTCTGGGCTCCCTTGCAGACTCCCTTCTTCTCCCGCGTACAGCCCTCCCAGGGTCCTCTCTCGGGGGGCACCAGGATCACCATCGAGGGGAACCACCTTAACGCTGGCAGCGCCGTGTCCATCAACATTGGCCTGAACACTTGTCACTTTGAGAGGTGATGTTGCCGCCTCCTAACCGCCTGTCCCTGTCTCCTGCAGCCCGCTACACCCCACCCCCACCCCAAGGCTGCCTTCGCCCTCGTTCCCCTCCAGCTCTTGCCACGGACCTCATTGTCACCTGTTGTGCAAATATGAGCGGATTACAGCGGTGCTGTCGCCTAGCACCGGATTTCTTGCAAGCTGAGGCCTACCTCCCACTCGCTGAATAATGCGTACCCTTCTGGAAAGTCGCCAGTACTCTAGTTTGAGAAACATCTTTGTTTTGGTACTCTATACGTACAACATTGATGTGTTCTTTTGATGTTAATGGAAAGCCATGATGCTTGCCCATTTAGTAAGCCTGGGATTTAAAAAATAAAAAATTCACCTCTCTTCTGAGGAATGAAAGCCTCTGTCATATACTGGCAGTATGTTGCAGTTAAAACTAATGTACTGGAGAGGTATGTGTTCTGGTTAGGTTTTCTGGGCTTTATGGTTGAGATTATCTAAGGTGACTCTGCCACATTTGATACGTGAGTGACTGACGTGACTGGTATGCCATCAGTTTTTCAGCAGTGTCTTACTAATGCTGTGTATTTCCTTCACAGCCGTCCTTCCTGAATTCACCTCTCGTGGATTTAATTTCAACATATTCATTTATATATTTCTAACACTCTAGCTTAACAGTAATTTGGCAACATATCCCTATTCTGCTTCCTCTCACCACTCTCCTCTTGTTCCTCCTTGTCCTTTGTGCCTGAGACAAACGCCTTGTCAAAATATGTACCGTCTTCAGAGAGTTGCTCTATGACGAGTGTTATGGAAGGGGGTTCCCATGGCAACCATGAGCGAGGAGCCCGTCAGTGCTAGGCATGCACGTCTGCCATCAAAAACCTAGGAGAGATGGCATTTACGTTTCTCCCTTCTGGAGAAAGAATGGTCATTTCGTAGACACATATTCCATCAAGGTGTGCTTATTTGTGAGTGTCACAAGCGTAAGGCACCCTAGGAGTCATGCATACAGCCTCTTTATCAATACATCTATGTTAGTTTGGCAGGTATGGTTTGCTTCAGCATTCCAGATGATTTGAGAAGGAGGATTGAGTGTAAATGAAAATGCGATGGGTAGGAAACAGAGATGGTCTGGGGATAAACGTATACAGGAACACAGCCTATGCACATGCAGGCAATTTCACTTATGCCTTTGGTCAGTGGTGGCTTGATGGACTGTGTAGTGAAATGCATGCCTGCCCAGGAAGGGTGGCCAAAAGAAAAGGAGCCTATGGGAGCACAGCAACACACCCTCTAATGTAGCCAGACCAGGTGCTGGGGGTGAGGATAGGCAGAGGTGTATGTTGAGAAATGTGACCAATGTTACAGAGGTTCCTATTCATTTGAAGGCTGTGTCACCCCTCCCAGGAGGAACACCAAAGAGATTGTGTGCATTACACCGGCTGGTCAGAGTCCTGGGGGAGCACCAGTTATGGTGGATATCAACTGGGCTGAGCTGCGTAATCCTGAGGTCAAGTTCATCTACACTGAGGACCCAGCTATACTTAAGATTGACCCAGACTGGAGCATCGCCAGGTGACAGTCTTAATTTCTTAAACATTTCCACTTCAATGTCAAATTAACACTGACTGCTATGCTGCGAATATTAGTGAATACTGTAAATATGTATCTGCAATGTAAGAAGGAGTTAAGAGATCAACGCAACAATCAACTTGGAATGCCTTAATAAAACACAGAAACACATGTGTTATCTGTCACATAATGAAATATGATGTGTGTCATATACCAGCTGCGCTTTGTACTATGTGTGAGGGAGAAATACAGAATGAATGGAAAGCAAGAGAATGGGACTTGATAAATCTGAGGGGTAGGTACGTCCTTGAAGAGAAGGCTCATTGCTGTAGTGTTTTAGTCATATCCAAAATAAAGAGGGTTGTTCATCTCCGTTTCAGATGAAACCATATGCATCTCAAAACGATACGCTCTGTGATGCCACACAAAAAAGATACAGTTAAATGTAACGATTCAATTCACTGAGATTTAGCAATGCTTCAGTACGATTCAATACAAATACGATACTGTTTGATTCAGCTCTGATTGGGTACGATTTAGAGAGATTTAACATGCATTAATGTGTCCTACTTCTGAAGTGAAGACATTCAAAATATTTTCAAAGCAAGTCTGTGTTTCGCACTGCAAAAGTCATTCAAGACTCTAGGTACCTGAAGTTGATCATTTGATCTTGGCATGAAAAAAATCATGCAGTGATAGTGAAGTATTGATTTGTGGCATGTCTATTGGTTTTTGGCCAATGTCCTCTTAAATTTGAACCAAATTGGTGGTTTTGGATCGATGAAGCCATATTATAAACACTTGGACTGGATTTTTGATTACAATCAGTTTTTCGTTACGCTCCTATAAATGAAGCAGCTTGTAAGTGGCAGGAGTCTCATGCATCTTCGGCCAACCACAGGGCAGGATTTTCTCGAAAGCCCATGGCATAGCTGATGACAGACATTGAAGTTGCTTCTCTGCTTACGGTTGTCTGTGCTCTCAGGGTGTGGCAGAGACTTCAGGTGCTTTGCGAGTGAAGCAGTTCATGTCCTCCTCTGAGAAGCAAGAGGTGCTCCAGAATGTTCGCAGAGCCCAACACAGTCCCACTGCCCCATGTTCCTCAGGGTCGGTCCACTAAAGCTCTAAGCCTGGAGCCAGAACAGCCCGGAAATGCAACTATGAGCATTCTGCAGTGCCTTTTGCTCCACTAGACCCTTTGCAGTGCCTCCTCACAACTTGTGACCATCTAAATGAAGAACGGCAGATGCATACAGAGAAATCTGTGGCATCTCCTGATGGTGGTTACCCTGCTTACATTTAGGTGTGGAATGGGAAATGACAGACTTGAACAGTTTGCCTTCAGATTCTCTCTCAAAATATCCACTCAGCTTCCTTAAAATACACAGAGCCCTTCTCTGTGCCAGTTACGGCAGAGGAAACTTACCTCCTCTCCCGTCCTTGCTGTCCACTCACAGACCTTCCTAAGTCACCAGCTCCACCCACAGAGGATTTGGAGCCACCCATTATCATTTAGCCAATGCTGCAGAGGAACATGTCGACCCAGCTTGGGCTTGCTCTTCAAATGGGGGGCTTTATGCTGCTGTTGGTCTTCACTAGGCATGGCTTTCTGTCTGCTTAGCGCCTTTTGATCGCATCAAGGCTGAGCCTTGTGTGTAACCAAGAGCCCAAGCAGAACATCCGTAATGTTTATCTCAGCTATGCGACAGTAGCATAACAATGTCAAAAATGTTTTATCGTTCGTGTGACTCAGACTTGGATATTTTTTCCTATATGCAGGATCTACATGGATGTATGTTCAGCATTGCTGTGTTTGTAGTAGGATCTGTTTTGGATGTGATTGCAAGGACACAAATCAATCTGAATGTCCTTGGACCAGCATCTACTCTATATTTTTGCGACGGTGGTGGAGGGCCATTGAAATGGCTGTTTCTGCGAAACAGCAAGAGGAAATCACTTGCCGCTGAGAGCCCACAGTACATTCTTTTGTCCTTCTTGTCACTTTATTTTCCTGACGTGTGAGTGGAAGAAAATAAATAAGGAACCAGGCTTGGTAAGCGCTCTGAGAAGCCCCAGAGGAGCCTTGTTGTTGAAGGAAACAAGATGCACGCGGATAGTCACCACAAGAACGGAAGCAAATCTGTTCTGAAAATCACGTTGGTTATTCCCTGAAGCGGTACCTGAGTTAAAAGGGCTTTTAGAGCAAAGAAAAAAAAAACACTAGGTGTTGGGACTCCACATAAATAACATTACTGTGGGAGAAGCGCATGAAATGGACTGACTTCAGATGTTTCCCAGAGCTACCCAGGCGTGCAGTAAAATGAACTCTGCCATGAGCCAGAGGGACACTGATGCACGACTTGTTTATTGTCATTTCATTCTGACAGTCCCAGTTTTGACTGGTTTTTGTGCCAGTTTGTCATTAAAGTCCCCCCCCCCCACAATGGCATGTGCTGCCTGAGTGATAAGGAGGTTGTAGGACACCGGGAGGGCTTTCTTTATGCATTTAAGGAAATGGATTTCTAACCCTAAGGTCGGCAGTTTAAGTTCCAGGTGGGACAGTACTTTTTTATCCTTGAGCAAGGTGATTGGCAACCAGCTGTAAGGGGGGTTTCCAGATTGCTGTGTTTTCCCCATCAGCTAGGTAACCAGATGTAAACATAAACAGTTTGAAACGTCTCTTTGTCTACCCTAGCTTTGGTGCAAGCTTGGGCCTGTTTCAGTCTAAGCCGTTCGTGCTGTGTCTGTGCCGGTTTTGTCCCAGCAGATTGTTGAAACTGTTCTTCTTCCCTCCCCCGCCCCTCTCGCCCTGCACCTCCCACCTTTAGCGGAGGCACCCTGCTGACCATTAGCGGCACAAACCTGGCCACCATCCGGGAGCCCAAGATCCGTGCCAAGTTCGGTTCTGCTGAGTCCTTTCACGTGAGTACCAAAGGACCCCCCCCCCCCCGCATCACCACTACCACATCAGGTTAACCTTTTAAATGTCAGGCGGATATAAACTACAGCTACAGAAACTCCCTCGGTACCTGGAACCCGAGGGCCCTATTAACCTTTACACCTGGGGTATAATGTTAAAGCCAAAACAATTTCTGTTTTGTGTGTTTTTCATGTTTTGCCTGTGAGCATGGGAATTCCAGCCGCAAAGAAAAATACTGCCAGACTGCCTTATTCGCTTACACCTGTTCATCCTAAAAAGGAGATACGCAGCAGCATGATGCTTGAAAGGAATGTTCTTTTTCTAAGGTTATTTTTCCATCCTTATCAAGAGACTTTCTACTTGGCATTTAGGAATTTAGAGGAAGCCGACACGGTCTGCGTTGCCATTTATTACAGAAATTGCATGCTTGTAGATTGAGCAAATCAGAATTCATTCCAGCACCTGCTTCTGTGCTGTGAATTGCTTCCTGTAGATGACTTTATGTTGTGAGAAAGGGGTGGGAGGGGTATCCATGAAGTGTAGAAACGGCTGGTCAGTTAAATTGTAAAGAGATGAAAGGTGATTGTAGAGAAGGGCTTCGCTTAAATGTAGGTGCTGAACCTGCATGTCTTCTTTCGAGATGCGTGAAACTTTTGCACTGCCAGTTCTGTTTGTGCTTTTAATCAACAGACCGGGAACCTTTTATCAAGGTTTTCGAAGTAAGTTAATGATTATATGTGACTGCTGTGAGTTAAAAGAGGGCTTCCTTTGCGTTTGCTGGCTATTCCTTCTGCAGCTCTGCAGGGTCCACAACAACACCGTGATGGTTTGCCCGGCACCTTCCGTGGCGGCCTCGGAGAAAGGCTTTTCGGAGCTGGGAAGCAGGCCCGATGAGATCGGCTTCTACATGGACAATGTGCAGTCAGTGCTGGTGGTCAACGAGACCTTCAGCTACTACCCTGACCCCATCTTTGAGCCTCTGAGCCCCACTGGTGTCCTGGAGCTCAAGCCCAGCTCTCCACTCATCCTGAAGGTAGGCAGCTCCTGTGCCCCCCCCCCCCCCATGCCCCCTTAGATCCCAGTGCTGGTCTTCAGTAGATAAGGACCATCTTAATTGTTATTTGTGAGAAATGGGGGATCATTGGTGAATATCCCCCACCATAGCATTTGGAGTTGTGTGTTAGTAGCTTGTTGGAGATTATAGAGGTGCCTGCGCAGCTGTGGTGTGAGCTGACATTCTCTCTGGTCCTGCGTGACTGGGAGCTCTGACTGTTCTGTGATGCCTGATGAATCTCCCTTCCTCAGCAGTGAGGCTGCATTCTGCTCGAAGAATTAAGCGAATTAACAGCAGCCCGGTGTCGTTTTGCGCACGAATGTCTCGTATGCAACTGGCGCTCTTTATTTTCCTGATCATTTTAAGCCTTTGAAATTCTGCTGTTTGCGTTTGCTCTCCTAACGGCCCAGCGCTCCCATTATCCCACTGCTTAATGACAATTCAAAGAAACCCTTTCCGCTGTTGAAATCCCACTCTGCTTGTACAACCCGCACATTAGTAAAAATGGGGGAAAAAAAGTCAATTGCATTAAATAATCAGCAGTGCACCCGATGTGTGCATTGCATTTTTTATGCAATTAATTTTTCATCACTAAACCAAGCGGGTCATGTAAAATGTATCTGCTCTAGAGGAGGATTGCTGTTTTCAGAGGTTATTTACCAATCTAATTGGATCTCTTGGCCATACCATGTACAGCAGCATCTCTGTAAAAGAGTGGCCCAGTGCTAAGAAATGCACATATAAAGCGTTTCCCCCCACCCCACAGACTGATGTGAGGGGATATTGAAAGTGCAAATCTTGTCAGGATCTGCGATGGTGTATCAGGTGTGGGGGTGTGGCTTGCTGCAGAGTCGCCCCCTCCATTCTCTCTCTCTCTCTCTCTCTCTCTCTCTCTCTCTCTCTCTCTCTCTCTCTCAACATGTGCATTTGAACACAGCACGCTTATAATATATTTCCAC
>JAAGVU020000103.1:22744771-22755178 GCA_011763525.2 Mormyrus iriodes | reverse complement strand
CGGGAGGAGGTAGACAAGAGGTTAGCATCTCTCTCTCTCTCTCTCTCTCTCTCTCTCTCTCTCTCTGCTCTCTCTCTCAACATGAGCATGTGAACACAGCAGGCTTATAATATATGTCCACTGTCACAACACAGTACTATTGCCTACATAAATTTTGCTTAGGAAAATACTTCCAAACAGTAAGTTTTGCCAGGATGACAAATCAAAGAAGCATTCTCCGAGATTACGTGTTATCACGTGTTAAATCTGGCTTACTTGTGTAAGTGTAACTGGCATATTTCTCCCTCCCGCGTTAAAGGGCCGGAACTTGATTCCCGCGGTGCCCGGGAACTCGCGGCTGAACTACACGGTGCTGATCGGTGACACCCCCTGCGTCTTGACGCTGTCTGACACGCAGCTCCTCTGCGAGTGGCCCAACCTTACGGGTCAGCACAAAGTCACGGTGAGTGTGACCCTCCTCACCCTCAGCGAAGTCACCTTCCACTCACTTTTGCTTGTACCTGTTCACCTTGCCTCAGCCTGCAAACTGCAAGATTGTCAGTATGATGCATGTAAAAATTCTGCAATTTCCTCTTCACACGCTGTTCTGCAGTGAAGGGAACCACTTTACAAATGGGTGGATCAGATTCCATTTTTGTCTTTGGGATTTGGCTGCACATAAAAACGTTCAGAATTCAGATTTTTTTTTAATGCATCTGATATAGAATGTTGTGTGTAGAGTAGGTTTCCAACCTGTGGGGGTCTGTTTTGGTCATCTATCAGATGTATTAAAATAGACCTGTCTCCTTGCATTCCCCAGCTGTCTGCACTCTCTCTATCTGTGAGGCACCCCTTAAAAGAAGGCCACAGATGTTTGTCTCTCTGCCTGCAAAGTAACCTACATAGGGATTTCCATCTCCGTCTCGTTTGGCAGCTATGGGGCTGTGTACTGGCAGCTGAGCACCCTCTCTCTTCTCCCCATCGAATGTACTCCACCTGCCCTCTTTAAGTCTGTTTGTTTCACTCCACGTGGCCTTCCCCCACAACTCCTGCTTCTGCTGGGTATCTGGGTAAATACCCCCCCCCCCATTGGTCATGGTGACTGGGGGAGTTGCCTGGAGAGGTGTCTTGGTGTCTTGGTGCCTTTATCTGCATGCATGTAGGTGCTTCTCTGGGCTTGTGCGGCGAGGTTCCCTAAATCGAGATTTTGGCCCAGAGCCCTGGGCCGACCTGCAGTAGACAAATCTTTTATGTGGTGCGTGAGTTCAAGGCTCAAACGAGTCTGTTTCTAGTCTATGGAGAAGGTCGGGCTTCTGCTGCACTACAGAGGTCTACGATCGAATCTCCTGACTCGGCTTCCCCGTCTCGTCCGGCCGCAGATCAGAGCAGGAGGGTTCGAGTACTCGCCCGGCACACTGCAGATCTACTCGGACAGCCTGCTGACACTGCCTGCCATCATCGGCATCGGTGGCGGTGGCGGTCTGCTGCTGCTGGTCATCATCGCTGTGCTCATCGCCTACAAGCGCAAGTCGCGCGACGCCGACCGCACGCTGAAGCGCCTGCAGCTGCAGATGGACAACCTGGAGTCCCGGGTGGCGCTGGAGTGCAAGGAAGGTACGCCTGGTGCTCCTTTTTGCTCCCGTCCTGTGCTTCAGTCTCATCTTTTCCCTTTAAAGCTCTAAGCCATCCTCTCTCTGCCCCCCTTCAGTGATGTCTGATCCTGCCCTCCACCCTTACCTCCCCCCACCCCCATCTGCTGCTCACCCACCACTGTTCTCCATCCTGATGAGCACTCAGTCATTATTTTACCTCCTGCTTCCCTCATGGAGGGGTGCAGGCCAGCACTAAACATCATCAAAGACTGGCTAGAACATGTCATGCTGTGCGTGTCTATGTGTGTGTGCACCTGGTGTATGTGTATGCGTGGTTTTGTAATCATTTTGTTGTGGGGACATTTAAAAACATCCTATTTAGACCTTGTGGGGACATTTCTTTAGTCCCCACAAGGAGAAACTCAATTTCATAAAAATCTGTGACTGCAATCAAAACACTAAAGATGTATTATGTTTGGTTACTTATGGTTAAGGTTAAGGCTGGGTAGGGGTTAAGGTTGTTATTGTTGGGATTAGGATTTTGGCCATAGAAATCAATGAATTGTGGTCTCCACAAAGATATGAATACAAACCTGTGTGTGTGTGTTTGTGTGTGTGTGTGTGTGTGTGTGTGTGTGTGAGAAGCAGCACGTGTTGTTGCTAAGTGTCTATTCATCTCAATGACAAGCAAGAGCAAATCTGTTGGAAGTCTGACATAAAATCTGCTTGGGGGGGAGCTTAGAAAAAGCGCAAACAGCCCGCAGTGCTGCAGCCGAGCACCTGTTTCTGCGCTGCCCTTTACGAATGGGCGCCTGGCAGCTCGGACTGATGCAGCACCCGGCTCTGGGCCCAGTCGTGGCCACTGACAGTTTGGCCGGCTGGCTCGCCGGGGAGTGGCAATGCTTAGGGGGGTGGGGCAGTGGGGTGGGTGGACACGACCTTGTTGGTCTCTTGTAGAAGGCACGGTCTGTCGCCGGGTTCATGTTTGGACTATGGAGACTTTTTGGAGGAGGGTAGTTCAGATTTGCTGGGATATGAGGAGAAGCGTTTAATCTAAATGTTTTGTCGTTACGCGGTTATCAGTTTAGTCGGTGTGTTGGCAGGCTTCCATGTCTGCGGTGATTTACTGGCATTATGGATTAAGCTTGTGTACTCAGAAATATGCAGGGAACTCTAAGTACATGATAATCAGTCTCTCGCATGCCTTTTCATAGCACTCATTTCAGATGATGTGTGAAGCAATTAGCTCCTGGGGGTAGGGCCAAAGGGAGATTCCTGCCATTCTGAGATGCGAAGGATCCCCCCCGCGGCAAGCGAGGTGTACCGGACAAGGGTGTGACACTTGCGGGGCAGCCACACAGCATGTGCTTGGGCGGGGAGCGGGCCAAACCAGGCAGCACCACAGCCCGGCCGGGAGTGCTAAACAGCAGCCTTTAGAGCCGTAACACGTGGGCCTGTCACCACCAGGGGGCCCCGTGTAGCTCATAGGCCAACGCTGGGTTCCCATAAATACAGCCTGTCCGGCAGTGTGTAACTGAGTACTCTTCTGGCCCATCACCTCAGTGCTAAGCTGCAGCCATCCCAGCCACAAGTCTGCCTGTCTTCAGCAAAGGGCCCTGGAGAAACAGGAATGGTGGGCTGTGTACCCTGTTCCTCAGAAAGGAGGGCCGCCTGCAAAGGGCCCTGGAGAAGCAGGAATGGCGGGCTGAGTACCCTGTTCCTCAGCAAGGAGGGCCGCCTGCAAAGGGTCCCAGAGAAGCGGGAATGGCGGGCTGAGTACCCTGTTCCTCAGCAAGGAGGGCCGCCTGCAAAGGGTCCCAGAGAAGCGGGAATGGCGGGCTGAGTACCCTGTTCCTCAGCAGCTGGAGGAAATTACGCATGAAACGTGCAAACCCCATTATTAGATAATCGTTCATGCAATTAATTAACTTTCCTTCTTTTTGAACTGTTCTGAAAACGGAACCACCTCTGTCCCCCTCTCTCTCTCTCTGTCTCTCTCTCTCTCTCTCTCTCCCCATGAAACAAAAGCCAGAGAGACAGGCTGTGTCAGAACAGCGTCCTCGATTGGTAATTAAAGATGGTAGATAAGCGCCGGGTTGCTCTGCTCCCACCCAGGGGCGCCTTGGGAAGCGGCCATCTCAACATGCTCCGCCCAGTCCCTGCAGGCTGTCTGGCTCACACCCATTAACTCACCAACCATTCCCCATGTGCTTAACCTGCAGTCTATCTGAGGAAAACGCGCTCCTGATTTCCCTCTTGATTTCTGCCACGCACTCGCATCTCTGGCATAAGCATTTTTTGTGCATCCATCTCAACTCTTTCCAACTCTCGCTTCTGGCTCATTAATTCCATTAGGTACTTTTTTTATTTTATCGACCTGCTTTTCTATATATTCATCTATTTTGGTTAATTGTGCTGTGGGTGGGTGAGCTTTCATTCAGCCATACATACATTCCTGTAGAAGTCACAGCTTTCTCTAATCATCCTCCAGAATTGTTTCGTTTATTAGCGTGTTGTCGCATGAATTATTATTTTGCGTGTGGACGGCATCGGTGGCTGGCACAGATGCATGCTGGGTATTACTGAAGCTTCACAGCTCCCAAGATGTGGCTATGATTCCTGCTCCTGACTTGATGTGTATGCAGTTTGCAATGTGCTCCTCCGCTCACATTGGTCTCTTTCGGTACGCCAGTTTACTCTCACAGTTGAACATGCAGTAGGGAGAACTGATGTCCCTAAATTGGCCCTAGTGATTGTTTATGCATGATGTTTAAGGCGTCCCCTTCCCCATACATCCTGGGAAAGGCTCCAAGCTTGATGCGACCTTGTATTGGACAACAGGTCATGTAAACCGGATGTAAGGATATTAAGACTGACAAAGGTTCTTTATAACGTAATGTGTTCTTAACCTTATATTGTTGCAAGCTGTATTTTTTTGTAGCTGTCGTAATAATGTAACACTGTGCAACCCTGTGCTGATCTATTCACTTGGTCCTGCTCTTCCTTGGCAATCTGAGGGAGGTGCATATGCCTTCTCCCCGCCTGTGGCTGACACCCATCCCTCTCTGTGTTCTCCAGCCTTCGCAGAACTGCAGACTGATATTCACGAGCTGACCCAGGAGCTGGATGGGGCCGGCATCCCCTTCCTGGACTATCGCACCTATGCCATGCGGGTGCTGTTCCCTGGCATTGAGGACCACCCCGTGCTCAAGGAGATGGAGGTACGGGTCAGTACACTGTCGGCACTACCTCTCCGGTAAACCCCCCAGGGTGGGCACAGCTCCATGCCGACACTGGTCTGGCTGCCTTAGCCTGCCTTAGTTTGCCTCTGGCTTTGCATGCATGTGGAGGGAGGCTGTTTGATGAGGTGCAGCCCAAATTTCTGGTGCATCTCTGTAATATACGGAGCTGAGGGATCAGTGAGGTGCAGGTGCCTGAAAGCGCTCTCTCTCTGTGATGCCTAGCCTGGAAAGCGGTCCATCTCTGCGGCAACAAGCACCCAAAAGCAATCCATGTCTGAGGCGCCAAGTCCCTGAAAGTGGCCCGTCTCAGAGACACCAAGTCCCTCAAAGTGGCTCATCTCCATGCCTCTGAAAGCGGCCTGTCTCTGAGGCACCGAGCCCCCAAAATTGGCCCATCTCCATGCCTCAGAAAGCAACCTGTCTCTGCAGAACTGAGCTCCTGAAAGTGTCCGAGGTGCCAAGTCCCCGAAAGCAGCCCATCTCAGAGACGCTGAGCTGAAAGTGACCTGTCTCCATGCCTCTGAAAGCAGCCTGTCTCTGAGGCGCCAGGCTCCCAAAAAGCACCAATCTGTGCCTTTGAAAACAGCGTTTCAGAGGCACCGAGCCCCAAAACACTGGCCTGTCTCTGAAATGGTGAGCCTCTGAAAGCAGTCTGTCTCTGAGGCAACTTAACCCCTGAAAGCAGCCCATCTCTGAGGCTCTGAGCCCCCAAAAGCAGTTTATCCCTGAGGCACTGAGCCCCCAAAAACGGCCTGCCTCTGTGGCACTGAGCTGTGCCCCCAAAAGCGGCCTGTCTCTGAAATGGTGAGTCTCTGAAAGTAGCCTGTCTCTGAGGCACTGAGGTTCTGAGGCACTGAGCCCCCAAAAAATGTTTCTGAGGCACCGAGCCCCCAAAAGTGGCCTGTTTCTGAAATGGTGAGCCCCCGAAAGTGGCCTGTCTCTGAGGCATCAAGCGGCCCGTCTCTGAGGCACTGAGCCCCTGAAAGCGGCCTGTCTCCGAAGTACTAAGTCCACGAAAATGGCCTGTCCCTGAGGTCCTTAGCTGTGCCTCCAAAAGCGCCCTGTCTCTGAGGTGCCAAGTCCCCGAAAGTGGCCCATCTCTGAGGCACTGATCCCCCGAAAACAGCCTGTCTCTGAGGTGCCAAGTCCTTGAAAGCGGCCCATCTCTGAGGCACTGAGTCCCTGTAAGCGGCCTGTCTCTGGCACTGAGCTGTTCCCCCAAAAGCGGCCTGTCTCTGAAATGGTGAGTCCCCGAAAGCGGCCCATCTCTGAGGCACTGAGCCCCTGAAAACGGCCTCTCTCTGAGGTGCCAAGTCCCCGAAAGCAACCCATCTCTAAAATGGTGAGTCCTCGAAAGCGTCTCTAAGACGCTGATGCCTCCAAAGCGGCCTGTCTCTGAGGCACCAAGCCCCCAAAAGCAGCTTGTCTCTGAGGCACCGAGCCCCCGAAAGCGGCCTGTCTCTGGTGCACCTCGCTGCTGAATGATCGGAGGCAGGCGGGAAGAGCGGCTAAGTATATATTTCTGGTTGTGTTGGGGGCGTGTCTCCTATTGAATTTCCCCTTGCATCCCGAGCATAATGGAAAGGCTGCACTACGCTGTTCAGCTCCTCATTTCTCCTGCCAGATCCCCTCTCCCTAAAGCAACCCGCCGCTCCCTGGGGGCCACGCAAATTTCATTTTGCTCCGCAATGAAAATTGAAGCACTTTATTAAGCCATGTAGTTGAAAAATGGGGATGGGGGAGGTGTAAGTTATGGAATATGACGGTTGAATGCCTATGTGACTGGAGCGTTGAATTTATGCTTGTGTTCACAAGTAACTCAGAAGGAGGGGGGGTATGGGTGGGACTGGAGGTATGTGGAATGGCCTTGTCCCTTTGCCTGGCCTGCTTCCATCATCTTTGCTGGTGAGACTGGGTCTGGAACAGGGATAAGTTGTCAGGCTCTGGGCCTGATAGGAAGTGACAGGTGCCAGCCTGTGGGACAAGTGGGCTGTGCCCCCCCTGCCAGCCCCCTGAATGTGGCTCTCTGCTCCAAGGGGGTCTACCTGCACTGGTCTACCTTTCTGTCTCCATTTGCCTCTCCCCCCTCCTGGGCCATAGGCCTTGTCTGTCTGTGACTCGATGCTACTGTATCGATTTATGAATAACAAACCCCCACGGCTGCAGCTCAGTGACTGATTTGACTGATTGATATGTGCAGTATGCTCTTTGTTTTACCTCTGTTTGGTTTTCAGAGTTACTTTCTCAGCTGTAAAGCTGTAAAGCTACTCAGCTGGGTACCTTTGCTCATGGGCTAAATGAAGAACAGCTCTATGTAGGCCCCATGCAGTAGGCCACACTCAAACCTATGTTTTACCTACTGTTCAGTTCATTGTCTCATCAGCCCCGATGCCCCCCCCTTTCCTGTCCTCCCCTCAGTTGCCCGCCAATGTGGAGAAGGCCCTCACCCTGTTCGGGCAACTCCTGAACAAGAAGCACTTCCTGCTGACCTTCATCCGCACCCTGGAGGCCCAGCGTTCCTTCTCCATGCGCGACCGCGGCAATGTGGCCTCGCTGATCATGACCGCCCTGCAGGGGGAGATGGAGTACGCCACAGGTGTCCTCAAGCAGCTGCTCTCTGACCTTATCGACAAGAACCTGGAGAGCAAGAACCACCCCAAGCTGCTCCTGCGTCGGTGAGCTTGGGGCTCCCTGGGGGCTGAGGGCTCTGGTGCCCTCCCTTTTTTACTCTGCAGCATCCTTTTGGTTTCTTAGAGGACTGCAAGGATGTATACGCACACAAACACAGCCAGTGAGTCTAGGGTCATGCCGATAGATGGGCTGTAATACATCTCAGTGGCAGCAGGAGGCTCCCCAGTCTGGAAGTGGCTCGGTCCTGTCAATGCTGATGTAGCCCAGGAATTGTTTCAGGAAATCGCCCCCTCCCTCCCTCCTCAATCCCTTTATAATAGATAATTCCTTTCCCATTGAATAAAACTGTTCCCAAAACTCTCAGTGGTTTTGTGGAATTTCTTCCTCCTGATCTCTGATTTATGCTTTGACCCCACAGTTCTTGGCAAACAAATGTCTGCACCTTGCTGAAGTAAGCCAGTACAGATCAGGATTACCGTACCCTACCTTTATTTTACTGATTTTACTGTGTGTACATTTCATGTTTATGTTGTTAGTTGTTTTATTGTTTTTGAAAATGCAGCTCCGCTTATCACTTTTCCCTCACTCTTTTGTGATGTATTTACGGAACGTCAGAAGCAATGTGTGTTACATACCCATTTCAAAAGTACAACAGCAGAACCTTCAGGGAGCTTAGCTTCTTAACCCTGGCACCATTCGCTGGCACAAGAGAGTTTTGGGGGGGGGGGGGTGAAAAGCAAAGGAAAAACAAGCTGCTCCCCTAAGTTCTTCCTAAGCAGGCGTCACTTGCATGTTTTCTCAGAGTTGTTAACAAATTAGGAGTAATAACGACCGTTAATTACAGAGGCTTTTAATTACTCCTTTTCAGTTAGACCTTTCGGGGGTCATTATTATGCACCAGGTTTATGATTAATGAGAGAAGTTGCCTAATTATGCTAATTGCCTCCTTTTAATGAAGATCGGTTGTGTGTTCAGAGATGTTTAATATTTTTTTTATTTACTTAGGGAGGTGAGCGAGTCTTCCAAATGTGTATCAAATGGGTCAGGTGACGCATGCCATTTTCCGGGCGTGCTCTGCGGTCCCATCAGCCGGATTTTGTTTCTCCTGATGTTCATTCCTTGTCTTTGTTCCATCACTCCCAGGACTGAGTCGGTGGCTGAGAAGATGCTGACAAATTGGTTCACTTTCCTGCTCTACAAATTCCTGAAGGTATGTGTCTGACCAGCAGCCCCCAGAACGTCGCCCTCCACCATTTCCTGCTGTGCTCGCCGGCCCTGGCAGTGCACACCACTTACCTTCCTTCCTTCAGATTTGGACGTTCAGCTTTGAAGTCAGTATCAAACGCGTCTTTCCGTATATTTGTCTATTTGCCACTTCCCTGATTTAGCCCCATTTTGATTCCGTTCCTTTCCTGTTTTCACTTTCCTGTAGCTCAGAGTGTGTGACTGAGTAGCCGGGCACCTCCAGATTCCCCTATTTCCGATAGGAGCTCCGTGGGTCGCAGTGCCCCTTTGCCTGCATGTCCGCCATCTAATCAGGCAGCAGAGAAGGAGGTCTTCAGTTATGGGGCAAGGGAGGGGGGGTCCTAGTGCTTTGTGGGGAATCTGGAGGGTTTGCTACAGCCTGTATAATGACATTAATCATGATAAAAGTCGTACCAAAACCAGCTATTGACCACAGACTGAGCCTCAGTAGGATCGTTATTTATAAAGAATGTGTCAAATCTACAGAGGAGGCTGAGGCAGCGAGTGTGTCAGTGTCCGGGCGCCTGAGAAACAGCATCTCGTGCTGTCGTGTCTCCCTCTGTCTATAGCTGGCCCTTCGCTTGAATCTGTGAATGACTTGGGGAAAATGAGAGCCTCATTCGTGCAGTGTTCCGTCATCATTTTCAGAGCCCCTCTGGGCCGGGCTCTGGGGCCCTCTGCATGTCAGTTTAGCGCTAATTAATCCTGATTTGCACTAGCTGCTTTAGTGCCTTGTTCAAGCACTGTGGGTGAATGGAATTTCCCTCCCCCTTTTTTTATTTTTGAAATTGTCCTAACCTCTTTGTTCTGTCTTTGCACATTAGTGAGCTAGTGACCCAGACAGACCATGCAAGCCACCTGACACCCTAGGCATTTTCATCTTTTAAAGGGAAGCGCTGGAAATGTAAAGCGGGTGTCAGAGTAATGCCTGCCCATGGGGGTGGGGGACTTGCCGTAGGCTGCAGCCACTGTGTTATTCTCACACATTGGCTCCCCCATGGTCATTAGACACTCCGGGTGTGATGTTCGGCTGGTTAACTGCTTGCTTCTCTACTCTTTCATGGACATGTGTGCAAATGTGCCCTAATGAAGCCAGAATCTCAAATTAAAGGTAATTTCAAAGACAAGCGTGCTATCAGAGGGTCCCTGGGAATGAAATATGCGTGTTCCTGCTTGTTAGCAGCTGTCTGTTTAATTACCGCAGATGCTAACGAGATGCTAACGGCATATGGTGGCAGTGGGAGAGGCCGGGCTGACGTGCGGCTGCCAGGAGGGCAGGCCAGAGGTGCCGCGAGTTCAGCCTCTGTCCCAGCGTCCCTCAGCGTATCGATTGATATTGATTAATCCTTTTACACGTATCTGTACCAAATGTGCGCCTTTAGGCAGAACTGGAGATATGCATGGATGTGTACCTTTGTAAACTGTTCCAGAATTTTTGCTGTTGTGAGTTATGGCCGAGTGTGCCTTTAGCCAGCTCTGTTATTTGATAGCATTGGCACAGCATGTCTGTATTTGCCGTTTGCCTATGTATGTATCACTCTGCAGCCACCTGTCATTTCTCAGTGTCTGTCTAGCTCTGAAATGGACTTTGACTCAGGATTGTTGAACCCCCCCCCTCCCCCATCCCCCCCCCCCCTCACCCCCCCCCCCACCCCCCCCCCCCACCCTCTCTCCTCCACCCACGTTCCACTGTGAGTAAACACCACCCACCGCTTCGC
>JAAGVU020000103.1:22700169-22737307 GCA_011763525.2 Mormyrus iriodes | reverse complement strand
TCTCTCTCTCTCTCTATATATATATATATATATATATATATATATATATATATATATATATGTGTGTGTGTGGTGTGTTTACTGTTTTATGCAATCCAATGTTTAGATTGTTCTTTAGCTTTGAGCATGCATCACCTGTGCTCATGTACATGTTCAGGATCAGTGCTTGTGCATCTCTCACTAAAAGCAGCAGCCTCCAGGGCTGGCGGCTGTGATCTGGGAGCTTTGAGGAGGCCCATCAGTAACCTTCCAGCTGTCAACTGTAGACTCCTGTCCAGCAGGCTCTCCCTGGCTGCATTTGAAGTGCTGGGAAATAGAGGCGGTGTGGGTGCCGTCAAAAGCCACAAAGCCTGTGTATTTTACCTATAGCCAAACAGTAGCACATCTCACCTCTGGGTGTGAAAATGTATGTGCAAAGGATGCACTGACAAAGCACACATGCAGCAGCCTTTCAGAGGCGATTCTGTGCATGCGTGTCTACACTTGCAGATCTGGTCTTGCTAGTTTTACATGTGTCCTTGTTATCTTCTGCACCGTGTATGATACATCCCTTAGCACATGGCCTCTGCTTCTTATGACTTCCTTTTCTGTCCTGTTCTCTTTTCCTTCTTCATCCTTTCCTGTTTGCTGATGACCTACCCCTCCCTCCAGTCTTCCACTACGCTTCTGGGTGAACGTCATCAAGAACCCCCAGTTTGTCTTCGACATCCACAAGAACAGCATCACAGATGCCTGCCTCTCCGTGGTGGCCCAGACCTTCATGGATTCCTGTTCTACCTCGGAGCACAAGCTAGGCAAGGATTCGCCCTCCAACAAGCTGCTCTACGCCAAGGACATCCCCAACTACAAGAACTGGGTGGAGAGGTAAATAGGGCTACACCGGACGCTGTGCTAGTTTACTAAGGAAGGGCAGAAACTCTTCTGGGATTCCACGTTCTGCAGTCCTTGATACTTGGATGTCAATGAATTGTGACTACAGTAATGTAGACACAGGTAAAAACTCCTACTCCTTCCTTCCTTCCAGGTACTACTCTGACATCTCTCGGATGCCAGCGATCAGCGACCAGGATATGAGCGCATACCTGGCCGAGCAGTCGCGCCTCCACCTCAGCCAGTTCAACAGCATGAGCGCCCTGCACGAGATCTACTCCTACATCATCAAATATAAGGATGAGGTTTGTCTTGGGCATGTATTAACAGCTCCATCTCGCCAAACACAGGAAAATACTTGAATCTGAATTAAAGGACAGTTAAAGTTATGGTTTGTCATGCCATTTAACAGTGCCTAAAGAATAATGTTTTTAAAATATGTCAGTTTGCATAAAAGAATGTTTTAGAAATAGAATCAAAGTTTGAAATAATCGCTGGGTACAAAGGTTTCTTGGACAGATAATATTAAGCATTAATCTATTACATTAAGGACAAGGTGAATGCATTACTTACAGGCATAAGTTGGCATTACCGCACTTTCACACAGGCACAAAAATGAGTCTTGTATTTAATTCAAGAATGTACTAACTCATAAATGCTCTTCCAGGGTAGATCAGAGAGGCACAATCACATGACTCACGATTAGCATGAATAATCACCAGTGGAATGGCACCATTTTTTGGGCTGTTTTTCTGACCCATTTTCACTGCCCCTCCTTGGAGTTTTCCTGCCCCATCCCTTGTCTGTGTGTCCCTTCAGCAACATGCATCCAGCCTGGACTCACCAGGAGAAATGCAGCATCTGTCATGTGACGTTTGGGTCCCCCTTAGCCCTAAGAAGGATGTCTGTGGGGCCTTCACAAGGGGGCTGTGATCTACAGTTACGCTGTCTTTTGGTGTTTGTGGGGCCATCCCAAGGGGGACTCTGACATACAGTTACATTCTAATTTGGAGTCTGTAGGGAGGTGACTTGCGGATGGCACTCTGCTTCTCTTGCATCTCCTCATTGGCATCATTATCTGTCCCCTGCCCTGGTCCCCCTTGTAAAATCTCAGGCTTACACAGGCAAACATACACCATGCAAAACACAACTGTGTTTACTGACATTAACATTGTCTCCCAGCAATTAGCAATGCTGGCAACTTTCCTGCTTATTCTGAGAAACTTGGTTGATCCAGGGATCGTCATCCTGTCCATAGGTGGGCAAATGTGTCCGCGGGCTCAGCGGGTTAAGCCTCTATGCCTGTCATCGGAAGGTCGCCGGTTTGAGTCTGGCTTCAGCAGATAGTCACGTGTCAGTGGACCTTTGAGCAAGGCGCTTAACCCCCAGCGCCATGAGTGTCATTGCAGGAGGTTGCCCTTCGCTGCCAAGCTTGCTCTCACGTACATGTATATCATTGAGAGCAAGATAGGGTCAGCGAAATGAGAATTTCCACACATGGGATCAATATAGTGTCATTATTAGCATTTTTTGATTCAGAAATAAGTTTTTGATCCAAATGTCTGTCAGAATTAGCCACGGCTTTGACCCCTACCTTTCATAATGTCGCCCCCCCGCCTTCCCCCACCCCATGCAGATCCTGTCGGCGCTGCAGAAGGACGAGCAGGCGCGCAGGCAGCGGCTGCGCGGAAAGCTGGAACAGGTCGTCGACACCATGGCTCAGGCTAGCTGAGGACCACCCTGTCCCTCCCAGAGGACCCGAGGACAGCTGTGCACTCTGGGCATGCTTAGAAGAATAAGTTCATAAATAAGCCAACAAACTAAATGGAAGGACTGCAAGCACTGAAGCAGTTGCACTGGTAGACAGTACAGAGCCAGATGGATGAGTGCGGTCTGGTGTCAGTCTTTCCCCGTACACCTCTCCGTTGCCCTTAACTCCTAGACGCCCTTAACCCAAGAAATTGCATCCAAGAAAGTTCTATTGCAGTTTTTTCTTGTCTCTGTTTTCCCTCATACTGAAATGTGTACCACAGTTTTACGACTGAAAAGCAACTGGTGAAAGGAATGACTCTGCGTATGGTGTGTGGGGACTGATGGGTAATGATGGTCACATGATCACCTGCCACAGAGAAAACTCGAACCGGGCTCAGGTCACATCAAGGACGTTTGGCTGTGACTTTTTTAATGTACACCACTGCCCACTCTGGACTGCTGTCACTTGTGTTACTGCTGAATTTGCACAATTTACAGGAACTCAAACAGAAGAAAAGATATAGAAATTATATATATATATATATATAAAAATAAATACAGTTGCATTTTTAAAGAAATATGTGAAAATAAAGTGGGGAAACTTTGTTGTTTTTTTTTCGTCTTTTTAAACACAGAAATTAAAATGACAAAAAAGCCTTTGATATTTCAGTGAAACAAAATGTCCTGTGCGATGTTTTATTTAAATGTCATTTAGTGCTAAGACCTTCTGTTAGATAAAGTGTGCTATAATTTAAATGTTAACCTGCTTTGTGACTGAAAAGGGTGGGGGTGTATCACAACCTAAAACAACATTAGCAGGGGAAGTCTCGCCATGTCTGTTTGCGGGGTGGGGTACAAACACACAAATGTAGGTTCCAGTGGTATGTACTATGGAAACAAGTACTGTTTTGATTTGATTTGCAAATGTTCTTATCTTCAGTGAACTTGTGGTTTTTCGATGTGTGTGTTTGGGCTGTGACTCCCACAAAGGACGACCTCTTTGGTTTGAAGGAAGACTTGTCTCATGGCATATTCGCCTGGCGAGTCAAGCTTGGGAGCGCCGGGCTCGTTTGCGCTGTACAATCCCGCTGTGAATCCCTTGTTCACAGCAGTAGTTGTTTAATGAAGTACATTGTATTACTTGAAGAAAGACACCTCTTGTCCCATTTGTTGGGTCTGGATTCCAAGAGCCATCCGTGGTTCTTGGCAGTGAAGGTGCAGTTCCCGGGGTGAGGTCTGCCCTGAAAACCAACACACAGGTCTCCTGTCGGATTTCCAAATCAGTCCCCTCTATCAGAACCATTCCAGGGGAAGTGTCCTGTGGTCCCCCCCACACCGGCCTATCTCTACCATCTCGGCCTCTGGATGTATGACACCATCGGCAGCATGGAACGCGATGTTGGGTTATCTTAAACTCTGCTTCTCTACTCACAGCGGATGCTGTGGCGAAGAAGTGAGGTGGCCCGGTGAGGCCATAGGCTGACACTCTGAGCGGCCCTAGTAAAGCAGAGCAGCACAGAGTTTGGAGCGGAGCTATGGACCTAGTGATCTAGTGTGGGCTTTGGCAGGGGGGGACCAAGGCTGTTTCTCAACCTGTTAGCTAAATAGCATCCTACACCCCTTGTCCCAGCACAAAAACAGCACAGTTGACACCATTAAACTTTTGATTGTGTCTTTTTGTATTTAATTTTCTTATTTTATAACACGTTTGAAGTCCGACTTGTGCTGAAAATGTAAATTGTCATTGTTTGCTTGAACCAAACTGTGGTCTGTAATGTATTTGCTATATTTTTCCCCATCTAAAGCAAAATGCTTCCCCCCCCCCCATTTATTTATTTTTATTTTTTTCGGTGTTTTAGTTTTAGGGTCATTTCTCTCAAGTAAATGTTCTTGGTTGGTAGCAGTGTGGTGCTGGTTGAACATCCATCCATATTGCATTTGTGTTCCATTGTCTTTTATAAGGTTCAGGAAAAAAAATGAAGCCGATAGAAGTTTTAAAAAGGCAACTTTGTCTTGATGGTGAATTGCTGCTGCTTAACTGCTTTTTTGGAGTAGATGAAGGTTCTGTCTTTCCGGTGTGATAAATTTCTGAAATTCACTCCCACGTAAGCTGTGTGACAGGTTCCTTTAAAAAAAACTCCTTAAACTAATGGAGGAATAAACTTGGCCTACTCAGATGTTTAGGTCACTTTTTTTTGAAGATTTTCATTTTTCTATTCTGATTTTTCACAAACGACTGGGAATAATTTGGGCTAATTACAGGCCAATAAAACAAATGGGAAAAGGAAGAAAACTGATGTGTATTTTAGGATGTGTGTTTTAGTTTTTATTTCATTTTTTTTTACCGTGATGGTACTTTTTGGAATATTTTTTGCCCGGTTGTTGTGTCTGTGTCAGTGAGATACAGAGTATCTGTAAAGCTCCCGGTCAGCTCTCTCCTCCTGCTTGTAGGGCCCCTTAGCAGGGATGGGCCCCAGTTGCACTAACGGGGCCACAAGCCTCACTGCGTTTCATTCCAGCTCAGGCTCTCAGTAGCATTGAATGCTCTAATATCCCTGGTCCATCATATTTAAGTCATTAGTATTTTAAAGGGTACTTCTGAATTCTGAAGGGCCAGGTCAGCTTCCAGGGACTGAAACTACTTATGCTTGATGGTTGGGTCAATCATCTATGAAATTTCAGTTTCAGCTGGCTCCTTTTAAAATGTAAGGTCTACTGCAGGACCCGGTCTACTGGTCATTGATATTTACACAGTTTTTTAAAATTTGTTTTCTTTAACATGACTGGGCCCTTTAGATCGTGCTAATAATTAGTTAAACTTATTATAATAATTAATAAGCCAATTCCACCAAAGGGATACTATCCATCTCATTTAACAGCTTCCCTAATATATATCTTGGCGTATTTTGCCACTAGGTGTGAAGGAGTCTTTGGAGATTGCAATTGTAAAGCAGACATTTGAGTTCCAGCCTCAGGATATTTTTTTTTTTCCTTGTTTGATCTTGATTTTGCTGTTCCGTTCAAGGAGTGTGAAGGAAGGTTTTCCCGTATGAAATAAAGGGTAGTGGGTGGTTTCTTAATTTGCATGACTAGACTTGAGTATTGGGGACTTAAAATGCCTGTTTTTTTGCCCCTTGGTCTGTGGAGAGATAACTGTTTATTGAGGTGGTACGTGGGTAGCCATGTGGTGTAGACCACTTTGGTGTCAGATCCTACCCAGGCAGATGGGACGAGGAGCAGGATGGCGATGGAGCCAGTGATGCTGTTTTGATGAGCACATACAGGGGCGGATTAACTTATGTGGGGGCCCTAGGCTGACATCAGCATGGACACTCAGGTGTTGCCGATTTAACTAGTCGATCCATTTTTACCAATGCAGGGTGGGGCCCTTGATGTTTGCCAGGGTCCTAGGCTACAGCCTAGGATTGCCTATGCATTAATCCGCCCCTGAGCACATAGTGCCTTGTCAGCTCCCGTCTGTCTCCCTTTTGCCATCCCAACCTGGCAGCCCCCCAGCTTCTGACCCCCTTGGTACTCCCTCCTGTTCCCGGAATCCAAAGTTCTGGTGTTTCCTGTCATCTTGCTCACTTCACATCATCTATATCTGGATGAGTTCAGATCTTTGCCTGTTCAACCTCTCATAATCTTCTTTTAAATCATTTTGTTTTGCTCGTATATTGAAAAGCTGTACTTTTTAAAGAAAAATTGAAATGCATAGGAACAAATGATATACACAGATAAATTTAAGCAGGAAAAAAAAATCAAGAGTTTTAATACTATATGGATTCCGATACATTTTTAAGAGTTTCAGACTTGAAGCAACTGAGAGGTTGGCTGTTAAATGCTCATTGTGTAAATATTCTGCTATTTCCTATTTTGCTGGTTTATTACTTGTAAATAAATGCGCATCAAGGAGAGATTAAAGTTTTTTGCTAAATACGACTGCTGTTGTCATCACTTTGTGTGCAACTTACAGTCTTACAGTTTTATCCTGGTTCAAAAATGGCTGATGGTCTCATTTGTAGCCTTACCTGTTGTCTGGGGCGAGTTGTATTTACACCTAAAGGCTGATTAATCCCATACTGAGGATGGACCACACAACTGTTTGTAATATAATGTGTTACTCAATTTATAGACTCTAGTTTATCACTGCCGTTTAACTTCACTGTGAACTTGAACAAGCATATTGGTCTTGTGTCGTGTCCCAGGTCTATCCTGAACAGCCCTATCAGGAATAATGCTCAGATCGTTAAGCAGGAGCTTTCTGTAGTCTTGCATTAATTGGTTTTTAAATGGCTCCCCTGCACTGTTATGATGAGTACCTGTACTATTACTTATGAATTGTAATATCAAATTGTAGTGTGATAACTATATTCAGTACTTTGAAACAGACCTGCAGTATTTAACATATAGATTGATTTAAAATAAATTGGTGTATTATGTAGCATAAAATAATTAAGTATAGCTAATACGTTGGAGTCGTAATGTATATATGTGCAAGTTGTGTTACACAGGTATGAAATGTTTTAAATGTGTATTTTATATCTTTCCGGTATCACTTATCCAGTATAGGATTATGGCAAACCTGCAGCCTGTCCCAGGATGCCCAGGGCAGGAGGCACTCAGATGCCAGTGCATCACAAGGTGCACGCTTCGCCCTAAACCAGCTGCAATCCAATTTACAGTCCAGTACCACACTATTTATGATTTGTAGCAATTTCTTGTTGTATAGTAACCCCAGGCCCAGAAAATTATCTGCTCTGTCCATGTGAGTTGATTTGCTCTTATATGCAGGCAGGTTTGAATGTAACAGCATATGCTCATTCACTTTATTTCCCCCATATTAATTAGTACAACAGTGTTGTTTTTTATACCTTGTTCCCATGTCTATTATTTGGGCATTATTGCTATTACAATACTGCTAATTTCACACTGCTTGCAACATTTAAAGTCATTTAATGCATTTTTATGCATCGTAGGGATAACCACTGTAAAAAAATATATATAAAATATATATGGATGGCTGCAAAATCCGCATTAAATTGTGCCTCTCATGTTGCATGTTGCATGAAATGGAGGCTATTTACAAGCCTGAGTTTATCTGGGAAGTGCACTAACTAGGTGAGACTGCCTAAGGCCACCAAACAGCTATCTCTGTACAAAATGGAGCACAAGTCACAACACTCATCTGCTATTTATCAGCCCTGGCTGGCAGCTACCACTTCACTTCTGAGTTCACCGAACACGGGCCGATGGAGATGTTCTCATTTGCTTCAAGTCAAACCGCCTGGGCTAATTCAATTAAAATTCCATCAGAGGACAGTCTCAATGACGAGATGATGGTGAGATCATTGACTGTAAATGATTCTGTCAGAAGCAAATGTTCACTTAGTGCTAATGCTATGATTAATGGTTTGGAAGTACAGAAAGACCCAGAACTAGACCTGGGGGGGTATTCTTCGTATGTGGTTTGAAGCATCCAAGATCAAAGAGCTTTTCCAGGATCGTCTAATCGTCGATACGGTTATCAGGCCATTTCGGTTCTTCAAAGCCATTGAACAATCAGATTAGCCAAACTGGATAAAATAATCTGAGATAACTGCATGTTGTCATGGATACTGACTAGGTTACATATAGTAACACTCAAAATCATGATCCACAAGTCTGTGGTTGGCTGTCTATAATGGCGCTGTGAGAGTGCACTTCTGTTTTCTAGAACTTTGCAGATTCCACAGGAATTGCGCGCTCGCTTTTGCCATTTTGTGACACATCAAAATGAACAATAGATATATGAAACAATAGAGGTTTTTCTATCATCACTTGATATATAACTTCATATCGCACATTCCTACACACAATTATCAGTGCACAAACTATTGTTGAACTGTGTGGCTGAGAGCATATGCACATCTAAGATATGCTTGTCACCATTAATCACTGTAGCTGGTTAATTATGTAAACCTAAGTTAAGGTTTCAAATTCAAGATGGAATATGATCTTACTTATTATAAAGTAGCATTTCATGTTTTAAGTGTTTCGATTGGAAAATACAGCAATATCATGCTCGAAAATTTCAATTTAACAAAATATGCGTACAGAAGACATACTTAATGTCATGTTATACAGATGCACCAGGACTGCAAGTTAAAGTACTTTTATTAAGATATGTTAACAAACAAGTACATACTTACTTTTACTTACTTCAGGTTTTACTAGAGTACATTTGCCTGTTTATTTCTATGTTTACTTAAGTTCTTACTTCTTCCATTACTGCGGCATTGACTTTCTAATATGTAATATTTCACAACAAAGGTATATATATATATATATATATATATGTGTGTGTGTGTGTGTGTCTGTGCTCTTATTATATATGCTCTGATTATAAATCGCACCAGTTGGTAGCTCTCTTGTTTAATTTTATTTACATTGAATAAACCTGCTCCAAGCAAGTTTGAGCTTACTGACTGGTTGCTGTGACAACCAATCTAGCAAGAGTTTTGAAAAAAGGAGATATCCGGGGTCTAGTTTAATTGTTAACAATTAAATCTGGGTAATTTGTAAATCCACATACGAAGAACACCCCCTGGAAAGTCTTTTGTTGAGTGATAGTTAGTAGATTGCATTGTATTCTTCTGATGTATACACACACAGGTGGTATAGAGATGCAATTTCACATGGCTCTATTTCTATAGCAAAAGCTTTGGAAGCTGAAAGAGCACATTGCATGAGAAAGGCACTGGGACCATAAACAGAACTGGCAACACCCCCCCCACCTTCTCCAAATCCTCACCAAGACATAGCCACCAAGTGATACAACGAAGAAGTAACAAGCATAACCAACGGGAGGAAGAAGAAATGCAGGAGGACACAGAAGCGGCTGCCTTCTGCAGGATACTGGGACCATCACTGCACAGCCACGGTGGATTGATGCCTCACCATGACTCCCCGTCCATTACTGCATCACTCCCAGCCTGTCATGAATGATAAGCAGTTTCTTCATGACGCATCTGACTCAGCGTCCTGTGATAAGTCCCACCATCTACAACAGGGTAAAGGACAAGCAAACATCTTTGCGCTGTATGAAAACGTTATCATCTGTATCCCAGAATTCCGCAGAACTACTTGATTGAGTTTTGACCCCAAAAGAGATAGGTGACACTTTCTCTTCTCTTTTCTCATACTCATGTAGTTTCATTCTCACCGTAGTCATGTTGTTACACGATGGAGTTGATATTTTTCTCATTATGTTTATTTCAGTCAGAGGAGGCACCCAACCCTAAATAACAGGCAATCATGAAACGTTACTGGGAAAAAATACTGTGTGAGACTTAAGGGACAAATGGTTTTCTTAAATGTATCAAGGAAGAGCTTTCAGCTGTATTTCTCTTCACTGTTCTTTGGCATTAACTAGCTGAACTTTCATGAACTACTTTGAGTTGAGGGGAGGTGTTTAAAAACAAAAACAAAAAAAAACAGGTGGGGATAAATGTCTGTGTGATTATACAAGTCTCTTCAACAATATTGCATTACAGTTGAAGCAGACTACAGTCCCAGCAGGAAAGGATTGATTTGACAACCAGATCATCAATCAAATAATAATCTCATTACAGTAACACCAAACGGAAGGATTGCTTCACAGGAAAAAATACAATTACTTCTAAGACATTACCTCTGTCATGTTCCTGTGGCGTTATCTCTTTGACTTTATGCAGGATTGGGGGTCGGTTTTAAACCACCACAGTTACTATTGGAAGGATTTCGTTCTCTGTGCTGTCACTGACCGATTTGGGATTCATCTCTGGATGTAAGAATCATTTGAACTTTTCTTTTCCTCTTGCAAGGTCTGCATGTAGATCCATACCAAACAGCCCTCTACTTCCTGCTGAGTTGTCTATTCAAATGATTCCCTTGTCTTCAACAGCTTACAGCTTATTATTATTTTACGCTGCATGAAAATTGCAGTGACTCTTTGCTGCTGTGGTTTCGAATCGCCTGTCCACTGTGCTGCCAAAGAGAGCCGTCTCTCTACTGTTTTTTCTTGCATCTTGTTTTCTTGCCTTCTCCCCTTCTCCCTTTGTGAAATGTCATGACCTCTGGAAGCCTCAGTGGATATTCATGCAGAGTTAATCTTCAGCGACAGTAAAAGTGAGAGATTTAGCTAAGATAGGATCCTTAACAATGCAGTATTGCTAAGGGAAGACAGTCAGACCTCACTGAAGCAAAAGGCAGGTTAAATGTTTTAATCTGTTAGCAAAGACACTTCTGGGTACATGACTGATAAGGTCCATTGAAGGAAACAAGGTGAGAGAAGTGAATCGGAGAACAGAGCCAATGTCAGGCCTGCTGCTGAGCGAAATTAGCGTGAGGGCTAAGCGCCTGCTTGGGTAATTTTAAGCTCACAGAGAACATAAACTCAGCTTGTGTTCTCATCTGAAGTATGTGCAGGAACCAATTAGCAATCATAGGGCACCTATGTGGTGGATTCTGCTGAGATGTGAGCCTGAAATACCAATTCCGAGCCGACTCCCTTTGGAACCTCTTCTGCTTCCACCGCGTTCCGCCTTCTCCGCATCAGTGTCTTCGGGATGGAAGGGAAGCCTCTCGAGGAGCCGGCTGACAGAAATAAACAGACGGGTCAGAGAAGTCCGCTGTCTCTGTGCCAACGGACTCCATATTCCTGGCTCATCTGGGCCTCAGAGGCCGTGACTTGACTGAGCCGTTCCACCTTTTCAGCCTCTCTGACGGAAATGATTTCAGCGATGTGAATGGAGTCAGTACCGGTCTGATTACCAGCCATGGCCTTTCAGCTTTGTGAGGCGGGGAAGCCGGTGAGGGAGAGACATATGGCGGGGGGGGGGGGAAGTGGGTGCACACATAGCTAATAGAAAATGATGAAATACACAATCAGTAATGGTGGACAAGCAAAGGAAATCGACAGAGTCATTAAAGATACTTTGGATCCGTGAATTAAAAAGGCAAAATTCATCCAATTATACACAAATTAGGCAAATTTAGATATTTAGTCATATGTGTGCAGAAAAACACACACACAGACACACAAACACATGCACACACATACACTCACTCCTGGGCAAATCAAATGGACCAAAGCCAAACTGCACAATATTAAGCTTTGGCCCATTTTTTTCCAGGAATGTGTGTATATATGTACATTCACACATACACACACACACACACACACACACACACTCTCTGCAATGCTAAATCATGCCCCAGTAAGAGCTGAACACAGCAGTCCGGCTCCCCAGGCTAAAGCCGCAGATACTGCGGAGAGGCGCTGGGCCTCCTCCTGTATCATGCAGGGCAGACTACACTTCCAGGGTGAAGATAACGGTTGGTGAAGAAAAGCAGGCTCAGCTCAGGCCGTCTTTGCAGCCGAGATCAGCCCGCAGAGGCTGATCTGCCCCGTGAGTCCTTGTAGCTGAATCTGTGTCAGGATTCAGTGGTGATATAAACACTGATAAAAGGGCTCAGACTATTATCTGTTCTGGATGAAACATACCTGTCTGCGACTTATCTGTGCTCTACTGGACATAGACGAGCTGCCCTTCCTATTAACGCAATGAAATCTGCTGTTTTTCTTATCTTGATGTCTACAGTTATTGTAGAGTAAGCCTGAAAAAAAGGACCGCGGTCAAACATGTGACTAATACAATGTGATCCCGGTTCAAAAGAAGCTTGGCAAAATTAATTTCACAACCTCCAGACCAAATTGAAATTTGCATCAAAAAAGAATTTGAAAAGGAGAAATTTGAGTTCCAACAAAGAAAGGCCTGCAGCAGCATACTTCATAATTCATATTATTTTTCATTCCATTTTATTATGTTTGGCAAGCGTTAATTCTCAGATTTTTATTTGGGTGGGGTGGGGGTGAGGGGAGTGCAGTGTACCATGCATTTCCGAGTGGACGAGTGTTTTCTTAAGTAACCTACAAAAGTTGCAAATGACCGAAGTTAAAAAAGGGAAATTATACAATTTTTGTAATCTTTTAATTAATCAGCAGATGAATTTGCCTTTACGGAGGCTGTAGATAAGACCAGCCAGTCCACTGCTAAGTGTATGTTCACGTCTGATGCAGTATTTCACTGGGGCTACGAGAGGTACAGATAAGGCTTGGTGGCGTGAACCTCAAATGGCACAAAAGACAGCAAGAAAACATTTGATACAGAGGTCTGATGATGGGAAAGGGGTGACCACTGTCCCGGTTGTAGCGAGGGTGTTTGACCAGGGTCAACCTACGTGGTGATATTCATGTAATTCCTTAGTACTGTGGAGATCAAAACTCAAGTTGACTTGGTGGCAGAACACCTAGAGGACAGAAAAACAAAGTATATGACAGGCCTTTTTGGGAAACTGTCATTGGTCGGCACTTGAGATGATTCTGAGGGTTGCCAAATGACACCAGCCTTTACAGAGTACAGCAAGCAAATATCCTAAGCTACGTCTTAGTACCTAAGTATAGCAGCACCTGAGCATATTACACAAGAGGAAACGCTGATGGATCACCTGCCAGGGCCCGGTGTGTCAGCTTCTGAAGGATACATCGGCCTTCTAACTGTCTCTCCTACCATGAGACAGGCTATATATTAGCCACCACCCATCTCAAATGGACTACAGTACTGTGAGGTTCTCTTGATCTTGGAATTCTTTTTCTTTAATTAAATATTTCATATTTAAATCAATCCAACAGAAGTGGATAGTTTAGGCACATAAAGTAAAAATCCAGAGCACGATTTTGTTTGAACCATCCAGCTGAGTATAAAGAGTCACAGAGTACTTAACTGGTTGGTTGAAACAAAATCTTGGTCTGAATTTTTACTTTCTGGACCCGAACTATCTTCCTCTGAAATACAGATATTCCTCTATTAACTCGAAAAGAAATCAACCTGCCTTACCGCCAGGAGTCCATGACTGCCTGGCTGTCATGGCCGCCTCTCCCCTGTTGACTCCTTCCTTTGCTTCTGGTCCCCATCCATGCCTGAATGGACTGTATCTCATTATGACAGGGCACCACTTTTCTCTGTGGATTTGCTCAGTCTTTTACTCGCACACCAGACAGACTCTGTTTTGTTGCATCGATACATGTATAAGCGCCCATTTAAGCGTAGAGCTATTTCCGCAGAAAAAAGCAAATGTTGGCACACAAATAAATAGGCAGCAGGGCAGGCCCTCGGTGATCCTCTGTAACACTGAACATTGCTTGACAGCTGAGAGAGTTGGGACAGCAAAGAAATTCTTCCTCGCCCAATAATGCAGCAAACGCTCTGTACGTGACATTTGGCATGACAGTCAGCTGACTCAAATACCTGCCATGCATTTGTCATAAACCTAGTGAACTTCAGTTATTTGTTTTTTCTTATTTTCACTCTCTCAATTTCTCTCAATGATCTCCCAGCTCTCTGATACTGGATAGCATTTTCAGTTCAAAAACGTGGACTGTCTGGCAGGGAGCTGGGAGACAGCAAAAATGTAGACTGGAGAGCTGGAAGGGAGCAAAAGTGTAGACCATCTGGGGGTCCCAGAAAACTGGGTTGGGAAACAGTGCTGTGAGCTGTTTCTATGCTGTCAGTGATACCTTTGGTAGTATTTCAGATAAGCAGACGCAAAGCAGGCCTGGTAGACACAGAGCTTTTGCTAACAGTATAGAGCTCAAGGCTCCAAGTTTTCTGATTAAAGTTTTTTCAGAGATGTGTGTTTTTCCCCTAGTATTTTAACTGACTTCTCTGGAATCTTCATAATTTCACTAGTCCTTTTTGTCAAAACTGGCACCAACAACTTGAGGAAATGTTTATTCTAATAGATCAGAGAATGTGGTTATGAGTTTCAGATTAAAGATCTAGAGTTTTGAACAAGTTGTTTGAAGATTTTCACAACTAAAGATTAAGCTTATTTATCACATCTGAAAACATGAAAAGTGAAATAAGAGAAATGCTGCTATCGTGCAGTACACAGCTATGCAGCTTTCCTATACGAATACCTCAGACATGCCTGAATATCATTACTCTGGGTGTGTACTGAGTGAACAGCCACACAGTGCTGTAAACATCTAGAGCTGTTGGATAAGCTAAATATACCATCATCTGTTTAAAAGGGGTAAGGAAAATTATTTAAAAAGTATTAAAGATTACAAAATTATTAAAAGTTGCTTTGGATAAAAGCATTAGGTAAACAGTTAAGTGTTAGCGTAGGCATAGAGCTGCAGTTAGGACTTGTTGAAATAGAGTGCATAGCCGTGTGTGGTTGTCTTAACATGCCAGGGCTTGATGTGGGTGTGAGTTTTGGGTCAGCATACCAGACAAGGGGGCTGTCCTGGAACTATCTGCTTCCCTCAGGTTCTCATTCCTTGGGGCCAGGGAATCTGCAATGGGCCCGTATACCTGTAAGTGTGCCCAGATAGTGCTTCAAAAGGCCCCCAAAATGACTGATGTGCTGTGTTGTCAGTGCCGAAAACAGGCCCTCTCAGTACGTGAAACCTGTAACATTATGCCAGACTGACAGACTGAGCAACTGAGTTACAAAACGTAGATTTCAAACAACAGTTCATTTAAACGTTGCCATTTATGGGGCGCCAAGTGTCAAGTGCTTATTTTCATGGACAAAATACATTCTGTGTCACAAAAAGCATTATTTAATGACGAAATCAAGTGATGCCTTGTTGCATTTTGTCCACGAAAGCATAAGGACTTCAGTTTCTTTTGTGCACAGAAATGAAAAGGAATGTTTCCTTTTGTGCACGGAATTGATATCGGCACTTTGCATTTTGTGAACGTAAGAAAGTCATTTCGTGGAGGAAATGCATTTCGCGAATAATACATAGTCGTTTAGTTTCTGCGAGGATCTGCAGACCGTCTGTGATTCCTTGTATTAATCCAGTGGTTCCCAAACTGGGGGGAACAGAGGTATTGCAGGGGGGGTGCACCAATGGGATCGCCAGTTGTTTATTCTTGTTTATAACTTCAGTATGCTCTTTATTTCTCCCACAGTGGTGAAATTGCACCATTTGTAATTGCATTTGTTTCGCTCAATTAAAAAAGGGAGTTGTATTTCAAATAAAGTTTGAATCTGATCCTGTGTAGTTTAAATGGGGGGGCTCAATAATGTTCTGATCTAGAAAAGGGGGGCCCTGCTGGGAAAGTTTGGGAACCACTTTATTAATCCATTCATACTCGCCATTTTGTTGTTGCGTAATGCACGCAGGCTACCCAGCGAAGTATCGAAACGGCGTGGTAACATAGCCTACAACTGGAGGGAATCAGCCCCGAGATCTTTCATTGGGTTAGCTTGAAAATATTAAACATGTAATGAAACACGTTACACTAATGAATACATACAACAGTAAAAGTATGAGCCCAGGAGGTATTTGTATTTTTATTAAATTTAAATACAAGTTAAACGTAATTACATGGGTCTGCGCAATCAAAGCGGTGCTCCACCTTCTGGTCATTAGAAGGTACTACTCCTTCCATGGGCATGCGCCTACTACGTAACACTCGTGACTCAACAAAAGACGAAATGCATTTCGTGACACGGCAAAAGACGGAATACGTTTTGTGCTGCCTTTCGTGACTCAGCAAAAGACGAAATGCATTTCCTGATTCCACTGAATCAATTTTGTCCACGAAATGACTATGTATTATTCGCAAAATGAATTTCGACCACAAAATGACTTTCTTTTGTTCACAAAATGCAAAGTGCCGATATCAATTCCATGCACAAAAGGAAACATTCCTTTTGATTTCTGTGCACGAAAGAAACTGAAGTCCTTATGCTTTCGTGGACAAAATGCAACAAGGCATTACTTGATTTTGTTATTAAATAATGCTTTTTGTAACACAGAATGTATTTTGTGCACAAAAATGAGCGCTTGACACTTGGTGCCCCATAGGCATTCATATAATAGCTCATTCTGAAGAGTATCTATGTTTAAGACTCGGCCACCTGTTGTGACACAGTATTGTGACCTACATGTTATGGTCTACGTAACGTAACGTAATCGATGATCTCTCTAATGGTTCATACATCGTGCTCGATGTCTACATATATCCTTTGGAGAATCTCTCCCCTCACACTGCTGCCAGGATGAAAGCATACAAAAGTATAGTCTGCTTTCTGTCTGTTTAGGTCCAGCATATTACATTTAAAGCATTAATGAATACCTTTTCACTTGACTCTCGCATATTTCTACATCAGAAAGAGCCATCATTAACTGGTATACTTTTTTCTAATATCACCTGTGTTAGTGGTGAAACTTGTCAGTGTTTATTAGTGGAATAACACTATATCATTTTTTATTTTGTAGAAAACCAAAGATCGATGTGCTGGCCAGATTTAATAATGAATAATAAACATGTTGCGGGTGGTATAAATTAAATATAAATAAAAGGCTGCGTCTCATTTTGATTGCATGAAATTACATGTGAAGTTTAACCTACGAGCTTTTTACATCTTCCATGCTTATATAGTAAAAAGGTCATAGTTCCTGTTGTGCGGTGGGAAAGAGACACACGAAAGGGGCCAGGCACTACAAAAGTTCTTGGTCGAGACGGCCAAGGAACTTGGAACCAGTGCCTGAACTTAGGTATGAAAATTCCCTATGATGGCTACCATTCTTTCATTGCCACGCAAGGGCTGGAGGCACATCTAATAAATAGCACGAATCCACAATCTCCTCCCCTCTGGGTTTTCTTTTTCGAATGGGTTACTGAAGAAGCACAACCCAGGCTTCTCTCCTCGCTGGTCAGTGCATCCAGTTGAACAACAACTATCTGGCATTTTGGCTGGACAAACACGGTAAAAATAATTTAGCAGGCAGCGGAATAAAGCCTTGCCTTGCCCTCCAGGTGGGCTGTCCTGTAAAGATGTGATGTCATGTGAAATCTATTTATTCACTATCTGCACTTGGGGATGCATCAATATGCTAAAATGGAACTGAAGGACTGATCCCCAAATCAAGTGCCAGTGCTTCTCTAACCCTAATCCCTCAGGTCCTACATTCAAACAACCCATCCCCTTGTTTTTTTTTTGTTTTAATATGAGGTGTACCTGGACCACTCCTTAGAACTAGACATAAATGAACAAACTGAATTTCTTTGACACACACAAGCTGAAAATATAATTTGCACTGCCTGCGTCTAATCAATACTGCCCGGAAAAAACTTTCAGATCTTGTTCTGCATTGCGGTCATTGTGCTGTATGCCACATCCTTTAAATAATACATGTGATGTTTAAAGAGATATGAAATATGAATACAAACTCATATGCATAGTTTTATCTCCCCTTCTGTCTATTTATCCATCACTTCAATTTTTAAATGTTGTTTTCAATCGAGCAGGCTGGCCTGTGAGCACCGCAGCCTGCCGTCGTCTCTGGGGCTGCATCTTTCCCGCCATGATGGTAACCTTGCCCTAATCCTATTCTCTCTCCCTCCACATCGACTATTTTCACAGGGGGCTGTGAAACGTGCCACATCACAAATGCAGGATGACACAAGTGGAATGAAAAAGAATGCATAAAAATCTTCTCTGCTGAAACCTTTTTGAAAATGTGATCTATATTCATCGAGCCAAAATGGCGTCCAGATGAATAATGGAACAAACGGCCTGCTGCCGTAGCTTCGAGGCCGCGCTGTCTTCCTTACCATGCCTTAGCAACCCAGATTCTCGCTTAGCGGCGGCTGACTCCACAGCCAGCGCTCTGCAACTATTGCCACTAATTAATCCCAGGGAGGAGAGAGGCAGAGGAAAATGTCACAGGGCTTTGGACAGAGTGCCCAGTCTGGTGAAAGCGTGCAGGCTGAGAGGACGGGTTTAGCCAATGTGAGCCTGTGGGGAAGGTGACAGAGGGAGATTAATTGCTGGGAACGGCAGAGCTGTAGATGAGGGGAGGACTCAGAGACAGAGTGCAATGGCTTTGGGAGAAGCGGTTGGGCTGGGAACTGTCTGTTGACCTCTAATGTTCCTCTCAGCATGCACAATAAAACTTCACCCTCAGACACCCCACCCCCTTCCTAAACATCCCCAGCTATGTTATTTTGGGACATTTTCATTGCACACGCTAGCTTACAAAGCTTTGGCACAGTGTTAAAGGGCATTTTAAATCTGACAGTTATCCTTAAACTGAATATTTTATCAAAACCTTTAATTATAACTTTTCCATAAAGTCCACCTTTTTCACGTAGGAGATGATTGTGGAGCATGTTGATTAGCGACAGAGGCTATATTGAGCTCAATCAGAGGCATGTCCGCATTTGTTAAACAACCGCATTTAATTACTGTGTAGGCTGTATTCAATTCTTTCTTTCTTTCTTTCTTTCTTTATTTTTCTTTCTTTCTTTCTGAAATCCACAGAAATAATACTTTCTACATCCGAAGGGCAGACTTCTCTCAATCTACCTACCACCTCAAAAATTGCTTTTGAAGCACTATACACTCCCAGTTCAATTAAGAGGGTGAGAAAGCTTGTCATTACTAAACACCGTTGGTAGCGTATTCCACCCCTAAAGTTTTACACAGAGGGTTACAGGCATGCTGATCTATATGCTGGCAAAATCAATACGAGCATAGTCACCCATCAGGTTAGCAGTGGACTACTGTGTTTACAATGCAGCTTATTGAGCTGGGGATTTGATGTGTGGTCTTTTTGATGTAATACTGCAATAAATCCATATTTTAGGGATTCCTGCATGGATTAGACAGTGTACTACAATGGTGTCCTATCCCTGGTTGTCTTGACAACAAGTTTAAAATTGCTGGAGCATTGTGAAAAGAATGTACAGTGATAAAGAGAGTAAGAGTTTTCTTTATTACTATCTATGTTGAATTCATGTGTGAATATATTGCCGGTAATAATATAAATCTAGTTATGGTGACTAAATAACCAGAATGAATCACTTTTTGTTGTATTTTAGCTGATGTCTTACGAGCCAGAGTGCGAATCTGAATGGCAGTCTTAGGTGTACTCATAAGGTCCCACTTCTCTGATTAGGGCTGTTTATTACAATGAATAAGATAGCATTTCTGAGAATACATCATGGCTTATTGGTAGTAGCGCCAAATCAGCAGGCATGTAACGATTAATCCAATTCACGATGCAGTGTAATTCACCATATTTGGTTCATGATTCAATTATCACGTTATTAAACAAAAAATCACATGAAGGAAATTAAATGACCAAAAAATGCTGGAACATATTTGTCGTGTCTGCAGATTTGTAGGCCAGCATCCTCTTGCAATATTTGCTAATTGTTTTTGTTTCGTCCGTTACCTTGTTTTCTTTGTCATTTGTCGACACGGGGACACTGAAAGGTTCCCAGACCTCCGATCTACATGAGGATGGGGCATCCTGTCTGCACTCACCAATGCCGTAGTGCTGCTTCTGCAGGTTGCATTAGTTGGTTGCTGGTAGAGGGGCAGGCCAAGGTATTGCATCTTCTGCTGTCTAATCAATGCAATTACAGTGAGGGAAAACTACGATTATGCAACCTCATAATAATCTGAGCAATTTTGCAGTTCATTTAGTATTTACATGATTCCAATAGTCATAAATTTGTAACATGATATATTGTTACATGTATACAAATCAGGCTACACTAAGTGTTCATTTCATTATCAGGTTTTCTGGTGGGAATTTCAGAAGGCTTTGTTTATATTGTTGTGCTCTGTTTTAGGTATTGGAAATGCAGCTTAAGTAACCTAGATACAGCAAGATTGACTTACTAGTTGATGTTAGTTCAGTTAGGGTACACTCTTGGTTTTCTGATGAATGCTCTTCAGTACTGTCTAGCTGTGTGGAAGGACTCATCACTGTTTTATGGATGTGTGTTAAAGTGCACAACCTTTACAATTTGATATTTTGGATAGACTTTTGTCCAAAATAATGTGCAATTTAGAAGGCTCGGTCAGACAATCCCTGGAGCGAATGGCGGTTAAAGGTGCCATAGAGTGAAAATCTGGCTTTACCTCGGAATAGCTGAATAAGGAGAGTTTGGTACATGGAACTGATATACTGTGAATGTCAAACACCGGTGTTCCATCTTTCAAATGTAAATCCTGCATATGTAAAGGAAGGTGGTAAAATGGACTGATTCAAAAATCTTAGACTGTTATGTAACTATGCCTGCATTCTTAACATGCACCAGCCCATGTTTAAGCCCAGTGGACCTGCACAACCTGAAACATATTTTCTCTCTTGAGGGGCTCTCTTCTTCTGGCATCTGCCAAACCCATACTGGTTCATCAGACTACCAGACAGAGAAGCGTGAATTGTCATTCCATAGAACACGTTTCCACTGCTGCAAAGTCCAGTGGCAGTGTGCTTTACACCACTCCATCCGACGCTTGACATTGCACTTGGTGATGTGAGGCTTGTATGCAGATGCCCAGCCATGGAAGCCCATTCCATGAAACTCCCGGGGCACACTTTTTGTGCTGCGGTTAATGCCAGAGGAAGTTTGGAACTCTGCAGTTATTTAGTCAAGAGACTTTAACGCACTATGTGCCTCAGCACTCGGTGACCCCGTTCTGTGACTTTACATGGTCTGTCACTTCATGACTGAGTTTCTGTTTTTTCTAAATGCTTCCACTTTGCATTAATACCACTTACAGTTGACCATGGAAGATCTAGCAGGGAAGAAATTTCATGAACTGACTTACTGCAAAGGTGGCATCCTATGAGAGTACCACGCTTGAATTCACTGAGCTCGTCAAAATGACCCATTCTTTTACAAATGTTTGTAAACCTGACTGCATGGTTATGTGTTTGATTTTATATATCTGTGACAATGGGTCTGAATATAACGCTGGTGAGGATGGCTCCCGTTGCTTGGCGTCCTCCTCAACTTAGTTACTTAAGTGTTATTTTTTTCTGTTAAGTGTTATTTTAGCGGCCTAACTTGAGTGAGCTCTGAGTACAAGAAATTTCCTTACAGGTAATTATTTTCCATTGTTATCTGTATATGACAATAAACTTAAGACTTGAACTTGAAACTTGAAACCATTCAATGATTAAGATGTATGTGCCAATATTTTTGTATGTAATGTATCCAATACTAATGCATCTAAACTGATAGCCATTGATGTAAGTTTATTTATTACTAGTAGGGTAAGAAGGTAGGCCCAATTCAGGGGTACATTTCCCAAAAGTTCCCCTTTGCAACTTACATAGTTGGAACTATTTAGTTGCATGGTTCCAACTATGTAAGTTGCTAACGTTGTTAGCAGTTATGCTTTTGGGAAACATACCCCAGGTTAGCAGGGGAGTGGTAAGCAACATCATGAAATCTGTGATGCTGACATTGACAAGAGGCTTCTGTACTTCCCGTAGCCTACTTTTGGTTAGCTGAACAAATATCTAATCGATACAGAAGTCAATAAAATTGAAAGCAGAACTCCAAATTCAATACAAATAACACATTTATGAGCTGCTTAGCATTCTGTTCGGAGTTTTTGATAAAAATTGTTTTTTATCAAAAAAGTCATTTGTTGACTGAGATGCAACCTAATTTAAATATTCTTGTTACAATGCTAAAAACAAAATTATGACTGTGCTAACGTTGTGCCTAGACTGAAGTAGGAGTATTACAGTTGCGTGTGGCAAATTGTTCCGGGAAACACTAAAAGACAAAACCTACCACTCAGAGGCCCTCATTTCCAGTCTCAGAGCAACTGATTGTTCCTCAATCTGATTCCTCCTCTGATACAGGCTCAAACATACGGTTGGATGCCTAAACACTCCATGGTTCACCACTCCTGTACTGATCTATTTACAATCATGCGTCACTTAATGACGGATGTTTTCTGAGAAATGGGTTATTAGGTGATTTTGTTGTTGTGCAATCATAGTCTATGTACATAAACCTAGAGGATATAGCATACTACACAACTACGAACAATAAGCTTTTTTTTATATGTGGAAAGAGTACAGTATAAAATAATAAAAAGTTTAGTACATTAAATACATAAACCAGTAACATGGTTATCATTGTCAAGTATTTTGTATTGTACATAATTGTATGTGGCATGTTTTTTATCATTGGCAGAATAGTAGATTTGTTTATGCTATCTTAACCACAAACACGTGAGTAATGCATTGTGCTACAACGTCATTAGGTGATAGGACTTTTTCAGCTCTGTGATAATCTTATGGGACCATATATCATATATGCAGTCCATCATTGTTTGAAATGTTGTATAGCACATGACTGTAGAGACGTTGGTTCTGTGTGAGGCATCAGAGTGCCTCACTGTAACCAGCCAATCAGCCATCAACATATTAAGGAGCCCACCAAAAAAAGGAAAACAGCCTGTTTCATTCTAGAGCCAAATAACTGGGTTGTAAATGGGCCTGCAACGCCGCTTCAGAGCATTTTTCTACCTAAACCAAGTTCACATACCTTGTATGTAGACACCAGAGAATTATTTAAAATGCATTCTATATCAGCTTAAAAGCTCCCAACAATAAAGTCACTCGAACCAGGATTTGTCCCAACAACCTTCCACACAACATCCTAATCCTGTGAGCCACAGAATACAAAGCAACATTCTATGGAAGAGTGTTAGTATACAGTACTCCACTAAATCCTTCATCATAACTTTGATTTTAGTTTAGCTCTTTAATGAAATGATTAATGTTTTAATTTTGGCCTTAAAACAGGTTTGTTTGGTGACATCAGAATTTGCCTTTGGCTCTTTCATTCCACTGCTTTGGCGTTAAATTGGTTAATCAGCCTGGCATTCTTAAGATGTCCCGTGGAGTTCATCGTGAGTCTGCTGGGTAATTTTAAGTCCATAAACGACATTGGCATGCCTCATTGCCGGCAGTAATTGAGCCCCAGTTAGGACCTGAGAGTGCTGCACTATTACTGTGTATTAGCATGCTCCTCTTCCATAAAGGTACAACCTACTAAATCTTATGTTTACAAATGACAAATGACTGCAAAAAGAGGCTACTTCTGTACCACCCGCATGTGGGTGAATGAGTCTGCTCTTTGTCAGTGACCCCGACACCCCCCCAACTCTGTCACACTCCCAAGCACTGCCTAGTTTAAATTCCAACAGGATTTTCCAGAAGCTCTCCAGTAGAATGTTTACTTGGTTTTAAATAAGCCTTTAGACTGACTAACTTATCTGAATAAATTGTACATAATTCTGTCTTCCCCGACAAGAGAAAAGTGTCTTTCTGGAGAGGCCGTTCTATAAAAATTTTAATGGTTTAATCTTTTCAGTCTCTGATTACAGCAAGGAACAGGGCTGTCGCTAGGCAGGGGCAGTCAATGCTGAAACCCTATATGAATCCAAACAGGTCTTGAATGATTTGTGTGGCTTGGATGTTTTAACACCCATGCTCTCAGTTTGAGAATTCCATACATGGTTAGTCCAGGGCTGCATTTCCCAAATCCTTCAAAGTGCTAAGATTATTATCTCTTTGATCGCATTAACATATGCAGTATTTTGATGCCCACCATGGGGAACAGTATGATCAAAGATTTTAAGAGAGACATATAGTATTCTTCATCGTTGTAAACAACTCCAGAGCTTCAGTTGTGATGTTGCACAGAATCCCAGAATTCGTAGCTCTAATCAAAACATTCAGTTTGCAGTCTCACTGGGAATCTTCATTTTTATTCACGTTCAAGGATAATACCAAAAACAGCCATCACTATACTTAAATTTCATTGAGCTGGTGTTACACAGTCTTTAGTCTAACCTCACTCACTGCTGGCATATCCTGCACATGGTGCAAAGAATAGTGAGTGATTACTTTACTTATAGATCATTTTTGTTGCTTTTGGTAGCAACATATTATCCATTCATCCACCATTCATGAGTACATATTGAGAACAGGGCCACGGCATGTCAAGAGCCTGTCCTAGGAACCATGTCTTTGGACTGGGAGAAGGAACCAGAACACCTGTAGAAGAATCTGTGCAAACATGGAGAGAACAGGGAAACTTCACAGTGAAGCATGGAGAATACTAAGTAATAATATTCTCTTTTTGCATTCACTTTATTGTTCATCCGGATTAGCCAATGATTGTTTGTGATGGCAACCATAGTAGTAGATTCATATGAATTTTCTTATTAACTGATAACCTATTCAAAGTGATGTTTAGTGGTTTTCAGCTGAGCACTTAATTAATTAACCTGGATTGAGTGTTAGGTTTAATGAAATGAACAATTCAAATAATGGTACACAATAAACATTGCTTGAGAACTCTTATGCTAGACAAACAATTAACTAAACAATTGATTTATCTAAACTAAAGTTCAATAGCGGTACATTCTGTTTTGTTTGCTTTGCATGTAATTACAAAAAGGCAACAGAGACATTCTTATTAGCCTAAACACACCTGTTCCACTTTCCCTGTTTCTTAATGATTATGTGATAATTCATAAATTGAAAATACAAATGAATACGAATTGTTAGTTTTAATAGACTGAACCACTTTTTCACCCAAGTTTTCATTAACGAACACGAATCTGGTTGAACAAATACAACTCTTAACATGGCAGTCAAGATGACTTAATTGAGATCTCAGCTGGAAAAGCAGCAAGTGGATAGAATGGGAAATTGGTGCTTGCATTTCCCCTGGTATCATGGACAGTATCATGTAAATGCACTTTAATGAATTTTAATTGCAAGTGCGTATTTTTTTTAAAAGAAATCTTATCCCCTCCGAGAGACATGATGAGCTTTTAATGTAACAGACTGTTCTTATTATGTAGTTTGTAATGTAACCTACTTTTTATAACGTGAAAGCTTTTCTGTAGCTAAATTATTGAAGATAACGTCTACTGGCACACAGACCAAGTATTATTATTTACAAGTCGATGGAAGCCCTTGTCAGGTAGGGATGGAAGAAGCACGGACAGGTGTACGTCTCTCCTGACCTTCCATAAATTCTCACCAGCTTCTTAACACCCGGAAGAAGAATCTTGAGGCTGAAACATCACAACCAAAGACGGAAATCAATGGACTGTGCTGAGATCTTTCTCCTAAGAGGTGTAAAGGCACTTCTCAGAAGAGTAACAGTTACAATGTGAAGTGATATTTGTTCTGAATGGAAATACCATGAAGAAGGTAAAAGTAATAAAATAAAATTGGGGCTTCTTTCTTGTGCCTTTTCTATTGCTCAGACGTACTTTTACTCAGACGTTTTAATTTCAGAAGTAAGATTTCCCAAGGAATATTTTTGTCACTGTTCGCCATTGTTAATGTCAATATTGCAGAAAATATCCGCTTTTTGCATATATTTTTTAAGAATTTAGTTGACAAGTTAAGGAGTTTTGTCAAGTTTTATCTTATCTTCCTGTGAGGAAGCCGAATGAAAAACATAAAACAGCGATTGATGGTTTGGTAGAGGTAGTTTATTAAAGCACACCAGGCATCTCACTCAAAAGTCACGCACACACACAAGTAAGGGTTAGATATATATAGAGAGAAATAAACAAGACAGTAAGCATGCAGTTTGTCATTTTCAAGGTGTTACGGAATTAACACAGCGAAGAATGGTAATGCAAAAAGACAGATTGAGGCCAGTCATTCCCTCTTTGTAATGAATATCTAAGAAGACAGGAGAGAAGGTGCAGGTCTGAATCCTCTGACGGCATTAAGGTACTGGGCAGAGGAAGCAGAGGGTGAGAGAGAGTAGGCATATAGGTGCAGGGGGGGCGTGAGGGGCGTGCCAGGCCTGGGACACAAGCTGGAAAGACGAGAAGGAAAGGCTGGCTCAGGACACTGATGGGAATGTGTGAACGGGATGGCAAAGGATGACTATGTGGACAATGGGACCTCGGGACAGATGGGGAAGGCCTTAAGTGGGGATTCTGGAAGTACAGACCCGAGAATGAGAGGAATGGTGGAGATGTGTGAATGTGGGGAACCCAAAGGGCGGCTCACAGCAATTAGCTTGGCAGTGGGATGGAACAGGTGATGTGAAGGGGAGCCTATAGCCTATAGCCCATAGCCAAAACTACATTTTGTTGGGGGGGGGGGTTCCCTCTCAATCGATCTAGCTGGGTATTGCTGGTTATCCACTGGTTGTGTCAGAAGGATGTATTGTTGGGTACCACGTGACCTTTAGTGTCTGCTTGGGGGAGAAGCTATTGGCAGGCATAGGGCTGTCTGCTTCAGTGTAAGCAAGTTATATAGTAAAAGAACTGAAATGGAACAAAAAAATCAGTGCAAGGGAAGGATTTTTTTCCTGCTTAAATGCCAGTGAACCACAGCATGTCATGGGCTTTATTCCCTCTGTGAGCCGATACGGATGCTGAGCCTTCTGTTCCGACGGTTTCTGCGTCCCTGTGAAAAGCTTCTCATCTCGCTGTTGAAATATGATAGTGGGAGAGTGTAATCCTCATGCAGGTGTGAAAGAAATGGTGCTCGTTCACCGTATGCAGTGACGCACCAGAGATGATCATGAGTCACAGAATGCAAGTCTGAGTCATGTCCGAAGTCTCCGAGGGACGAGTCTGAGTAAAGTCTCAAGTGTTTGAATCAGAAACAAAGTAAAGTCTGAAGTCTCTGTTTCTAACTTCATATGCATTCCAGGAGCTTTTTCTTGTTTCGAATTGTATCCAGTGCAATAACTAATTTGGGTTAATAGTCCAAGAACCCACACAGTGGATTTAAACACAGTGCCCAAATTCAAAGTAAATAAAAAACACTATATGTTTAAGGAAACACTGCATTTTTCACTTAATCAGATGTTGGCTTCAATACAAACACTTCCTCACTGAGTGGCAATGGCGTAAGGGTAACAGCACAACATGAACAGATTTTGGCCTGAAGCCAATAACAATATTATAAAACATAAAACGTAATGAAGGCACAGTTTGTGTTCAAAGCTCAGCAATGACATCATGCAGAAATGCTAGTTTGACCTGACTTCCTGTATATAGGCCTGTGCATGTCTCCTTCTGGTTTTTTCATCAAAATAAGGAAAGAAGAACAAATCGATGCCCCCTTTAGTACTCTGTTGTTTTTAGACTGCATATGCATTACTGCTTTTCTCAAAATTTGCGAAGCAACTTGTGAAGTGTTATGTGCTTTTTTGAAGAACATTTTCATAAATTGGCAGAATAAGTTCAGGATTTTTAAAAATAAAACAAATCAATTCAACATTAGCATGAAATAAAATCAGTGCCAGGCACGTCTGGTCTTCACTGTATGTGTCCCTGAGCCACAGCTGTCATGTCCAGCCCTACCAGTCTTTCCCCGATGTTTCCCACAGGCGGGGCTGCTAATCAGCCACGCCCGTTGCTCGTTGTGGTTACCTAGTGTTCTTGCCCTATTGTTAACCAGTCACAGGTGCCCCTCGTTTATTCCTAGGTGTCCCTCTGTATAAGAGTTCCCCAGTCCTGTGCTTCCTTGTCGGTCATTGTGGTTGTTTGGTGTTACCTGATTAGTGTCTGCTCCCACCGAGCGGCCTGAGAATAAAGTCCCCACAACAGGGTTATGCCGTATGCCGACTAGTCTTGTCCCGGACTATCCTTTCAACCGACGTCATGCCACACTGTCGGCACCACCGTCATGACAACAGCTCTGTGTCTGTATTATTAAAGGCTGGTTACCATCCAGGGAAGTGTGGCCGTGAGTTATTCTGCATTATTATTGCTGCATATAAGATATGTTGACTGTGCTCGTCTTCTCCATAGCAGAAACACACATGAATATGCGGAAAGCTGCGATAAATTAAAAGTGTAAGCTCTTGCAAATAATATGGAGCTTGCATGATTTTGCATTAACTCCTGCAACTGCAGAATCGCTAAATCCTGGAGGGACTGGTTGAAACATCAAGAAGGGTTGTGGAAAAAAAAAGCGACTTTGGTCCTACAGAAATGTTCCATGCCTCATTAAATTATGAAGGACTCTGAAAGTTTATGAGTCTTTATCCAGGAGTGAAATCTGAAGTCAATTATGGACATTTGCGAGTCAACTTGGAAGTCTATTTGTGTGCAACTCGAGTGCAACTGGAGTGGGAGTCGCTAGCTTGAGCGCCCATCCCTGTGACACATGCACGACTCCAGGAATTGGAGTGCAACTCCGAGGCTCATCTGAGGCACATGCCATGGGGACTGTCCAACACGTGCTGGTGAGCTAATTCAGCCTTGGTGTTTGGTGGGAGACAGTCTGATTTATATCAGCATATGTCTGCGGGGTGGGTGGGGGGAACACACAATGTTACAATACATTATAGTGCAGCATACTGGTGGTTCTCCTCTAGGGCTTCCTGCTGGTTGGTACCAGGCTCACTGCCCCTTCCCTAATCTTGTTCCAGCTCTGCCCCATGCTGTCCCACATGCTGTACAACTGAATACACATTCTTACTCTACATTGAGGAAGTATGCCCATCCCCCATAAATCTGCACCAATGTGCAAAGGAGACACTCAATTGGGCATAAGGTGAGGTCACTCTTGAGTCATGGGGGTGGGGGTGAGAGTAGCTCCACTCGTCTATACCACTCCCCAGAGAGGAAGTCCAGGTGATCCCTTGATGTCACGAGCTAGGGACAGAGGTCCACAGCATCCTGAGATACCCGTCATCTTTGAAGAGTATATAATTACATGCCTTCAAATGGGGTTCTGTCACCCCACCCAATCCGGTTCATAATGGTTACAGAAGCTGGAATGGCTCATTACAGCCAATAAAAATACAGGGTACCTAAAGCATTCTCCATTCTGTGTCACTCAGCTGTATGGCCCATAAATAATTTTATACACCGATTTGATTTTTGGCACCACAAATAAATGGCTTTTCCCCATATCCATTCTGGATTTATGTCTTCTGCAATGACAGCCGTCCAATCTATAGTATCACTGCATTAGGAGCATAAATTGGAACAACTTTACTGGCAGTTGTTCTTAAATGAGCCCTCTTCTACATTATCTGCACTGACTGAAGTTTTGTCCGCCAAAATTTTATCTGCAATGTCAACTTTGAAATGAATTAAAAACATGAATTAAAAAATAACAAAGGCAGAAGGCTTGAAGTGTGATCCTTATTATTGACCTACAGTAGGTGGAATATAAATATGGCTGGGAAAGCAGGTGCCTTCTGTCTCCAGCCAAAATCCTGCATCGACGTGCTTTGTTTCACACGTCAGGATGCTGTGCCGCGTGCCGCACCGTGAGCTGGCAGATGACAGAGACACGCAGCACCCAGCGGGTCACCCACTCCACTGCAGACGGTCCACCTGCGTCCACCTGTGTGCATTCAGCACCCCCCCGCCTGAACCTCACTCTCACTCTCCCTCCTCATGTTCTCATTGGCCTTAGTGCACACACACACACACACACACACACACACACACACACACACCAGTAGACGAATGGTGGCATTAATTTCTTTTCTTCATTACTTTTCATCCGTCCTTCTTTCAGACATTCACCTCCTGCAGTATATTTCTCCTGGGAAGGAGGGGGTGGTGGCTGGAAGGTCCCTGTGGGCCCATCCTCGATGCAGCAAACTGCAGAGCCCCAGCCAATTCACTTTGACCATTCAGCTTCCAGTCAGTCCCCTTTGTCCAGGGGCAGACAGAGGGTGACTGGAGAGGGGTATGGTGTGTGAGGAGGGACAACACTCAGGCTGGAAATGGTGTGTAAATGGTAATACAGCTTTTTAGGCCCCTTTTCCACAAAGGCCTCTAAGCATTTCTAATGAAGGAATTGGACATGTGGTATCAGAATCCCTATAAATAAGGATAACAGAGCACAGTGTAGCAGTACAGCACCACATTCATCTTCAAAGTCAAGGAGCTTGAGTTGGACGAACTTGTCAGCCACATGGTGGGGCAAAGAGGAGAGAGGGCGAGATGAAGCATCATCATCAAGAAGACGTGCCTTGGTTGGCTCTCTCGTCATGGCTCCACTGCCAATGAGTCATATGTGATTTTTTCTTTTTACTTCTTTTTTGTGCAGGTGACTCAGTCACTGCCCCCCCACGTTCCCCGATAGCATTATTAAACACTGTAGCGCCTCATCTACCTGTGGGTAGGATAGCAAATCTCTGCGACTCCTGACCCTACATAAAGTGCTCTCATATGTTGTGCCCATCATTGTGCCACAGTAACTTCTGATGGCCAATTATACATCTGTTGGTGCAAATACAGTCCCCCTCCCTCCCCCCATATCGGCAGGTTCCACATCTGCAGATTCAACCATCCAGAAAGTTCCAAAAAGCAAAGAAAGAGACAGAGAGAGGAAGAGAATTAATTTATATTTTCTTTATTTATAATAATATTTTCTACATGTACTACGATCTGTACTGTGCTGAACATGTACAGACATTCTTTTCCTTGTCATTATTTCCTGAATAATACAGTATAAGAACTATTTACATAATATTAACATTAAATTAGGTATTATAAGTAATCTAGAGAGGTGTGGCACAGTGATGCAGTGGTTAGCACTGGGACCAGCGTTCAAGTCTCTGCCCAGATTCCATGTGTGTGGGGTTTGCATGTTCTCCCCGTGTCATCGTAGGGTTTCCTCCAGGTACTCCAGTTTCCCCCCACAGTCCAAAAACATGCTGAGACTGATTGGAAATTGGATGGATGGAAATAATCTAGAGATGACTCAAAGTACCCAGGAGGATGCGTGTAGGTTATTTGTGTAGGGCTTGGTTTTTGGGCCACATGCATACGGACATTTACCAGAGAATCCTTAACATAGTGGCGTCAGTCATCTGCTCAGGCGACATCGGAAACGTCACATTTCTGGAGGAGATGCTACCTCTGTGCACTGGAATCTCCTTCCCTTCCTCCAGTGCTCTGCTGAGGAAGACTGGGGAGTTTCAAAGGCAGATAGGAAGAGGTTGTTCCAGACAGTAGGAGTCTGGCTTCCAGCCTGTGCAGAGCTGTGTCTGGGTGCTCAGAACTGATGAGTGAGGAGAATAATGATATGGGCGAGTGAGGAAACGCAAACAGAGATGGGGCTATGGCAGGCTCACGGGAAGGTCAGAGAGACAAACGGCAGGGTCTCCTGGGTTCTCATGTGTCTCGGAGAGCTGAAAAGTGAGGATTTTAATTTTGTGTTATTGAACAAAAATGAAAGAAGCTAAGGGCGAGTGAAGGACACTAGACCGAAGTATGCTGTAGCAAACCAGAATTCAGTGCTGCAGCTCCTCTTCCCACACATATTCCCTTTGTCTCCTCCTGCAGGGAGCACACCTGTCCTCTTTTCCTGTTCCCGCTCTCCTTGGAGAGACAAGGGCCAGTGGTGTTGCTTTTGCTCACGGGCTGGAGATGTGAGTTTTGCTGGTACGGGAGAGAACAGGCACGTTAGGTGTGCTGCCCGCCTTGCTGCAAGGCTTTTAGCTGTGTCTGATGGCTCTCCGCTTTCCACGTGTTACTGGGGGAGTGTGGCCATCATGTTGACAGCATCTCTGTGAGATTTCACTTCGTCCTACCCCTATTTGCCCGCATGCTGGTTGGGAATGTCTACCATCATCCTTCTCACTGAGAGTCCTGCAGTCTGTGTATCGGTGATGTCATTCATGGGGCTGCAGGCTTCTTTGCATAATTTCATACTCCTTCGTAGCGGTCCCAGAAGTTGGAAGCTGAGAATAGCTCTAATGAGTTTTATTGACATGTTGATATTAAATGTTACCTGATAGTAGGGTAAACATTTGCAGAAAGGTTTTCTGCGCACTCCTTTCATCTTGACTTTTGTTTCACAGCTCCTGTCTGGCATTTTAAAACACTGCCATCTGGAGAACTCTTGCTCCAGGCCCATTTCACTGTTTGGGAAAGATGGGAGCTGTCTATCAATTCACACCATTTCTGACTCAGGGGTGGGGGGGGCATGCGTGTGAATTTAGGGAGGGTTAGGAGCGCATAAACCATTGGCCTAGATGTGGATTTCATTTAGCTGTGCTCAGATGTGTGAACAGGTTGCCTGGCATGTTAACTTTGGCTGTGTTCTTAAACACCTTGGAAACACAAGTCAAGTCAAGTCAAGTCAAGTCAAGTCAATGTCTTTATTGTCAATTCTGCCATACGTACAGGACATACAGAGGACTGAAATTGTCTTTCTCTCGAACCCACGAGAGAAAATTATAATTAAATACAATATAATTGTATAGATCATTTAATGAATTATCTGCAAGAAACCATTTTGAATTTGCTTTCAAGTCCCAAGCGTGTCTAATGTTTGAACATAGTGTATACATAAACAAAAAAATATATTTTCACAACATCAGCGACTGTCAGCTCTCCTGCGTCACTGCAGTCATGCTCTGAATCAAAAGGCTTAAGAAAATTAGTTTTATTAGTTTCTGTAAAATATGAATTGCTCATTTTTAAATGAAGTGAATGAAGCAAGCAGTTTAACACAACATCATGATCTGAACTGTCTTTCTTTTTACGTGCCTTCACAAGAGGGGGGACCCTGCTGGCTGCAGTTTGGAAACCCCTGGACTGCCAGTCTGGTCATGTCCCGGATGAGAATGAATGTACACTCAGTGGGTAGTGATGCTCCGATGCATCCACACTCATTCCGGTGGACAGGAGGTGACACCTTCTCTGGAAGCAACTGGGACGTTGCTGAAATTGCAGGATGCTGAGTGGTATCACCACAATATCATGCTTAGTTCCACTGCTCCCTGCTTCCTGCCCCCCCCCCCCACCCCCAGCCTACCAGCCCAGCCATTGGGCTGCAGTGAAGCAGAGCGCGTGTCATTTTACTCGGGCCTCATGAAGAGCTCGTTTATGTGATGCATCTCCTTGGAAAAAGATTTGGTTTAACCTGCCAAGAGCAGGCCAGGTCTGTGGCCAAGGTCGCCATCTCTTAGCTTAGCTACATCTAGCTGTGGAAAGACCTCTGGCTGGCTGTAGAGAGCACTGAAGGTTTAGGGTCTTTTACATACTATTTCTTTCTTATTTTTACATTGTAACTTCACGCAATTTTAGACAAAGCTACTTCTATTTGTCCTGCTTATGTAGATGTTTTACTGTACTGGATCAGGCTGGAAGAGATCCTGCCAGAAACTGTTTCAGCATCCTTTGGGCCGCAAATTTGTGAATGTAACCATGCCATATTGGTCTTTGTTGTAGTCCCTTCACTTCACTTTCCGTTTCCTCACGCCCACTCCACAGGATCCTCACCGCAGGGGAGTAGAGTCGTGTGTGTCTGTTTTATTTTAGATACTCATAAACCTTTCGTTCTTTGCATCTGTCCCTCTCTCAGTTTGCCTTGCCCGACTGCATGCGGCTCACACCCATTTCCCCTCTGTTTGCTTATTTCTACATCCTTATTTTACTTTTATCTTAACCCCCCCCAGTCGCTTGGCTTCTCTCATGGTTACACGTGCTGGGTTTTTTCCTTTCTTTTTCTGGGAGGGTAAGTTGACAGCGGGACACATAATTCCATGGTATCTCCGGCTAGCTGCTGAACCCTAATCTCTGTGCCTGACCTAGCCCCCCATTTCGTCTGAACCCCCCACCCCATCGCTTCCCTTTCCCTCCCCAGCTACCCCCCCTCCACTCCCTCTCTTGGGCTATTTCACCAGCCGAACCATTGGAGCAAAGAAATTGCCTGTTATCAGGGGGTCGATTTTTCATGCGCCCGTAAATTGCTTTGTATTGACACCCTGTCAGAGTGGCATCTTCACGCTAAGCCATGGAAGCCGCCTCAGGTGAGCTGTGCCTCTTCCACCCAAATCGTCTGAGGTGAGAAGAAATAGTGGGGCCTTGGCATTTAAAATGGGGTTCAAGGCAAGGGAGGGAGGGAAGGAGGGATAATCACTCAGTGTTTTTTGCTCAGGGTGAGCTTATAATTCCTCATTAAAAAAAAGATTTTTTTTCTTACTAGACTTTATCTCCATGCACAGATATTTTTGAAGCGTCTTATAGTGACGTCATCTAATCCCGCTCTCCGCTGGGTTTTATTTAATTCTTTCAGCTCTAAGTTAATTAGGCTTGATTGGGCTGATTCAAAACACTGCTGTAGATGTCACAATTGTTAGTGGTTACAGACTACTTTTACAAGTGCAATTTGCTTATAGAAAATGTTAAATATGTTCTCCACTTTGTTCCTTTGTGGTTCTCAGAAATAAACGGTACAAACTCACTTCCAGCTTAATTAGGATTAATTGATCGCTTGATCAATGTGGACGTTAAGGCGCAAAAATGTCCCAACTGAAGATGATTTTACTTATCTTTTATCTTTTTTATCCTCACTCATTGAACATTTTCAGCAAAGGTTTCGGGAGATGTCAAGGTGTTCCGCACAAACTGTGGTTAGAATTGGCTTAGTGAGGCTAAGGGGCTTGGCTTGGATGTATGTGCTCCTGTGGATCATGGCTGCAGTCTGTTTCTCCGTTTCGCTCTTTCAGCAGGTGAAGTTCCCCTAAAGGACATGTAGATCCGAGGCACGAGGATCTTTGATTCTTATCACTGTTTCTCTTTGCACCATTCATTCTAGCAGGCTTACAGTACCCTACAGTTAACAATTAGTTAACGTGTGTTCTTACCCTCTAGGCCAATTTAATTGTTTCGTTGGGCTGCTTATATTATTGCCCACCAGTTAGCAAAGCTAACAGCAATCCAGCAATCCTGGGTGGGGCTACAGCTGGAGGGATCACTCCTGGTCATCAGCAGATGGGGGCAGTGTTTTTTAAAACATTCAGTTCAATTCAATTCAATTCAATTCAATTCAATTTATTTTTATATAGCGCTTTTCACAATTGAGTTGCCCCAAAGCGCTTTACATGGGTGTGTTTTGATATTAAGAGAGAGTAAAACAAAATAGGGAAAAGGGAAGATGAAGAAATTAGCTAAAGATAGAAAGCCAGATGACAACATAGGTGAGGAACCAAAAACTCCCAACTAAGGAGAAAAAAATACCTCTAGGGGTCCAAGATGAACTGGCTGCCCAACCCCCCTGGGCATGCTAACATTATTGAAACAAAAACATGGCATGGGTCATTGCCAATATCTCTTGACTCTTCTCTTAAAGAGTAGAATATTGGGTGAGAATCATTCAAGCATGGGATGCTAGACCCACAGCTGATCTCCATATCTTCACAAAAACACAGAGTGAACTGGTCACACCTGTAAGCCTCAGTGTCCAGCTGAGTCTTTGTCACTTAGTATCTCCCACACATCACTGGCAGAGCAATGCCTGTGTTAAACTAAAGGAAATGTGATCCCAGATGCATTTTGATAAAGGGATTCAAGAGGGTTGATTAAAAGCTTGATATAACATACTAAACGTTCCCTCAGTTTAACTGTGTGTCTGGGCTCAGGTTAGGTGTATTCATTTCTGAGGGCGTGTGAGTGTTCACCATGTACTCAGGATTGAGCCAGTCCTGGTACCACGTATTAAGGTACCTCTTACTCCATCAGTGAGGAACATCAGGTACTTCCTACTAGCTGTGAAGCAATTTAAATATACTTTTTACAATTACAACTATCCTGATTATGAAAAAACTCAGCGCTCTTCCCCAAAGGACCTGGACCAGCACTCTGCGTGTTCTTCCAATTATGCTTTCAGAATTCTTTCCTTTTAACAGTCACAGGGTGTGAAACAAGGACAGAAGCCTACCTAAAGAGAAGAGGGGCCAGTGTGAAGATCACCCAATCCTGGGACCCCCAGATGCACCCTGGTGGGACTCAAATGGCAGTTAGAGGGTTTTGGGGCTTTGCCTGTGATGTGTTTGGGGAACAGGGGAGTGTTTCAGGGCTCTCTATGTTTGATGTCACACACAATATCAGGCAGCAGCTGGCCCCTGGAAGTTCCGTGGTGTTGTAGAAGTTCTGTAGTGTTGTAGAAGTTCCGTGGTGTTAACCCATGTGTGCAAGGGCTGAAGATGGGCTTAGTGTGGAGCGCAATTGCCCCTCCCATAGGTGCCCAACTGCGGGGACTGCAGCTTGGCACAGACTGGGAGGACCAAGGCTAACAGGCTTCACATGGTCTCATTCCTTGTGCTATTTGTGTTGGCTGGTGTTTTTTGTCTTAGTTGTGACCTCCCCTACCTTTTACTTCCTGGTTATCTCTTCCAGGTTAATGGTTAAGAAACTACACAATGTCAAGCCTTTCCGAATATTGAGAGAGGTGCTGGTGAGTAGCGTTAAGTGGTAAACCTGAACTTGTTAACTGGAATCTATTCAATTCAATTCAATTGAAAAAACTTTATTTGTCCCCGAGGGGCAATTAAAGGCACACAGAGCAGTTTACATAGAAGACACAATGACGCAAAGTGCAACAGTATTACAGCAAATTATAAATATAAAGATATAAATAGAATAAATAGGGTGAGGTTAAACTACGGGACAGTCAGAGAGAGGTGAGGATGGTTTCTGTGCATCCATCAGTAGGGTGATGTGAGTGTGTGTGTGCAAGTGTGCTGGGGGAGAGGGCACAGGGTGTGTGTGACTGTGGGGAGGTGTGATGAGTGTGGGGATTTAGCGTTTGTGAATGAGTTGGGTGATAGTGAGATGGGAGTGGTGTAGGTGAAGGGAGGGTTAGTGAACAGGAGGGGGGGACAAGGGCCAG
>JAAGVU020000103.1:22607887-22643152 GCA_011763525.2 Mormyrus iriodes | reverse complement strand
AACCTGGGCAGAGACATGAACCCTGATCCCAGAGGTGTGAGGCAACAGTGCTAACCACTGCACCACCGTGCCGCCCCTCTGGCTGCGATAGCAAAACTGAAAACTAAGAAACAAAGCAAAAGAGTAGGCTAACGATATTAAGACGAACTAGAACCATCAGTGATGACCGAACTGGAGAGCACAAGACAAGGTGACACTTACATACATGGACCAATGAGGATCAAAAGAGGGACAGATGTGGTTAATGGATCCAAGAGGGAGAAAACAGGATAGCCAGCAGTAACTGCTGGCCAAACAGGAACATGATCTGATGTCAGATCCTGACATGCACCTGCAATCTGAAGGTCCTCAGCGGGGGCTGCTTTATGCATGGTACTTAAACTGAGTATATCCAGTAAAATAGAAAAATGGGAAAGAAGTTGTTTTGGTTAAGAATGCCAGAGGACCATACATAGATCTTCCTGTTAGTTTTAACAAGTCTGACCATTATCATATGACTCTCATTAACTTATAATTTTATAAGTTTTTTTGTTTTTTGCCCTCAGAACTGGATGACTGGATTTTTTTTTTGTACATTACACCATTCTTTGTAAACTCTATTGTGTGAAAATCCCAGGAAGGTGGCTGTTACTGGAGTGCTAGAATCACCACATCTGGCATCAACAATCACACCATATTCCAGATTGCTCAGATCACACGTATTAACCATTCTAATGCTTAGACAAAGAGTGGTTAAACCTCTTGACCCTGTCGATGGGCTGTGTGCCAGCCACACAATTCGCTGTTTGGAGGAGCATACTGTTTGTGTACCATATTAACTGGCTGCTAAGTGAATGCAGGTATGTATGCAGGCATGCACTCCTGCAGGGTTGTAACCGGGTCAGAAGGACTATTGGAGCAGTGATCAGGCACGTTTGGAGCTCATATTGCTCTTTGTTAAGGTGGAGAAACTGTTGAAGTTCTAGTTGGAAGAAGCCAACTCAGGGTCATTGTTTCCCTGACAGAGCACTCACTTCCCCAGGGGAGAAACTGTTAATCGCCTGCCTCTGCCGTGCTCAGAATGCAGCAATTAACTAGGCTGTTCAGTGAAAGTTTAGTGTTTATACAACTTCTTCTGATAGGAAGGCTTCTCCAAAATGTAGATTCAGTCCAATTATACAATGTGGCATGCTGTGCGGCAGCGTCAGTCGGATACATACCAAATCTCAGTTTGGTATAAGCTGTTAGGGGATTCTTTATGTGTTGTTAGCTAGTGAAAGCCTGTCTCCACATCAGAAGTTGCCCTGGATTTGTGATCAGGGCATCACCCTTGGTGTCATCAACTTCCACCCTTATTATCATTCTTCTCCTCTTTGGAGTTCCTTTCTTTGTTTTTTTTTCACATTACTTATAGTGGCCCCTGGCATTTCTGGCTCATCTCAGTCTGCTCACCTTGGTAAGTTCATTAGCTCCAGAAAGGAAAGAAACCGACATGAGCTCGTAAGAGTATTAATTAAGTAAACTATTGAGTTTGATGATATCTCACTTTCTTTTTATGTGGCTGGTGGATGCGGTCTTTCAGCAGACAAAATCTACCTCCTACGATAAACTCGATTGAAGAGCACAGTGAATGCATGACCTCATCTGACCATCTGTCAACATGAAGATCTCAGTTTCTACCCGTGTTGTGTGTTATCCGCTCAATCAGTGTAGTTAGTGATGCACAGTACCAAGACCCAGGTCCATGGAGGGTTCGTTCCAATGGGCAGTTAAAGTGGAAAACAATGAGACCTAGGCAGATCACACACACACTGAAGCTGCCTTTAGTCATGTGTGTGAACAATACTGGCGGCCCCTAACATCCAGTGCTTTTCTGTAGCCCCAGTGAGGTCACGTCAGACAAACTGTACAAAGACTTGTGCTGCTTATTGTCTCCTGGAGAATCATTTGTCTATGCTGACTACCTAAACTCGACGGCAGAATTTAACACACGCAGATGTGCAGGATAAGGGCATCATAACCATTTAACAACCCCAGAAGCAAAGCGGTAGAGAGTCCACATGGAATTTAAATAACAATGAAATCACGCCTTAACCAATATTTGGTTTTAGCACTTCATACAGCCACAGCATCTCTAAAATAGGAATGAAGATTGACTGATGCATAATTATAAATGTATAATAAAAAGCAACTAAATAGTTGTAATGAGACAGAAGTGCTGGAGTATAATGACAACCTAATATTTAAGCCTGATTTGAAAAAAAATTAAATATTAATGAGAGGGCTTCTGCCGCTCGGGTGAAAGGGTTACATGTCCACGACCATTACACGAACTGTTTTACATAATAACACGTCCTCCGTCGCGAACTCATTTATGAAACGAGGCCTATTTATTTGTAGTGCTTTTGCTTAGCGGCTGTGCCCTGGGGAGAGGGGGTATGATAGCCATGTCCCTGTGCGCCAATGCCATGCTGCTGCCTGACACAAATAGCCCCCTGGTGAAAACTTAAAGCTTGTTCGTCTGTCATAAACACAGCGGCTCCCCTAACATCCTTTTATACGTCTCTTGTCTTTGACCTTTACCCCAAATGAGTAAAAAGAACAAGTAGCATGGTTTGAAAAAGTACTGTAGGGTTAGATTTGAAATGTTTGATATGTCTTAATATGTTTTCCTTTGTTCAGAAACAAAGCAGTTGCAATGCGTCTGCATTTAATATGATGTGTAGTGTGTTGGGGGTGCTTGATTCTTAGGTGTGGCTTTCTAGACCAAACTTTAATCGGGGGGGAACAGATATTAGAGAGAGTTTCATTTGGTTGATAAGTAACTGAGCCGTAACTGTTAACTTTTCTGGTAACTTTATCACAGCATTCTCTGGTGACCAGGTAGCTCACACTGTGGACCTAACATGTTGGTGGATCACTAGCCATTACTCTTCAAGAGAGTCTCTTCCAGGAACTGTAATGGTAATAAGGACATTCCTGATCTAGCACGTGCTTCCATGTCTTGGCTGTGCCTTGGCAACGGAAAGCTTCCCCTAATTAGGCAGAGACATGGAGCATGGCGCCACTATAGCAACTGTAAAGCTGAGGCGTTGTCCTTCGTCTCTGAGATAATTGCCTTTTCCATTCTTTGAGATAATGAGACGGACATGAGGATAAACAGCCGCCCCCACACATCAGTGGCTTGTTTTCATCACCGCTGCCTGTAATTCAGATCATACACCTTCGCTTTTGTTAACTGATCACTGGGCTCCACAGTCACCTCTCACAGTGACACCCGTGGAAACAGACCATAACGCCTCTAAGCTAAAAAGGGAAGAAGATGCCCATTAGCATCCTGGGTCATGACCTAGCCGCTAGTCAGCTGCCCCGTGGGAGTTAGTGCGCGGCGCCTCTGTTCCTCTCAACCCCCTTCTGGTGCCACTGCACAAGGCCTCCTCAACGGCCTTCGGCCAGCCGGCAAGCCGACTTCGCTAGTGATGCACAAACAGCTTCAGAGGAGAAATGGTGCTGGGTACCCGATAAAACAGTGAAAAGGAAGGTCACTGGGCTGCACAATGATCAAGAGTAAGATTTAATATCAGAACCGGCATCGCTGCTAGGCAACTCGGTAAAAAAAACTTTGTTTTCATACTTATTATACTGTAGGCGCTATACCTCTCTAGGGCATAAGGGTCTGTGACAATGAAACAGTCAGTATAAATATATTATATATATTATACATGCGATAAAGGCTGAAATGCCTGAATATATAATATGAATAGATATATTAGAATGGTAGAGTGACTGCATGAGTCTGCTGACAGATTGCTGCTGCTCAGGCTTAAATGGATGTCTGGGGGGACCTGCGAGAGCTCAAGGTCAACTCCTTTTTCATGTCCTACTAGATTTGCCTCTCACCCTCACTTCTGCCCAAAGAAACACAGCACATCAGTTTGGTACTGTGCTCCGTAATAAATCCTGTAGGGGCTCGTATGGCCCTACTTTGACCACTTAACAGCTTGGGTGCCTTTTGTCTTACGCCTCAGGGAAGAGGAGGAAAAGGTAATGGCAAAAAAGGGACATATTTAGAATTATGGGCTTGTTAGATTTAAGCATCTGCTTCGTCAATGGATGGATGATGTAAGCAGAATGTTTAGGAAGACTAATCAGATGGACTTTCCAAGCTAAATGTCTAGATGTTTCATATAATTTTACATCTGCTTTGAAATAAATTGTTCGAGAAATATAATGGATGCATTATAGTCGTAAAAACACTGCAAGTATGAATGTTCAGCATTATATATATATTGATATGCAAATACTGTATAAGAAGACATAATCTGAAGGAATAATTGTGTGGTTGTTAAATAGTGCCTCTGGCAATCAACGCTATCCAGATCCTATTAGCATCCATGCAGTTTGAACAAACTATAGCTGCAGGGCTAATCAATTTCATCAGGGATGGCTATCTAAATGGTGGCGGGGGGGGGGGGGAACATCTTGTATTACACTTCTTAACACAACACATCAGCAAATGACTGCTGGGCGAAGTTCCAAAGACTATCACTCCAGGAACATTAGCACTGGGACAAACGATTTCCAAGAGTCAAACGAGATGAAGAGTGACAAATTTCCTCATCGTACAAACCTCGTCCGGAGACTCCTTTGCTGGGGTTTGCCAACTGTAGCTATCGGTTAAATGGCCAATTATCATTTTTATTTGGCTGGATCTTTAATTAACCCGCAGATAAGCGAAAGGGTATGCTGATTCTGTAGACTGAATCAAGACCACGTGGTGCAAAGCAGAGACTTGAGATACCTTTTAATCAGGCGTCTGTGCCAGTAGGAACTCTATGATATGTAATATGTAGACGGCTTATTAAGAATTTCTGGAAAATAACTACAGTTGCCCTTTTTGAAGAACAAAGGTGCATTTCTCACAACATCTGACTGAGTTCAAATAGTAGGGGGGTACAAGAATTTTGTTTCAAGAGCTTTCATAACAAACATCCTTTATTTGCCATTTGCACAAGTTCAGGTACATTGTAACACTTCTCTTTGCCAGCCCTATCTTGCTCTCTACAGTTTGGGGGGTCATAGCACAGGACCAACTAACAGGCAGTGCCCCCGGAGCTGGGGGTTAAGGGCCTTGCTCAAGGGTCCACAGACATGTGACTGTTCTGCTGAGGCTGGAGCTCAAACCAGTGATCATCTGATCACAGGCACAGAGACTCAGCCTGCTGAGGCACTCACCAGCCCCAGGACTTCATGGCTGAAAACAGGGATAGAAGTTCTTTTACCACACCACAGGAACTCAGATTTGATGCGATACTAGATCGTCAGCTGAATATGCTGATTCTGTGACTAGATTGCTTGGCATCCTGTCGGAAGACTTCAAGTGTCTTAAATGTGGGGGTTGATGGCTTAAAAAGGGTTTGAGACGAGACCGGTGTGCAGTACATTTGGGGGGAAAAGTATTTATTGTACGTTTTTTTGGTCGCCAGTCATTAAAATAAAACACATTAAAATAACATTAAGATAAAAAACAACATTGAATTTAAAAAATGCAAAACTTTCTAGTAACTGTGTTGTACCCAGTACCCAAGTGTGCAGCACTTACAGAGGAGATGTTCACCTTCAAACACACAAACCTTCATGCAGGGAGCAGGTACACCTTCCAGATGGCTTAATGCTTTTACACAATCTACATCAAAAAGGAAGAGGCTCTGATTTTAACAAATAACTGAAGCCGGCTGACACTCTGCTGTAATGTAGATCATACATAATAAATCAGCAACACAGGAAAAGCCCTGTTATGCTGGAAATATATTCACAGCTAAAGGGTGTTTTTTGACATGGTATGCAACAGAGACAGCAAGCTATAAACACAGCAAAAAGCTATAAGCAGCCAACTAATAGAACTCATACAAGAGGCTCACTTCTCCATTCTAGGACAGCAGCAACAGAGAAAGCAGTATGAAAAAGCATTTTGTGTCGTCATCGGGCCAGTTCTTGATATTAGACTTCACCAGTTCCTTGCGTGCATAATTCCAGGGCCTAAGATTAAAATTTAAAGTTTTTAAAAAGTTCGACATGCAATTATGCATTTACTCTGTGTATTTCCTAGAAAATTATTTTAATAGGTTAAAAGTAGGGACGGTTCTGCGGGGGGGGGTTGTGAGGGCAACAAGCATGGCCCCCCTAAATATATGCTACTTGGGTCTGAGATAAATGTATTATTATAATTACTATTATAATTATTCACATTTATATATGTGGACTAAAATTTTGTGCGCTGGGAAAAGGCAAAACACAAACGTAAGCGTATTTTCTTGATGGACTCTTAGTATGAGTGCGCCGGGTGGTCGAGTCGCTTCACTTGGTGAAAAGCAAAGTTAGCAACAGAAAAAAATAATCAGGCTTGTGGAAGCAAGACAGTCTAAACAAGAAATCTGAGTGAATTACATATCTGTAAAAACTGTAAAAATGTAACTGCAAAACATTGAGTAAATAACACTGGTTTTCAAAATTGTATTTTGCTTATTACTGCTGGCAATCTAGTGTAAGTAATACTTGGAGGACATTAAGTTCAAATGCATCTGGCCTCCCTAACAGAACAGATTTTAATTCAAGCCTTTTTTTCAGAAGCCATATGAAGCTATTAGGAATTGATTAGGTATTTTACTCATTTCCTTTATTCTATTTCCTTGACAAGTCTGGCTTGGTGTCTCTGGTAAGACCCCCGCTGGCCCCTTGGCGGAGCCTCACTGAGCAGGATTCTGATTGGATGTGCCTGGCTCTGAGCGCCCGTGTCAGGGGAGAGGACCTCAGTGGTCACTCCTCCGGATGTTTTTCTGTCAGCTGTTATTTGTTGTTTGCCTAGTGAGCACTCTTGGAATCTAGCCCAGCTAAACTGTAATATCTGCCGCACCCCAAACACACAGACACACACTCTTCATTTTCCCCAGAGGTACAACATTGGAGTTAAAGCAGCACTACTATAATGTGCAATAGAGCTTGCTTTACAGTTGCTGCCCATTGAAAATTGACTGAACTCTGGCATGTACACGGTGTCCTGTCTCCTAGGGCTGCTGTCGCTCTAATGGCCTGCACAGCCCAGTAATAGTCCTCCTTTATACATCGGTCTGTGTGTTTGTGCGTGGGTGTCGGGGTTCAACATTCAGTTTCAAAAGGTTGGGGTGATGAGGGTTTTTTTAATGCATGATGCAGTTCAAAGTTTAGACATTAAAAGGAGATGTCTTTGAAGGGGAATGGACTGGGATTGCTGAATTATGCATTGGCTAGAGAGGGAAGACTTCAACCAGAGGAGGCAGAGACTTCAAAATCAGCCAGGGTAATAAAAGGAAAACTGATTTCTTACTCTCTTGCTCTCCCACTGATGACAACGGTAAGGGCTGTGGGGGATTTTTCATCTGCCTAAGCTCAACTTTACCCCACTGCACAACTGAAACTTTTCCCTACCATCCCAAACAAGAACACTCAGCCCGCTTCTCTGTTTTTATAATGGGATTGTTACATTGGGGCATGATGACGATCCATTATGTGGCAATATGGTACCTTATTCTCAAAGCATAACTCAAAAGAACTAGATACCAAAGAGGCCAGGAGGGGTCTAAACAAAGCCAGGTAGGCAATACAAGAACTAACAAAGGCTGTAACTAAACACATGGAAACAGAGAGAAATCACATAGACTTGAAACAGGATTTATAGCAGCGAACAACTAAAAGCAAACACATTCAAATACCTTCAATATTCAACAAGGGAATCGGCCATGGGCAGGGATATATATACACAGGTAACAAGACCTAAATGAGGGACAGGTATGGATCATTAACAACACTCAAGCACTAGATACTCAGAAACCTGGAGATACAAGGAATACAGGATGTAGATATAAACTGGGCACAAACCAGGTAAGCAGTGACACTACAGGCAAGGATAGGCTGGAGGACATAAACATAAAGAACTTAATTATCATAGGGTTTATAAGCATCTGGGGCACAAATATCAAAAATGTCCAAAATCAGCTGCATGCTTTGCCTACTCAGCCATGTGGTAACCCAGGGAACAAGGAGAACAATGGGGATTGTGAACGGGGGTAAACCTCGGGGGAACACAGGGAGCAGAACAGGATGACCAGTGACACTTATTGGCCAACCAGGGAACTTATGGAAATAACAGACAGAATGGGACAAGGCAGGGACTGATCCTGACAGGGACTGCTTTTATTTTTATGGTCTTACCAATGGGTGAGATTAACTCTCTCCTGATCCTGATGACCTTGGGGTTGAGGGTTAAAAATACTTGAATAAGTTAGCCATCAACCAAGTTAGCATGACTCATCTCTGGATGTGGTATTGTGCTAAATAAGCTGCCTCTGAAACAACAAAAATCACATCTCTGTGTAGCCAAGTGGTGACATATTGGCCTCTTTTAATAAAATTTGGGGCTGCCCTTTTAGAACGGTGGTTTGCCTCACAGCACCTGCACATAGGGGGTGACTGGGATGCGGGAGAACGCGGAAGCATTCAGGAGAACAACGTGTCCCCAACATGCTGTCCTGGTAGAGATTGGCCAAAGGATAAATACAAGGTTATCGGGGTGTGCCCAGAGGTATGGCAATTTTGTACTAAGAGTTGGCGGTACCATCCAGTGTGAATGCCCTAGCCATTACCGTATTTCTCAGTTTCAAATTAAGCATTGTATATTTTACGTAAGGAACTACCCCAGAAAAAACGTATTTGTTTCGAATAATTAAACTTCGTTTCGAACGTTATCCTATTTAGAGATAACAGTCAGAATAGAGAACCCAGTGGTTATCATTGGTTTGGTATTTGCGTCAGTTACTCCCCTTCCCCTTCCACTTCCAACCACCATATTTGTATACCAGGCTTTCTCCCAGATGGCTATTTGTTGTTTATCAGACGCTGTGGGGATGAATAGAGGGCCAGGTGTTGGTGGAGTCAGGAGGCAATGGAGGAAATCCCACAAGGAACAATTAAGACATTGATGAGAAGCTATTATTCTGAAATAAGACCTAAATGTCCTCAGCCAGATTTCACCCCAGTCTTTCTCTTTTGCTGCTGGTGTCTGTATGGTACCTGAATTTTCAACAGACACACTATGCAACAGGTTTTAACAGAATGGCAGTGATCCTTAGGATGACTGTTCCAGACTAACAATGGACCCAAAGTGTGGTGCTGTAATACCGTTGTTTCTTCCCTTCTAATTTTTTTTTTTACCTTTTCAAACCCCAGCCACTTAAAACACACTGCTGGCACTTGAGATCACTTCAGGTCAGTTTGAATAAACAAATGACAGCCAATTACTGACCCAATCCATGGGGCTAGGCCACAGGTACGGCTTTTGCCTTGTGCTAATTGTCCTCTGAGTGGCAGGATATGATATGGTGGCGAGGATGGAAGAACGAGTATAGTGACGCCATGGCCTGTATCCTTGGGCCCTGGCATTCATTTGCGGCTGCTCACTTGAGGCGCACTATGGGACAGTGGGCGAGGAGTGAGCCGGGGTGAACCAAGGTGCGTTGGGGTGGGGGCAGACAGCAGCACTCCCTCCCTTTCAGCTTATTGTAGTATCAAACAACAAAAGGAGGACTGCATAGATCGCAAGGTGATTTTGCATTTGATATTTAATTGCTTTCTTTCTTCCTCAGTATTTCTCTCCCCCTTTCCCCCCTACCCCCAAAAAAGCTACTATTCTCACACTTGCACTGATCAAACAATGGAAACAAATGAAACTAAAGTCCTTATTCTCTCTTTTTGTTATTTCTTCCAGATCCTGCTCTCATATTTGAAGGAGCAGACCCTGGCATGGAGGGACAGGGGTATTGAATGAGTGACAGAGGGTTCCACAAAAAGGTGAGTTCTGACAGCAGAGGGGCCACACACACCCCATCCAAAGCCCAGTTCAAGAAAGGAGACCACAGCACCACCACCTCACAGTTTCACAGACATAGCCTGTGCAAATGGATTGTTATTCAGGAAATAAATTTAACAGATATGTGTCTGTATCTACAGCGGCTCCTCCTAATGTGTTAAAGTATTTCTGCTATCACTTAAGCAGGATTCATCATGAATCCTGCCCAAAATCACAGGCACTGTGAAAATATTGAGTCTGGAAGAAAGCAAAGCAAAATAGTTTAAAGATTTCAAACAGTTATATTATTTTTGCATTGTTTTTAAAATTCTCTTTGGAGGGGTCTCCGAAGAGAGAACTTTGCAAAAAGTATCAGGGAACAGGTGTTACCTCGACCTTAATGTACAACCTCTGAAAATCAATATACACTGAAGCCTGGAGCTCAGCTGGACAGAGACGAAGAACAAAGGCGGGGTAATCACTGCAGGGAGAAGGGGGATGATGATGGTAACTGATGCACAGCTCGGTGGGGCACGTACTGACTGGTGCTGTCTAAATCAGTGCTGGGGAGGGCTCATTATCTGTTCTAAAGATATATGAACATGTGTGTTCCATCTCCCAGTGCCGAACATGTATGCACAGAACTCTGAAATCTTCAGATACCTGTGTTTGGATGTTCAATTTTCTACAACCAAGGTTCTGGATTAAAAGAAGACGAACAGGCTCTTGTAAAACAAACCCTTTGGTTCCCAGATGTTAACATGCAGATCTCCTACAAATGAGACAAAGGGAATCCTGACACATAGTAACAGGTGGTGGTCAAGTCTTTGTACTTTACTACTCAGAATAAAATGTATTCACATATACGGGCATGTGAGTGAGCTCCCAGATGGAGGTCTGTTGTTTCGTATCCTTTAGCTGGGAACATTTGTTTCAGGAAAATATCAGACTTTGTTATAAATGGGTAAAGCTGGCATTGTATGAGATGGATTGGTACAACGTCAATTTCTGCTATAATTATTTAGAGATAAAACAAATGGTTTCCATGGGAAGCAAACAGACCTCCCAGGCAGCCGGAGTCACAAATCTCTCAATGAAAGCAGGCGAATCCGTGTATTCTGCAGTCACGCGGCTGTCAGTGGTATGGTGCCACAGCTGACAGTGGGGACGCAGCCGTCCCAGGGGAGGCTCTCAACTTGTTATGGACATTAATTTCAGCTTTTCAAAATGCCATCTGAGCATAAAAATAAAGGCCCTGCTGCCATCATCTATGCTGTCTCACACGGGCTAATGGCTCTGGACCTGGACATTTTATCAAACACTCTGGAGAAAGTACTTCTTCAGATTTACTGAAGCTACACAGTAGCATGAATGGCCAAGAGCAGGAGCCATTATGTGGTTCCTATTATTAGGTGGAATAATATCTCTGAATCTATTTTTTTTTGTGCCTGTGTACCTGCTGCCTGATCGATTGGCGTCCTGTCCGGGGTTTTCCCTGTATTCCCTGTGTTATGTGGGATTGTCTCTAAGCTAATGCCATATATATACCGTAAATAAGAACGGTAATTTTGTGGGGGTATTTTGTGCAAAAGGAAAATGTCATTGACGTTGTGAGAAGAGTTTGCCACTGTCCGGTATATTGCACAACCGGCCCATATTGAATAAATAAAATACTGTGTTCCATTTTGAACCAATATGGTATGGGATTTGTCTTGTATTTTCTGACCGCATGAATTAGTACATCATAAATGGTGCTCTTATAGCTGAAGTGGTAGCGCAATCTACTAACAACACAGGACTTCAAATCTGTGCAACTCACATAAATTATAGTCGTTCCTTTTATTATAAGTCTTTTTGGATAAAAACATCTGTTAAATGTACATGAGTTGAATGTACATTGTGCGCATGGAAAAAATAAATGTCCGCCATCTGTTTACAGCTCTGTATATACCATTGGTGCATCTATGACAGTTCTGACTGTTATGTGACGGAAAGTGATGGTCATAGTACATAAGGAAAATAAATAGAATATAAATGTTTCATATATATTCAGTGACAAAAAAAGTTAAGCACCCAGAAGTAATGGTCCGATTTGGATGTAATTTGGTACATGTGCAGACCAGCGATGGGTATGTAATTGATTCGATTTGCAAGGAGCTGCACGTCTAGTCACCAGATACAGAGGATGCCTCGTAGACGCATTAGACAGCATTACCAGCACTTGACAGAGTTTGATAGGGGTTGCATTGTGGGTTTTCATGAAGCCGGGTTGTCGTATTGTGCAATTGCCTGGCATGTGGGGCATGCAGATGTCACAGTCACCCGATTTTGGAACCAATAGGCATGTGAGGGCACCCACACATGTCGTGAAGGTTCCGATCACCCAAGACAGACCACACCAAGGGAGGATCGTCATATTGTGCGGCAAGCATTACAGAACCCTATGACATCTGTGCCTGCCATCCGAACACTCTCTACATCACCCTGTGTCATCCCACACTGTGTCTCGACGACTGGCATCAGCCGGACTATGGGTTCACTGCCCCATGCGAGGCTGCCATTAATACCAGCTCAGAGATGCCTGCATTTGGAGTGGTGCTGTATCCAGGAGGCATGGACTGATAATGCGTAGCGTTGTACCATGTTCAGTGATGAATCTCGGTTCTGCATTACCACGGATGACCGTCGTGTGCGTGTATTGGCAGCGCCAAGGGGAGAGGACCAATCCTGCCAATGTTGCGGAGAGACGTTACTCCTGGCATCATGGTGTGGGGAGCCATAGGGTATGACTTCAGATCATCTCTGGTAGTGATTCGGGGGACCCTGATGGCACAGTGCTACGTCAGTGACATCCTGTGTCTGCATGTCTTACCCCTCCTGAGACAGCACCCTGCACCCATCCCCACACCGCACATGTGTCTATGGACTAGCTGCATCATGCTAAGGTCCTCCCGTGGCCGGCCAGGTCCCCCGATCTTTCCCCAATCGAACATGTGTGGAATCAGCTCGGTCATCAACTCATTCCCAGTGCCAATCTGCAGGATCTCGAGGGCCAGTTACAACAGCTGTGGGCCGACTTGCCACAGGAGAGGATAAAACAGCTGTACGACTCCCTTCTGCACAGTATCACAGCATGTATGCAGGCCCGGGAGGGGGGGGAGCCACACCCTACTGACATGGGACCAGCAGTGTGCCCATACTGCCAACTCTGTTGTCCGTTAGATCTGATATTATAATCATTGCGATACAGTCACATGACCTTTCACCAAGTGCAGATTCATTTAATTTCCACCACTCCTTCTAGGTGTTTAGCTATTTTTGTCATTGATTGTATTTATAAAAAATACAAAGAATATAAATGACATTTTCAGACATAGACATTAAAACATATACAAATGAATATGCATTAGATGTAATGTTTATGTATTGTTTTTGGTTATATATAATACATCTGGAATAATACCTTCAGTGTCAGACTGTAAATGTAACAAAAGTTACTGAAGTGCATATATTACAAATTAAAGTCTTTTGGCATTTTTAGTTTTTTAATTGCAGTCACAGATTTTTATAAAATTGAATTTCCCCTTGTTAGGATCGAAAAAATGGTCCCCACAACATCAAAATAACAGGTTTTTATCACATTGTGTGGACAATTGGTCCCCACAACGTAAGGCATACCTGGACCACACACGCATACACATACACATACATATGTGGTGCAGGAGTTAGCACTGTTGCCTTACACCTTTGGGGACCAGGGTTCAAGTGCCCACCTGGGTTCCATGTGTGTGGAGTTTGCATGTTCTCCCCGTATCATTGTGGGGTTTTCTCCAGGTACTCCAGTTTCCCCCCATAGTCCAAAACCAGGCTGAGGCTGAACGGGGCTGTCAAGTTGCCAATTGTGTGAGTGTGCCCTACCCTGGGTTGTTCCCTGCCTTGCACCTGCAGCCTCCAGTTTAGGCTTCAGAGCCCTCATGACCCCAGCTGGGCCAAGTGGTTACAGAAAATGGGTGGAAGTATCCATGGTTGTCCTACTCATTGGTCAATAAATTGTAATAGGTGGGGAGAGAGTTAAATACCTTAAAATGATTAAAGTTACATCACTGTTAATACTAAAGCTTTTAAGCTCTGGATAGAAAGTTTTGAATTTAAATTGAACGTTGAAGGTAAAGGGAATTGTCCTATTTAAGTGGATGTCGATGCCAGTTTGAAACAATTGGCCCATTCAATAAAACTCACTCAACTTAGTCAATAAAACCAGCACTGGAGAAATGAATCTGTGGTAGGGCAGGTTGGTGTGATTATTGTGCTTATCACAGTGAGTTATCCTGGAAATCACATGTGATTTCTCGACAATGATGGTTGGCATGCAAATTAAAAAGTGGTACCAGCACAGGCATTGTGCATGACAGCACAGAGAAGCCTGTGTTACATATTTAACTCAGACCTAACAATCCTGAAAGTTAGGTGGTAAAGGGCAAAGAGAATGGAGGACTGGAATGGTAATGAAAGCAAGAGGCAGATGAGAGAGACTACAATTCCCACTTGAACCTAAACTTTGTGAAAATTTGGTCTCTGATACAGATTTACCTATGATATTATATGGAAGGAAGCATTTTTGATTTACCAGTGGGCAGAGATATTCCTATTGCTGTAACATAAAGCTGATGCTGACTCCTACCTGCAATTGTAGCTGAGCTTGAATGATTATCCTTAGAATATTACAGAGCGTTCACTGCTGGAAGGCTGCTGCAAGTATCAAGCACGTAGTTGTGCCATTTTCTCGTCAAAGCTCAGAGACTTACATTTTCTTCCACAGCTTGTGTGATATTGCATTCAGGTTGTGTATTGGCTACGTAACTGGGTTTCTGGCTGAATTGTGGCCAGGGTCCAGACTAGCAAACCAACCTGCAATGAACATGTTTTCACGTCGGTGAATGGTTGCATGGACTGATGTAAAAAGTGAAACCGACAATTATCTAAGTCACTTTTAATGAAGTGGGAAAAGCAGATCAAAATGCAAAGCAAATAAATACACATAAGTATATAGGATATGGTATTCAATAAGCAAGCTGCTTGTTATGCATATTGATTGCTGTGTTATGTCTGTTGTCATGTTATGTATGTTGTTTGTTATTGATCCTTGTGCTATGTCTGTTGATTGTTGTGTATTGTTGGGTTATGCATGTTAATTGTTGTGTTTATGTATGTCGATTGCTGTGTTATATATGTATGTTATTTATGTATGTACCGGGGCGTCCAGTAAATTTCGTTGTACTCATGTAAACCACTTACACATTCACAAATAAAAAATATTGATCCTTGATCCTTTGCGTTTATACACACAATGAATGTATAAGAACAGGTCAAGAATAAATGTACGACTGAAGCTGAATTTCAGATTATTTTGCCACTTTCTGTAGCCTGAAGGTGTGCAGTCAGAACCAGAGTACATTTCCAGTCATGCAATCATTTAAGCTGAATTAATTCACCTTATTGGCAAAAACCAGTGCCTAATTATACATCATATGCATATGCCTGCTCAGGTTTGATGAGTACTTTTTAGTTGCTATCCAATTACAGTACATTTGCATTTTATGTAATGACATAAGCTGATTTAATTCACCTTATTGGCAGAAATGAGTACCTAATTATACATTAGATGCATGAACCTGTTCAGGTTTGATGGATACTGTTTAGTTAGTAACCAAATTACAGTACATTTGAATTTTATCAACTTAAAATAAACATTCACTTCAGTTTTCTACTGATATTTAACTTGATGCGTGAGGACTGAAAACCTTGAAAAGGGACTTTATCCTGATCCTGGTCTGAAAACACATTCATATCTTACACACACATGACGTTTGGTCCCCACAATGTAAACTATACATAACCCACACGCACAAACAAACAGATAAAATACATTACAGATATTAGTAAGTGAGCGACTCTGAGGATTCCCATCCAATTCTTCTGGCTTGGCAGAGAAATACTGAATATTTCCCTTTTTTGTGACTGAAAATAACCAAAGAAGCAAAAGTAGCTAAAAAGCATCTCCCACCGAGAAGAGATTCTTCAAGATCAAAGCCACGTCCACTTTTAATGGCTTCTAATGTTTCCACCTCTTAAATGAATTCACTTTTCCAATGAGACACTATTAGATTCTTTTGGATGCTTCCTGCTAAAACATTTTATACAGCAGCACTTCAGCTTAAGTGATTCATTAAACCCATGGGAATCTACCTTCCAGTGAATGCTGGTACCACTGCATGCCTCCACAGACCCTTAGGTCAAAGTTTTAATCAGAAAACCAAGCGAAATCAAAGCCAAGCACTGTAATCACCGTTCTATATTACAATGATATTTTTGCACTGTAACAATGGGTGATGTGTGGCTCAGTGGGTTAGGGCACTGTGCCTGTAATTGCAAGGTTACTGCTTTGAATCCCAGGGTTAGTAGAGTGATTTCACCATGGAGCTCTCAAGGGCAGCTCAAACTCCAATTGTTCCAGGAACTGACTGGCCCTGCTTTCTCGATTATGTGTTGTTTTGGATAAATGCATCTGCTAAATAAATAAAATGCAAATGCTTTCAAAAGCAGCTCCCAGTGGCTTCAAATACAATCAGCACAACCTTCCCTATACAATCCATCCATCATAGAGAAGCACTGGCAACAAGTGCTGTAGTACACCTTGGACAGGATATTGGCCTCTTGCTGGGTGCATGCACTCACAAATACCAGGAGGAAATTTACTCAACATCACAAGAACATGAAACCTCCACAATGTACAGGTGGGATTCAATCACACTTTCCAAATCTTATTACATTAATTTATTCAGTAGGCACTTTCATCCAAAGCAATGTACATGTGAAGACCAGGAGTAGGGTTAGACAGTGTCTTTGGAGCACCCGGGTTTAAGGGGCTTTGCTCAAGGGCCCAACAGTGACAGCAATAGCATTTGAACCAACAGCCTTCCAGTCTCAGGTACAGGATCCTTATATTGCCCAGATTGATATTGATATTTTATTTTAATTTTGTATTTCTTGCATTAAAAATGTATATAGTTTTGGCTTACAGCTTGCATATGAGGTGAATGCAAATGAGATGTAAATTAGCCTGGGGAAAATTTCACCTGTGCTCTCAACTCTCTCCTGTGATTTCCAGCGACTTTAAAACAGCCGTTTGTCTGACGGATGCTTTACGAAGGTCAAGTACACAAGAGACATTAATTTGCCATAGCCGCAGTGCTGCTTGTTAGAAAAAACATATCTATATTTCACTCTGTGCAATGTGTACTCCATCTCACTACAAAGACTATTTACATTGTAAAAAAAAACATGATTGTCAAGAAAGACAGATGCAGAATTCTTTGTACTTTGCCAAGAAAAGGGCCAATGTGGGATGTATCCAGCTGAAAGCAGCACAGTGGAGTGATGCTGTAGAAGATCAGATGAAGAGTTTGCGAGTTTAATGTTAAAGCTCCTATTGGACATCAGACAGTCAGGCAGAGGCGTGCAGGAGAATCAGCGCTGTGAATCAGCTGACAGGGAAGTTCTTTTGGGAGTACTCGCAATGCAGGCCTCAGCTTGGAGTGATGGATGGCAACGTGACCACAACATGCTGTGGAGAATGGCACACGTCCTGTTGCTGATTACCTCACTGCCTGCCTGAGAAAATGGACAGAATGTGGACATTATGTCACAGGAAGCCAAGTTCCCAGGCTGAGTATCTGGTGTGGCTGCACTGGGACAGCAGGTGGTGTCATGCTCACCCTAGGGTCAGTTAATGGGACGGCGTGAACTACAGCTGGCATTTGCCAAGTGCTGCAAGCCTGTTGTTCCGGATGAAGAGTCTACTTTTCTTCCAGCAACACACACAATTAGCATGCTCTCAAAGAACGGTCTCCGGCCAGCCTTTCAAAAAAAAAAACAAAAAAGTTATATCATTCCATTCCTTAAAATGTCTAGCAGACGTTCTGCTGTGGGGGCTGCATTTTCTCAAGGCTCTAAGGTTGTCACAGAACAATATAATTTCTTGAAATTTTTGTTAATATTTGTTAATAAAATAATGTATGCTTGGTGGACTCTAATCTCTCATGATTTGTTTTAGCTCCTGATATTCGTACGTTTTCATGTTTTTCTTTTAGCAAGTTTTTGTGGTGTGATCTAATGCCATTTGTACTTTTATGTGAATTTTTTTTTCTTATTTTGCTGCCCATCTTGACCAGGACTCCCTGGCAGATGAGATATTGTATTGTAATTGGACCTTCCTGGTTAAATAAAGGATAATAAAAGGTCAAGAAGAGATTGAATCTGGGCCCAGTTCTGTCTCTTGATGTGTCCTACAATTAAATGAAGTTCATCTTACACTCCAGGCAATTCCCATGACTGCCCACCTGTGTGGATTCCCTGCATTTTACTGTGGTGAGCCCAGGTTGGTACCCTGCAAGCCCTGTCAAACAGCAGCCTGCTCAACACCACAACCTTAACTATGTACTAAGATACTGAGAGCGGATAGACGACTAGTGATCCGTGAAGTATAGTCTTAAAATTGCAGCCTTGACCAAAATAATAATAATAAGTAATAAAGATACATTAGGTGAAATGATGATTAAAATGTATTTTTAATATTTGCTTTGAAGGACCTAAGGAATGTTTTTTGCAAATCTAATGCACGGGCTGCATTATTCATGAGCATAATGCGACATTAAAGGCCCTGGAGATGGCATCCGTTCAGCTATGACCCATGTAGGTGTAACAGAAGAAATTAAAGAGAGATCTGCGGCTCCTCTTTCGTTGCATGTTATATAAAGTCAGTCAAGGTCTGTGCTCTCTTTCTCTCTCTTCATTTTCTTTTGGATTCAATTGCTGTGTGATGAATGGAAAAAAAAGCACTAATATAATACATAGAGTTATTTATTGTATTTGGTCTTTATTATTGTATTGGAGCTGTAAAAATGAACATTAAATGAATATTAAATGTCTTGCTGGCATCAACATTCTATGCCAGTGAAATAAGATCAAAGATAACAAGGACTGGATTTTTTGAGGGTTTTACCTGCCATATAAAAGCTGTAATGTCAGGCAGAAGATATGCCTGTAACACAAAGGGAAAGGAAATGTTAAGATGTTATGCATTGAAATTTAATGGGCTTATACTGTGATAAAATCATGCTGTTTGAGCAGTGTTAGAATAATTATAATAAATTCTTGACACCCACACTAGCACACAGCAAGCATGTCATACCATAGACCAGACTCGACTGATGGCTCCAAAAAGGCTGACTTGTTTTAACAGACCTCAAGGCCAGCCGTGCCAGTACAAATGGAAAGGGCCTGCAGCCTCTTCCAAAGCGCTAATAATTTAGATACATTGACAAAAATGTTCACAGATCTAGCTGAAGCCTTAGTTCATCCATGAAAATTTCGTTATCAGATTGAGTTGTACCATTATACCAATGGCATGAAGATATCAGTCATTTATTGCTAATACATCCTGCATGCCGTCCCCGCAGCAAAAATAAAGCATGACTTACGCCAAAATTTGAGCAAATACCTTCCTTTTTGTTACACATCTTATTCTTCAGCTTATAGGACCTCACCAACACTTAATGCCACGTTTCCACGCTTCTGATTCTGTGAGAGAAACAGTGTGAAGGAAGATGCTTGGATGGATCCAGCAAATACAGCTGACACAGATATTCCCATTGTCTAAGAGAATTTATTTACCATTTTAATTAAATGTCCCCTTGGAGCATACAAAAACCCTACATTTAAAAAAGTAACTTTTCACTTTAGATACTTCTACTTCACATTTGCTACGAAACCCATAGCTGTGTGTACACCAAAATATTTTTAATGAATTTTTTTTCCAGTTCTTTTTTTTCAGTTTTATACAAATATAAATAATGTGATATGATTGTAATTAGCTAATGCAAATTAACTGAACTTTTAAATGATTAGAATTTTGAAAAGTTTTGAGGAACGTTCAGTGGGAATAGATTCTAAATGTCTGGCTGTAATAATCAAAGATGTGTGCACAGGCTGTAGCATGATTATGAATACAGTTGAGAAAACGATAAAAGCGAGCGTGTGCATTTGTCATGTAAGTATTTCAGATCAACAAAACATGAAACGGAAAGTTCAAGTGTGACATTTTACTCATGTTTAAATGAAGCCCAGTTTCTGAGCAGCTGATACTGCAAACCTGCTAAGACACACTTGTTAGACATGGCTGCCTTGCTCCCGTCACCAGCTATAGGGGCGGAGCTTGTTCGGATGCTCCACATCATCTCAAGCTTTAAGCATTTCCGTACTACAAGCCTTCGATGTGGTTCACATCCCTCTGAAAAATGCTGCATTTTACCAACCTCTTCATTTTCACTCTTGTTCATTCTGTATTTTCCTCTGCCCTGTTCCTGCAATTTTCTTATATATTGGATGTGATTTTCTATGCAAAACTGTTTGTTTACACTTGAAATTGGCAAGTAGGCATGGAGGCCCCCTAGCATCCCTTTTGCTGATGAATCTGTGGCTCTCCTTCTGTAATTGGCCTGAATCATTTGAGTGACACGCTGCGCAGCCAATGCCTGATACCAGGGGCGCCACCATGTGGTGGCCAGTGGTGGCAACGGCCACCCAAAACTCATCCTTTGCCACCACAGTTGCCACCCCTAAGTAAATTTTTATTTTCAGAATCAATATTAGTATTAAATTTGATTGTGGATTTTTGTTTGGTATGCCACCCTAAGATTTGCTGTGGCCCCCACTGGCCACCCCTAGAAATTTTTTCTGGAGGCGCCACTGCTGATACTCAATGCTGCTGCTTAAAATGGTGAAAAGGGAGTTTCTACTCCCAAACCACAGAAGGTTTAATATCACTAAATAATGTTTGTTTATTCTGAATGTCACATTTTCATTACATTTCATTGCTGGCATATTGATTCCAAGTGAATTTTTACCCTTTTATACAGCTAGATATACATGTCCATTCATCATCCATACAACTGACTCAGTATAGGGCTGCAAAGGTAACCTGAGGCCCATTACAGAGGGCACAGGGCAGAAGGAAGGGGGTGCCCTAGACGGGTTGCCAATCCATTACCAACCACACATACACACACACACACACACACACACACACACACAGTGGCACCTATACACACAGTGAAACACACACACACAAACAGTGACACACACGCACATAAACACAGTGACACACATATGCACATGCAAATGGTGAAAAGAAACACCAATTCACCAAACTGCAAACTCTTATGCCCCAAGGCTAATTATTTTAGTAGCAAAGATTCTACATCAGAAACCTGATGTAAGAACATCAGGACTGACAACTTCCATATTCCAAGTTCATGCAATATAATTAATGAGACTGAAGAATAATTTTCTGTTTTTCCCATAATAGCAGACTGGATTTCTTTGTTTCCTCTGTCTCTCCTATAAAGAGCTTTTCACTACTGTAGACTTATTTGTAAAAACTCATTATATTACACGCAGTTTGATAGACTATGCAACTGATTGAATGTTGTCCAGGAAAAATTATGTGTATAGCTATGATATGACCTTGGAGATCAAATGCATTTTCAAATGTTTTTTGTTCACTAAAATCCTCATTGACAATAACTGTGAAGAGCGAAATAATAGAATGATCACACTGCAAACTGCTTATAATTAAAAACAAGCTACAATCAACTATGTCCTCAATGTCTATGCTGATTTCTCTGACTAATTTTTTTCTGCTGATTTTCAGTGGTACTGCTGCCAGAGTGACCCACCAGCTATAATGTGACACTTTCTAAAGTTGTACAACTTTAAGGACTATGAGAAGGACTGAGTTCAGTAGCGATTGAAGGCATAGCCTCAGTTTAATTCCTTGAGTTGTGAGATGAGGGAAGATAGTCAACATCTGGGAAGGTGTCACAAAAGAAGACAAAGTGAACACTGACTTCCTTTTCATTCTATTTTATACTTCTACAAAAATTCTGTATTGTCAGGGACAACCCTTTATTTTATAAGCTGTGGCAAGGGCTTCTGGATTCTGCCAAAATTTGATTTTGACAAAAAATTCTTAGAACTCTATATGTTGAACAATTAGAGGTGAAATATAAGATGTGGGAGAGGTGGTCAAGCAATGGGGCCATTTATTCACAGAGGACACATTAACCCTCGTCACCTGACCCTATACCACCTGTATCTTCTCTCAAGTCTAGGTGCTAGTTTTTGCTTCCCGATATAAGTCCCTTGCAACTGTAGCCAAAAGATCTGTATTTTGCATTCTCTCTTCTCCACCATATTGTGAAACCTTTGGTAAAATAAAATTCTTATTCTGCCTTACTATTCCTCTGACCCGTAGTTCTGTCCACTTCCAACCGTAGAAAGTCTAATAATCCTCTTTGTTATGATATCACTGCATAAATTTAACTGAATTTCTTGGGGTGTATTGTCACACCTTTTATCACTTGACTTGGATGCACGGCTTACCTGAGTTGTTGTTCTGACTCTACCGATTGTATCTCTCTGTTGACTGAGCCTTAGGTTACAAGAAAATCAGTGGTAGACAGCTGAGAGGCTCACCCCACACATCAGCAGAGACTCACCCAACAACGCAGCTTACCTCACCCCAAAGACTGAAACGGCCTAAAGTACAATGGTCTGAGGTTCCAGCATTTGTAAAAGTATTTTCCTACTTTTTGGAATATTCAACTGCATTAAGTACAGAATGCTGTCCACAGCAGTGAGCATGTATCCAAGCGGCCATTTGCTTGTTATTGAGTGCTGACAATCGCTGCTTGGTTCTGCCTTATTGTACACTAGGCAATAAATGGTGAGAGAGCCACTGATGTCTGTAATCAGCTGGTCAATGATCGTATGCTCATGAAATGTGTTTAACACATGGTCGTCTCAATGTGCTTTACGATGAGAGTTTCTCAGATAGGAAATACGAAATGCAATATAAAGGGATTTGTTCTCCACAAATAATGTCATGACCTGTATTAAGCCATTTAGGTAGCTGTGAAAGGCCCATGGACAATGCCCATAAAGAGAGATTGTCAGAGAGGCTGAAAGGAAGGTTGAAAGTAAATATCCGCTAGTGCAGTGTTTCTCAACCTGAGCAAAACACTGGCCTGCATGGGGGACCCCGAGGACTAGGTTGGGAAATAATGCACAACCTCGTTGATGCTGACAAGCTTCAGAAATGGAAACATCAGATGACTGTCAATTCACTGCTCAACAGCTGTGTTCCCAGCTACCAAACAAACTGATGGTAACTGTGCACTGGTGCTTCCTCCCTTAAGAATCCCAAGTGGGATCATGGGACTGGGACAGTATGTCATTATGGCTCCTACAGTGTGCTTTGGGACAAAATATGTTATAATGATTATCACTTGTTGCCTTTTGTCTGGCACATATTTTTTTTTACTCAAATGTTAACCTGTGGGTTGGATTTTTTAAATTATTGGCAGACATTTGTAAGATGTTTACTACACGTTTGCAACTGAATTTGCAAGTAAACACATGCCATGTAATGTTTACAGCTTTTTAAATAGGCATCAAAATGAAAACAGAAAATATAAAAATTCTGCCCTTAGACCTCTTTCCTGCGTGTAGAAAATAAATTGAACTGAATAAGAACGATTTTAAATATGGACTGTCAAAAACTAAAATTTGGGCCTCATGTACTGAAAATTAACACTGTTTGCACGCATTTTCCACTCAGACATTCTCTTCCTGATGCCTCTTCCCTTCCAGGCTAAAGGTGAAGTTCTACCTTTTGACCCTACACATTGCTATTAGCATTTCCTGCAAACAGTGTGTACGGAAAGTCACATGAGCAGGAGGGAGATGCTATGCCACGAACTGAGGCTGTAACATTGAGCAGCTGCCCCTCAGTAGGACACAGCTGCCCTGCTGTTGCAATGCTGGCTATGCGGCGTTGAGGACAGGGGTAGAAAGCTTCTAAGCCAGGGATGCGATTGGCTCAGGCCTCACCAGCAAGTGAAAACGGAAAGCTGGGCATGCTGTACTGAGCATACATTAAAGGGCTGATTACCACAGAGGCATCATTTAGCACAGGGAAGACAACAAACAAACACTTTGAATTAAGTGCATCGCCGTTTATTCCCCCTTCCAGGATTTTGTCTGGTATGCTACTATTTTTAGCTACATGCTTCATTTGCATAAAGAGTTTAACATAGCAGTGTTTATCTAAATATTTTATTGCCTGATTAACTATTTTAAATAGTTATTGTTGCCTGGGGTACATCACATATTTACAGCTAAACCTCAAAGGCAAAGTTTTTGAATTCTTTAAAATGTGCAGCTGTATAAACGATTCATACATTTTACCCACAGACTTGGAGGGTGGGAATGTGAGCTGTGAGTCCTGTGTTCAGGTGAAAGGTGTGTTTGCTCCCTACATTCTCCTCTCACAGTTACAGCTTTGCCTCCATACAAGAGAGGGGAAAGGATACAGGGTGATCCAGCTGGACACATGCCCTCTGTCTCTTCCGCTATTCTCCGCATTTCACGGTCCTTTGTTCAGTCTGATAGAAGACAGACAGGTAAGCTGGGACAGTTGTATGTTTGGAGTTATGCAAGGAGAAAAGGACCATAGCTTTGGATATTGGGGTGGACATCATCATACCGGTTGTGTGCATGAGTGCCATGACACTGGAATTTTCACATTAGAAGGACATACACTATATGGACAAAAGCATTGGGACACATCTCTTAATCATTGAATTCAGGTTTCATTCAGCCCTATTGCCTCAGGTATATAAAATCAAGCACCTAGCCATTCAGACAGGTTTACAAATAATTCTGAAAGAATGGGTCGTTCTGAAGAGCTCAGTGAATTCAAGCATGGTACTGTCATAGGATGCCAGCTTTGGAATAAGTCAGTTTGTGAAATTTCTTCCTGCTAGATATTCCAGCTATAAATGGTATTATTGCATAGTGGAAGTGTGTAGGAACAACATAAACTCAGCCACAAAGTGGCAGACCACATAAAGTGACAGAGCTGGGTCGTTGAGCGCTGAGGCACATAGTGTGTAAAAGTCACCAATGCTCTGTTGACTCAATAACTGCAGAGTTCCAAACTTCCTCTGGCATCAACCCCAGCACAAAAATATGTGTCGGGAGCTTCAAGGAATGGGCTTCCATGGCCAAGCAGTTGCATGCAAGCCTCACATCACCAAGTGCAATTCCAAGAGTGGTGTAAAGCACGCTGACACTGGACTCTGGAGCAGTGGAAATGTGTTCTGTGGAGTGACAATTCACGTTTCTCTGTCTGGCAGTCTGATGGACGAGTCTGGGTTTGGCAGATGCCAGGAGAACGTTACCTACCTGCCCGCATTGTGCCAAATGTAAATTTTGGTAGAGGAGTGATAATGGTATGAGGTTATTTTTCAGGGGTTGGGCTAGGCCGCTTAGTTCCAGTTTAAGGGAAGTCTTAATGCTTCAGCATGCCAAGACATTTTGGGCAAATCTATGCTTCCAACTTTGTGGGAACAGTTTGGGGAAGGGTCTTTTCTGTTCTAGCATGATTGTGCCCCAGTGTACAAAGCAAGGTCCATAAAGACATGGTTGGGTGAGTTTGGTGTGTAAGAACTTGACTGACCTGCACAGAGCCCTGACCTCAACCCCATCAAACAGCTTTGGGATAAACTAGAATAGAGATTGTGAGCCAGACCTTCATGTCCAACACCAGTGCCTAACCTCATAAATGCTCTTGTGGATGAATGGATAAAAGTTCTGACAGACACATTTCAATACCTGCTGGAAAGCCTTCCCAGAAGAGTGGCAGCTTTTCTAGCTGAAATGGGGGAACCAACTCCATACTGATGCATATGGACTTTGAATTTAATGTGTGCTTGGGAAAAAGCCTTAAACAAAACCATGCCAATAAAAGTATGCCTCTAAAAATAAAAACTTTGTTGGTTACTTTGTTCATAAAATTCCTGTAGGTGTAAAGGCCAGATGTCCCAATACTTTTGTCTATATAGTCCAGCTGTTAGGATCAGTGACTGCCTTGTCCTCTCATGTCTGTTGTTTCTTTGTTTGGTCAGCAGGTGTCGCTGGCCATTCAGTTCTTTCTGGATATTGTTGGTCATGGTAGATGTAGTATGTGCTGTTGGCCTTGAACTGTTAGTTAGTCTTTGTGGTACACCCTGTTTCTGGCCCATGTGCTCCCCTGTGCTACTATATGTGTCAGTTTTAGCCTTAGCTGGTCTTAGTTAACGTCTGGCCTTTTTCTGACCCCCCGCCGTCTCTTTTGTTTTGGGGAGCTAGGTCCCTAAAATAGTCCCTATTGTTCTGCATGCTGCAAGTGGACTGTTGTTCGTCATGATCATTGCCATCTTATTTCCCACATCTGCAAGGCTGCATATCAAGATTTACAGTGTCTACATGTATTATATAAATACGCAGTGAGCTCTACTAAAGCAACATGCTTGTGTCTGGTGTTTTTAGTTTGTCTGAAAGCAGCTTTTCAAAAGAGTTTCCTGTGAAGGAATAAGTGTTTGTGCAACTGGAGTCCTTGAAGAGTATCTGGAATCCAAATGAAGTGTTTGTCACACTGCTGACCTTCATCAAATTGCTCAAGGTATTTATTTTCCTCCATTTTTCCCAGTTTTAAAAACCACTCAGCTTGTACACGCCACTCTCCAGTTGTTAAATACTGGAGACATTTATGGACAAACAGTGCATGTAATTACAGTGATTTGGTCAAACAGCTGGCATTTTAGCTTAATGTGTTCCCAGCTTGAGAGGAAGGGTGTGTGGCCTTGTGTTTGAAGTGACCCTAACCCTCCCCTTTGGTGCCCCCCTGCCATGTCGCAGATGAAAGCCTGTCACGCGCTAATTCCATGCAAGCCTTCCATTTGTGCCCTAGCCGTTGACCCCTCCCCTTTCTGCAGCCCCCCACCAATCAAGCTCTGTCACGCCAGCGGTCACCCATGGCTGAGTCGCTGGCAGTAATCATTTCAGGACCTAAGATATCAGAGCCCCCAGCTGACCCTCTTCACCCCTTGGCTCAAGTCTGTTGATGGGGAGACTCACCACACTCTGAGAGATGCAAAAACATTTTAGTCCCCCCCTCTGCCACCGTTTCACCTCATCACTTCTCTTGTCATGCCTTAGACTGCAAGGGACTCTCCTGTTGTAACCCTTTAATTGACTTGGCACCTTAGGTACATATCACGGCATATTTCCCAGTAAGCCCCATCCCTTATCAATTTTCAACTAATTCCACGTGGCTGTTTTGTGAAACTGTGTCTCTAAGTATTCCACTTCACACCCTCTTGCCTGATAACTGTCAGTATAAAGTGTTTCCATTGAGATTGGATTATCTTTGCCCCTTTCCTCCATAGGTCAGCAATCCCAACAGACTGTGTGTTTTACATAATTGAAAGAAAAGGAAGATGCCACAGTTTTCCAAGCATTATGACGCAGTCCCATTGAAGAATCCAGCAATATACTTCTCTGACCACAGCCCAATCCACAGTTTGCCAGCTGCTTTATTTTTAAACCCTTAAAAGCAAAACAATGGTCAAAGAGAAAAAAGAAAAGATTTGGCATCAGGCAGAAATGCGGAAAAAAGGCAACTAGCAAAATCATAACAATGGACTTTCTGCCAGAGGATATGGTCTCCGGGGGCGATTCAGCGCTACCGACTCCTTGCCGAAACAGCCAAGCCAAGCTGCTGATAAGAAGAGCAAAGCCTCGCACAGAATGGTCAGGGCCTTGAACAAGTACAGCGACACATCAGCTGCCATATGCATATGCATACAACAATTACAGCTCCGGACAAATCCAGGGCATTGCCTTCTGCTGTCCCTGCTTCTAAGTACATTTTAACATCCCAGTTGTTGGGAGTGAAAATACTGCATTACACTGAGGTTAAGGGGAATTTAACATGACTGGCCACATGAATTTAATGTGCACTTGGGAAAGGACCTTAAACAAAATCATGTCAATAACAGTCTGCCTCTAAAGATAAAAACTTTGTTGGTTTGTTGGTCATCTGCCACAGGAAAAATATGCAGGTAATTACAGTGTTTTGGTCAAACAGCTGGTTGTGGAACAATTCATTGAGTAATTAATGAAGCAACTTAAATATCCATATATTGTTATGTTGGCTGCAATACAAGCATTATTGGTAACCCTTGAGGGGTAATAACTGAGTTACTATTCAAGTAAAAATCATGAAGTAATACAGTAAGTGCATGAAATACATGAACTGTTACGACTGATTAATGATGAATAAACATGGGATCAGTACGTAACTAACATTTACTGGTTAATTAATATATTAAAGTAAGAGTGTACTTCTACATTATTTGCGCCCTCCAATTAAAATTAATAAGATTATTTTGATCATCAATCAATAATGTGATCAGGTGATGAATTAATCAATTTGTTGAGGCAAAACACAGGGTTTAAAAAAAGTGCAAATATTTAAGAAACATCAAGAAGTATTTTAAGCCACTGTTATATTAAAATGTTTGCAGAGTGTAAGTGACGAAGTGGCATAGAAACAAAGATCTGCTGTCTCCTCCCTATCAAGCCTGCCAATGACTGTACTTTATATATTTGTTTATTTGTCATACTTTTTTATGCAATTTTGGTGATATTTGCAAAAGCAACGGTTCTCCGGCATTTTGATATCTTGCCGATGAAATTTGCCAGACTGGGAGGGGGTAGCTTATTTTGTCGGCAAGATTTCAAAATACTGTGGTATTCTATATTACCATAATAAAAGTTTAACCATTTCACTATACTGCTTGAACTTGTGTTTCTTACAATACATCTGCCCTCTGCTGGTCTGGTAGAACATCACTGCAGTACCCATGCGTGATCGTCTGTATCCACGGACAAATGTAGCATATATGCACAGTTCACATACACTGTAACAGCACATGGAAAAGCTAAATATGAAAGAAACTTAATACACCAACGTTAACATTACTAGGTGATGTCATTATACTTAATTTAGGCGGCAAACTATATAAATGCAACCAATCAATGACAAAATTCATTGTAAACTATTATTACTGATTACTATCAACATTATCGATTAGTTGTTCCAGCTCTATGAATATCATTACGAAAATACTAGTGTGAGGCAAAGGATGTAGGCAACAGACTGTATGTACAACAAAGATTAATTTCTATTAGTTCAGATTGTTTATCTGTACTGGAGAATCTCTGCAAAGACTTTACAACTGCTGCCCATAGACCAAAAGACAGGCAACTTCAGAGAAACCCTGAGCAAATCTGCCAAGAGTGATGGAGAGAAAGCTGGCAGGGAAAGGAAGCTACAGAAATGCTTTGGTGATTGCAGTCAAAGACGTTTTCCACCAGTGAGTAAAGGGATCTGAATACATGCAAAAACAACAAAATCAACCCAAACTACTCAAGATCATCAGATTGAGAATACAATATTAAAGGTTAAAATGCAATTCACAAACTACGTCACAATAATACAAGGCTTTTAAACCATCTTTATGGCTCTGTATGCCCCCTAGCATACCAGCTGCTTGTTAACTCTATACTATACCTGTGCTAAAGGAGCTGAAGTACTTATTTTCTGTCTAAAGAGGGGAAAAGGGTCATTATATTGTTCATTGCTAGAGAAGTGTGTGAAGCATGTGCTGTGATGTGGGGTTACACCTCTGTACCCCCAAAGCCAACAGCATTTAAACGGTCCCAGGACTTAAAATCAGATATTGCTTAGATTCATACATGCCATTCTTTTTCAGATTGGAAATTTTTCTTTAATTCTCCCTGACACAATACAAATCTGCTCATCTCATTTTCTCATAGTAAATTAGCATTTTCTGTGCACAGATTTGGATGTCTACTGACTTTCTGCAAGAAGTGGAAAGTTATTAATAGGTGACAATTTCCTTTGAATATGGTTTGTTTTTTTCTCTTGCGTCCTGTGCCTGATTCTTCATCCAGACAAGGAAATCAGCCTGTGAACAGAGGCAGAAGAAAAGCAGCCGTTGGTGGGTTGGGGGGGGGGGGCGGCAGGGGTGGGGAGGTGGAGAGTCAGAAGAGGGTTACATGGTGGAGGTGGATAAAAAAATAGCGCTTTATTGATACTCATCTTATACTGTCATTGATGGCCTTTCATCGGCATCCTATTCCCCATCCCTATTCAGTAGAGGACCAACAAAAGGATCCTGAATTATAAGCAAATGGTTGCCATGGTGCTGTGCTGAATTGTTGGAGCTCTCTTTCTTGTTCTATTTGTGTGTGTGTGTACGCTCACATGTACGAGTGTGAATAGGTAGCAAAAACAAGCCACGGGATGTCAAGTCACATGGTCTCAATGCTTTCTGTTGCATGCATGGTGGGTGATATCAACATCATGCAAGTTTCTTATTCTAATTAATAGGCAAAATGTCTCCTGAGATATTCTAAGTGAGTGGAATTTTATAGAAGTTTATATCTCACTGTCAATTTTACCTTTTATCTTTGAGCCTTCGCTAAGGCAAATGTGACCTTATATTCACATCAATACCATAACTATTCAAAAACATATAAAAAAAATTGTAACAAGCTAATCTTGAATATAAGGCAGAATTAATGTGACTCAGAAAGAGTAAATTTGATGGTGCGTACATGTATGTATGGATACAAATTAGTATCAGATCGTACTACTGCATGAATTTTTTGTTTAGTTGAGGCGCAATAGCAAATAAAACCTGGTGGCTGCGGTGACAAACAAGGGCTGGGACTGATGAGAGCAGTGGGTGGGGAAGGGAATAAGCATGTAGGATCCAACCTGCTCCAAATTTGCCTGCTAATTGCCCGAACTGAAATGTTTACAGTTTTTCTCATTTTTTCACAGAGACATTTCAAATTAGGCTCCAAAAAAGATCACAAAGATGCCTATGGCTTTGATTCCGGTGTCCCCCACTCCGCCTCTTCCGCGTTGCATGGGGGAAGCTCTGGTGAAAGTCATTTAGGTTACATGGCGGTGACAAATACAGGCGTGTAACGGGGAGCAGCAGCGGGCTCTGGGGGCCATGCTTCTTGGCGTGTGTGTCGTTAACCCCGCATCTACGGCGGCTTGGGGGTGTGCAGGGACACGATGCGTCAGCTGGCATCCAGACACCCCCCCCCACCCCGCCTAATGAGGGAGCTGAGCCGACCAGGCTCTCCTAATGAGGCACCTCGTTGTCATTTGAAAACTTTGTACGGCACTTACAGGAGTCTCTGCTAATGGCTCCATCCATCAAAGGTAATCGGTTGGTACCGTGGCCAGAAATGAGGGGAAAAACCCCCTCTGTCGCATGCTACTGTCACACTAAGCCTTTTCTCCCCCATCGGGGGCACGATCCTCAGCTACACCCCCTCCATGGAGAGATGCAGCTGCTAAGGTCCCCCTGTGCCCTGACTGCTCCTCCGTACTCCCGCGCATGCAGCAGACGTGAAATTACACTGAAGACTGAAGCAGGAAACAGAGACTTTCTGAGGAGGCGCCAATCACTACATGTGCAGGGAAAAGGGAAAAATGGACAAATCAATAAGTAAAACCAGTATGGCAGGAACCACTCTCATGCATCTGCCATGACACTTAAGCTTTCAGACTTTCATGCTGGAAATCTTATGACAAATCTGTTTTATTCCATTATAAACCTAAAATTACTTAATCAAAAGCATTGGGGCAGTTTGCAAACCCTACAGACTATTTACAAGGCAATAAAACACTTAAATACATGTACATTCTTGTGCATGTGTGTGCAGACTTGTCTCCAACTGAAAATCTCACCCTAGCCAGCTGACCAAAGTTATCAACCCTGCTTGCATAACTATTTAATGCCTGCACAGGTTTCCGTAGCCTATTTGAAGGTGTTCAGCATCTGCATAAGAATAGCAATATGATACCTGCATGATTTCCCAAATTCCCTATCACCATGCCGGGAATATTACACAGAAAATAAGCCCCTATCATCGAAATGCGATGTCTGTACACTTTGAAGCTTCTGTGCATCTGATAGAGAAGGTGAGTAACCAGTTAGTCGCAGTCAGTGCAGCACCGGTCTTAAGCTAAACGGGATCAGGGATCAGGCTAAACCGGCAGGTTCCCATCTCTTTCCGCACTGAAATACAATTTATTCCGGGCAGCAAGATCAATTACTGCTGGTTCTATGTTTTTTTATAGTTTTTACTTGAAAACATTCAATTTAACGGTTTAAAATGATTAAATATGCCTACCTTGTAGTTATAAGGCTTGTTCAACTGTCTTACACTGCAGAATCGGGTGTTGACTAGACATCAATACAGATCTTTCTTTTAATCGCAATATTAAACGGGTTGCTTTACATTAGCCTGCTTTACCACACACTTGAACAGCAACCCAAGGTTAAATCCTTCTCTGCTTTCCTTGTTTCAGCTGCTACCAATGACCAAGGTGAGCCATGTATTATAACACTGCAGAGACTAATATGAGCCGCACAGAGATTCCTTTTTTTTTGTTAGATAATTATGAGGAGATGTAAAGTGTTACTTACATTGACTCTATTCAGCCACACTGTCGATCGGCACACACTGCAGTAAACTATTGACCAGTGATCGATTTGTTCATTAGTCATGCAGTTGGTTGTGGCTGTTGAAGTTACAGCCTGACCCACAGAGGAGCAGGAGGAATTTTAATTCCACCGTATTGCCCCCTCACTGCATTAATGATTGCTGGGAAACTTGGGGAACAGGATCACAATTATCGCTGATGCTTTAATGGCTGCAGACTGCAGGCACGTGATTTCAGCTAAGAAACTTCCACCTGAATAATGGATCAGAGAGGTTCACTCTAGTGGCAGAAGGATGCCGCCTTATAGGGGTGAGCGGGTTTCAGCCCTCTGTTCAGCTCTGTTCTCCCGACTTTTAAATATTCCGTATAGTGATTTATTTATCCGACATGTTGTTTGGAAAATTGGGGCCTTTTTATAAGTGGGAGAACTCTGTAACTGAATAATTAAAGGCAATTTTCTTCCCATGAACTTTTTAGGTCCTTTCCACCTTCCAAGTGAATGACAGTTTGTAGCGTTGAAGTGTCATTCTTAATAACATACATCTGAGTCTAATAACGGACGTATTTTTCTCATAGCATTTCGTATTTCTGTAATGTTCTTGTGCTTTGATGTAGTCTTTAATGTTGTAGAGTTAGTCTTAATGTGGGGAATATTATGCCATGGCTTTGAGTTCTTAATAACAATGTCAGATTGGAGTATGAAAAACATTTTGGAAGTTAAGTTGCAAATTGGTTGTGTTATGAGGTGGGGACCCTGATCTCACCTTATTAATATGCATCCATTCTGCAACACTGCTGTTGTCATTCTCAACAGAATCTTTGTCCAGGGACTGTGTCTATGCTGAGAGAGAAATGAATCACCAGTTTGCGTCCAGAATAAAAACAAATAAGCTGTAGATAGTTAACGTGGCACATGCTGCATGCTAGGCGCTAGTTTTCACCACTAGTAAGTCATGGAATCTTTATTATAGAGGTGATGTAACCCCTGTCCGTGGACAGCATCATATAAACTTCCAGATGCTTTTGAGGTGTGTACTTTTCCTGAATAAGCCCCTGTTAAATAACCCCAGCTTCACACCTGTCAACATCCCACAGCATACATTTCATATTCCCTCTAAAACAAGAAATACATGTTCTAATTTCCCCCTCCCAGTGAATATGCACCTCAGCAGTACAGTAAATGGCTAAGATTTCCTATCTAATGTCATGATAGGCCTTGCCTTCTCGTGAGTAACCTGGCAGAGAAGGCCTGTTATTGGAGTGGTTAATCAGAATTAAAAGTAATAAAAGACATACGTACAGTGAACACACTGTAAAAGTGCCTGCACCCAGAATCCAGTGAAGCTTTATTAATCATGTGGTTATTATCAGCATTCACAGGACAATACACAAGAGTGCATTTGTAGAAGAAGCTATTGGTCAGTTATTATTATTGCTATATACTACATTACTATGCAGTTTTGGTCTAATTTCAGTGTTCCACTAACCAATACTATGATGACTTACAGTAACTCTGGAACGTTATTATAATTCTTATCTCTAGCTTCTGACATGCAAGTGGAAAATAGCGACAGAATTTTATGTATTCATGTCACAGTACTTGAGACTGAATCAATCACACGCAAGCAGTTGCTGTGAGTTCCTGATACAGTCAGCTGTGTGTTAGAAAGGCTTCACAGAGAGATAATTATGTATGTGGGTGAGAGGGAGGCACGCCTGCAGGACTCACCTTACCCTCCCGGTTAGCTACAGGTTTCAAGGCAAACCAGTAACTATCATAATATTACTGATAGCCGTTTCATTGTAAGATGCAGCTGTGAAATTGCTTACTTTCTGTGTCGTTATTCTACACTGACTGAAAACAACCTGTCATCAGTTATGAAGCGTATTTATAGTTAAGGTTTTTTTAAACATGCTTGTCATGATTATAAAATGTGCAGGTGTCATGTGAATTAAATATGGGATTAAATTGAATTGCATTACACATTTTTCTAACCCCAAAACCACATAGAAATGTCCTGAAATGGTTAACTTGTATCTTCAATCCACTGTTTCACCCTCCCAATAAATCACTTTAATTAAGTCTGCACTGTAAGAATTGTCCTTGATCTTCCTTTATTTTCTTTTTCAGATCAAAGTTAAATCTCACAATTCATGGAGGGAGCTGGTGCTTTCTTCTGCCACGCGTTACTGATCAAGTTGGATAAAATCAAAGAGATGTGGAAAGCCCAAATCCTCACCCTGATCCGCTTCCCCTGAAGCACTTGTGCCAGCTCTGTTAGCCTGGGCTCTGAGTCTCACACGGTGCCCCCCCAGCCTAAGGGAAGCTCGTTGCCCCCACGCTGCATGGAGTGCTCTTGCTGCTTATTAGCACCATGAGTCACGAGCTGCCTGAGAACGTCACTGGGTGCCAGGCAGCTCTCGCTCTAAACGCCAAGCGTAAGGCATCTTGCAGCGTGAGTGGTGTGAGGCTGTGAAGGAATGTCACATATGGTCGACACTCCGCAGGCAGACAGGTGATGTGCAGACAGGTAAAGTGAGAACAGCTCGCCTGATATTCTAGAACTGATGAAATACATGCTAATATTCATCCATATGTTGTTTTATATTTGTGTTTTGCTGTTTACTATTGGGGGGGGGTGGCATGGTGACACAGTGGTTAACAGTGTCACTTCACACCTCTGGGACCAAGGTTTGAGTCTCTGCCATGGCTCCCTGTGTGTGACGTTTGCATGTCATCACGGGGTTTCCTCCAGGTACTACAGTCCCCCGCCCCCCCCCCCCCCCCCCACGACCAACTTTACCCGGATATAAATGAGTGCGCAATTGTTAGATGGATTTGTTG
>JAAGVU020000103.1:22585446-22598145 GCA_011763525.2 Mormyrus iriodes | reverse complement strand
GGCGGTGGGGGATTTGGGGGGGGGGGGGTCACTTATGCCTGCCTCTTGTCTGTGTTTTTAAAAGCAAACAGACAAGTGGACATAACTTTATGCCTACCCACCATGTTCAGATGCCCTCTGCAGTCCATGCTGTGATCTTGTCTCTCCTGCTCAGACACAGGCCCGTCTGAACCAGGCACCCCAGGGACACCTGGTTTAGTCCCTAGTCAAAAATCAGCTGGAACCACTGGCACTCTATTTGCACTGACCCCATTACTTTCAGAAAATTGACTGTTCCCCATCTGCAGGTGATAGATATCTCCCTAGAACATTTTTTTTTAAAAACCAAAAAGAATTATTCTGTATAAATTATATTTGCCTGTCTTCTCAAATACATTTCATTTGCTAAATATTACTTTATTTCACAGTGAAATAATACATACTGGTTTAAAATTTATTTGTCTTCCTGAGTGTACTCCAAACCCGGGAAAGCATAGCAGCTTTCAGCTGTGTTATTAATATTATGATTGACATGCAAACAATACTAGCTACAGGTCTGCACTTTCTATTCTTTCTTCCTTTTTAAATAATCAAGCACTATAATTATGTTTTCAAGACTCTGGAAACAAAATAAAGAGAAGCACAGAAACCATAACATTGCACTCACTGTTTGACTTTCACAAAAACCTTTTTTGATGCTTGCAATTCTGAAAAAAGACAGTCTCAATGCAAATTTTAATTATACTGCAGACAATGTAAATATTGTAATTATATTCTCTCTATTAAATTAAACTTTATCAATGAGAATGACTACATGATTTTAAAGAAAAGAAAAGAAAAAAAAAATATATATACACACACACACTAGAGATATAGCATATGTTTCAGATTTCTTGTCTTTTGATTTTCAATAGGTAGAAACCTTGTTTCCAAGAAAAATGCTTTTGTAGTATAAATCAGCACAGGACAATTAAGCATGTACATGCTGGCAAACATTCAGAAAAGAAGGGACAATGTGTTGAGGAACTTACAAATAAATACATTTCATTTATAGCTGTGTTACACCCATACAGCCTTACAACTGTTTATCCTGGCCAGGGTCCCGTGACAGTTTGGATCTTATTCCAGGTAGCACAGCACATAAGGCTGGGATACAGCAGGAACAGGATGATTGTGGTACATTGTTGGGTGAAAAACATGCAAAATGAATCTAGATTGCTCTTGCTGGCAGCCCTCTTGACAACCAAGATATTATACGTTCCACAATGCAAAAACAAGCAATAGAGAACCTTTCAAACAATTGAAATTACTGGCGATGATATGTACCTTAACCGCTATTAATTTAATCTCATTTGTTAGACAGCTCCTCCTTAACCACATAATAACCCAGTCATGGTAAGCAGGTGGGTTACAATTTCACTATACATTTTAAATAAAGATTGACTAGATGAGCTGGAGTTAGATTGAAGGGACGATTTTCATATCCCAAATCTTTTTAGTGCAGTTATATTCAATGAGGAGATGGTTTATATACCCAACGCCTTTTAATAAAGTGACATTGGCTGGTGGCTTATATACCTGGCGTCTTTCTAATGAGGTTAGATTCATCCAGGGGAGGTCTCATATACCAGTATCTTCTGAAATTAAACTGAATGTGACTTGTACACACAATCTCTTTTTAATAAAGGTAGATTGAGAAAGGGGGTTAAACAGTGTAAAATAAAATGACTTTTGCTGGATGCGTTTACACTTTTTTGCCATGAATTTCTCACTCTAAGCGTGAACCTCAAACAAGATTTAGGCAGGTTTGGCCTCTCGTGAACACTGACAGCACGAAGGGTAGCTGTTAGTACATACAGTCAGTACTTCTTCTGAGCTGAGATGTTATATTATTACGCAGTGCAATGGGCCATTATATTGTTACATATGGTGATTGTGCGGGTCCATGACTCAAGCCTGAAAAAGAAGTCTAAAAATAGGACGTTGATTACCATGGCATTTTCAGCAATGTGTCAGTGACAGTGAAGATAAATTCAAAATATTTGGCAATTTCAAGAAGCAACCCAAACAAATAGTTTAATAATGCCCTTTTAATAGGCCATGCCACTCAGGTCCTTTTCTATTGACAGACACATTCTTTCTGCAACCTATTGGCCACAAGAAACAAGTACCGGACATACGTCTTTCCCAGTTGTCATTTTGAGGTGAACGTTCATTAATTTGCCACGGGAATCAATGGATTCCTTCTGTAATGGATCTGTACTCACCAGCAGTTTTTCCGTTCAAAGCTCGTTTCGTTTAAAGTTGGGGGAGCAGCAAAATGATGAATATTGGGGGTTGACTCAAGCCAGACATAGCATTCTTTCAGGTGTTTATGTGATGTTTGGAAAACGTATAGGGACCCCAGTTCCAAGGAACTGATCACGGCCCTGGAACGAGCACCACAAGCTGGGTGGGGGATGCGGTTCGATTTGTCAGCCATCGGGTTCTGGTTTGGTTCTAAGGTCAGCTTATTATTGCATTTGTCAGCCCGTTGACCGGTCCTTGACAGATCCATAATTTCATAAGAACAATCGTCAGGGATGCTTATTTATTTCTCAGTGTCCCTCTTCTGTTCTGGTTCTGGGTAACGTTCCCCCCACCAGTCACAGTAATCCCCACAGCACATCATAATGCCATTATTACTGTGTTATCATTGCTTCTTCTGCAATGAGACGCATCGCTTGGTGTGTAATTACCTATAGCTACCACTATAAATAATATCAGAGCCCAGGGCATCTCAAGGTTAATCTTAATTGTGCAATTTATAAGGATGAAATAGTTACATACACAAAGCCAGCAACTGAAAGTGTGATGTATATCATGCATTTTTACACTGATATACGGGAAAGGGGAAATACTGCAAGTGTGCAAAGCCTCTGAAAATACTGATTGAAACAATAAACCAAAAACGCATCATGATATTATTTTTTCTGTGTCTCATAAGCGCATGTTTATTTGATCATTCCATTCCATTTTCCGCTGCTTATCCAGGGTCAGGTTGCGGGGGCAGCAGGGATGCCCAGACCTCCCTCCCACCTACCACCTCCTCCAGCTCCACCGGGGGAATTCCAAGGCGTTCCCAGGGCAGCCGAGAGATATAAGCTCTCCAGCGTGTCCGGGGTCAGCCACGGGGTCTTCTCCCATTATGACAAGCCCGATACACCTCCCCAGGGAGCCACCCAGGAGGCGTCCTACACAGATGCCCAAACCAACTCAACTGGCTCCTTTTGATGTGCTGTTTGATCATTTTTGATCAGTTTGAATTCAAATGATCATTTTGATCATTTTTGATGTTTTGATCATTTTTATACATTTTCTTTTTTTTTCTGCTTCCAGTCCTACAGCAGCATGCGGGATCCAGCTAACGATTGCTTGGCTAATTGAATAGCAAAGCCATGTAGTCCCGCTGATCCTTGGGGCCGGAGTCTGAAAAACTGCTACGAGTTGTTTTTTTTGGACAGATGAAAGTGAGGATACTGTAAAGACTGAGAGATTATCGCGAAATGTGCACAGTCTATTAAAGTACCACAGTAAAATAAGAGCCAGGCTGCAAGAGAAGAGGAACAGATTTAAGGCAGGAGATAAATGACGAAGGTAAAAGGGTTTAGGGTTAGATTACATTAGCAATGGAAGCATTATTGGCCAAAGAGTAATAGGTAAATGGTACCTCAATACCCCACTGGTCAGGACATACATATACAATGTAACAATGTATATTTAAAGTATGATTATAATAAGGGCACATAGAAGGCTACACATGCTTACATGCTAACTTTGTGGTCCAACAGTCCAAAATAAAGAGTACATTTACAAAGTACATTTCTCATTCTTAATTCCTTATGTATATGTTGGAAGACAGCCTTTCAGTGACAAACAGATATTTCAAATTCCTGAAAAGTGAAAAGAAAATGCTAATTTCTTAGCAGATATCAACAAATGACACATGTTTATTTGCCCATTTAGCCTGGCCACAGCATAAGCACAGATATTAGGACACTCCACAGACTTTCCAGCAGACCGAGATCAGGGTTTTAACCAACTGCACTGGTCTTACTCTTGAACCCCCCTGGAGAACATGAGATAGTTTATAAAGTGCACAAATTGCATATTCTTTCACAAGAAGTCTTGCAACTCCTTCAAAGTGGCCATTAGATTTGTTACTTATTCTCTGATAGGTCTCCTGTTTGGAGAAGTTGACCTAGACAAGGTCTTGATAGATAGAAATCTACATATACTGAAGCAAGCTTTTGTTCTGGTCACACTTATTACAATGTACAGTTCTTCACAGGGGGAGGGTAATTAACTTATTATATTACCTAGAAGGCAACCGACCATACCTGAGCTTAACAATGACAATGGCTGTTAGTGAGGCTATGCATAGTTATCCAACCAACGTTCATTATTTATTATATATTTATTATATAATTAATCATCTGAATATGTTGGCTTTTGGCTTTCTTTTAAATGTTCTTGGTTATCCTTTTTAAATTAAGGCAAAAATGTAGTGTGTAGTGTAATATTTTTCAATGTCAGATGGCAACAAATGTTTTGGTTTGGATTTGTTTTTCGTTGTTTTTCTTTTTAGTTTTTGTTGATTTGGTTTTAAAGGGTGTGCAGACATTCTATATGAACTGCATTTAGCTGTTTCAGAATGTGTCCTTGAGTGAATCGTGACGTGTGCCACTGAAACCTTCCAAGTGACCTCATAGCACCTTATTTGCCGTTTTGCATAAATGAGAAAGATTTATAAAATAACCATCAGAGATTTTGCAGTTACTCAATGGTCATGAAAAGAAGAGCAGTACTATTGACGAGTCTGATTGATTCTGCCAAAAAATTATGCTTTATTCCTGCCCCCCCCCTCCCCCCCAGCCCCAGGCTAAGCCTTTAAAACTATTTATCAGGAATTGTAAGTGGGATCAATACATTATTAAGGGGACACCTGATGCAACAAGCGTAAATGTGTGAACAGCTTCTCTAAGCAGTGGAATCATGCTCACATTTAGCTGTAATTTCTCTCTTTCTGTTTCTGTCTTTTTCAGTTTGGCGCCTTTGTGATAGCTGATCACTATGTGTTTTCTTTCCATCCTTTTTCTAACCACTTACATGGGACAGGATGCTGAGGAGTGGAGGATGGGCCCAGGCAGCACAGGGAACAAAGTTGGGGAAGTCCATGGACAGGGTGCAAGTCCATCACGCACTCTATGTAGAATATAAAGACATCCGTGCATTTAATTGCGTGCCCTAGTACTGCTCGAGCAAATATGCAGCACACCATGCAAACTCCAGACACACAGAGCAGAGAAGAGACGGGAACTCTCCAAACCTAGAGGTGTGAGGCAATGGCACCACCCAGTACACCACCCATTAAGTAATCTTTCACTAAAAAAAGTACACTATGCCTGGTTTTCTTGATTTTTTTTTTTTTTGGTGATCAAAAATGATGTTGCCTTATTGTGTTGCAGTGCCTATTTCTTAGAGTAGCCCTCATGTTTTTTCAGACAGATTTGGTGTGGCATTGAAAATGATAGTGCTAGTGTACGCTGCATAAGTCATCGTCAGACAGCTTATATACTAGAGTCTTCTCCATGAATATGTTCAACAGTATTGCAAATACTGCAAAAATGAGTCTCTAATTTTCCCATATCGAAGACTAACAGCAGGTACTTGTACAAGCAGAGAAGGGGCATTGCTATGACAGTAATATCAAAATTGTACTGTTGGATTTCTCTGTCAATCATCTATGTGAGTACTCAAAGGGGAAAAAATCTATATATTTATTGTATTATAACTTTTGATCGCAGGCGACATGGTGGCTTAGTGGATTATGCCATTGCATTACATCACAAGTGGAAAGCTTGAATTCTGCCTCTGTTTATTGTGTTTGCATGTTCTCTCCAAAGCAGTTAGACTGACTGGCGTCTCTAAATCGCCTGTAGTATTTGTCTGTGCTCTGGGATGGACTGGAATCCCATTCAGCGAGTACTACTACCCAGTGTTCATTTTGTTGACAAGAACTATGAGGAAAATTATCAACAAAGATTGTTAAATGACGAAAATGAGACGATACTAAAATAAAAATTAATTTTTGATGCCAAAAACGAAATCTATTAACACTGTTGTCAACAAATAAAAACACCCCCCCCAATTTTACTGTACCGGCAAGATTTAGAAATACTGGCATGTTTTTGAAAATACTGTCAAAATTCTTTAGAATGCTGTGTAATCTCTGGATGGTATGACAGAAGCCTAGTCTGTGTCATAGTCAGCTCTAGGTAGGGAAAAACGCACCGATATAGGAAGAAATTTCATATTTGATGTAAAAGAAATGAAAACTTAGTGCAAGCTGTGTGGAGTGGCAATAATGGGGAAAAACACCACAAACTTGAAACACAATAAAATGAATAGAAACAAATAGTTGATTCTCCTTTTTATGTGTTTAAAAGGTGATTATAAATGATAATAATTATTATATGCATATATTATTATATTCCTGCTTCTCCTTTGCTTTTATTTTCTCATAATAAAAACTCAAATAAAGTCTGCACGACTTCCTTCCTAAGAAACTTAGAGGCTTACTGGATCATCTGATGAAATACCACACCAATACTGATAGGCCTACATTAATGACAAGTTATTGGTTCCACTTCAACACCTCCATCACTCTGTGTGAGTCCTTCCAAAGACATGCAGTTAGGTGAGCTTGCTCCTCTAAGTGGCTCATATTCTGTGTGCTCTGTGATGGCCTGGTGTTCTGCCCAGGGTCTTCTCCTACTTCTCTGGGCGCTACGCTGTCAGGGATAGACTCAAGAGTTGCAGTTTCAACATTGATTCTTTTTCCAAAATCAATATTTAATTCGGTGTTAATTCAACATTGATGCAAGACTTAAATTCACCCAAGTTGAAAAGTAAGACATTGAAATGTTGCAGTATCAATATTGATTTGATTTTCAAAATCGAAACAAAATTCAACAGTGATTCAGCTTTAGTCCTTGATGTTGATCCACCCATGAATAAATGTTGAAATGCCAGCTGGGAATAATATAGTATTATGCTATTACTTATGTATTAATTAACCCCAAGCTAAGTCTTAATTACATACTGATCTCATGTTCATTCATCATTGATGAATCGTGACATCTTCTGTCTCAAACAGTTACTATATTTGTTGCTATATCTGTATATTTTGTAAATCTTCGTGAACTACCGAAGGAGCAAGTAATGAATAACACAAGTGAAATTATGATCTCATGTTTGTTCATCACAAATAAATCATGATGCATATTTTATCTCAAGTAGCTACAATGTTTGTTCATTATTTCTTCTTCAGTAGCGATTGAGTTACTACTAAGTATTTGTGCCCCCTCAAGTAAAGCGTTAGAATTGCAAAGAAGTGCAATGTTTCATACTACAAGAGTTAAATCTGTGTCCTTAAAGACTGCATGTTCAAACCTAATGGCATGGTATAATAACAGCTTAACGTGTGTTTCCTTCAGGAATCTAGAGCAGATAGAGTTAGACCAATGTGTGTATGCATGTGTATGTGTACGTGTATGTATTTAACATGTTAGTTTCATTGGTTGCATGTACTGTAGGTTTAGTTGACTAAATATCCTGTGATTTTTGTCGACTAAAACTAGATTACATTTTCATCAAAGCACTGAGACTAAAACTAAATCAAAATATGCTGTCAAAATTAACACTGATTTGTGCTGCCTGGAACAGCCATCAGGTTCCCTCTGTGACCCTATCCAAAATAAATTCTTGGAAGATGGAGAGACAGATTTTATAAATATGAAATTCATACCCTGTTGTGGGACTGAAGAGGTGGTTCCCCCCCCCCCCCCCCCTCCACACACACACAGTGGGGGCCGTATATGTGCAGGGAAGCTGGGTCATACTATAGAACAGCTATCGATTTTGGGGTAGACTACATCCTGTGAATTGAAATGGTTTTTTTCAAGAACAGACACAAGCCAGACTGACTCACACCAGCTCCCCCCTACTCACAAACACACAAAATCATTCACATTCACTCAACATTATTTCCTTCTCCAGGTTACTATAGAGATAAATCAAAAGATGTCTGCACAAATGCTCACAGCTTCTGATCCATGGGGGCATGATGGGCCGCTACAATATTCATCATCCAAATGTTTGATGGATATGCTGCCTGTATTATATTACAATATATTATAGAGTAAAGTTATTGTTCCCCTCCCCCCCATTATCTTATTTTCAGTTGGCCTCCTCTTAGATTAGATTAGATTAGATTAGATTCAGCTTTATTGTCAATGTGCTAAGTGCAGGTTAGCAGAGCCAATGTAATGTAGTTGGCATCTAACCAGGTGCAAGTAAAATATAACTAATATAATAAATACAACAAACTATGAATAAAAAAATATAAATGACGGTTGTATGTAAAATTATACATGAGGTAGTCTGGAATATAAGGTACAGACAAAAAGTACATAGCCAATGATTGTGCTGAGAGATACCAAAACTGTGATATATCCAATATACAAATAAACAGACGGTTAAAAAAAAAGTATTCAGTAAAGGTACTAAGATATGTGTGGAGGGGGCCGGGCTGGAGAATTAACACTGTAAGGTACTACTGAGTACAATGACAAGCTGTGTGTAAGAAGCTATTCCTCAGCCTACTGGTGCAATAGCGGAGCCTCCTGTAGCGTTTTCTAGATGGGCGAAGAATGAAAAGACCATGACTATGGTGAGAAGAATCCTTGAAGATAGCACTCAGTCACCACAGGCAGCGTGTGTGATGGATTCCTTTGATGATGGGGTGTCGGGGAAGTGCCGGACAGACTTCACCACCCATTAGAAGGTTTTTCTTTCTGCAACTGTACAGCTGCTGTACCACACTGAGATGTAGTTTGTGAGGTACAGTGTTAGACATCCATCAGAATGCAGTGGGATATGTAAGCTTTCTTACCTCTCTTCAGGAAGTAGAGATGCTTAAGTCCTTTCTTTATCAAAATTGTTGTGTTGAGGGCCAAAGTAAGGTTTGCTGAGATGTGGATACCCCGGAACTTTAAGCTGTATGTGTGCCCTACCTCGGCCCCATTGATGTATACGGGTGAGGAACATGTTATGTTAAGTATGCTTTGTTTTCTGGGTGTTGAGGGTCAGTTTGTTGTCCACACACCACTCTGCCAGGTGCTGGACTACCTTCTTGTTGGCCGATTCATCTTCTTCTCTGACTGGGCCCACCACCATGGTGTCATCTGCAGACTTGATTATGGAATTTAAGTCATGAACGTGTTTGTAGTCATGGTGAAGAAGGTGTACAGGAGAGTGCTATGCATGCAGCCTTGTGGTATACCGGTGTTTAATGTCATAAAGAAGGAGGAGTGGTTGTCAGTCCTAACAAACCGTGGTCCAGAATCCAATTGCAGAGCAAGGGGTTGATGCTAGTTAAGTTAGTTAGCGTGGAGATCAACTTGGATGGGATTACCATGTGGAAAGCCGAGCTGAAGTCAATGAATAACATCATAACATAGAAGCTGCTATTATCCAGATGGGTCAAGCCAGAGTGAAGTGCTGTGGTGACGGCATCCTCTGTTGATCAGTCGGAGCGATAGGCAAACTGATGTGGGTCCAGTGTTGAGCACAGGGTCAATTCAAATGCGAGAATACCAACCTATCACAACATTTGGCAATGATGGGGGTGAGTGTGATGGAATGGAAGTTATTGAGGGTCATAGCAGCAGAATGTTTCAACACAATGGTAATTGATTTGAAACAGGAGAGGACAGATGCTTGTGCCAGGGCGATTTTCAAAATGTCTGAAATCCTCCACCAGCTACACTGCACTGGCCCTCAGCACTCTTCCCAGGATACCATCGGGTCCAGCAGCCTTTCGTGCATTCACCCTGCTCAGAGTAGGGCACACATCAGCATCTAAGAGGCAGATCTTCAGGTGAGAGCAAAGCTTTGATGGATGATTCTTTGTTTTCCTCCCCCAAAAAAAACATGTACCATTTATGAGGGAAAAAAGAAGTTGAGTTTGTTATGAAGGGAGGAAACAATGGTAGACGGGGTACTCTCGGATAGCTAGTAGTCTGTAAAGGCCTGAATGCCTTTCCACATGCGTAGGGAGTCAGTTCTTGAAGTTGTCTTCAACTCAGCTACAAAATGCTAGATCATGTAAAGTAACAGAGCGGGGTCACTGAGTGCTGAGGCACATAGTGTGTAAAAGACGCCAGTGCTCTATTGACTCAGTAACTGCAGAGTTTCAAAATTCCTCTGGCATCAACCCCAGCACAAAAACTGTGCAGCAGGAACTTCATGGAATGGGCTTCCATGGCCGAGCAGCTGCATGCAAGCCTCATATCACCAAGTGCGATATCAAGCATCAGATAGAGTGGGGTAAAGCACGCTGACACTGGACTCTGTGGAAATGTGTTCTGTGGAGTGACAAATCACGCTTCTGTCTGGCAGTCTGATGGATGAGTCTCGGTTTACGGATGCAAGGAGCACATTACCTGTCTGACTTCATTGTGCCAGCTATAAAGTTTGGTGGAGGAGGGATAATGATATGGGGTTTTTCAGGGGTTGGGCTAGGCCCCTTAGTTCCACTGAAGGATATTCTTAAATCTTCAGCATACCACGAAATTTTGGACAATTCTATGCTTCCAACTTTGTTGGAACAATTTGGGGAAAGCCCCTTTCTGTTCCAGCATGACTGTGCCCTAGTGCACAAAGCAAGGTCCACAAAGACATTTCCACAAAGTGCACAAAGACATGCTTGGGTGAGTTTGATGTGGAAGAACTTGACTGGCCTACACAGAATCCTGACGTCAACCCCATTGAGCACCTTTGGGATGAACTAGAATGGAGATTGTGAGGCAGCCCTTCACATCCAACATCAGTGCCTGACCTCACAAATGCAATTCTGGATGAATGGGAAAAAATTCCCACAGACACATTCAAATATCTTGTGGAAAACCTCCCCAGAAGAGTGGCAACTGTTATAGCTGCAAAGGGGGGACCAACTCCGTATTGATGCCTATGGATTTAGAATGGGATGTCATAAAAGATTCTGTAGGTATAATGGCCAGGTGTCCCAATACTTTTGTCCATATCACATAATAAGCTTTTATGATTCAGTCTTCTGGTTAACCCTGCATAAGCTGTTAGTTTATCCTGCTTCTGGTAGGAGGAGGACTGTCTTATTCATCCACGGTTTATGGCTGGGTAACATTTTAATTCTCTTGTAGGTGACTGTTGATGTGATCCAAAACAGAGTTAGCAGAAGTCAATGGACCCCCCCCCCCCCCCACCCCGATTCGCAAAATATACCATCACGACTTAGTAGCTCCCCAGATTATTTCCTTTGTAAAAGTATCTCTTACTGTAACATACAGTAGGTTACTGCTCTAGAGGGACACACAGGACATTAGTCACATTCTGTTCCAGAGATGCCTCCCTTCTGTTGTGTCGTTTATTGCGGCATACTTTATGATGAAACCACAGGAAACCCCATGGTGCTCTAAAGGGGCCAGTAATCACAGAGTGGATGTCATCCTCAGCCATGAACCAGGTGGAGAACTGGGGCTCATATCTGGGGGCTAGGCTTAGAATGGTCAGAAGGGCTACGTGTCGTAGGCCCCCTCCCTTGCCGAGTGAACCCAGTACTCCTCTAGTGACAGCAATTACAAGACAAATGGGAGCAAATTACATAATTATGATGTTATTCATGGCTTAGCAGATGCTTCTGTGCACAATGTCTTTAGCAGATTGGTGGCGTGAGTGAAATATTATGTATTCCTCTTAAACTGGGCACCAGCTAATGAGTCATTATATTAATAATTAAGAGTTTAGCAGGGAACCATAATTGTCATTAGTATCTTATCAGTCTTTTTGATCTGTAGATGTAGGTTTGTTACATTCATTATGAATCTTCACATATGCATCTATCTCATTGACGAACATTATATATTAATAAAAATTTGCAGTAAACTGAAATGTAGCAGTAGGTTGTGTGGAATTATTTCTGTTTAAGGTTGAACAGCACTGACAGTTGTGGTGACGTAAGACTGACCATTTCTCATTAAATCTCGCTATCTTGCATCTTCTCCTTGTTCCATATCAGATCACATGACCAGTTTGGTATCCAACCCTTCTGATGTCTCTGAAGGAGAACTTTCTTCTATTGCTCCGGGGGCTTCTTTGTCTCCTGCAGTTTATATTCCTTACTCTTGCCAAGTTCCACAGTTGGCCAGCATGCCAGCATGCCCTGGAAATCTTCCATCAAATAAACAAGAGGATTTCTTCAATGAACATGTTTACAGAGTGCAAGTGGCATGACAGTACACAGGATCTCACAGGACCAAGGCACTGAGCTGCCTTTCCTACCTGAGAAATCAATCGTGATCAAGAATGCTACTTCGGGCAGTGGCCAGTGGGTATCTGACGCTGTGGGCAGTGGGTATCTGATGCCATGGGCAGTGGGTATCTGACGCCGTGGGCAGTGGGTATCTGACGCCGTGGGCAGTGGGTATCTGATGCCATGGGCAGTGGGTATCTGACGCCGTGGGCAGTGGGTATCTGATGCTGTGGGCAGTGGGTATCTGACGCCGTGGGCAGTGGGTATCTGACGCCGTGGGCAGTGGGTATCTGACGCTATGGGCAGTGGGTATCTGACGCTGTGGGCAG
>JAAGVU020000103.1:22560052-22571704 GCA_011763525.2 Mormyrus iriodes | reverse complement strand
TGTATTTCTACATTCTATTGTGTTATATAATTCTTATATGATTATATAAATTATTTACATCCATTTTGGATTACAACATTTGTTTCTATATGTATAATACTTGTTATAAAGTTTTGTTTTGTTATGTTAGTCTTTTTGAAAACTGCAGTTTTGTGTTTGGTCATGTAGAGGCATGCACTTAAGGGTCATTTACATGTGACACACCCATACTTTGGTGCACCTAAACGCTGCACTTAAGCTGATGGGAGAATACACTTAGGTCAAAAAAGCATGCAGCTATGCACATTTTTGACTGAAGTGCATAGGAGAACTGACCCGTAAATGAAATTTCAGAGTTATGTGTCACAACTAGGACTCACAGCATTTAGGAAAATATACATTTATTGGCTTTCACATTTCCAGGTGCTTGAGGTGAAATAACCCAAGTCAGAAGGCTGAAACATTACACAGTACATGCGGAAAACATCTAATGGTGCTTCATCCTCTGCTGAGAAACAGAGCAAATGTGATGATAATGATGCCATTCTTAATTAAAACCATGCCTTATGTTCTTAAATTCGCAAAGCTGGAGTCATTTGTCTCAACTGTTGACTTTAAATGTACGAATTACAGTTTTTGTGCACTGTGCCTTTAAGCTCAGTAATAGTCTTATACTGTTCAGCATTTAATGTGTCTCCTATATAAATATCTAAACCTTTTTTGTGAAAATGGGATCTTGAGGGACATCTGACTGGTGATGGCCATATTGTAGCCCAACTTTACAAACATTCATGGTTTTCTCATGAACTTTCTCATGTACATATATACTGCTATAAAACATGCCACGAAAGGCATTGAAAATCACTGTGGCATTAAGCAGCAGGGTTTGCCTATCGCTTAGACAGTGGACACTTTCCAAATTAGCTTGATAAGACCACTTTAATTAATGATTAATTATATTTTCATATGCGCTGTTGCCTCATTTACATTTTCCGTTTGAAGTATTTCTGAAATTTATTTGTTAATGTTTCACATTGACTGCACCTTCATAATGCATTCATAGAACATTCATAAGCAGCATGTAAGTACACCTTAACATCCTACCATTCCTTCACAGCTTTTAAAATACATTAATAAAAACATTATATGTTTATTATTATATTAACAAATGTTTGCTATTTCCACATATAGTTTCCCACCACTCAAACCACTCATTTGAATGGGGCCCCAAGGTTTGGGGGTCCTCTTTTGGACACAAACAGTCACTACACTTGGGGGGTATGTGACTTTTTGAGGCCCCAGAAACAGCACACCCACCCCTGCATACTCTACAGATAATGTAGGACTCCAGTCCAATCCTAGTGTAGTGTACATCCTAATGATCTGTTGTAAGGGTATGCAGACTAGCTTTATGCAGCTCCATAATGACAAGACAGTGGTTGTATAAAATAGATCTCAGACAGATCAAAAATTGTACTGAAAAGTTCAAAGGTTTATTTGACACTAAGGTCAGAAACCTTTAAATGGATTTGCTCCTAGCTCATACTGACTCACGCATAAATTGCACTAATTCCATTATCTCACCAATATGATCTCTTTATTCTAAGTGCCCAATACATTTTTCTTCTAATTAGATCTTGTTGAAGCAGGCACTTATTCCGCTATTGCTAAAAATATAACAAAACCTTATTTCTTATATTTGAAGGCGTAGTGGACAGTTAAACATCCAATAAGCTCCACATTAGCAAAATTTCAGACAGCTACTGTAAATGTAGTGCTTTGACAAGGACTGCTAGCTGAACTGTACATTGAAGGCTAATGTCCCTCATCACATGATCTTGGCATGACAATTTGGATTTATAAAGAAAATGTTACTTCAAGATTATGATATCTGTCTACAGTTTAACACTTTTTAAGTTGTCCTCCTTTTTGAAAATTCTCCTGAGATTTTGTGTCTCCTGATTTCATTAACACACAACAGAACTTTAAATATCTGAGAATCTGATGCATTATCAAATTTACCATATTCTCAATTTAGCTTTAAATAAAAATACTTTGCCTCTGTTTGGTGTTTGTGGAGCTTGCTCATGCTCTGTGAGTGAGTCATACAAGTTTCCTCCAGGTATTCCAGTTTTCCACATCCGCAAATTATGCAGTTAAGCTAAGTGTATGACTGTGTGTGTCAGGGTCAGCTCCTGTCTGGTCTTGCACCCTGTGTCTTTTCCCTGGTTGGCCAGCAGGTGTCGCTGGCCATCCTGCCGTTTCAAGTCTTGTTAATTGTCTCGTTAGTAGTTAAGTCCCTCCACCTGATGGTCATTTTCCTATGTTGTGTTCATTGTGATGTGCTTGTGCTTGTACTTGCTGATGTTTCCTGGTTGTTCTCCTAGCCCCCCGTTATAGATTTACCTGCCCGTTAGCCCTGTTTGGTTTAGACCCTCGTGGTCCCTTTGTTTTCCTTGTTTGCCCCAGTGTATCTTTCTGCTAAAAAAACCCCTCTCTTGTCTTCTGAGATGTAAGTGGATCATCATCCTTTCCCCTGCCGGCGCCATGCCTCGTCGCTATCGTGACAGAGTGTGTGTGCCTGTGTGTGTGTGTGTGTGAGCATCTGCATGTACGTACAGGATTGGCATCCCACCCAGAGGGCCATGCTGCCTGATGCTCCAGATCCTTTTATGCTCTTGGTCCTTTTATGTTTCAGGATAAGCAGTTACAATATGGATGGATGGACAAATACATGTGAAATGATGGAAATCCATCTAGCTGGTCCTCATTAAGCTTTTCATAAATATGCAGTGTGACAATATGCAGTACTTTTGTCTCCTGATGCAGTCTAGAACATTCAGATATATTGTCAGGTCAGTATATATAGAAGCGAAATATATCATAACACAAATTAAATGTTTCTTTCTTCAACATACTTCTATTTAATATACTGTGAAATTAAAACCAAAATGATGAAATTCTGCTTTTCGGCCATGTTGAATTTATTAACAATAACAAAACTAAGCCAAACAATAAACAGCACAAAAACATGTAGATATGGAACGCTGTGCCCAGATACAACTTTTTGATTTGAAACAGATGCATAGGTTCTAGATGATTGCTCTGGATGGTAATGCAGTGCTCCACTTCAGCTTTACCCTCTGATGGAAAGGCTGGATGTGGGCCATGCCACGAGAGCTTGTCCACACATCATTGCTGGAACTCTGGAGCCTTTTGGCTGTGAGAAATAGGCACTCAGGGCTGTGGGACTCCTTAGATTGCTGTCATTTGGGAGTGCGGCAAAGAGGAAAAAAAACAAAAAATAAAACACGGAGTGATTCACCCTGAGGAGACCTTTTTGTGTCTCTCTGCTGCTTAATTATCCATCGCCTGTGCTCTTTGCACCTCTGCGAATGTAAACAAACATTTGCAGGAGATGTTGATGATTTTCATACTTAGTCGCCTGGTCTGAATCCCAGCAAGAGTTTTGCCCCTCAGAGTTTTCAAAGATATATCATGGTAACCACACTCCACGGAAACTACACCACAGTTTTTAAAACAATTCCAGTTCATATACAGAGCACTATAAAGAAATATACAATTTACAGTAGTCATAATATTATCTTTATATAATCTTAACAGTGAGAAAAACCTTGTGACACTCTCAGAGTTCTTGTACTTTTGCATATTGGTCACAATTAATTGTTTCAAATCCATCCATTTTCTGTAATTACTTATACTGTGCAGGGTTGTGGTGGGTCTAGAGACTATCCTAGAGGCTGTAGGAGCAAGGCAAGGAATAACCCAAAGTGGGGTGCCAACCTATCACAAGGCTCACCCACACACCATTCGCTCACACAAGTATACCTATGGGCAATTTGGTATCTCCAATTTACCTCAGCATGTTTTTGGACTGTGGGGGGAAACTGGAGTAACCAGAGGGAAACCCCACAACACCACAACAACACAGGGAGAACCTGCAAACTCTACAAACACAGAGCCATGGCAAAGACTCAACCCCTGGTCCCAGAGGTGTGAGGCAGCACCCTTCGTTTCAGATATTCAAACAAAATTTCATATAATACAAAAACAATCTAAGTAAACACAAAATACAGTTTTGAGGGGGGGTTGTCAGGACGACAGTACTTCATTCCCCGGACAGCCATACTGGATGGATCACCTAGAAATGTGAAAGCCAATAAATATGTCTTTACCTGAATGCTTACCTTGATGTGACATGTATGTCTGAAACTACACTTATTCATTTATTGTACATTACACCCACTCGTTTAATCATTTTTTAAATGAAAAAAAAAATTATACAGAAATTTTGGTCTACAATCCATGTATAAATTATGAAGTCTCATTAACAATTATTTTGGCCATGTGCTTTATCCACAAATGCGAATTTGTAGAATATAATGTTGCCTGATGGCTTTAAAAATTTACTGTCACTCAGTTTACGCGATTAATCACGATTAAGAACATTAATTGACTGAAAACCCTAGTTATTTATATTCATTAATAGTCTAAATATTTATATTCTATGTATTCCATATTCGCATTGTAGCCAACAATTTCCATGACATAACAGTAAGAACCATAACAGATACGCTAATGGTATACACAGAGCCCCAGGGGGGGCATGGACAGTTTTTCTTCTGCACAGTTTAAAAAAGATCCATTGAATGATTTTTGAGTTATAGTCTTAATGGGTTCAAGTGTCAAAGCTGATGTATTTTTTATAGTTACCATATTAACAAGCAAAGCAACTGTGGCAGACCAGTCCCAAAAGCATATGTATTCTCCGGAGTCCAGGGAAAACAATGATCATTTCATGTATCAAACACCAACTGGCCCTGTGTGAAAAAGTAAATGTTACTCAAGCAACCAATCAACTAACTAATCAGTTGGGTTCAGTTAAAATAGACACATCCAGGCTTAATTACTGCCAGCTATGTTGAATCTAAACAACACTTAAATAGCTCATTTTCAGCAATGTGATGTAGGCTAAACTTTCTCAATAAACAGCATGCTATGTTGTAACCAAATGAATTCTAGAAGAGATGAGAAAAATAGTTATGGAAATATATTGCTATGGAATGGGTTGCAAAGTCATTTCAGAGGCACTGGTACTCCAGCAGTGAGTGCCAGTATCTCCAAATGAAGAAAACATAGAACAGCGGTGAATTTTCCCAGGAGTGACTGACCTACAAAAATTCCTCCAAGAATGCTTCAAAGACTCAACTGGGAAGTCACAAACGAACCCAGACTAAGGAACTGCAGGCCAATGCTTGCCATAGACAAGGTCTGCATTTACAATTGCACTAGTAGAAATTGATGAAATTGGCACTCATGACAGAGTCGCTGGGTGAAAACCACTGCTAACCCAAAGGAGAATAAAGGTTCATCTCACATTTGCCAAAAAAAAACACCTTTGTGACCCCCAAACGTTTTAGGATGATGGTCTATGGACTGATGAGTCAAAAGTGGAACTTTTAGGAAGGAAAGGGTTTCTCACAATAAAAACATCATACCAAAAGATCTGAGCCCATTTAATGTGACAGATATTGAATAATGGAGGAAATCAGGCAAATGCTTTCCATAGCATGCATATATGGGTGCCAGTTGCACGTGTCATTGGAACATACTTATGCGCCACCCAGTGGTTGAGCGTGATAGCCGGTAGAGCACACCCATACCCATATATGTATGTGTCTGTGTTTATAAAATGATTTTAACTGATTAATAATTGCTTTTGTATACAACACATAGTGTTTATTGGCATTCATTAGTAAAATATTACTATTTTTCATTTTTGGAATCCTAATGTAAGCTTACAAAAACATGAGGATGTGAGAATTGGAAAGAGTTAGACTTGCTGGGTGACTGACAGGGTATTGCTACATAGCAGCTGTATTACTGTGTGATGCACTGTCTGCTGCCTTTGGTTGCTTTTCGTACGTGAATTATATTGGACATTGTGGGCTAGTGAAAAAGTTACCCAACCTAGTACTTTTTTTCTATACTGAACTAGCCCAATTGACTAGTAGCAAATATTCAGAAGTTCCACCTCTGATCATGCCTCACTGTGTCTTAAAATGCAAAACAGAAAAAAAATTATCTTACACAAAATGACCTAGTGAAGAAGTGTCTTTTCATTCAATTTAAAACTCTTTCATAAATGGTATTTACACTGTTTATGGCAAAGCTCACTTTAAGATTAAAAGGTTGCCGTAGTAACAAATTTAACTGGCAAGCTTTAAAGCATAGCCCTCCTACCCTCTATCAAAAGCATTTCATCCAGCAGTCCTTTTAACCAAAGAAGAGGAATCCTAAGAGGAGCAGTGTGGGTATCTGATTGGCTTTGGTGTAAACCAGTTTTCTTGGTGATGTTCTTTCAAATCTTATCTCCTCCTAACAGAAACTGCATTGGTGTCCAGTTTGAAATCATCTGAACACGTTCATGTTCACCCATTTCACACAGACAGAAAGAGGAAGAGTCTGTTACCTTTTTGTGCCCCACACACACACACATACACATGCACACACGCACACACACACACACACACACACACACACAATTTTAGTGATAGTCTGTTGCCATATCTTAAATGTTCATTTTCCTTGTTTAACTGTTGTATATGACTGCGTATTGTGGTGTGGATTTGTTGGGAAGAACACAGCATTACTATGAAGCGAACAATTGTTTGATGTGGCAGAAATCTGATGCTGATTCAGTGCAGAATTTTGCTCATGCTTGTTGCTGCTTAATGAGGAATAATGAGGGCAGACTCATCTGCAGAAGCTAGGAGCCTTTATAGGTCAAAATGAATACACTCGATGGGTCTGTGTGCCAGTCATTATTTATGCTGCAGCCCATGCTTTTCAATTTATTTAACAACTGTAAGATTTCATTCCAAGGGATTTAAATAGTTAGAAATGTATGCTCATTTTCAGTGTTCAGTGAATCCATTTAAGTTTATTTTATATGAGATTTTTTCTTCTGGGATTTGAGTCTGGTAGTATACAGCCTTAAATCTCTCACCCCTGTCTGTTGATGTCAAAGATCACAAATGCTGAAGCACATAATGACCCAGCAGTGGGACAAGCATGAAGACGAGGAAGAAGACTGGATGTGTGAGGCACTGACAGCATTCTTTGGTACACTTTGTTTGCTCTCTCTAACAGCCAAGTTAATTGCATGTAAAAGAACATTAAAATACATTTTCCTTTGTCTTATGTAAAAATTATTGTGCAATTAGAAAAGAGTCTTTATGGTATTTGTGTGTCTATAGGTATGTAATGGAATTGAAGGGCTGAATTACAACAATAATGACTCTTTCTTTGTGATTGAGGGATATGACCATAGTAACCATATTGGCTTCTAGACTATTACTAATGTCATTATTATTATTATTATTATTATTATTATTATTATTATTATTATTATTATTATCAGGGGGAACCTTATGATTATACTTGGGTAGTAAATTGACCCAGTTCCTTGCTTGCCATGTGCTCAACTCCAAGACAAAGAAGCAGGTCCAGTTTGGGACTCAACAGCTGCCCCTGGGAATGATTTGTCTGTCAAAGTAATAACTGCATTGTAATAACTGTGTGCAATTAGTTAAAGCAAATGACGCCTGTCTGACATACTGTGGCTTTTGTGAGCAGAAATGTAATTACACAGCAAGGAAAAAAGGGAGGCTGTGTAATTACTACAATCAGAAAAGAGAGACAATTGGAATCAATTCCATCCTCATTAATGGAAGTCGAAACAAGTGTCAAATTTCTGCCATTGATTCTGCCATTGAGCTTGAGAGAGTCAAATGACCTGGTTTTATTGCATACTAATGTGGTTAAAATAGGCAGTGTATATTTTGATATTGTTTATTTTACATAAGGAAAAATTAGGAGATTGATTCTAGCAGCTCTGGGAGACCACACCAATCCCTGCAGTGTCCTGTCTGGTAAACTACTCAATATCAGGCCGGCTTAGTTAATTCTGACCAAATTGAATCTGAAAGTGGAGAGGAAATGAAGGGTGGGATAAAAATGTGAAAACTAAATCCAAATTTAATGGAATGAGGTCTGGAAACATACTTCAGAATGACAGACTTTAACCTCAAACTTCAGGGGGACTGAAAATACCCCTGGGCCACTCTTGCAAGTGCCAAACCATGACCTGCTTATCGACCCTGAAAAATGTCCTCACAAACCAAGGAGGAATGGCGGTGTCACAGGCTCCCTCTGTCATGCTAATTGTCATACAGCCTCTGTTCAACCACACAGGGCCGTTCTCTTCCACAACACACCCCGGTAATTGGCGGGTTTCCTATGATGGGCAGCTCTTAGAGATGACTGCAGTCCCTCAACTATCAATTTGAAACGGCTTAGTATTAATGGAAAGGATTTTCCAGCACTTTCTCTTGCAGTAATGCCTTTTCTCCCCACTTCACTCACAGATATTAGAACCCCCAGCAGAGCATAACTGACAGGGCGAGAGTGGCAGCTAAATATGGAGTAGCTCTATAGCATGATGTTTACACTGGAGTTTCAATAACACTCAGAGCTGTTGATTCAGGTAGGTGTTTCAATAAGAATATGAAGACAGAGAATATTGAGAGAGTGATTTCATTATGTGTTTGGCAGAAAATAGAATTGGGAATGAGAGGAATCCTGCAGGATGACAGTCCTCCTGGGGTGGAAGAGGGGCAGAAATGGTTTGCATGGATCATATGGAGAGGTTAAAGGGACCTTGACATCTGGGCATGGAAGACGGAAGAAGACAACTGCAAATAGACACACAAGGTGGGGTTTTGGGTAGAGGGTGATAGTCGTCCAAAAATAAAATCTTTCATATTCTTCCCCAACTTCGATCTAAAAGCAGTTTAATCCCATGGCTCTGCCATTTTTGTGTTTGGGTTTGCTTTGCTTTTGATATGTTATCTGGTGCTTTAAAGGCCTGACTCCTCTAGAAGATACACAGCGACAAAATATTTCCTCAGAGAAATATCTGTTCTTTTTATCTATTCGGTCTTTCATATACAGGTCTGCTTGATGTTCAAACAGATGTTGATATATGGATGTATTTAATTGGCTTATGGATGTATTTTGCTATCTGTGTGCACGCGCACGCACACACACACACACACACGCGCACACACACACACACACACGCGCACACACGCACACACACACACACACATAGCTACGTTCGTATTCACATCTTTGTGGGGACCATCCATTCATTTCTATGGGCAAAACCCTAATCTTAACAATGACAATCTTAACCACTACCCTGCCCTAACCTTAACCGATTTTGGAAAAGATTTTGGACATTTTTAGTTTTTTTCATTGCAATCACAGATTTTTATAAAACTGAAATGTAAAAATTCTAGGTAAGAATTAAGGATTATAATCGCGCATTGATTTGCTACTGTGATTTGCCTGGCTGGTACTACATGTGTGGTTATAGAAAATTAATCAACAATTTTCTGATCAATCAGATCTGAAAAATCAGCAGTGCTGTGGTATAAGTAAGCAATGGTACAGCTTGTGTTTTATGATTAAGGCTATCTCTGTTCTGAAGGCAATTTTTTTTATTGTGTGGAAATTTTATTGCCTTACACCAGGGGTGGCCAATCTTATCCGCAAAGGGCCGCTGTGTATGCGGTTTTTCGCTGCAGCTGCCTAATTAGATTACTAATTAGAGGGCTGATTGGCTGAAGAGTCCTCACACCTGGGTTTGAACAGCTGACCTAAGGGTTATCCCAAAAGCATGCATACACACCGGCCCTTTGCGGATAGGATTGGCCACCACTGCCTTACACAATACCAAACTGCTAACTACTGAATGTTGCACCTTCGATTCTAAAGTTTGTGCAGTAGGGCTGTGTTTAGAATTGGTTTGGTTATTAATTCCCATCAAGGTGCAAAACGACTTAGAAAAACCATCGAAATCATTAATTTAAGAAACCTAACCATCAGGCAATCAAAGTGAACTAAAAACTGGAACAAATCAAGAGGATGGGGAAGATCAATCGCTGTGTATTTCTCTCAGAACTTTTATGAACTGCTGCTTTTTTAACTTCAAAGTGTTTGTGGGGCATTTCCCCTGCATGCAGCGAGGTGATGCGAGTATCATCTGCTGCTGGCTTGAAAGCCATTAAGAAGCAAATTGCTGGTGAGATGGGAGATGGTCACTTTTACTCTCCAAAGTAGAGCAGCGTGATATTTCAATTGTTGACAAAGGTTTTATATGAGAATATATTTTTGGTCCTCGTCTTGTCTGAATATAATTATTATGCTGCCTTACTACTAGAAAGACTAGAAGTTAGTTCCTCACAGTGGTAGTTAATTTAACTTAATTCACAATCCTATTAAATTATGCTTAAGCACTGTCTTTACCCAAAATTTCCAGTTCATTATCAGGCTCAGTTATTTGGAATAATATTGTGCTAATGTAGCTAAAGACCAATGTTTATTTCACTATTTATCGAAATTAATCTAATTATTTACTGTTTCGATAATAATATTTCATTTCTAGGATTTAAATTCTGCCTGTATCCTCTGCCCACTCAGGAAGGACTGAATTTTTCTTTATTCAGCTCAAACTCCCCCATGCTCCCCATGGACATGTTTTTGTTAGTTTTAAAACAAATGATGATTGTTTGGTTATTGTCTTTTGCTCCTCGTTCAATTTGATGCTTACCTGCGCATCTCCTACAGATTGGGATGCCATGAAGGGGGCCAAAAATCTCTCATACATTAGCACAGACAACAAATAAAACAACTATTTTGTGAACAGATGGTTATATGTATCATTTTTTTCTTTTCTATTTAGAATGACAATGTAACACTGGAATTGATACCATTGACTCCATGTTAATATACTGTTCTTTAAACGAACACCAGATTTTTTGGAGAAGACATCCTTCAGCACTACACATTCAATAAATAGCCAAAGAGATGAAGGAAATGTATTTCTTAACGTTCTTTTCTTTGTAACTTGTTAATGTGTCGAGGGAAGTTGTGACTGATGATTAACTTTAGTACAGACTTTTTGCAGGTAATAATAGCCCTGGTCAGAAGAGTGGGTTAAATCAGTCATTCTGCATTCTGGCAGATTGAAAAATAGAAATTATGCATTGAGTAAATGTACAGTGGTTGATGTGTTACTGTTATTTGTGTGGATATGATTTGATGAGACAAATTCAGTGCTATCGGACGTTGAAATGGTTGCGGAAGGGGGGATACGAGCAACAGCCAGATGAAGTTTTAAGGCTGCCCTGACATTTAAGATGCACATCAAAAGAAATGCCAGTTCATATGTCTGTGATTTGAAAGTATGGAGTTTAAAGGGAGGAAGGGAGGGATTGATAGAGAATTTTTATCACCCGCTGTTATGAACCCCGGGTTGCGGTTCAGTATGCGACCTCCTGCTTCCGCCCCCCCTTGCCCGTTGCTGCCCCGCTCGCCATCAATCGCCAGATTTCACCAGCCTTTGCCAGCCTTCGTCACCCTCTTGCCGGACTTCGCCCCTTCGTCATCCCTTTGCAGACTTCGCTCCCCTTCGCCCGCTTTGCCACCCTCTCGCCAGACTTCGCTCCCCTTCGCCCGCTTCGCCACCCTCTCGCCAGACTTCGCTACCCTTCGCCCGACTTCGTCCCCGCTCGTCCGACGTCG
>JAAGVU020000103.1:22546012-22559952 GCA_011763525.2 Mormyrus iriodes | reverse complement strand
CCCCTTCGTCATCCCTTCGCAGACTTCGCTCCCCTTCGCCCGCTTCGTCACCCTCTCGCCAGACTTCGCTACCCTTCGCCCGACTTCGTCCCCGCTCGTCCGACGTCGCCACCTCTCGCCCAGCCTCGCCGTCCAGTTCTTCGCCACACCCTTGCCACACCTCCGCTACGTCCCTCCTCGCTCTCCGACCTTCGCCCTCGGACCCGGATTATTTAATTAGTTGGACTGCTCATCGGTCTCTCGCTTCTCGTATCTGCTTTTGCTTCCTTTGATACCTTTGCTCTCGGTCTGCTAGATTTCTGGTTCCGACCCCTTGAGCTCTTTTGAATACTCTCTCGCTCTCGCCCTTAGGATACCGTGTTAGATTTATGTGTTTCATGTGCTTGTGTTCGGAGAGTGACTGCTGTCCTGTTTCTGTAAATGTGACGTTCGCGTTTGTTCTGAGTGGTGAGTTTGAGGCCGTGCTTTTCTGTGTCACGGGTAGTGTTAGTCTGTTCCGGGACGTGGTTGTTTGTTGTTTTGACTTGTGTCACTCCCGTGGTTTGTTACACCTCTTGTATGCGAACGTCCTTGTGAATAAAATAAAAAACCATAAAAAAGATCCCTTCATTTCCAGTGTTCCCTTTTCCCGTTCCCTGGTTGTCCCGTCTCCTTCCCTTTCCGTTCCCTTACCTTTCTGACGATCCTCTACCCTAGACAGAGGATAGTAACACCCGCGCAATAAGCATGTAGATTACATGTGCAGCATGTAAACATGTGAAATTTTTTCATTGCCAATAATTCACCAGCTCCCTGACCCTAAGCTTCACCTGTCTAGCATATACCCCCCCCAAGCTACAGCAGACTACAGATCACGTTGGAGAGGGCTGTGATGGTGCAATGGGCGGCACCATGTCAGTGAACAGCTGTAATGGGTTTTGCCAAAAGAATGTCTCACTGTCAAGAGGACTGCTTGCTCGTCTGCAGGTACGGATGCATCACTATATCACTATATCACTATCCTCCCAAAAGGTCAAAGGTCATTGCATTTTTTTGTATTGTAATATTTACGATATATGTATGAAAACATCTGTGAGAGCTGTACCCACTACCCATGTGTTAATCTTTGGTAATATAGTAGAATGTGACTGTTAGTATGTGTGTGTGAGAGAAAGAGAGAAAGGGGGGAACAGAGGGAGGGGTTACTATTTGGAAAGACACATAATGCAGGGGCTGTCAGGAAGTCTGCAGGGAGCAGGGAACAGCAGGGGACCACGGCTACAATGGAGCCACTCACAGCTGCCACAGGGGAGTCAGTGAGCGTACGCACATGTGTGCACGTCTGCGGATGAATCAGCCTGACATTAATACCGGCGTGTGCATGGTGCTATTGCATGGGAGGGTCGCCAAATGAAGAGAAATCCGGATGATCAGGTGCTCAGCTCCTCCACTCCCTGGATGTCCTGCTGAGACCCCATTCAGATGTGGATGTAATTATAACTATTATAAGAGCTGCACTCCGGCTCTGTTCTCATGGAAAAACAAAGTGCCTGAGAGACAGTGTAATTACTTCCAGGCATTTTTTTTTAATGTCTAAGTGCTTATCGAGTGTCTGCTCTGTTACAAAAAGGTTAGCTGCACAATTGGCTCTAGCTGAGAATGAATGGCCATTAAAATACAGTCTGGCTAACGATCCATATATCTGCTTTAGCCACAGTTTAATTTAGCCGGGCTCCTTCAGCAGCAATGTGAAAATATGGACTGATTGGGGAGAGGGGCTTATAATAGACACCATTCAGCATGAAGGGTTACTCAGGTGAGACAAGCAGGCCAGACCAGATCCCCGTTCTCTCCTCAAGGCAGTATCCCTCCGGCCACTGAATTCTGAGCTTCACATCATGGAAGTCCCGCACTTAGTTTCAGATTTTCCCATATTCTCGATGCAGCAAGAAATGTCCATTTCCAGCCCTCTCGGAGCGCTGACCTTGTGACATGAGGGCCTTAATGTACTTGTAGTACAGATCAGAAGGTGTGTCGGGGTGGGCACCAATCCCCCCTCCCCCTGCAGGATTCATGATGCTGTCTGTTCTTTCATCGAAGGGCTGAAGTTTTATTAATAGTCAATGAGCCGAAGCCGTAGGGATTGCAAAGCTTGATAATTTAATCTGTCAAGCATGGACTACAAGCTTGGCCAATTAATCGCAGAAAGAACTGGTGTGACCTCTGACCCCTCAGCCTCCTTCATTTCCTCTGAAGTCTCGCTGGCTTTATTGGTGCATTCTCTGGAGAGTTATTTTATGCAGGAGCAAATAAGAAAGAGGGGCAAAGGTGTTTCCAGAGACTCCTGGGCATCGTTTCATCTGTGCTGACATAACAGGAAGGCCTGGCAGGGAGATGCCTCTGTTCAGCCAGCAGGGCAGCTGGCAATCTAGTGCCTAAACAGGAGATTCGCTGAATCGTGCTGCACCTTTGTAGGGTGGAAATTTTGCACGACATGCTAACAGTGCACTCACATCCTGAAGGGTGCTGGCTACCAGTCGAGTACCAGGTGAGGGAACTGAACCAGGTGTCCAGATACTTTTAAATCCAGAAGTGAAATCAGCTTCAGAAATAATGTGGCATGGTAGCATTTCCTAAGGGAGCAGTGGGTTGCACTGTTGCCTCTCATGTCTGGGACCAGGGTCCAAGTCTCCGCCCTGGCTCTGTATGTGCGGAGTTTGCATATTCTCCCCATGTCATTGTGCGGTTTTCTCTGGGTATTCTGGTTTCTCCCCACAGTCCAAAAACACATTCAGGTGGAGGTGGAGCTATCAAATTGCCCATAGGTAGTGAATGGTGTGATTGTGCACTGTGATGGGTTGGTGTCCCATCCTGGATTGTTTCCTGCCTTGTGCCCATAGCTTATGTGATAGGCTCCAGACCCCCCACGACCTGGAATAGAATAAGCAGTTACAGAAAATGGATGGATATAATGTGCCCCCCCTGAGAGAGGCATGTTTCCTGCAGTGTGCCTGTGAAATACATTGCAGAATCTGAAACTGCGAGCTGCTCTGCTTAAAATGCCTCTGCCAAGCAAATAAGGTATTGAAACAGGACAGAGGAAGATGCAGGCAGGCGCAGCGGAAGGTGTTTGGAAGCAGAAAGCATTTAGCGGTTTGGCTTCAGCTCCCACAAGAGTATTTGTCCCCCTGTAATTTAGGGGATGTAACTCTCGTCATACTTGGCCCACTTTCCTTAATCTCCACCTTAACCAACACCACCCCCCATTCTCGCCTCGGCTAATGAGCAGCAACGACAGACAAGGCGGACCTCCGTGTAACCCCATGTGCCAATTAGCCCCCTCTCACATTCTGCACTCCAGATGCTTCCTTAAGTCATATTAATTAAATACCCACGCATGCGCGTGCGCGCGTGTGTGTGTGTGCGTGCGTGTGACTGAGCGTGAATATGTGTGTGTGACATGCATTTGCAAGGGGCCATGGGGAACGAGGCACAAGAATGGGCCAAATGAAAGCCAAGTGAGTGAGCCCCGCAAATCGCTTCTTGCCAAGCGGGGAAGGAAGGAAAAATTACTTGACCTTTAAATTGAGGGTCACCCTTGTTTAATTAATTGCCTCGCCCACATAGCATTCTGAAGCAAAGCTCAAATTGATCAGACAATTATTTTTAATTACTTTAGAAAATATCAAATTAAGGCACAATAAACTTAAGCCCGTTTTTGATTCTTTCTGGCAAGAATTAATTCATCTCTCTTTATCCAGGTTTAATTATTCCACTGAGTCTCAAATCGCCTGGAGAGCCATGTGGGTTTTCGAACTGATGAAATTAAATATATTACGTTAAGGCAATTGGAGGATTTATTTGAAGTCATTTGCCAGGCCGAAAATCAACGGTGTGCGCTTTGCGTAATGAAGGACTATTTTTCAGGGAGTTTCATCAGCAGAGAATGTCCAAGCACAAGGATAAATGTCTTAACCCCTTTTAAGTCATAGCTGGACTCTTTTTGTGTCCTCACCCATGTTTAGGTAGATTTCTTGCAAAATACGAACACCATACTAAAATTGGGTCGTTATTAACAAAAACAGAATGGCTTCTCATTTCAAAAGTGGACATATTCAAATGTATTGCAAGTGCACACCTTCAGTCTTTCAAATAACTATGGTTTCTGAATGAGAAGATATATCAGTGACACTTTAGTTAAAGCAGTCATATAAATGCATAATAGATACCTTCATAATGCATTATAATGCATTCATAAAGTATTGTTAATATGGCTATAAATGTTTAGAAAAAAGCATGACACATTTCAGCCACATTTATTATGCATTATGAATGCTTTATGAAGCTCCCATCTATAATGCATTATAGATACCTTCATAATGCATTATAATGGTCAGTATAAGAATTAAGGATGCTTTGTATTGCAAGAAGGTATCTATAATGCACTATAACGACTACTTGAAGTGAAAAGTTACCAATATATCTTACATTGTGGTTTCTTATTACACAGTCAAGTAACACTGATTCGGCAACTGTATTTAAACTGTGCATCTACCTCAGGTGTGTCCACCTACCCCCCATGATACCTAGCTTGGCTGGAGACGCTCCCCAGCAAAATGATTTTCATTCTAATTTATATATGGTGCCTGCATTGTGGCCGTTGGAGTCCCAGAGGGCCGCCTACTTACCCCCAACGGAGCAGGAGCTTTATTGCCATGGAGATCCCTGAGAGGCAGCCCCTCTCACCCCCTCGGAACACTGGGAACTCCTGGACTCCAAAGTAGGTTTTTCATTGAAGCATTAAACAATCCCTGACTGCACTGCACTAAAGACATTTTTCTCCCAGATTTCGAGGCTCATCTTTCATTTCCTTTATTCCCCCAAAATGAATGTTTTTTTTTTTCCAATGGATTTGGAACAGAATATATGTTTTCTGGAATTGGCTGTGGAATAAAATCTGTACTTTCTCTCTGTTTCAGATTGGTTTGCATTCATTTGGGGATTCGCACAGCGACGGGCATGGAAAGGGAGTCTCTGTGGAGAGCTTGTGTTTCCTGTCTGATGACAAGCACGACGTGCGCCCAGTGGAGAGATTCCACCGAGGATCCAGAAAGCAGGGAAATGAATGGTGGGGGGGGGTTCATTCTAAACAGATCCGTGAGCAAAGAATAATTTTTTTCATAACTTCTTCTACATCCAGCTGCTATGAACTACTAATGGCTCCATCTCTGAGGTCAAGACCAGAGGCAGAGCTGGAGAGCGGCTGTCATTTCTCCTCCAGGGTTTATTTTGCTGGCTTTTGCAATCCCTCATTATGCTGCAGAGACTGGACGGGCACCGCGGCAGCCTGGAGGGGGGGACAGAAGGAGCACACCCCGCTAGGGCAGCTGTAGTTTGATAGAGATGGCAGCCCCACGGCTCTCACAGTCACTCAGCCTACTGAGGTGTCACTTAACTGCCTGGGGTGAATGATGTCATTCCCATCAGACTGTTCGTAGTGATATCACACGGGAATGATGTCATTGCTGTCCAGGTGTCAGTCCAGTAGGTACATACACTTTTTTCACATTATAGCAGTGTTTCTCAGCCTGGTCCTCGGGGACCATCAGACAGCCCACATTTTTGCCCTACCTGGAGCTGGGAACAGGTGAAAATGTGGACAGTTTTGCAGGGAGTTGGAAGGGACTAAAAACATGGACCGTCTAGGGGTCCCCAAGGATGGGTTGAAAAACATTGTGTTATAGCTTCAACATGACTTGACTTACTTTGATAAGCCTTTGATATTTTACAGGTGACATCAATGGGATAATTTAACAGATGAGGTGAATGTTTTATGTATACTAACTATTTCCTAACAACAATTTTTTACAAGCCGTTGCAATTACTCCTAACTGACTATTGTAAGGGTGTCATCTGTATCATGTGATTGATATGTGGAGCCTCTTGAACAAGTTCCAGAATAAGGAGAGTTACTGAATGCATAAAGCATAATCAAGACTGATACAAGAATTTAATCACATAATCTAAAGGAGTAGAAACAGCCCTTCGAATTTCCCTTGGACAAGCTTTCTTATCGTCATGTCTTGTTTAAGAGCTATCTGGTTGCTACATGTGCAGTTAATGTGTTTCATTTTACCTAATATTCTGGTCTGACTTTATCAGTCATGCTGTGGTTTATGACAGGCTTGTGCGAAGGGGTGGGGGGGGGTGCCTGAGCACCTGTCCGTTTTGCGCAAACAATTGAAAGTACCCCCTTTTGAGGCTCTAACTGCCTCAACTCGATAACCAATGATTGCACAAAATCCTACCCTCCCACCTTAGACACCCCCATGCAGGTGACAAAAAGTACCATGGCACCCAAAGCACCAGCCCCTTTAAATAGTCTACGCATGGCCGTGGTTCACAATGTGCATAGTAACAGAGGAAGTGAGTTTCCTACAGAGCTAAATCTGCTTTTGGTTGTAAGGCCTAAGTGGCATTAGCTGGGTGTCCCACGTTTGCATAAACGAGCCACACTGGAGTACTTCTGGAGTACTGTGTGAGTGCAGTATGTGATGCTTATTGGAGACCCGTTTTATTGTCAGACATAACACTTTGCACTTTAATTTGCATAAGTAGGCATGGCTACTCGTGTAGTACTTACATAAAAGATGCATTATTAAAACATGTTTATTTTACTGTGGACAAATATACAATGCATGTCTTGATAAATGTACATGTTTCGACCTTTGTGTGTGTTTTTGAGTGTGAGTAATATTGAACTACCACTTAAAGAATGTGAGACTATAAGCTTAAACACTAGTTTTAATTTCCTTTGTGTCTGTACGTGTGTGACATCGACTCTGCTAGCTGCATGTGCTCTATGTGTCACCGTTTCCATGCATGCACCACCACTGCGCCATATGCAGCTTGGATAAATTGCATCAGAATGACACCAGCCAATGTTGCTGCCCACAAACGGCATGCCTGATGTTCTGTGCCGTGTTTGCATCAATCTGAACGTGTCAATCCTGGGAAACTCCTGGGAATTGGCGAAAGATGATACCTTGTAAAATGCATTAAGACGGAAATGTGCATCATTGTTTCAAAGTTAAAGCCTATTATTCATTCATGTGGTCTCTTCTGACTAGCAGACAGGAATGATGAATGAATGTGACACTCCTTGCAGACCTTTGGTTTAGATATGTAAAATATTTAAGAAAGTACAAAGTTTGGGCGATTCGGGAGGGTAACGATGAAATTCAAACTGCAAAACAACTTAGTTCCAGCCTGAGAAGATGAAAGACATGATTAAAAGGACATAGACTCCTTATAAAATAGGCACATATGCTCTAGCACTTCAAGCTCACACCTGCTGGGCACTCAGATAGAGAGAGCATTATTAAAAGGCATAATTAATCAGCATATCACCACCTTTGGCACTGAGACGATTGATATTGCCAAATATGAAACGGGAATTATGGTGCTGTCTGCTTTTTCTCTCTCTTTCTGACTTCTGTCATCTCCAATTAGCACTGAAAAATGAAAATTATATCGGGATTTTTATGCAGGTCACATGCATTTATAAAAGCATACACTGGCTTGAAATTTCATGCAGGCAAAGCATGATGGGAGAGGATAATGAAGCACTGTCTGAATATCAGTATTTGCTCAGCATGGACATGTGTCTTTGTGAAGCAGAGAAGAAGTGCATTTGAGATTTATGCCCAGTGAAAATCTGCCTCTCGTCTAGATATCAAGAGCTAAAAAAAATCCCATAGCCGATTTTTACATATTCAAATATCCTTTCTTTTAATCTGAAGGCTTATTTCAAAATTCATTTCCTTGAATGCCTAGAAGCACTGGGCTGTAAACTCAGGAAAAGTAAATGGCTCAAGTTCTGTTTAACACTTGAATCCCCAAGACCCATTGACTAATTTGGCATTAACAATCAACTTTGCCACATTGGAATTTAATGGGCTGGCATCGATTTTGTGCTGCGTTTAACTCCTTCCCAGAGAATCAATTCAGAAACAGTGAGACGACAGCCGAGGCAATCTGAACAGCAGTGAACCAAAAGCTGGGGTCAGAAAAGATCTCTGCAGCATACGCGACAGCCTGGAGGCTGCGATTTCAAGTGTCTGCCTCTCATTACCCCCTACAGGTATGTGGTCATTTCTCATTGGCCAAAAATTTACTTCACAGAGCTGCTTTTCAGTCTTTGTCAAGTGAAATTATCTTAAATATCTTAATCAAATAATCTAATCTTAAACAATCCATGTCTTACATTAATCACATTTCATAGTCAGTATAATGCATTATTACGGAATGGTTATCGTATCCTGGTATTTTATCTTTAATCATACAAAGACATGCCATGATTATTATTTATTGATACCCATGTGCTTATGCCAAGGATCACAGTATATTATCATTGCATCTTAATATTAGATTAATATGCATTTCATGTACATATTATCACAAATGGTCAAGTCTGCTGCTATTAGCCCATTTGTACATAGAATTTTATTTTATGCATAATGTTATTCGGTTTTTCAATTTGGGAACATTTGAAATCACAAACAAGGTGCCAAATATCCTTTTTCGGTTTTGTTATTTATTTGTTTTCTGCCAAACATGTAAATAAAAATGTAACAAATCGTGCATATTAACACGCTGATTCAATTTTCACTTCCAAATTCGGTCACACTTTATAAGCGTCTGCAGACCAATTATCCAACTTTTAAACATGTATTGCGTGTGAGGAGCCTAAACTCTATGAGCGTAAAGCTTTGGCATTGATCCCGATAGAAGAAAAGTTGCCATATTCTAATTTAATATAACAGGAAAAAGAACTTCCTTAGTGATCAGACTGTGTTGTTCGTCTGCCAAGTGAGAATGCTAGAGCTCACTGGATTGATCCATATTGCAGAGCAGTTTATGAAGACATTGAAGAAGGTGTGTCAATAAGAAATCCTGGAAACATGACACACATCCCTGAAAGCATGCAGACTCACCATTTACACTCCAGAATGCAACACAAGACAGGGCTAATGAGAGAACAAGTGTCACACAACAAGTAATAGCATCCGTACCAATCGTGCTCCCTGCCATATGGCTTAAAAGGTTCTGGTCTGAGAATAACACTCAAAAGGAAGAGGAGGATGCTTCAGAAACATGCTGTAGGGAAAATAACTTCAAAATAAGACAGAAGCAAGGAAGCTCTCTGGGAAAAAAGAAGACTTTGGACAGAAATATTTTAAGAACAACTTTCATTGGATTACAAAGCTAATTCCTATAAATACCACATTCCCAAAGTTTTAGCCATTTAGTAGTACAACCACTAAGATTGTTCAATCTCTTTTTGGAGATGTAGCTCCAAGTCACAACAAGGCATCTTTCTGACTAAAGCTTTGTTATGCTATCAAGGATTTTTGTTCTAAGCATGTCCTTTAGTTAACGTCAATACAAAAAAAAAAAAAACTTCTATCCAACAATCCATTCATCCTGCCAGCCATCTATCTTCAAACTCTTTGACTGGTCAGAGACTTGCGGTTCATCTGGAGCAGACAGTGCCTCTTTGCTTATGTCCCTGCACACACTCACACACCCTATCCTACACTGCAAAAAGGGACAGAGAAAGCATGAAACGTAGGTGAGCAGTTGTGAAGTTTGTATTTATATATATATATATATATATGCAAAACGCAATTTAGTGGTGCCTGTCTGCCTAACATGTCCTTGGGTAGGAGCAGAAAGGTGCAATTCAAACCCAAAACCGGTAGAAATAAGGAAGCGGTGCCAAATATACAAACTATTAAACGATGGTCTAAACCTTAAGATTATACGGAGTCATTAGTAACTCTGGTCATTTCTTTGAATAAGGTGTAATGTGCTAATATGTATAGTCTGAGATCATGCCCCACAGGGGACTGGATTAAAAAATTAATAATTAATAGTCTACTGTAATACCCTGCAGCACCTACAGTGTTATTACATTACTTTCATAACAGTATTAATCCTTTAAGCTTCCTGCCTTTTCATGATATCTTATCACATTATACAGTAAAACATAATGTTATTCAAACATATTCTATATGCAGGAATCTACATGTACTGCAGGAATAAGGCAGACAATATCTATCTATCTATCTATCTATCTATCTATTACTTATCTATCATCTACACTATATAGACAAAAGTATTAGGACACACCTCTTAGTCATTGAATTCAGGTATTTCATTCAGACCCATTGCCACAGTTATATACAATCAAGCACCTAGCCATGCAGTCAGGTTTACAAACATTTGTGAAAGAATGGATCATTCTAAAGAACTCAGTGAATTCAAGTGTGGTACTGTCATAGGATGCCATCTTTGTAATAATTCAGTTCAGATAGAGTACTGTAAAGCACGCTGCCACTGGACTCTGGAGCAGTGGGAACATGTTCTGCAGAGTGACAAATCATGCTTCTCATTATGGCAGTTTAATGGACGAGTCTGGATTTGCAGATGTCAGAAGAATGTTACCTGCCTGACTGATGGTATGGGGTTGTTTTTCAGGGTTTGGGCTAGACCCCTTAGTTCCAGTGAAGGTAACTCGTAATGCTTCAGCAAACCACAACATTTTGGACAATTCTACACTTCCAACTTTATAGGAACAATTTTGGGAAGGCCCTTTTCTGTTGCAGCATGACTGTACCCCAGTGCACAAAGCAAGGTCCATAAAGACATGGTTGGGTGAGTTTAGTGTGGAAGATCTAGACTGGCCTGCACAGCCCTGACCTCAACCTCATCCAACACCTTTGGCATGAACTTGAATGGAGATTTGTGAGCCAGGTCTTCACGTCCAACATCAGTGCCTGACCTCACAAATGCTCTTCTGGATGAATGGGCAAAAATTCCCACAGACACATTCCAAAATCTTGGGGAAAGCCTCCCCAGAAGAGTGGCAACTGTTATAGCTGCAAGTGGTGGGGGGGCAACTCCATATTGATGCCTACAGATTTAAAATGGCATGTCATAAAATTCCCTTTAGGTGTAATGGCCAGGTGCCCCCATGGGGAATTTCTCTTCATACCTCCCCCTCTGTAGGTGAGAGCAAGCTGGCCACAAAGGGCAGCCACCCATAGCAGTGCCGAGGGAGCTGAGTGTTAAGGGCCTTGCTCAAGGAGCCACAGATGTGCTGAGGCCGGGCTCAAACCAGCAACCCTCCAAACACAGGCACAGAGGCTTAGTTCACTGAGCCACACGCTATTGGTTTTTGTAGATATCAGGGTTGTGTCCCTCAGTCTACCAGTTGTTCTCCGATTTTTTAGGCGCTGTTAGTAGCCTTGGATGTGTCTTGTGCATATCCCTGTGTTTAGATATAGCCCCTGTTAGTAGCCTTGGATGTGTCTTGTGCATATCCCTGTGTATAGATATAGCCCCTGTTAGTTGCCTTGGATGTGTCTTGTGCATATCCTTGTGTTTAGGTATAGCCCCTGTTAGTTGCCTTGGATGTGTCTTGTGCATATCCTTGTGTTTAGGTATAGCCCCATCTCCTTTTTATTTAACCCCTTGTGGTTTTTTTGTTTCCTGTTATTTTTGAGTTTTAATGAAGTCCCTTGTTTTGTTTAAGCCGCAATGTGGATCGTTCCCTTCATCCTTCCACCATGCCCATCCATAACACAATGTATTTCTGATTTTTATACTAGCAATATACATAAAAATGCCAGAATAATACTCTGATTAATTTTAAAAAGGCCAGCCAGTAGAAACATCTTGTTATTTTCCATGGTTCTAATTGCTATGCTTAGGTCATACATTCCTATGGATGTGTCACTAATAACCAACCCACTACTACTGTTAAAGTCTCATAAAATATTTTAAATATTTCCAGTATTTGACAATGCAAGCTCGCTCCCTTTCAGTAAAAATCAGATCAAGCAGAAAGAAAGAACAAACAATGAGGATGTCCATGGGCTCAAACCACACCTTTTTCATTTGTATCCCCTGGCCAGGGGACTGCAAAGGAATCCAGTCGGATTAGCGTCTGAATTTCACACCCCATTAATTAGCGTTTTTACAGAGGACAGGTTGTTAGTGGAAAAGCACGGGATCTCTGGACAAACACGAACATATTCAGGCAAATGGTATGCAGAAATATCTCACAGCAGCACTGTCTTCCCAGGGTCCCTCGGTAAGTCCAGTCTTTGGACTGAATTTGTTCCTGTGTCCAGCCTTCTCCTGAAAGAAGTTTTAGCTATTCCTTGATCAGTATATAGTTGTTGTCTTGTGATGTTGAAGGCAGTGTCAATGTACTAATTCATCTGATTAGCACTTCATATTCTGAAAATGCATATTCTGAAGATGTGGCATGAAGGAGAATCAGTTGCTTCATGTATAGGAATGACACTGTCAAATGGAAATGAAACCGTGCAATAGAGATGATATAGACTAGGCACGACATGTATCAGTGGTATCCTGTAAATGTTAAAGATGTAGAAGTATTTCAGTTTCAAATCTGGTTTAAATCTGATTTAAACAAATAATCCCATGAAGAATGTAAAGAATCTCAGTACAATGCTGTACAAATGAATGGGACTTTATTTTATATGTCACTCCAGAGCTCAATGGATCTCAGAACAAAAACTGGATTTGAGTCTGGAATAAGAGACATACTCAGTCTGGGTATTATTTTATTCAAAGTTCTCCACTATTAATAACCTTTGGCTGACAGTAAATTTAATGATTATTGTCGCTACAGTGGGTGTAGCATGGTGGTGCAGTAGTTAGCACTGTGGCCTCACACTTCTGGGACCGAGGTTCACATCTCCACCTGTGTTCCATGTTTGTGGAGTTTGTATGTTCTACCTGTGTCGTCGTGGGGTTTCTTCCGGGTACTCTGGTTTCCCCCCCACAGTCCAAAAACAGGCTAATTAGAGTTTCCAAATTGCCCATAGGTGTGAATGGTGTGTGAGTGTGCCCTGTGATAGGTTGGTGCCCCATCCTGGGTTGTTTCCTGCCTTGTGCCCGTAGCCTCTGGGATAGGTTACGTGACCCCCGAATGGGATAAACAGATACAGAAAATGGATGGATGGATGGATGGATACTACTATGGTATTGCTGACACAGGCTGGCAACTCTGGCCAAGTCACAAAGTAGAGAATTGGTTGTAGCCCCAAAGCCTTCTGAAATGACAATTTTTATAATATTCATACAATATGGTTCTGGATTCTTAGGTCCTAGGAATATAAAGAAAAATATATTAAATAAATTAATTAAAAATTTTGCATCATAAGACACAATATAGCCCCAGAGAGTGATAAAGGTTATTATGTGCCTATGAGTAGAGGCGAGGTTGGTACACGAGTCTGAAATTGTTTTTTTCTTACTTTAATTCTGTTGCCAAAAGCTGTTTTTGAGTGGTGGAGTTTCCGGTCAAAAAGCTTGACTTGTTTCACATTTAATATAAATGTCTTTACTTCACAGTGTTTTTTTCTGTTTTCCGCTTTGCTGCTTAGTACTGGTTTTCCCTGACAGGGATGTAAAAGTCCCTGCTGCGTATATATTGCTGACTGTCAGGCCTGCCTAGTATATTCCCTTGTAGTGCCTTAATTGGTAATTGCCCTGCCCTGATTGCCCTCATGTGTTGCACCTGCGTCCTGCCCTTTATATGTGAGGACTTTGGCCTGGGCTGGCAGGTTGAGTATTTGTTGTGTTTTGTTGCTTTAGCTGGTGTAGGTCTCGTCTCGTCTCGTCTCGTCTCGTCTCGTCTCGTCTCGTCTCGTCTCGTCCTGTCCTCCCTGTGTTGTCTTCAGGCAGCAGTGTCTGTGTCCTCCCTGTTCCCTTTATTGTACTCATTTACCTTATGTATCACCCAATAAACCATTTGGACTCTGCACATTCATCCTGCTTTGCTTTCACCTGTGCCGCCCCCCCCCCCCCCCCCCCCCCCCCCCCACCCCCCCCCCCCGGCCCCCCCACCGCCCCGACACGCG
>JAAGVU020000103.1:22528009-22545912 GCA_011763525.2 Mormyrus iriodes | reverse complement strand
TCTCGTCTCGTCTCGTCTCGTCTCGTCTCGTCTCGTCTCGTCTCGTCTCGTCTCGTCTCGTCTCGTCTCGTCTCGTCCTGTCCTCCCTGTATTGTCTTCAGGCAGCAGTGTCTGTGTCCTCCCTGTTCCCTTTATTGTACTCCTTTACCTTATGTATCCCCCAATAACCCATTTGGCCTCTCCACATTCATCCTGCTTTGCTTTCCCCTGTGCCGCCCCCCCCCGCCCCCCCCCCCCATGATGTGACACTGGCAAGAGACTTGTAAAAGTCAGCTGTTCCCCATGCTGATTTAAAAGAATCTATATTCCTCTCAAGGCTGTATAAATCATTGAGACTTTATATATATACTGCATCATTCATAGCAATGCAAGTGTTCATTGCTGTCATTGTCCTGAAAATGCACTAAAGAGGATTTGGCACATTAGTTATAAATTTAGTTCCAAAAGCTTACTGATATTTTGTTGGATGGCTAGAAGAATATTGCTTCTGTTCCCAACAAGGGTGTAAGTTTGGTATCAACATTGTTAGAGAACCTCAGGTCCCAACCCCCTGCCCCCTAAACACACACACACAGTCTCACACACATATGCAGACATACTCTCACACACACACATATGCAGACATACACTCACACACACTCTCACACACACATATGCAAACAAACACTCACACACACTCTCTCTCTCTCACACACACACACACACACGCACCCACACACTTAGTTCATATATTCCTATCATTGTTGGGATTCTCCATTCATTTCTATGGGCATAACCCTAATCATTACCCAACCCTAACCTTATCCATTAGTAACCAAACAAAATATAAGACTTTTGTGACATTTGGTGCCCACAACGTGATAAATTGAACCCCCCTCCACACACACACACTTCAGAATGGCTGTTCATTGAATACACAAAGATATTATTTGAGTGTTACATCAGAATTGCAACCCTGTCAACTAGACAATACATTTACCAAAAATGAGCTTACTCAGAAAATGTTTTCAAAATAAATATATCATACAAATGCACAATAATAAAAATATTTAAGTCAAAGTAAAACAAAAAATAGACAAAAGATGCAATAATGCATTATCTGGGAAAAGCAAAAAGAAAAACTTAAGGGCTTTTACAGAACAAAATCATAACACTTAGCTGTACAATTTGTGGCCAGCGAAGTGAATGTTTAATGTAAAAGTGAAGTAAGTTTTCTTGTCACTGTGTGCCTTGTGCTGTCAAACAATTAGCCACTGACACCGTGCCATGAGAAAAATTGAGCCAAACATAATGATTAGAAATTTTCACAGTGGGCACTTAAATCAAACATATTGGTGAGCACTCACTGCGCTCTTGTCTCAAGGGGCTGCACTCTCAGAGCCGATACAGGAAGTCAAACTGCGTGCAATCTTGCCCATTATTTAGTGTAGTAGTTTCCATCCCTCATCTCGTGAACACTGTGAACTTTAAAAAGGACAACAGCGAGCTACTGAAACAGACAAGGAAGAAAATTAAACGCTACTGGGCGGCACTCTTAATTTTGCTCAACAAATTTCAACAGTAAATGTTTTACCTTTAATTCTACTTTGATGATCTTAATGTGAGGAATCCAACCTCCAACCCTGGATGTGTGAGACATACACAGTGCGGCCCGCTCATCGCCATCATCATCACCATCGCCATCATCATGTTCTTCTTCTTTGTACAGCTTTTCTCCTCGGGTTGCTTTGGCAGTATGCTGAGTAGGTCAGAACAGACATGTATTTACCCTATATCACTGAGGCCTCCCCCCACCACACCGTCTTCAGCTGTAGTGATACTGATCCCCCCAAAGCTTCCAGTGCTGCCTCATGGTGAGAGGCCATATCCACCAGATGGAGGAATTTTTCTGAAGGCCATACCTCCCTGAGCATCATGTTCTGATCATATTGGGGATGTTTCTCTGCTTCGGTGATCCACAGAGCAATGTTTTCTGGATGTTGAGCTCCAGGTTTGTTGAGGAACTGCTCTGGCGTAAATAACCATGGACAATGAGGTAACCGAAGGACAATAGGTCTCAAGAACCGCACCTCACTGTTTCTAAGATACATGACCATGGACATGGCTGAGAGCAGCTCTGAGGCAGCCAGAGAAGCATGCTAGTACTTTGGCTCTGGACAGATAGTGATTGCACACTGCACATACATTTAAGCTGTATGACACTTTGATTGGACAGTAAGCGTATGAGGTTTGCCTACCTCCACTCTAGATTCAGGTTTGGATGATTTGGTCTGTAGGATTGTAAACAAAAGTTCCATGTTATTAGACAATACATGAATGGAAATTAAGTGTAACACAAACAGCAGTGAAACAGCAAAAACAGCATTCCAAAAGTCTTCAAATGTGTGTGTGCAGTGTTAATGCACATGGTAATGTTCAGGTTGATACACCTTTCAAATCAAATCACTTTTATTGTCACATCATTAGAATGAGTGAACTAGTGAGTGAAAGTCTAGGGTTGTGAGGTCCTATCAGCAGTGCAGTACATTAAATAGATGCACACTGTGCATAAAACAATTGGACAACATTATACATTCTACATATGTACAAAGGAAACAGCATAAAACACAATACAATGCAACATAGATATAATACACCATAGAACGGACAGGCAGACTGCAGGTGTAGTACAATATAGTGCAGAGTGTAGGAGCTCATGACACAGCAGCCATCCTCGGCGCCATCTTGGCTTGCTCAAGTATCAAATTGGCAGGTACTTGGCTCAGTTGGCTCACTTCCTTAATGTTAAATGGCATGTACATGCATGGGGGTGGGGGTACACTCTACTCCTAATAGCCAGATAAAACGTACAATGTTACAGAATAAAAATATGAACTAGTCAAAGTAAAAGAGGACAGAAGGCTAGTGTGGAGATGAGAGCAGAGCAGGAGTGGGGGGCTCAAAGACTAGGGGACCGGCAGCAGGTTGGCCAGCCGAGGAGGCAGGAAGAGCGCGGGAAAGCAATTGCCATGAAAAAAAGGGGGGAAGCCCAGTTTGGCCCATCATCACAGGCAGGCAGGTTCAAAGCCTTTGCTAGCCATCAGAGCATGGTTTGAGAAATTCATATACTTCTCCAGAAGCCAAAAAAAGTAAGGCAAGCCACAGAGGATGAGTGTTCACAGTCTCTCACCACCCCCTTCTTGTTCATTATAATCATCGTAGAGCAGGGCTTACGTTTGATTGTGAAAGTTTTACTTTTTTTTGTCGCAATGTATAAAAAGTGTGTTAATTAAGAAGCTTACCCTCAAAGCTGGAGTACTGTCAAAAGCTGTAATGTCATCACAAACTCCAAATGAACCGCTATCCTTTTGATATTAAAGTGCTGTGTAATACAGCAAGAGCTACTGTTTTAATTTAACAAGGGAAAAAAGAGAAAGGAAATCCATGTTTTATTGTCGCCTGGTGTAATGGGAGGCAATAAAAGTTTGTTTCTAAAGTCATGAGCTGAACTGGAGGCTTAAGACATAGTGCTGATTGGGTTAGACAAAACATAACACAGTTTTGCTTTGCTTTATAAAATAACGTTCCTACCATCACACCCTTGTTTTTTATGGGTTTAATAATGCTGAAAAAATGTTCATCTGTGCTCAGGCTTTGGCAAAAGCAAACAGGTTTGTTTTAGGCTCGCACTGAGGAGAGAACAGACGCGAAGACATAATTACACAGAGCCTCCTAAAAAAAAGCCCACACACTCATTTTAACACAAGCAGACAAAAAACACAAACGCTCTGCCACAAAGAACCGAAATACATACAGAAAATGGGCGAGCACAGGGGCCTCATCAGTGATGCGGCTACACGTACCTATCAGGGAGCCTGTTAAAGTCAGAGACAATCTGTATTTTGGCAAATACACAATGTTTTAGGATGTCATAGGACTGTCTACCATGTTGGCGTGTGTGGATGCGGCTTTGTAGTTTTTGTAAACCTGCTGAATGTGACACGCAGGGCTATTTGGAGGTTCTTTGTGATATTAACCAATGGCAACCAGTTAACGGAGGGTCACTGAGGGAGACGGCCGCCCTTAACAGCTTAACGAGCTGTTTATATTGTCAACATTGTAAGTTTGCTTGGTTGTGTAGATAAAAAAGAAATCTTCCTCTTAAACTGTTTTTTTGTACATTTTATTAAATGCTGATACAAATACAGCCAACGGCTGCCAGTTCTGTGGGCACATCAGTGCTCTGTAGTACTATCACAGGAGATGGAACAGGAGATCACAGCAAAGCGGCACGCAGGCCTTACACTTTAGAGATGGGGCTGCTATGTCTACAATGTCATGGTGCCATCTTCACATATACCTCTATTACTAGTTACAGATTATGCATTGTATAATCAAGTACTGTGGTATGGATTGATGTATTTATTTTATGAGACTGATAGCTGTACATATTTGACTTGATATTCCTCCACTTGTAACATGAAAAATACCTTCCTATAGGTTTACTAGTACATCTCAGAGACAATGTAAACCCACCTTGCAAAAGTGCATTAAGGAAATTCACTACCATTTCCTCATCTCCACACCTGCCTGCAGGAAAGCAGTGGGTATCCTACCAAGTCAAACAAGAAGCCTCGCTGCCAACCTTCCCCCATGGAAACAATGTCTCACCTAACAATGGTTCCTCCTTATCTCACCTGAAACAGCTGCCTACCTGCTTCCTACTTATCTTATGATTAAAGCCACTAACATTTTGCTATAATTCACTACAGCATGATTTTGTTAAATAAATGAACAAAGTGTCCTATAGTTATGGTGAAATATAAATATCAGTGCGGCTTTCCTTCTGTTAACATGCTGTCCAGTAGCCTAATGGGAACAGTTCTGGTCTGTCAGGCTGCTAGCACAGAACCAATTATTTCTGAATTAATAACAACAGACACACATTTTCTTCAAATACGTGAATGGAACCAAGACAAGCTGTAAATGCTGTTTGTGTGTACCATTACAGAGCTCACAAGCCAAGCTGTAAGCTGGGAGGCTTGAAGGTCCGGCTGTGGCAGCACGGTCTCCAGGAATCTGCCACCAGCTCAAAAGACTGTGCGCTATCCACTGAGGGCTTGAGTTCAAGGCTGTCATGCAAAACTATCCAATGTCCTCTAATCTCTGGCCTCACAACCATCATCTCCCTACTGTCATTGCATTTTGTGATGCAAAGGAAGAACATGCAGAGATGAACGAGGCTAGCTGTACATATAAGCCGTCCTGTTGACAGTGAAGAGCTTCTCAGTGCTAGAGCATTATCAGCAACAGAATTGTATCTGTCCAGAAAAGCTTCTAAAAGGCCCTTTCTATGTCGTTCATGACTTGTATTCATGTATGTAATATATTTAATTAAAGCTTGAATATGTCTTAATATACTCTCAGCCAGCCAACAGACAGTCTATTTAAAGAACAGATTGAGCATGTGATTGAGCACTAATCTATGAGCAAGATTCTTAGTTGCCAGAGCTGTCTCTAAAATGTCATTCGGCTTTGTCATCAACACGTTTTCTATTGACACTGTGGCTCACTGCAGAGAGTCTCTCCGGAGACACTTAAGTGCCAGAGGTTTTTAATCTAAGATGAGGCTGCTGTGTGATCACTCACTGTATTTTTGCACACACTCCTTGTCAGCAGTACCTATAGGTAAGTCACAGAGTTAGGAAAAGCCTTTATCCTTATCTTTACCCAGCAAGCACTGCAACACTTAAAAGGGAGAGGTAACATCATCTGGAAGCAGATGAGATAGAGCAGTTATCTGAGAGGCCATGTCATTACCATTTATTTATTTACTGCTGTTGGGTTACCTGGCATAAATCATGTAGCAATGCTAGCTGAATTAGCTTTTGTAAGCCACAGATCTGTCTGTCACATTTAATTTCAATGACAATAGTGATGAAAGAGTCTTAGTTTCGGAGAGTGTCCACATTATGAAAAGTATTTTGACCGGAATCTTTATCTGAGCATAATAAGTGCCAGATATAAGCAGTTATTTGTAATTTTAATTGCTACTTTTGGATGCACTCGTTGTCTTAAGCCCCTCAAGGAGGAGATTAACAAGGTAAAATAATTTAGTTCCCATAAAATTTGTTTCTTGAGAAAAACATTACTGTCTATCAGATGTTAGCATTAATTCACAAATGGGATAAAGGCATATCTTTAAACTGATACACAATTTATAATTTTAAATATTTAATTTAGCCACACAAGCCCGTTAAGTTGCTCTGCTTATCTTTTAAAACAGGTTCATTTTTAAACTGAATAACAGGAATAGTGCAATTATGTCACTGAAACTGACTCACTTGGAAATGCATATCCATTTTAAAGGGCAATCCTTTTTATGGGGTATTCCATATATTTGGCAGATCAAGAGTCAGGCTCACTTTCAATCAATCGGTTCTTGATCTGGCAGTTCACCGGCAGGAATCAGAGGTCACGCTCTTATGGATTACGCCTGGAAGTTAATGAGAAAGCTTTTCTCCTTTAATAAGAGTGGTGTTTCCCGGCATAGTCAACCGTACAGAGATGGTCAGGGGCGTTGGGAGCACACACTGAAAGAAAATGAGAGCAGTGAGAGTGGTTTCTGGGTGCTCATGGGAAAGAGGTCATTAATGAAGGCTCCCAGGAGTAATCTAGAGATAAGGCCATTCCCATGATCAGCGTTAGCCACTATTTGGGTTCCCTATCAAATTTGTTTTATCAGGACTCATCAGGAATTAGGATAGTTCTTAGTGTAATGGAATATCCACTAATTCCACAAACAGGAGCTCATTCCCCAGAACCTGTAGGAAACCTCCCGACAGCACGTCTAAACTGGCATTCAGAGGTCTTCTGTATGTCTTCTTGAAAAGTAACACATAGTTCCTTTCCTTCTGCATTGCACCCTGATTAGCTTTTTAATGGCTGAGTTGTTACCCCCCCAGGCTGGTAGGTGTGTGTCTCCACACTGTGTAGCATTGGGCACACTGCCCCCTAATGGCTGGCAGCTCCCTTGCACCTCTAAGGTACCTCTACTTCTTGACTTCTTGGCATTTAAATTCTGTCAGAACCATATGAAAAGACATTCCTCCCAAGTGCTTTATTGTTTTCACATAAAGGTAAGACAGCTTTGTTTCCTTTTCATATTTTATATTTCCAAGATAAGGACACGTTTATCTCCCTTGTACCTTAATCTTGAGCTTTCTTTTAATACATCACCTCATTTTCCCCAGGTTGATGTGAAAGACAAGATCATTTTTTTTAGAAAATAAAAATGCAAATTTGTGTACAGGCACCACATTAAAATTTGATCTCTTGAAAAATATGTCATAGGGTTAATAATGAAACCACAATACTGCATTCTTTTCATGAGGACTAATATGATGTAATATGCATTGTTCTGTGCAGAACATACAAATAAGTGTGCTTATCAAAATCTGGCTTTTGAAATATATGTGTTCGTAAACCTTTTACAAAAAGCTGTGCTGTGCATACGCCTGCCGGGGAATCCTCTAAGCTGTGTACCCAATTTTACTTTTAAAAGCTAATCGTAAGTGTTTTGTATGCATGACATTTGCAAATGAAAAAATCTCTTGCTGTACTGGTGGATTCTACGTGTACAACAATTCAGTTTCTCTTTATATGTATCAATATGTTGTTAGTGGTGTATTGAAGGCTCTCTTGAGCACCTGTTCGCAGTGACGCTTCTGTACTTCAAGTGACGCTTCTGAAGATACCGTCAGTAAGAAAAAGCACAGTGAAATCAGAAACACATGGACACGCTGTGTAGAGTCTCCATGCATGTTCGCCACACTTCGGGAATGTTATTACTTATTGACAGCTGTAGTCTACACTTATCTGCCGCTTCAGAAACATCTTCCACCTTTCTCATTTTAGACATTTTGACACCATGCTGAAACAACTTAGAGATGATGTAGATGGGAATCATGGTTCCTTTCAGTGAATCAATTCTGAGGTCGATCTATTAAAATATTCCTTCAGAACAGGCACATAGCCAGGTAGCAAAATTCCCCCAGTGGAGCTGCAGGAGGTGGCTGGTGAGAGGTAGGTCTGGGCATCCCTGCTTAGACTGCTGCCCCTGTGACCTGACCCCAGATAAGCAGCGGAAAATGGATGGATGAATGGATGGATGGATAACAAGGTTTGAATCAGCACCTTTATAATGACAAGCACAGAGGATTAGCTTGCTGAGTCACACACTGCCCCTGGCCTCATGGCTAGATGGCTGGAAGTCTTGAGTTTGAAAATGAGAAAAAAGCGGACCATTGTGGTGATGCTGGATGATGAAAACTGTGATTGGTCAAAAAAGTGCAAGCCCCTCCTTTGCTGACCCAAGGACACATCAAACTCAGCAAAATTGGGATGTTCATGAATTCAAGGCTGGAAGGTGTGTTCAGGGGATGGACAATGAAACTAAAACACTGGCCACTGGTGTTTGAGGTTTCACACCTATATATGCACAGTCTAGTGGCCAATCTTCACTGATTGCACATTCTGTCAGTAAGTGTAGAGTATGAAGTTTGAATTAGCAGAGTAATAGCACAGCTGTACATAAAATATCGCAATCCACACAACTTTGGAACATAAGGATGCTCTATGTTCCACCTGCCTAGAAAATAACAGATATGAGGCATTTAAGCTAATTTCACAAATTGCTTACAGATTTCATAAGTGCCAAAATGCATGACATGTGTAGGCTTACCCATGTCCTTTGACCAAAAGCTGAAATTTAGGATGCCCTTTTTCCACCTGCAGAGAAAAATAATGGACATGTTGGCTTATACCATTATTTACAGTTTCACTAGTGTCAGTGGGCCCTGTACGTGCTTGTGATTTTGTGTAAGTATATCACACATTGGAATGAAGTTTCAAAGTATTGAACGCTTTTTAGTAATAACCGTTCGTTAAATTCCTTGTTGTTCCATTTGGGACTTTTATTTTGAAACGTCGCTGGCTGTCAACAGCAAAATGAGCGCGTCAATTCACAACAGCAGCTGGATTATTTCGTATTTTCACAATTTATTGGATGTACTAATTGACCAGCCAATGTGTGTATGTGATTCCACATGTATAAATGAATTTGTTAGTGTGGGGTTTGCCTGTGTTTGTAATGTTTTAATAGACTGGTTCCATAGAGGAGATCTTTGAATATCGAACCCACTCCGGTGGCGGACCCTCGTCATTGCCGAACCTGTAGGGTCTTTACTGTAATCGGCGAGGGCTGAGGACTGTATCTGGGGGAAAACCACCTGGATCGTTCGCCTGCGCGATGGGATCCCAGATTAGTGCACTTTCCGAGTGTAGTCCATTCAGATCCAGCGCGCTAAATGCAGATCTGATAAATACTGTATATCCCATGGCCCTCCTTATAACACATAATCTTTGACTGACACCACGTAAAGATATCCAATGGGTATAATAATCTGGATAATAACATCACTAATTGCATCGTGCCCAGTCTATGATTAACACAAATACACATCGTGCATGGATACACTCACATATGCATTTAAACCAATACTATTTCAGACTTATTAAATATGTATGTAGACACGAAGCATTATCTTCCCTCGTTCAATATTTATTAAGGTTTCAGACTAGTAATGGTTGAAAGTGGAATCATGCTGGTAACATTGTCAACTAAAATACATGTTGATAGATGTAACTATTTCTTTCCACATATGCCTCAAGTAATATAAGTTGTATTAAAAACAGAAGAGCGTGGTTATAAAACCAATAGAGACAATATATTTGAAGTGCACTGGAGAAGATACCTCATGCAGACGTAAGTTAAGTGTATGAAAATGCATATTTCTATGGAATGCTGTGTTTGTGCATCGTGTTGACGCACGATGAGAGATGTTAGGAGCAAGAGCGCCCTCTGCTGCTAGATCTTCAGCCGGCAGTATCCTTGTGATTATTCGTTAGTTTTTTTCAATCTTAGTCTACAGTAGGCTTGAAATAATCATAGATGTTTTACGTTTGGATCAAAAATAAAATATGCTTCACAAAAAGGTATTCTGAGCAATTTTGGCTTCCTCCACAATGATATGGAGAATCTTAAGATACAGGAACCTGGGGTGAGTACCTTGTAAGTGACGATGTGTATTATATAAAGGATATTTATTACATTCACTTTATTTTTCTTAACATAAAAATATGACAATATTCTCAGAATGCATAACTATTTCCTTAGCTGTTTCTATTATGCAAATTTTATTTTCATCGAATGCATCGGGAGCTTATACATGAACAGACAATAACTGGGTTGATTTCTGGTAGCTGTATTTATATGGGTTTATTACACTTATGGTTTATCATAATGGGTACCACTAAAGAAACCACTGGGCAATTTGTAAAAACAGTCTGGGATTCACAGCATAACATAAACCCAATATAAATGTGCTTTCTTTGCAGATTCTTGTTCCTCCTGTCACTGTTTTTATAGTTTGTGGTGACTAGTGACACTTGATCCTTATTTCTGTACTCAGTATGGTGTTTGCTTTCCACTCCATTGTCTTTGTTTTCCATTGACCCTGAATCACAGCTAAATTAAGATTAAGAAGGACTTGACCAGGGAGAAATTCTGTGATGCATACACGTCTGCGATGCATACACGTCTGCGATGCATACACGTCTGTGACGAATATACATATACTGCCAATCATGCAAAGTACAAAGATAGTGCACATAGTGCAAACAAAGTAAACTCAATCAAACAGATTTTAAAAGTACACAGCACACAAATAAATGAAATATTATGAAAAACAGAATATGAAAATAATAAATATTTTGGTACGAATGATAATTATATGCAAAAAATTACGTGCAATTACAACAGAACGCACCAATTTGTATTGTAACAAAACAGGAAGCTTCCTGATGTGTTATGGCTGTGGATGGCCTGTGAGTTGAGATATTTTTTTAATTGGATTGTATACAGTCCTGTAAGTTTTAAAATTAAGGTTTGTAGAATTTGTGTGACAGAAGTTAGTTCTTGTGACCCACAACTCGTAAGTGCCGTTAATCTCTATCTCCCTGTATTGGTTTATCGCAGAAATGTCACATAGTCATAAGAAATCACACACACATGTGGCAGAGACAAACGCCATTTCCAGTAAAAGGACAACACGCAGAGATTTATGTGTGTCAACCCAAAAATGATTTACAAACACATTGTAGTAAGTGACTATCTTATAAAAAAAGAAAACAATCCAAAATGTCTTTCAAGTCTCTGGACTAATAATGGCAGTTTGATTTAATGTTTTATTGCATGCCTAGTTGGTTTGTTTGCTCCAGAAAAGGTCAGAGGGGACTCAGGAAAGCATTATGTATGCTTCCGTGTTTGGACACTGAGCCAGACAGCTGGATCTGCCAGCGACCTTAATGCTGTCCACTGTGTTCCTGTGACTCACCTCAGTTAATCCTGGGCAAGAAGAGATGCATTGTGGGTATCTGTTCCTGTCCTTGTGTTTGCTTAATTCTCGTGTCACGCAATACGGGCTTTCCCTGATACTAATATTCCTCTGTTGGCAAATGAGTGAGACCTGTTTCTTATTTTTCCCCCCTATGTCAGTGTGTGAACTGATAACCACACACACAGTAAAGTGACAAAATAATAATTAATGCCTGGATATGAGCACTTAAATATACAAGAAATGTGCTTTTACTTCTCTCAAAAATATGTGTTTAGAATCCTCCATGCAACTAATAACTCCAAGTCGACGGCTATTTATTTATTTATTTATTTTTTTCCAATAAGCATGCTCAAGCAAGATCTTTTCTGTTTGCAGAAGGGCCCTGTGAGGCTGCAGGTGATTGGCCAGATGGAGTGACCCCACAATTGGGAACTAGTGCAAGCACAGGAATCTCACAGCACGGAGATAGCTTCACCATTGACTGCTTTCATAACCCTCCTTCCCCATTACAGCTCTCCGCCTGAGACGTTGTTTTCTTTCAGTGGTGTAATTACATGGCGCTTTATTTTCCCCGCTTCTCACTTATCGGAGTTCCATCTCCGACAGACGCAGCTCAAATTGAATTCCTCTCTTCAATAATAAACCCCATTAAAGTCCTCTAGAAAGGCTCCAAAGAGTACACAGTACATGCTTTATAGTCTTTGGGGACAATAATTGTACTCCAGGTGTAGAGTCTAGAATGTTTGAAAGCAGACACTTTGAAAGGTAGTTAAACCCCTCACTAACTTTCAATGCACAATGTACACTGCCTGTCAAATCAACCTGTTCCATTTTGCTCAGTTTCTTGTCAACCCAGGTCTCTGAAGAGTTCACACAAAGCTGGACCAGTTTATCAGTCTGGAGTCATTCATCATGGGTTTCTACTTTCCCTGCCTAAGAAGGCAGGAAAAACATCTGGATGTTTCCAGAGGGTGGTTCCTGTGTTTTGTGGTATCCACTAACAAATACCAACTCAGTGATGCACAGCTGTGAGAATTACGTTAGAATGACCAGTACGTGCACTGGTGTACTATTGTACTAATACTAGTGTACTATTCTTCACCATAGTCCATAATAAAAAAAATCAAAATTTTCAGTAAACCAATATACTTGATTGATAGATTGATTGATTGATTGATTGATTGATTGATTGATTGATTGGTTGGTTGATTGGTTGGTTGCTTAATTCAAACATGCAGGTCATCCACAGGATCAATAAACAAAAGAGTGTAAAATAGCACAGCCTTTGTAACAGTGCTTGATTGCTTGAGAGAAGAATAAAAAATTATCTGAGATTCTCTCCCAGAAACGCTATTTTCTGCATGGAAACTGTGACTCTGTCAAGGCTGAGTGCTCTGTAAAATGATTTAATTGGCTCCAAGCTTTATTGCAGGGGATTATGGAGATTGGTAATACACAAAATGCAAAGATGCCAGCTAAATGTGGCAGAAATAAATGTGTATGTGTGTGTACCAATGCTGATGCGGTGATGTAATTGAAAGGGGCAGTGAATAAACGCAAAGGCCAGTGCACTCACATTATTAAACAGGGACAATTAAGTTAATAAGAGCTGATATTTTGATGGTCATGGCCAGAGAAAAGTTGTTTAAATTTATCAAATGTTTAGAAAAGTTTAGGGTCAATGTATAATCTCTGCCCTCTTTCCAAATTATTCTGCACTGTAATTCACACTTGCAGTCCCTGAAATCGAAGATCGATCCACCAATGAGAAAAAACACTCAGCATCTAAAGCAGGCGTGACCAATCTCATCCGCAAAAGGCTGGTGTGTGTGCAGGTTTTTGCTGCAACTCCCTAATTATATTACTAATTAGAGGGCTGATTGGCTGAAGAGTCCTCACACCTGGGTTTGAACAGCTGACCTAAGGGTTATCCCAAAAACCTGCATATATACCGGCCCTTTGCGGATAAGATTGGCCACCCCTGATCTAAAGAATTAAAGTTAAAAGTTAAAAACTGAAGCTAGTGTTCCCATAACTTAAAAAAAAGATCATAGTCATATGTTCAGTTACAGTTTAATTTGGAAACACTAACATTTCCTAGATAGGTTTGCAATAATTTATTAGCATTTTATATGTATATATTTTGAATTCCTTTTGCCAAAAGAATGATAGGAAAACAAGCATCAGACCAATGTTATTAACATTATTATATAACATTATTAATATTTGTGCATCATCAGAACCTCATTTCAAGCCAAATGATGGCATTTGATGATAAATGAATGTGTCATACATAGTAGCATTGGTTTATGTCAATACCTATAGACAGATCTTTCACATTTCACTCATAAAGCTCACTGCATGCTTTGTTTAAATTCTAACAATGGGGTTCTTTAAGGGTGAATAGCTCAAATACCCTGGCTAAGCATACTCCTCACCATGCCTTTGTCCAGTACAAATTACATTTTTAACCTTTGATGCAGCTGGGTATTTTTATCATGGCTAAGGACTTCACTGAAGGGCACGACAGGAGGCCCTTTCTGTGTGCTGAGCTGGTATCTTTCAGTTTGTGAGCCTGTGCCTTTAAAATGATTGCTGAACTCTGCAGCCAGGAACAAGAAGTATATAACTCCGGTTTATAAAAATCTATAACTTTTTTGGTGTCCTCCTTCCCCCACACCTCAGATCTACATGTTCTCAGCTTCTTTTCATAGAGTACCCCTTAATGTTTTATTTTCCACCCAAGGTCCAAAGATGCAAACATGATTGAAATATTCTGTTTGTGTATTTGTGTATCTACATAGTTGTTGTTTTTCACCGGCAGTGAAGCTCACCCATCATGCCATATCTTAATTATGTTCAAATGAAGCTGGAAAAAGCATACACTTACAACTTTTATGTTACATTCAAGGTCATGTATTACTGTAGTGCCAGAGCTGCTAACTGTTCTTGCAACCTAATTTGCATTTCCCATCATCCAGGGCGACACCCCATTTTGCTTAATGTAATACAAATAGTTCACCACTGTGGGGGCATGTAGTTAAACAAGAACAGGGTAGCAACAGAGCTTGCTGCCTCAGGTGTGCGGATCTTGGAAGCTGTTTGGTAAGATGTTACTTTAATGTCAAAATTCAGTATTAAATGTATTGATGTGATATAATTAGGTAAATGGCATACCTTGAGGTAGCCATAAATGCATAGTACTCCAATATAACTCAAATTACGATAAAAAGAAAGTGGGTGAATACAAAACTGTATTATCTGTAGTATTGAATATTACAATACTAAATAAACTTTGCTTTTAAACTAAGCTTAATCTGAAGCTACCTGAAATCATATAAATGGTGTGTGCATCTGCCTGTCCATGCTCGGAACTGGTCAGAAAGAGACCGCCAAATTTGCACGAAAGCTGACCCTACGGATTGGCGCTGCGTGTCGTTTTCTGTACTGTGACAGTGTTATTTTCATTTTCACTTTTATTGTTAATACAAGAATAAGAACAATGTTACTTAAGTCTCAGTTTTAGTTTCTAGTTTGCAGGAAATCCACATGCATGAATCAAGCTGTTGACCAGGAAGATTGTATCTTCCAGCGCCATTTCTTGGCTGTTCAGTCACTGTCATCCATTGTGTCCCTAACAGATGTTATGATGCCATCCTTTCAGGGGCTGGGCCATTCATGAATTAACTCAACAACTCCAGTGCAAATCAGGAAGTGGAACTGGAGTTGGGACTGAAAGAAGAAACCCACAGGAAGCAGAATCGGAAATGAACTGGAATTTCATGACGCTGAATGCAGTGAAATTGTCTGCAGTTCCATTTCTCGTGGGTTTCTCTTATTTTTTTTCTATTCCAGCATCTAATAAAATGTTCAAGGTACCTTTCACATAGAACAATAGTTAATTAAATTAAATAAAAATGAACGTGAAGAAATGGAGGAATGATGAATAAGCATTCATAAAACCGAGACACCTGTAGAAATCTATGCCATGATGTATATTTAAATATATTATTTATTTCATTAAACGATTACTTGAATAGAAATTTGACTAGAAAGTGAAGAAAATGTGTCTGGCCTTGCTTGCTCCGGTATTATGCCTCAAACCGTAAAATAATGAGTAATTTTAACTGATTCATTAATGTCCTTTTATTGATTATATTGTTTCTTCCATATATTTTCACTCTTGCATCAAATCATTACCTGTTCAAATTCCATAAGATTAATCAGGTCTAAATATCTTGCCAGTAACATTGAAAATGCATTGTACAGATACAGATGAGGCAGGAATTGGACTAAAATATAGGGGGGGGAGCATGGCTGCAGGATGGGACCAGTTATTCATATTCATTTTTTCATCGTGTTCCAAAATGTGTATATATCAATTTATTTATGCAGGACTCCCCCTTGGTGTCCTTATATCAATTTGATTTCATGTCACAAAAGGCATAATCACATTTCATGTCAGCAATCATTTCCTTGTTCAACACCGACCCATAATACGCTCATATTTTATGTATGAATTTACTTACTTATTGTGAAGGCAGCTTCCTGTTTTTCTGTTTTTGTTTGCCTCGTATTAGCCCCAATTTACCTGTCCCTATCTGAAAGGAAAGACTGGCAAATTAACCTGGTTTTGCTGGTGCGTCACTCAATTCCGCTCACCCCCAGAACTGCACACGTTCTTGCACTAAGACACCTATAGGCTCTTGTTGAAAACCAAAATGATCACTAACAATTACAACTTCATTCCCACCCTGAAAATGAGACCTGCTCTGTCTCATTCTAAAGGTCCCCATTTTTCATTCACAATGAGACAGAGACCTTTCACTGGATAATTTATACATAACAATTTTATGAATATAAAGCAGTACAGGGTGTGAGTAACTTCAGGCCATACATGTTTTCCTTATTTTTATTGTCGGCTTTGTTTCACTGAGCCTGTGAGATTCCAGGTTCTCAGAAATGAACTTCCCCAGCTGGGGCTGCCACTTCACTACAGAGGGCCCTTACCCCCAAGCACACAACAGCAGTGGGAGAGAGGCCACTGATTTTGCCACATTCACTTTATGATTTGACACATTTGCTGAGAGGGGCTTATCCAGTTTGTTTGCAGAAGGAGTATGAATTACAGAATCCGAGGGTGGGACCACCACATTGATAGATATGGCAGTACTCCAAGCAGTTTATCTCAATAAATACCCATTTGTGAGTCCTCACCTTGCATGATATTTTCAGCATCTTCTGGTTCATTTTAAATCCTTGACTTTCTATTTAATTTAGAATTTTTCTTTTTTTTGCTTGTCACATATGGGCAAACTGCAGCAGCACATTTAGCTCAGAAGCTATCGCTCACCCCATTCTTTCTGCAGGAAGGAGGGAGCGGTGTGGAGCTGGACAGTGGTACTGACGTGTTGAGGTACAGGGTTCTGAGCGAGAGTGAGAAGCAGAGAGCATCTCTCGGAGGCGGCGATGGAGCGAGAGCAGTACCCAGCACCGGAGACGGAATTGCTCTCTCCCCACACGGAGAGAACAGACCATGTGCCCAGCCAAGCGGCACCATGCATTTTCCCAGCCCATATTGTTTGGAGATGGCAGCTTCACCCCAGTGCGTTCAGCAAATAAAGATCAAATACCTGCTGTGAATAATGTTTTAAAACCTGGGTTTCTAGTGGGATCCCATTATAAGTCCATATTCTCTGCCACATCATGCCCTCCTGTCACACTCCACTGAAGACATTGTTGCCGCTTTCTTACAAACAAAAATAATCACTTCTGTTCTGCTTGCCATTTTCTCTCTCAAAGGCTTTTTAGTGTTTCTCTGTGTTAGTTCCCCTTAACACTATCCTATCACCATCCCTCACCTCTGAGTCTCCTGCACTTGCGTTGGCAATGACTAATATGTTATCCCCAATTTTTCTCGGGACTAATCAGGAACTTCGTGCATACGAATGTGTGGCCCAGTGTAGACCCAGTTTGAAATAAAGTATAAATAACTGCAATAGTAAATCTATCTAAATCTGTAAATAATAAATGAAAAAGGACCTGATTGACAGAACAAAGATTGAAGTGTTTTGACTCAGGCCACCCTAAGGGCTTAAACTAGGAAAATTCATCTTTTAATGGTCCCCCCTGGGCCGTCTGAACTAAAAAAAGAAATGAAAACAACAAATCTTCAGGCAAATTCTTCAGCCATTGTTTTGCCTCATTGTTTTAACCCTAATTCTCTTAATCCTGCTGTTGCTTATGTGGCTTTGTCCATCTTGTCTGGAAACACATGCGAATGATATTTGGATAAATGAAAGTTGCATTTATATAGTGCTTTTCGTGACACCCAAAACACTTTACAGAAGCAATGGGGAGCCACTTCAACCACCTCCACCGTGTAGTTCCCACCTGGATGATGCGATGGCAGCCATTCTGCGCCATTACGCTCACCACACAGTAGCTAAGGTGGTGAAGGGGCAG
>JAAGVU020000103.1:22511266-22522872 GCA_011763525.2 Mormyrus iriodes | reverse complement strand
AGATTGAGCTCCTTAAATAGTTGTGCTGCTCTTTTAAAGTTAAAGATGAAAAGTTCTCAGAGTCAAGGTGCCCAAGCTGTAAAACTATTAATATGCTCGTCATGTGAGTCTGATGGATCATTCTCCACCCATATCATGGAAATAAGCAACCAATAGCCAAGGGTTATGAATCAGGCACTGTTCATGTTCATGCAGTAACACCAACACTGACAGTTACGGAGGTAGTATCTAGGGCTCCTCTTCAGGATGCGATGGGAATTATAGCAGAAAGTGGTGTTCAATGTTCTACAGGGGGTGGAGACAAAAGAAGGTAAATAAATGCAGATCAGGTATTAAAGCAGGATGAAATGATTCATAAAAAAACAAGTGTCATAACCAAGCAATTAATAAGCCTCTCTCGATGTGGGTTTAATGGTGTAGAAGATTTATCAAGCATTAAGAGCTTAACACTTCCAAACTGGGGCAGCACTAATTGCCAGTTAGTAAGGCACTCTGCTGTCACCAACTTGTTTTTCCCCTTAAATGGCATCTTAAATGACACTTAAGTTTGTTTTAGCTTGTGCAATCAATTGGCTGCCTTGGCCCCATTTATGTCTCCTGTGCACTCTCTATAAATGTCTCTTTCTGTCAAGAGATAAGTGCAGTCAGAGAGAAGCAATTTGATTTGTGATATCACGTTTGATATAATAATTATTTTCATATTAATTATTTTTATCTTTTCTTTTCAGTCTTCAAGACAAAACAAGATGAATTATGGATATCTTTATTCTCTTACCTTTCTCAGCTAAGTGACTGAATTGTCAATCATTTGGTGTGAAATAGTCTTTATATGGACTTGCACACTGTTGTGGAGGTACAGGGTTTCTTATAAAAGGAAAGTGGATCAGTCCTTGTCTTCCAAAAGAGACCTTATGCAAGTGAAATGATTTATTGAATGGGAGGTGCTTAAGAAATTAAATGACTCACACGTTTTGAGAAACCTCATAGTTGCATGTGCAATAGATCTGTGGGATTCAGAGCATAGGCAGAATATTTATATTAAATCTTCGACTGGACCAAGATGAATTAATGAAAATTTTGCTCTATGTGACAACAGGACCATATTGGACGTCAAGACTGGAAGCATTGCAGACCTGAATTTTTGGCAAAAGAAATGTTTTGTAATGTGTGAGACAATATGTGCTGCCTGTGAAGATGTTGAATTGATTGAATCTGGTATGTTTTGTTACCCTGGGCCCAAAACAAGCACTCCTAACATCAGAAAAAGAGGAGAAACCGGAAATGAATGTGGATGGTTAAACAAGCTAGCACTGAACTGATTTCCTGCATGTCAGATTCCATCCGCCTCGCCATGCCCTGCTCCGTCTCCAGGTTCCATCCATCTCGTCGTGCCCTGCTCCGTCTCCAGAATCCATCCATCTCGCCGTTACCTGCTCTGTCTCCAGGTTCCATCCCTCTTGCGGTGCCCTGCTCCATCTCCAGGTTCCATCCGCCTCGCCATAGCCTGCTCCGTCTCGTTTCCATCCATCTCACTGTACCCTGCTCCGTCTTCAGGTTCCATCCATCTCGCCGTACCCTGCTTCGTCTCCAGGTTCCATCCGCCTCGCCGTGCCCTGCTCCGTCTCCAGGTTCCATCCACCTCGCCGTACCCTGCTCCGTCTCCAGGTTCCATCCATCTCACCGTACCCTGCTCTGTCTCCAGGTTCCATCCGTCTCGCCGTGCCCTGCTCCGTCTCCAGGTTCCATCCATCTCGTCGTGCCCTACTCCGTCTCCAGGTTCCATCCGTTTCGCCGTGCCCTGCTCTGTCTCCACTTTCCATCCGCCTTGCCGTACCCTGCTCTGTCTTCCATGGACCAGACTCAGAAACTTAAGAGGCAATTTTCAGTCTCAAATAAAGCCAGCATGTACTCCCCCGTTATTTTGTGAGATTACTTTCTTTGCATGTTTCATTTGAAACATATTTTGCTCTGCATACAGGAGAAAAATGCACATTAAAATAAAAACAGGATGGAAATAGAAAGCCAATAGAATGCAAATCCTAGAGAAGATGTTCAAAAGCATCCTCTGCTTTACAGAAAAGGGTGACATCCTATTCATTCTTGGGGGATGACTCATAAATAGAGAAAAACCTTGAAATCAGTAGAAGGGGAAGAGGTGTTGCACCAGCCAGACAGAGAGAAAGGAAGGCAGGAACCAGTCAGCAGCCATCCGAGAGGAGTGCTGATTTCCTGGGGAATATGAGTGCCACACTGCAAAAGACAGGATGTCGCTTTGCGAAATAAAGGATGGGGGAGTGACAGAGATGGTGGAAGGAGAGAAAGCAGGAGAGAGGAGGAGACAAAGGCTACATACATTCCACGTACTCAAGGCACACAGCTGTGATGAAAACGTGCAGCTCGAAACCTTACATTTACCTCAGCGAGTACCACGGTAATTTCTCGAAGCTGCCATCTCTGCCCAGTTTCTGACAAGCCAGCCACGGCACATGGAGGACAGTCAGCGACATCTGAACTCACTCTACAGAATGCCAAAATTAAATTACTCCCCTATGAGAAGGACCCAGCCCCATCGAACCGCAGCAGCGATGAAACCAAGCACAGTGAGAGAGATTATCACACTTGGGTGCTGCCATTTAAAAAGACCAGAAAATGATGATGATTCAAAACAAAAGGTTGAACGCTGGGGAAATAGGTACTTCTCACCCCACAACACAGCGCATTACACACAGAAAGATGACCATCTGTGTGTCAGGGAGCTGCAGCTTGGCTCTGATTGCGGCATAACAGAGATCCAGGCAGCCATTATGTGCTCATTTTTTGCCAAGATCAGTTTAATTCAATTTAGAGATAGCCAGGATGACTCCCTGATATGCATTTGATAACTGCGTCAAGCCTGAAGAATACCCAGGCAAAAAATAAATAATTTCTAAGGATATTCCTTCCTATGGATCCTGGTAAGAGAATCTACTGATCCTGAAACTCACTATATAAAACCTGGAAGTATTAAAGAAATCAGACAAACATATAAAGACAAGTATGCATGTTTCTTACAAAGTATGCATCTTACAAAGCACAAATACTGTCTGATAAATGTTCTATAACTGGTCTTGGAAAAAGAGAGAGAGAAAGCCTTGTTTCCAAGCCAGATAGAGCACGTGCGTACTCTGTGGTGGGGTGTGGAGGAGCGGGCTGCCACACGGCAGTACAGAAGCACAGAACAGCAGGGTAGTTCAAATGATGGAACATTATGGCTCAAAACAGGAATGTAAAACAGAGACAAGTGCTCTCTGAGAAAGTGTGTTTTTAACACACAAATTAACTCAAAGCACCTAGCATGTGTTCAATACCTCTGGGCAGGTACATGCCCGATATTCCATACCACTCCCAAATTTTCCTAACAGAGCCCATATAAACCTTATAATCAGGGTCAGCTGGGTTTCATTACCCGGGGCTGGTGATCAATCGCTACAGAGGCACAGCCGATCTGCCCCCTGCTGGCTCACAACCATTAAACTGAAAAGGAACAGGAGGAACACAGGTCTTTAAAAACATAATTTACTTCAAAGAAAGAGAGTTTGCAGTACAAAGGTTTTCTTGCATTAAAAATGCTATTTTGACAAAACAATCTAGAGATTTCATTAAAACCAGGGCCCAAGGAGTGGCTCTGTAGCAGGGGCGTGCCCAATGAACCAGCTAGGCTGTGACTCCGGGCCCCTGCTGGGTCATCGGCTAGTTGCCATGTATAGCGAACTGTTCCATTGGCTGTAATTTATTCCCATGAACAAAAAAGGTGTCTGCAAATAGAATAACATTTCTGAATCCAGGTTCGCACAGTCAGGTTTGAGCTCTTCAGCCTTGAAACAAAAATCACAGGGATCAGCTGATTTCTCGACAGGGGCTGACAGCAAAGGAGGACTTAGGACTAAGGGAGAGAGAGGCGAGTGTAAAAACAAATGATAATTAGAGGAAAGCCACAAAATGTCAGTTCCACTAGCTTAAAATTCTCACCCCCCCCAAATCCAATCTGGATTTTTAATTCCCTGTGGCCCAAATGCCAATTTTCTGCTATGCTAGCACTCTTTCTCAGGAATTGCTTATGTTAATAATGCAGATAAAATAACCGGGCAATTAAGCAATTAAACTGTTCAGAATTTGATTTAAAATATATGCATTTTTCTGCTTCCTCAACCAAAACACGGAATAAGCATAAAGAAATGCCAGGTCTTGACTCGTCTCAATCCCGTGAGATGTTGAACCATACATAATTCTTAGGTCATCTGTAAAATGATTAAGTTTTACAGTAGAAAAAAATTTGCTAAGGCGCCAATCATACAGTGTTTGGGAGGCGGAGAGGGAGTCAGCAGAAGGGGCAGCAGTTCAGCGATGAGGAAATGCAGTGGCACTGAGTGAAATTAGGGGTGCGGCCCGGGAGTCTTGGGTCAGACGTTACCCTACAAGAGACCATCAAGTAACAAGCGGTTTGCTGCATGTTTGTCACATCGTTAATGTACGTAAAAGTGTTGTTGATTCTTCCGTATGCCCGATTTATCATGTCGCCAAGAGCTTCTATTTTACCGAGCAAGAGCCTTATATCAAATGTTGTGTGAATGTGCCCTGTGATGGGTTGGTGCCCCATCCTGGGTTGTTCCCTGTCTTGCGCCCATAGGTCTCAGAATAGGCTCTGAAACCCCTTGACCCTGAATTGGACACGCGATTTCAGAAAATGGATGGATGGATGGATGGATGGATGGATGGAGCCTTATATCAGGCGGAATGAGATGGGAAAGGCCACAAACCAGATCCACTTAAATGGTAGGATAATGCAAACAGCAGGATGGTTCAGCACAGACAGGTTTCTTCTGTATAGTTGTCTTGTGGGAAACAGTTTAGTTCTTCAGTGGGACAGTAGTATTTTATTACTTTGTTGCTTAGCCAACTAATTTTTTTGTAAATGGTTATCTAGCCTGGAGCAACTGAAGGTATTTACATGTATTCAAACTTACTTAGTTTAAGAGGATCAACCCAGCTAATTTCTGGTTTAGATGATTAACTGTAACATGAGCACCACAGAGATCTGTAAATGGGTGTATGTGTCACAAGACATACTTAACAAAGGGGAGACACATGTGCCCAGTAAACACAGGTAAATAAAAAGAAGCATCTTCTGTCTCAGTAAAGATACACCGGCTGGCCAAAAAAACTAACCGTTTGTAAATCAACAAGTACTTATGAGCCAATGATTGGATCATTATTACAGCTCAGCAATGTTATGCAGCAATAAAGTGAAGTCAGCCGAGTACCTGAATCTACTGAATGGCCAGGTTATCCCATCAATGGATGTTTTTCTCTCCTAACGGAATGGGCGTATTCCTGGATGATAATGCCAAGATTCATCGGACTCGAATGAGGAATCATTTTCACACATGAATTGGCCCCCACACAGTCTTGACCTTAATCCCAATGAAAGTTTTTGAGATGTGCTGAAGAAGACCTTATGGAGTGTTTCAACTCATCTATCATCAATACAATATCTCAACGAGAAAAGAATGCAAATCTGGATGAAAAAAATGTTGAGATGTTACAAAAGTACGTGGAAATAATGCCATGACGAATGTGCACCATAATCAAAGCTAAATGCGGTCCAACAAAATATTTAAGTGTGCGACTTTTTTTGGCCAGGCAGTGTATATGTCTGAAGTTTGCATGTTCTCCCTGTGTCATCGTGGGGTTTCCTCTAGGTACTCTGGTTTCCCCCCACAGTTGAAAAATATGCTAAGAAGAGTGAGTGAATGATGAGTGTATGCCCTGCCCTGGGTTGGCACCCCTTGCACCTGTAGCTTCTGAGATAGGCTCCAGACCCCTGCAACCCTGCATAGGACAAGCAGGGACAGAAAATGGATGTATAGACATAAGTATTTGAAGAGTGTTAACTTCAAATTCTGTATGGGCTGAGAGTGGAATGAGGATGGGATGGAAGACCAGCCTGGATCAGCTGCATAGCAAACCTGTTTATTCTGCACAGTTTGGCATCAAACCTGTCAAACTGCCAACTGGCTATAGAGGCAGCAGATCCCTATTAAAAGCTAAACGTATGGCTGCCTTAAGAGTTCCTCACCTTCTGCTTCCTCCGGGTCTCTCTTTCTGTTGCGACTTTCCTGTGAGCTGTCTGCTCTCGGGAGAACAGCTGTGAGACAAGTTGTTAGCTGCTCATTACAGGCACACATGGCAAAGAGTCTTGGCAGTGACTGCAGCCTCCCAGAGCATACCAGCAAAAATGCACACAGCACATGCTCCTCCACCATAACTCAAAGCATCTCATCAGAGGTCAAAGGTCATATTTGCTATTATCCTTGAGCATTTCCTTATGTTGCCCATGGATTGCTAGAATCCAAATGCTCATAAATTGAAAAACGAGCCACTGTAAGCTCCTTGCTTCCTGCTTACCAGGGACAGGTGCACTTGCATCACATCAATTTCTGTTGCCTTCACATGCATTTGGCAGAATACACTAGAGAAGGCAAGACGGCCTCATTTAACCCAGCCTGACAAATGTTCCCTAATCAAACAATGGGTTTCTCAGGTAGACAATAATTGAGGGGAACCCACTGGGGGTTTCAATTCACAGCAGCCTGTCAAACTGTACCCTCATGGCTCTTCCAGCTCCAAACCTCAGTTGGGAGCAGGTAGATGCATGTATCATCATTACAGCCTTTGTTTCGCTGGCGGACCCCTTGGGAAAAGTGTCCACCTTCACCGTACCACCCACCCTCACCCTTGATCTGGCAGGATCTTCTCTGAATCAGCATGCCTCAGCTAGAAATTAGTGTCGCTCAAAAAATTTACTTAATTCAGGTTGCTGTTATCTTCTGAATCTTACTATATGCCAGCTCAAACACATTTACCCAGTTAGCGAATGTTAATAGACATGACACAGCACAGCCACGTTTCAGTCATTTCTCTGGTGTGTCTCTTTCAGTTATGCCTAGTGCCTGGAAAGCCTTCTGCCCTGGCCCAAGAAGCAGTCTTTAGTAGAGCCGGTTGCTGACATGTTCAAAAGGCCTCAGTCTTACCCATGTGTCTCCTTTTCATCTTCTCCTTAGAATAAAGCTGAGGACATTCTGCCCATTCATAGATTAATGCATGTTGCCATATCTCTTCTCTTTCCCACTGATAAAGGCCCTTTTCATGGTTTCTTTAAAATGACTCTCTCTGGCTGCTCAGCATTAGCCAGACCCTTTTCATCAAGCTCGGCAGGTGTGGACATTTATTCTAAAATAATTTTCCTTCCGCTTAACTTTGACCAAATATAAATCAGTCTATTAAATGAACCCAGCGAGATATTCTCTCTCTAAATACCACAGGAACAATTTAGCAAGGGTCCAGTGACTTATTATTAAACCACTGTGCAAATTGCATTACTATGCTTCCAGTGTGTCCTTTCAGGGAAAGTGATGGTGACTAAAAGCACAATTTTTTCCAGTACAGTCAAGTAAAAGATATAGATCTGTTTAAATTGTACATTAAGATGCAGATAAGACTGGAGGAAAAATCTAATAGAAAATTCATCTAAAGCTTAAGTGATATGATAGCTGGTCTGTGTTTTTTATTCATATCCTGAGGTTTGAAAGTAGTGTAATTGCCTCATCTGAAGCTTATTTTAGGATGGTGATATACTATTTAGCAAAGTGGACCTGATATCACAACGCAAAAAGAGAGGAAATTCTGTTCCCATAAGAAAGATACTTGTTTAAAAAAAAAAAACGTTTTTGCCAACTGAGTGAGATCAGCATCTGTAAAGAAAATCCATAAACAGCATATTAATTAGTGTGCTAGCTATAATGAGTATGTTTCTATAGTGATTTAACAAGGGACTCCAGTCACTTAAAGCGTGGCTGTAAATCAAATAGGACCACGATAGGCTCAGACCTTCTCCCATTACTTCTGTGAGTGAGCTTTGGCGGACCTGAAGGGGCTGCTGTCAAACGGAGGGAGGAAGCAGGCAGCCAGAGCCAGTGAAAAGCTGCAAAGGGCAACACTCATCATGCAGTTCACTCAGAACCAGGGGGTGGCATAAGGGGGATGAGCATTCCAAGCAGCAGGGTTCTCCTGAAACGCCGAGCTGGCTCTCCTTTCATTTTCCTCTTTTGCTTTCGGTGGGGAGAAACTCACATAACATTTCGTTCCATAAATAACACTTCAGGCCCAGATGTGGCCCTGGTGGAAATGGACCGGCGTGTGCATCGGAGCTCCTGCGTATGTGTGTGTGCTGCTGCTGGCAGGTTAGCTTTTCACCTGACACCTAGTCACAACAAAACATGATTAACAGCAATTTTAAAAAGAGTTTATGACTGCACCTTCGCACGTGAGGAGTGGAGTACAGAGGGGAGTCTGGATAACCAGGATCACAAGCCGCTTTTGACTGTCTAGTTATGTCACATTTCTAAATGGAAGGAGGAACCAGAGCAGTATGTGGCTCGGTGGATTAGGATGCTGTGTGCATCTGTGTGCTGTGTGAACTGGGATTAATAATCAATCGGTCCTGGACATTGGAGTCCCCCATGACTACTTTTGCAAGAGTAATACATTTTGCTGAACAGAGAGGTGCCCCACGATAAATTTTGCGGGCCCACTTAATATTCATTAGCCAACCAGGAAAATGTCCGGTATGCCAGATAGCCAATCCAGCCCTAGCTTTTTATCCATCCATTTTTTGTAACCACTTATCCTATTCAGGGTTGTGGGGGGTGTGGAGCCTATCCTAGAGGATACAGGCGCAAGGCAGGGAACAACTCAGGATGCTATGTCAACCCATTACAGGGCATATTCATACATGCACACCTACCGGCAATTTGGTATCTCCAATTTACCTCAGCATGTTTATGGACTGTGGGGGGCAACCGGAGTACCTAGAGAAAACCCCACAACAACACAGATAGAATATGCAAATTCTGCATGCATGGAACCATGGCGGAGACTCAAACGGTGGTCTCAGAGTTGTGAAGCAACAGTACAAATCACTGTGACACCGTGCCGCCCCAGAAAATAAATTAATGATAATTAAAATGAGATTACTGATATATCATTGTGTTATTTATTTGCCTTTCTGTCCTCTGACAGAAAATGATAAGGAAAAAAAGAAAGAAAAAAACGCCAAACCTAAACTAGTGTGGGTGCATGTTTGTCACATCGTTAACGTACGTAAAAGTGTTGTTGATTCTTCCGTATGCCCGATTTATCATGTCGCCAAGAGCTTCTATTTTACTGAGCAAGAGCCTTATATCAAATAGCTTGTACCGATTCTGGTGTAAACTGGCTCCATGATCAAGACATATAGCACACAGTGTTGCTTGTTAATGAATAAAGCAGGGTGCTACTTTCGATTTGTCAAATCAAAAAACCAGAAGCAAATAGCATAAGCTGTGCCTAGATGTTTGCAACATCCCCCTGTGTAAAATAAAGCCCCTGGTCTCTTTTGGTAAGCGCTGGTGATGAAGGGCCACAATGTGGAGAAGGTGGACAAGGAATGACTTTTTTTTTAAGGCTAATATACTTTAGAAAGAAATATACTTTTGGAAATATTTCCCTTCCTTACTACAGTTGACTACTAGAATGTCCTTAACAGAATTTTAAAAATCACAAGGAAATAAGAAAAACAAACAAACATCAGAAACCTTCCTTGGATTTACTGAGGAGAAGCGGCCACAGTCCTTGGCCTGCTTGGAGCTGTCTGGTCAGCTGACCACCCCGGGCCTTTAGCTAACTCTGTAGCTTTCTTCACTAATTCCAGCCAATGGGCTTCTTTTATCCACAGGCCAGCTGCGGCGGTAGTTAGCCCCCACCAAAGTGCTTGACACTTTAATGGTAAATTGACGCCGTATGTGCAGAAATGGCGCTTCCTTGGAATTCATTCACCCATATGTCCTTTTCATACCTCTGAGGGCTGAATGACGAATGGCTGCCATTCTCCTGTTGCTGTTCCCCGCGAGCAAGTGCAGAGGGGTGGAAGGACCTGCAGGAAGTCCAGGCCACCTTTACAAGACGCCGGCTTCAGTGGGAGCAGAGGAACGCTTTGCCTTTACATCATCTTCCTCTCTTTCATCTCGGTTATTGATCTCTCGGTGGTAACAAGACATTGCCTCAGTGCAAGGCTTTGTGAAAACAAGCTCTTTGATCTGACATAGACAGAAATTAAACAAAAAGCCTGTCAAGCATTTATAATGTAGCTTTGCCAGATTTTGCGTGACATTTGCTCAGCATGTCATGTAAATTGAATTAAATGAGAGGAAAGTAGCAAGACTTTGGAAACTCTACCATGACATATATATTTTTTTTCTTTTTTGAAGTATGTAACCCTGCATTTTGATTATGGTTTCACTGTGAATCACTAATAAAGCCAAGTAGCAGTATAATTTACTAGGCTTGATGAAATAGATTTATTATTATTATGATTATTATTATTGTTATTATTAATTATTATTATTATTATTATTATTATTATTGTTATTATATGAGGAACAAAGCGACAGGGGGTAGGGAGAATTAACAATATAGGAGTCATTCTTTTATTTAAATGAAGCATTCCATTAACTCTCTTTTGAGCCAAAAGCAGCCAGTAAGACCATCTAAGATGACTTTGAGGTGGTAAATTTGTGTCCCTGTCAGCTTGTCCCTGCAAACACACAGCCCTTTATCCTGATAGGGGCTCTCCTGGGGAAATAAAAGCAAAGATCTGCTCTCCTGTGCACGACAAGTCCTGTTCTGTTTACTGGTGACAAATAAAGGTGAGAACTATTGCTGAAATGTCCCTTTCCCTACTCAAAATGTATGTTTCTGAAACCCCCTGAATTCTCCTTAGTCATTCCAAAAATCCAGGAATCACTGAAAGAAGGAATGTGGATTTGACATGCATGCATATTTTGAAATTGCAGGGCAATCAAATGGATAGATGCTTTTCTGAATTTTGTCAAAATTCTCACGCCAAAAATTGTCTCACTGCGGCTTGCAGTGTCTATGAGCAAATGCTGTGAATTGCATCTTCTGATTGATGGGAGATTACAGTTAGAGTCAACTACTCCTTTCAGATTTAAGACTCCAAACTGTGAAAAAAAGCAAAAACTTTAGCTCAGTGGCTGGCAGCTCGCAAGAATTGCAGTGCATGGCATTCTCGGCACTTCAGCAATGAATTAGATATGAGCGAGTTATGAGACTCGTGTCTTTAAGGCTTTTAATACATACAGGAGCAACGTCACTGTTATTTTGATTAGGAACATAACTGTCTTTGTATCGCGCTGTCTGAAGACAAGAATGAAAACATAACATTGTCTGGGATATATTCTAAAGAGATCCTAATTGTCACACCATCAAAGAAATAACCACAGGGAAGAACCATATTTACATCCAGCTAGTCAAGTATATACTATGTATATAAGCAATAGATGGTTATGATGTCTTTTTCAGCAAATTTTGTTTCCATATATATATATATATATATATATATATGCGCTTAGGGTCATTGTTCATTTGGAAGAACCATTTGCATCCAAGCTTTAACTTCTTGGCTGATGCCTTGAGATGTTGCTTCAATATTTCTACATATTGTTCTTTCC
>JAAGVU020000103.1:22475244-22488002 GCA_011763525.2 Mormyrus iriodes | reverse complement strand
GTAGCCCTACGATGAACCCTTTCTAAGGCAGCAATGTCCTTTTTAAGGAAAGGTGACCAAACCTGCACACAATATTCCAGGTGGGGTCTTACCAAGGAATTGTATAGTCTTAGCATCACCTCCCTTGACTTAAACTCCACACACCTGGAGATGTTTCTCCTGTAGTTTCCTCAAAGAACTCAAGTAGATTTGTTAACCAGGATCTACCTCTTCTAAATCCATGTTGGCTATCCCTCAGAATGTTATTTTAATCCAGGTAATCTACCATTTTCACTTACTTATTTATCGATTATTATCTTCCATTTCTTTTCCAGTTATGCAAGTTAAACTAATTGGCCTACAGCTTGATGGATTACTTCTATCCCCTTTTTTGAATATGGGCGTTATATTAGCATGCTTCCAATCAGAAGGTACCACGCCAGCGGATAACAATTTCTGAAACAACAAAGTTAAAGGTCAGTAAATAATATCCCTCATCTCCTTTAAAACTATAGGTAAGATGCCATCAGGGCCCTGCACTTTATATATTTTGGGCTTCGCTAGGCTTTGCAGCACATCAGCTTCAGTTATACATATATATTAGTCATCAACGAAGCCGGATTAGGAATTTTGTGGAGAATTTCCTGGGTTCCTGACGCATCTCTAGCCTGAGGTGGAAGCTCCCATTAAATCATTTAGGGTGCCAGTGCAGAGTCGTATTGCGTATCAGCAGTCCATTAACCAGTGACAGATGTGAATAAATTCGGTTGTAACAGTTCTGCCCTTGTCCAGAAATGGTTCCATGACCTTTGTGACAACATTTTCAGAAAGTCGTTCTCCCGTAGGATGACTAGGATCTTTTCCTAAGTAAAGACTAGTGTCGCACATATCTCCAAATCAGGTGCAATCCAAAACCTAATGCCAAATTTATCAGACTTTGTAGTACTGCAAGAAAGGACAATGGACCTTGATTGGAAATAGCTGCTTGTCAACAGTAATACATTGTCCTGATTTGTAACTCAAAATACATTCACGAATAAAACATTGCAGGATGTCCGAGATTGCTGCAAATCTTTTCCACGTTCTGCACTGGTGTCCTTGTTATCAAAGCACAAATGCATAATTTGCATAATTGCTTGATAGCGGTCACGGGGCATCATACAGATTTTTGATTGCTGGGACCAGTAATACAGACCAGGCATCAAGCACTGCACCAACTGGTCTTGTTGTTGCTAAACAGAAGAGATATAAACGGCATCAGATGATAGACAGGAAGGGTCCAGCTTGGGTGTTTTCTATGGCCTTCATGGACCGTGCAGTCCCTGATGGTTATCAGCATCTCTGTCGATCAAACATGGATAGCTCTGCAGTTGGCTTGTGATTCTGTGCTGTAGGAAGACATGTACAAATGTCATTCGGAATGATTTGTATATAATGAACAGCAAAAAGCATAATCACAAGAACTTGGCATGATACCTTGGCGTGTTCGGTAGGCCCTGCTGTCTCGCTGAAGGAAACCCATGTAGCTGGTTCACTAGCAGGAAGACGTCCAATATCTTCCTTTACCCAAACAGTGCCATCTTTTGTCTTCATGCTTGGTGCAGCTGTGTTGTGCTTTGAGTTACCATACATTTCTTTCTTGTTCTCTTTATCTGATGTACCATCCTCGTCGTTATCTGTTGACAGTGCAGAGTGCACTTCCGTGTCCGTTTCTCCATCTTGAACAACAAAAGTAAATTCTTCACCACCATCAGAGTAGCAATCATTCATCTCATTCAGGATAGCCAAAGCTTCCAAAGAGGTGCACCTCTTGTTTGTCATTGTGGTGTCTGTTTGCTGCATAGGATGACAAGAAGAAATTAACTGCATCTGTGTGTCTACTTTTATCCTGTCACATCAGAAATGGTACCTTAGTGTTTGCTATGTATTCTTAGTCTTTAGTGTTTGCTGTGTCCCTTAGTTCTGTGTTCATTTATGTTTCTGCTTCCACCTTGTTCCTGCACCTCCCTTGATTGGTTAGTTGATTATGAGTTACAGCTGTCCCTTGCTTTCACTGGTTTTCTGTATGTATTTAAGTTCCCGCCTTAGTTCGTTTCCCCAGTGGCTCATTGTATTAGAATGTGTGTTATGCTGTTCTCTTGCCCACTTACGCTCTCTGTGTTGCTCTTTTCCCTGGTTGTTTCTATTTGATATTTTTATAGGTGATTATTTCTTGTTTCCCCCATTTGCTTTTGTAGTTTACCAATGTGTTCAATTTCCCTAATAAACCCCTCTGTTGCCATGGAGCCTCAAAGTGGATTGTTACCTCCTTGCTGTGCCGTGACACATGTGGATATAGTTCCTTAAAAACAAAATCAACCTGTCTCTTTCGAAGTACAAAAATTACTTCTTATTGAAAAGAATACCTGAAAATGAAAATGGGCAAAGCTCACATGCTGTTTCCAAAGGACTTTAACTTAAATATGGTGCCAAAACATAAATTTAGAATATTTTTATGTGAGGAACATAGAGGGATGAGACGGGTCTTTGGTCCTAGTTACTCTGGTCCTACATATCCTGGTGTAAATGTCCTGCAGAGATGATAGGTCTGATCTTGTGCACAGATCCACTGCCCAGATCACTCTCTGTAGACCTTTAATGTTTTGGACACAGCTGTTACCAAACCAGGAGGTGATGTTCTAAGTCAAGACACTTTCCATAGCAAGAGTAGAAAGTCCTTAGGATCACCGGAGAGACCCAAAACTTCCTCAGCGGTCTCAGGTGGTAGTGACGCTGCCTTGCCTTTTTGGACAGGACTTGAGTATGTACTGTCCATGTCAGATTCTTGGAGATGTGAGCGCCAAATTATTTGAAGTTGCTCGTCTTCTGCACTGGAGTGTAGGACCATTACTATGTACTTTGTTTTGGCAAATGTGCCTTCAGAGTCTGTTGATGTGAAGAAATTTGGATACGAACCACTTCTCAAAATACCTGGCTATTTTGAAACAAGAATGAATTTATATTGCCAGTTTGAGCAAAAATATCAAGGGTACTGTGTATTGCATTGCGGCTGACAATCTTGGCGCCCACTGCTTAAGTTGACCTTTTGAGAGTTTTTCAGGGTCTGATGCTTGCAGATTCTTTTTGGTTCGTTTTCTGAATTTAAGTCAATGGAAGTACGGTCTGGCATATTCATTCTGCGGATGAAGGAGGCTCATGCACAGGACATCCCAGCTTTACCAGGGAACCCTTCTTTGCTGAATTGACATGGTGTCAGGAGCAGTGCACACTGTCTGCTAAGCAGCATTATTTCCACTTTGTGTCTAGCTACCTACCTGATGTTACTCATGACTTATTTAAAGGTATTGTTCACTATTGTACTCTTTCTTAAAAAGATCAAATCACATTGACCGAATTGAATGACTCAATCAAAAATGTTCCATTTAAATGAGAAAACCATCAGTCCTCATTCAGTCCCACTTAATTTTGCTACCCGTAGGAATACAGGTGGAAATGCACGTGAAAATTGGGCACTTAAGATTTTTGCCATTTATCATTGGATAAAAGATACCAGTAAGTGAACCCGAATGGCTGGTAATCATGGACATTGTAGAACTTGTCTCTCCTGTTCATACAGATGAGTCCATTTGCTATTTGAACTGCAAAATATCTGAACACGTCTATCTATCTGCCAAATCTATCAGGTTTCAAATCACCCATCTTTCTGATAGAGGCCAGACACCCCTGTTGTTTCAAATACGCATTCTCCTTTGACTTGACACTTGTGTCAGTCTGAGCAGCACTCTGTGCCATCATTTGCTTGATATCATTTAGCAGTCTATTCATATCTTCATAGGCCATAGTTGTAACTGTTGGGTTTGATTGTCTTATCTCTGGATCCCTCTGCTCCCTGTACTCTTGGTTTATATCCTGCTGAGCCTCCACCCTTTGACTAACAATCTCTCTTGAAATGTCCTACTTTGCCACAGTTGTGACAAGCATCCCTACTAATGGTTTTATGCTTACCCTCATTTGTGATTACTGGCAAAACCTTTCTCTTATGGCTGAGACTGCTTTGCGTTGTCTCTTACCAGCTACTAAGCAGACTTCCAATATCTGCAAAGGTCAAGTGACCCTCTTTCTATTTCTGATTCGACGCTAGCTTTGTGGCATCATTTACTGAAAATATTTTTTGCATTACTAATGCCAGGAATGCAGCATCATTCCTCTGTGGTTGTGGAATTACAGAATTTCTAGCATAAAATTAAACAGATGATTCATATAGGCCATAGGCTTTTTACCCTTCTCTGGCTTAGTGCCCTGTATCTGCCTCTAGTGAGGCTGTGGACTGCCAGTCAGGTTCAGCAGTGCTGTCTGTCTCTGCTGAGCAGTTGCCCATTCTCCATCAACAGCCATTTTGAGATTTGATATGTGTAGTTAACAACACACACATTGATTCATTCATTTGATGTATGGAAAGGACTAATGTAATAACAACGGAAGATGGTTAATGGCTTATTTATGAGTTCCCAGGAATGCAGGGGGCAGGGGGGGGTCTCTGAATTAGTTTAACCAAAGAACAAGTCGTATACAAAGCAGACTGATAACTATAATACATGGTTACATTCCTCTAAACGTTTCCTAATTCTCCTATGATAGACATGAGAATGATGGATATTTAGATATCTTATATATATATATATATATAATTGTTCACGTAAGGAAGATAGAATAAGCAAAAAATATGTGACATACCTTTATAAGGGTACAAAATTAAGATCATTTATAGGAACACACAGGCATAAAATCTAGATATTTTATACTAACAAATAGTAAACACAAGACACACGCAACAGGCAAATGTTAAAACAGGTACTCCTCTCTTGGAGGTGCTGTGTGTAAGGAAGGAGGGGGGGTTCATGTTGGATTCTTAAAACACCAGCACTCTTTGATTCACCCTTATCAGTTCCTAAATGTGCATCCCCCCTAGACTAGACCACAAAGGGGATCTCTGAATCAAGGCCCAGGTTGTTATTTCTAGGTTTCTCAATCTCTGAGCCATAAAACTTGTATTCTGGTCTTCTTTTGCTTTGTAATTTGAATCACTTTGTATTTGTGTGATCCTATAAGGGTGTGGCCAATTCAATTCAAATTCCAATTCAGGAGTGGAATGGGGCACAATTCATAAATTAGGAACAACAGTGGGGCCTAATGAGCTAACCAATCAAACTTGCTATGTCTTTAGTCACATCCTTTACATTTGGAAAGTGAATCACCCTTTTTACAAGCAGGAATGGCAGAGAATTGTGCAACTCAACTGAAGACGGCATTTGAGCGTTTGAGACAGCACTGTTCAAAAAGCCAAGTTGGCTGTCCAAATGCTGTTTTGTGGGCAGACATGAACTCCTTGGACCATGTCAGTAATGAACAATTCATAGGGAAATACAGGTTGGCCTCGGGTGAAATAATGAGCCTCCTTAGTCTGATGTAGGGTAAATTGAAATGAAGAACACACTGGAATTTTGCCCTCAGTCCACTGTTTCTATGCCACCGTCGGATACTTGCAGACCGTTAGTGATGCACATGGCCTCAGCATGGCTGCTGTGTCCAAATCTGTACATGCATTGATCACATTTCTGTTGCACTGTCAGCACAGCTATACTGTATACAAGTTCCAGCAGGAGGGGGTACCTTGTGTGTCACTACAATTGGTTTTCATGCCATTGTAGGCATTTAGGTACAAAACGTTTTATGTTTCTCCAGTCTATTTAAACTTTTGATAGTACTGCTTTGAGAATTACAGAGAACAATATAATACTTGTATAAACCAAAGGCTATACTTTATTGAAATAAAACAATCTCTGTTCACACATTTCTTTAAAGAGAAATAAATAAGTAAAGGAAAACAAGAGTTACAAGCATTCCGTTTACACAAAGCGCATGCACGTCAGCATGTTCCTATGGCGGGGAGGAAATTGGACAAGCAGTGCTGCATTACTATGGGATGGAGCTAGGGCTTTGAGTACAAACTAGGCTAGTGATCTTTATCCTTGTCCTTGAGGAACTCTGCCTGTTTTGGTTCTAAGTACTATTCCTCATGAGAATGCTTGTAGGTTTCTGTGAGCTCACCATTATTAACATAATTCAGTAGAATGCGTTTTAAAATCATCTTGATCACAACACTGTAATTAATTCCAGTTGACACCTTTGTTTCTTATTGACACTGAACTATGTGACAGCAGTTGACAAGTTTCTGATTCTGCTGAATCAGATAATGAGGGGTAGGTCAGAGCCTTTTCTGGATAAGGTTTGGAGACTGCAACTCCATAACACTCTGAAATATGTCACATCATTATCATTGTCATTGCATTAATCTCTTTTAAGCTTTTGTCATTTTTTCAAAAACAGTATTTCAATAAGAGTAAAAGGACCATGATTGATGGACCTTGACTAATGAAATAATAAGGGAGCTAAAAAAAGTACAGAAAGATAGTCATTGACTCAAGAAACAATCAAATGTGCATTTGAAGGTGATTTTAAGAGGTCATTACTAAGCAGTACTGCTTTATTTCTCTTTTAAGAAACCATACTTTGTACATAATTTTGCATCTAGTACTTTAGTCAAGCCAAATACTTCGAGAAGGTTCTTTTGTCTTGTCAAATCTAGAAATTAAAATAAGGTTGGACACTGCTGTATTAAATATGTATCACTTTGCATTCCACTACAAGAGATGGGGGATACTTCCGTTTAACAGCAACTAGACCCATTTTCTGGACAGTGACAGCAATCCACGATAGAGGGATAATGCAAACTGTTGGATGGACTATTTTCAGACATATTATCACCACCAAAACGTTAAACGACCAGGCTCAGTGGCCCTTAGATATGTGCTGTTCTCCAGGTAGTAAGTACAGTAATCCCTGCCATGGGTGATATGTTCCAAGACCTACTGCAGATGGCCGAAACCACGGATAATACTGAACTATCCGCACACCCTACATGTAACATGATTTTCCTGTACATACATTTGTTAATGTTAATTGATAAATTACACACAGTAAGACTTCCTCTGCCAGGCCCTGGATGATGGGCCCCCCCTTTGAGCCTAGTTCCTCCCAAGGTTTCTTCCTGCTAGGCAGTTTTTCCTTGCCTCTGTCACCTCTGTCTTGCTTACTGGGGGCTTTGAGACAATGTAATGTTGTGAAAATGAGCTATATAAATAAAATTGAATTGAACTGAACATTACATTAAACAACATTAAATTCAATAATAATAAGGTGCATTTTATACTATTATACAACATTGTACAGTCCTGTACACTCACTCTCTCTTGAATGAATGAGAAGGATTCTGATGTTTTAGCCTAATTTTCAAGAGACAATAGAGCACTGAAAAATATCATGTTTTAAGGGATGACAGAGCAACGAAAATCATGCTTTTTACATTTTTGTAACACGCTGAGAACATGCCAACGAATGCGATCAGTGAGGACACGCAACGCAGACTGGATGAGCGTTCTGGAGGGAAGAATATGTATGGGGCCAAGGGAGATAAGTTATGTACTAGGAGTGACTGGATTGGCAGATTTCACCCAGTCACAGCTTGTACTCACTTGGTGCATGGTTTGAAACTTATGAACTGTTTATTTCTGGAATTTTCCAATTCTGAAACCGTGGATACAGGGGTCCCACTGTATACTCTTGTTACATACACAGACATATTTAGCTATGTCTTGATGAGCTGGGCAAGTACTAAGAATGCTGGAACTTAGTACTGCCTGAACAGAAACACACTTAGTCCTACTAGCAGACATCACTCCCCCATACACCTTATGGGGACCTTGACACCAGCTGCTGCTGAGACATACACATGCCATTCCTCAGTCCTACCTTTTCTTCATACATATTGAGATCACTGACATTGTGTTAGTACATCTACCTCATTTCAGCCTCAATAAATATTCATAAACCATTAGTCTAAGTTACACCCACTTTCTTTAATTATATGTTTTGCTCTGTAAATGGGTATATTTTGCCTTTTTATATTAATGTGGTTTGTTAATTAGCAGCAGTTGGGCCACATATATGCTCCCTTGATAGTTTTCTTATTACGTGGAAAATCATCATGGTCGGCATCTGCCGACCCCGCCTTTTGTGTCCTTTCCCCTAGTTCCCGGTGTCCTGATTACCCCTTTGTGTTTCCCTTGTTCACCTGGCCAGCGTGTAGCTCAGTGGGCTGAGCTGGTGGCATGAAGGTTGCTTTATTTAGTTTTAATCATGCTGCAGTTTAAATGGATGAAATACCGATACTTATGATGTTTTTCCTTAATCAGCTTATAGACAAAAACACATACTCTTGACTTACATTGTGTGCTGTGGGGAAAGGCCCAGTAATGGGACAAACTTGTTTTTCCTGGGAGCAGGCTGACTCCATGTGACTGAAAGTGAGAATAACTTTCTTCTGGCAAAAGTAATTTAAATTTCTGCAAATTGCAGTATTTATGGTTGACCACTGGAGGCCACTCTTACACGAAGCTTTTTGTTCTTTGTTTGAATTTGCTCACTTTGTGGACCACAATACATCTTGACTGCGATTCCAGGTCATGCGGCAATAAAGCAACCTTTGTGCCACCAGCTCAGCCCACTGAGCTACACGATGGCCAGGTATACAAGGGAAACACAAGGGGTAATCAGGACACCGGGAACTAGGGGAAAGGACACAAAAGGCGAGGTCGGCAGATGCCGACCATGACAGAAAATAGTTACAAAAAAAAAAAAACTTTTGTTTTTTTCTGGTACTCTAATAAAAATAGTGGGTTTATAAATTTCAGTGTCATCTTCAGTTCATGTTTGGTGCATTGTGTGAGGAGGAATAATTTTATTGTTGTGTGCCGTGACCAACAACCACCACACCACCTCTGATCATACTGAAATTATGGATAAATGTTAAGTCGTCTATCTCTAGTAACAAGACAGATTAAGAACTCATTGGAATGCGTGCAATCTTCGCTGTTAGTCCTAGTCATGTACATTTGCAAACAGGAACAAAACCTTGCTATTGTGTCTCAGTAGTGAACTGACAACACACTTTTCCTCCAAGGCAAAACACCGAACTACTCAGAAGCACCTGTTTCTACACGTCTGCAAGCCAGGGATCCACTTTTTTGCCTTCCTTTTTCAAAAGTCCCTTGTATGAAAGGATCAGATATATTTTTGACATAATTATCTTAAATTTGTAAAAACTACACAAATATCCCCTCTTTTCAGCTGCACATATAGCACACAGGGATCTATCTTTGAATGGTGTTAAGCTTTGAGTTCAAAAACCTTGGCAGGACGAAGGAAATGAACAGGGTGTGAAAATGGGAGAGTCTTGAAGAGGGGCCCTTACAAAGATGTCCTGATGGGTGGCCAAATCCTACAGGACAAAGACCTGAAGGGTTTTTTAATGGCCTAGGTTCTTGTAAGAGCAACCCCATACCCAAGCACAGACAGGGAGATGTCAGAGAACATACTGGAGGAAGTGTTCATGTCACCCTTTCCAGCGGGTGATAGAGGGATCTTAATGTCCACTCTTCTCCGTGCCCCCACTTCCAGGCAGCATAGGTGATCAGTAATCATCCTCCTGGTTCCCTGCTAACTCTCGGAGAGGGGGTGCCTGGATGAGACAGGCTTGGAGGAAGTGGCCCAGGGTGCGGCGAAAGTGCTGCTGGCTCCTCTCTGCCTTGAGGCTGTGGCCTTCGTCTGGGTACAGCTGAAGGGTGTAGTTGGCCTCCACCTTGACGAGGCGGCTCAGCAGTTCTGCGCTGTGCTGAAAGTGCACCCGTGCTGATAGGTCCGAGGAAGGCAGGTCAATGTAGAAACTGCGGGCTCAACTTTAGGCATCTCATTCCAACTACGCAGCAGTATTGTCTACAGTAGCATTTCTCAAATGGGTCCATGGGACCCCTAAACAATCCACGCTTTTGCTCACTACCAGAACCTGGGAGGAAGCAAAAACGTAGATCATCTGGGGGTCGATCCTGAGGACTGGGTTGAGAAATGGTAGTCTACTTAGAAATATCCGCTTATTCAAATATTTATTCAATAGAGGAATTAATTTTCTGGTTAAAAAAGAATGGAAGTCATGCAAAAGAAATAATGAATTCAAGAAAATAAGTTGGTAGCTATAGCTGTAATATTATTTGTGGATGGATAGTTACAGATATAACATCTTTTAAATACAATTTAATAATATATTTTTAGATTTAAATACAGGAAAATTAGTGATGAATCATGAACTAGATTTTAGAAGATGTATTAAGAAGACAAAAATTCTTAGGACAAATTTGTCAACCCTTACTGTATTTGTATAAAACAACTTGACTGATGGAGAATGCAGTGTCTTACATAAGGATATCAAAGCACTTTCTTTGAGCAATGGTCTCACCATCTGAGGTTCCATGGAGAATGAGAAAGTTCTCATCTTTGAGTTTCTCAGCATCCTCCAAGACCGACGCTGCCTGAAGCAGAAGACGCATAAAGGAAACACAAACACCATCTATCAGGGTTGCTGCACATTAGCATTTACAGACATGCAAACAAGTCTTTAATGATATTGTGTATGTCATAGTCACCTGACCTCATGGATGAGGTCAAACAAGCAATTTGCCATAACATTCTTTCCATTTTATATATGGCGGGGGGGGGAGGGGTGGACAGCCAGCTGACCTTGGACCCCCTATTTTTCTCCTTACTTAGGAGTTCTTTCTTTCTTTCTTTCTCCCTCTTTTTCATGTATTACTCTGCATAAATTATGTACTATTGTACTACCACACAGCCATGTCTAGTGCCTTGGGGTAACTTTTGTGAAACATGCTATATAAAAATACATTTAATTGAAGTGAAATACTACTATACTTACATTGCACATATACATCATTATGAAAAAATCACAACTGATAGGCAAAACTACTGGGCTATAGCTAAAAGACAAAAGAAGCTTCCAGAAGAGTTTGCATTGGCTTAAGTACTAAGAGGTTGTGAAACCAAAGTGGAGATTCACTGGTTCTCACCACATAAGCACTCTCGTCCTTAGAAGGGAGTCCGAAGTACCTCTCGGAGAATGCAGCACCTGCGTACAGAACGCCTGATCAGCTAGGTCATGCATGTTCAAGTGCAGCTGAGCTATAAATGAAATGAGAGACTAGACCCTTTGAGGAAAAAAAAACAGTTGACTGAAGCACCTACTGTAGAATCTGAAGTCCGTTATGGGGGCCATCACAGCGGCACACTTGAAGAGCTGGTCTGTTGCAGCTAACATCTTGAGGGCTAAATAGCCACCAAAAGCCTGTAGTAGTGAGTGGAGTAAGATAAGATTTGTTTCTGATAACGAGACATCTGCAACATTGGCTAGGGTGAATGCAGAATTGCTTTAGGATATTACGGTCTCGAAGTACCTTCCCGTAAAGGGCCATCCTTCTGTTATCAATGAAAGGCAGTTGCATCAGCCATCTACAGAAGAGAGGGGAAACTACCTGTCATAACAATCAGCAGTGGGCTGTTCCTATACTGTGATGACAATAGCAATACATATCAAATAGTTATGCTTTCATTTGAGGTTTCTATGTACAGTAAAAGGTCTTGTATCCGGCATTCAAGTATTCAGTGTGCTCAAGTAACCAAGACAAGCCAGCAGCCATATTACGTACAGTTCAGTCTAGGTAATCCACCTGAAGTTAAGCATGTTTAGGCCTGGCCAGTACTTGGGTGGGAGACCATCTAGGAGAGCTGGGTTGCTGGTGGAAGTGGTGTTGGTGTGGCCAACAAGCCAGCCCATCCTGTGTTCTGTGTGGATCCCAGTGCAGTGATGGGGACACTGTGCTATAAAATGGTGCCGTCCTTCAGATGAGACATAAAACTGAGGTCCTGACTCTCTGTGGTCATAAAAGATCCCTGGGCATCCTTTGAAAGAGCAGGGGTGGTACCCCGATGTCCTGGCTAAATTCCAGTGAAAACTGTCTGAAAATGATCATTTTGTCTAAATTTTTAAAATTGTGGAGCTCAATGAAAGGTTATTACTGAGTGAGGTGAGAAGGGGCAGTGTGGAATGTAGCGGTTCTTTGATGCTGAGATGGAACGCTACCTTCTGGACATGGATGTTACTGGCCAGAGCTAGTACTTTAGTCTCACCTCCTCCTTTTCAGCAGCCAGATAAGCTGGTACTGGTAGTTAAGACTTTTTTCCTGGGATTCCAAGCAGGGGTACAGAGGAATCAGCAGAGAATCCATGTGTAAATGGGGAAATAGATACATATCCAGTCTTCCATGTTTTTATTGGTTATCTGGGTCAAAAGTTAGTACTTGGGCTGTGGTTAGCTTGCCTTCAGTTTTCCATGGCATAATAGGAAAAGCTAGGTCTGGGATAGAAAAAGAATTCAGTTTGAAGTGTTCTGATTAACAACTTAGGGGTCCAATACAAATCCAAGAGAGGTATGTCAGCTGGATGCCTGGGCAGTTTCATGCCATGGAATTAGAATCGGTTCTGGAGGAAGTAGCAGGACTTTCTCTTCAGTGACTGGGACAATATTTGTTTATGGACTGACACGGGTGTAGGAACCAGGGGGGAAGGGGGGATGTGTAACCCCAAATATTTTTAAAAAAGGTAAAGAAAAAAGGTAAATTATTGTCCGAAAATTATCAACCTACAGAGGGCTGAATTCAAAGACACCCTGAAAATCAAACTGAAAAAATGATGTGGCAGGCTAGTCCATTTTGTCGAAATTTCATTACAGCAACTCAAAATGGTACTCAGTAGTTTGT
>JAAGVU020000103.1:22458086-22468845 GCA_011763525.2 Mormyrus iriodes | reverse complement strand
TTTGTGTACTGGGGCACAGTAATGGTTGAACAGATAAGGGTCTTTCCCAAACACTTTCCACAAATTTGGAAGCATAGTATTGCCCAAAATGTCTTGGTATGCTAAAGCATTTAGAGTTCCCATTACTGGAACTAAGTGGCCTAGCCCAACCACTGAAAAACAACCCCATACTATTATCCCTCCTCTACCAAACTTTACAGTTGGCACAATGCAGGCAGGCAGGTAACATTCTCCTGGCATCTGCTAAACCCAGACTCATCCATCAAACTGCCAAACAAAGACGCGTGAAATGTCACTCCACAGAACATGTTTCCACTGCTCCAGAGTCCAGTGGCAGCGTGTTTTACACCACTTCATCTGACGCTTGGCTTTCCGCTTGGTGATGTGAGGACGCACTATGTGCCTTCGCACTCGGTGACCCCGCTGTGTTACTTTACATGGTCAAGATGCAAGATGAAGTTTGGAAATCTGTGATGATTGAGTCAATACAGCACTGGCGACTTATACGCACTATGTGCCTCAGTACTCTGCGACCCCGCAGAGTAGCTGAGTTTCTGTTGTTCCTAAACAGTTACAATAATACCACTTACAGCTGACCATGGAATATCTAGCAGGAATGAAAATTCACAAACTGACTTATTGCAAGTTTTTACAGTACCACACTTGAATTCACTGAGCTCTTCAGAAGGACCCGTTCTTTCACAATTGTTTGTAAACCTGATTGCATGGCTAGGTGCTTGATTTTATACACCTGTGGCAATGGGCCTGAATGAAATACCTGAATTCAATGACTAAGAGGTGTGTCCCAATACTTTTGTCCATATACTGTAATAAAAATAATTGCACCAATAGGAAGGCATATTTATTGTTTGTGTGTTTATGTGGGGAACAATGAGAGCAGCAAGAGACCCTCAGCCTTACCAAGGCAGTGCAGAGTAAATCTGGTCCGGTTAGGGCTAAACTCGGCCTTGAGGAAGCTGCAGTTCTCTATCAGATTACAAGTGAGACACCGCCGCTGTAAGGCACCACTCAGGTCCACACTAAATGAGAAAAGGAGATACATTTGTACTCAGTTATTACAAAATGAGTGAACTGAACCATCTAGAACAGGAACAGATTTTCTGTCTGGTTAGTCAAAGTGGGCTCTTTCTATTGAGAATAATTTGGTGGATAAATGATAAAAATGTCATTTAACTTGAAAATGTTTCATGTGTTTTATAGAACAGTATCTCCCAGCTTTGTCCTAGAGGAACCTCAGTGCTTGGTGGCTTTATCTGCCTTATCAATTCACTGTCGTGACAATGATCTCGACCTTTACTCTAGGCCTATTTACTATTCGTAGGTTCTTTAAGACGTTATACATTCTGACAAAAAGTAAACTCTTTCCCTGGACTTACTGAATCTTGCACAGAAAACAATATGGATCATCCATCCATCCATCCATCCATCCATCCATCCTTAACCGTAAAGGGTTAGAATGCTAATATGAAACAATGTCTAATCATCTTTCGTTCTGTTAATTATTCATTCATTTATATTCACTTACATTCATATTTATGTTATACATATATTCATGCAGTTTATTAAACCATTAAGAAGACAAGATTACATTCAGTCTTATATTTTTAGGGCCAAATAAATATTTTTACACCTTCGCACAAACACACCTTTCAAAAATCTTCTTGTGAATTCAGTTATGTAAAGCTATATCCAGCTTCGGCAGATCGGCAGATTTCAGTCAGTATCTCAATCATTCCTAATTAATTACAAATGCTGTTGGAATAAGACTAGGAAAAGAACATGGATTTCCCCCGAGGATAAGATTAGACGACATTGTTACCCAACATCACGAAAAACAATGAAATAAATATGAGTTGGAACTTACTACATTAAACAGTTGACCTAAATTTTACAAAGTAATTTTCACTGAAAATCAGGTTTAAAGGAGTGTTGTATCCTGCTAATGCATATGCTGACACAACCAACAGAGTTAAATGAAGACATACTAAGATAAACAGACCAGCAGTTAAGCCTGGGCCATTTTAGTAGCAATATATTGAGTAGCGTAATTCTAACAATGGTCTGAGAAGCTTCACAGTCACTCCTCCTGCTTGGAAATAGCCTCAGGCAGAGTAAATGAACCAAGTCCTTGTTTTCCTGGGGCAAGCTCAAGAGGAAGGAAGGATGAGGGCTGGGAAGGAAGCGCAGAGTTTAACCCACCTTAACATTTACATGCACATGTAAAACGAGTGTCGTTTATCATATGACAAAATCAGACCTGGACCACGGCCTCCACCGCACATTTATTTTTAAGTATCCCTTTCCTGACGTTTTGTTACGTTGATATGTTCATTATCACGTTAAAAACAACCCCTCTTTGGGGGAGTCTGGATTTCAGGGAATCGTCTTTTCTTGGCCGACGCTGCATTGCTTCCAACACACAAGTGCCTGCTGCTGTCTCAGACCATGTCTCTGCCCCCGGCACCTAAGACTGAGATTAATGAGGGGCATCATCTACATTACCTCGGTGATCTGGCCTTCTTTCCAGACAGGCAACTTACTGAGCTGAATCTCAATGCTCTTTTCATTCCTCTGTTATATGAACTGGCTAATTAATAAAAAGAACACTAACTTGTTTGTATGGGGTTGTACAGGCTTATGCTCAAGGTCTCCAAGACAAAAATATTGCCTACTACTTACAAATAGCAAAAATGTGCTGTGAACAATGGTAAGTCATCAAACCAAGGTGCACCCCAGCTGTCATGTCTCACAAGAGCATACAAACCAGCTAGCTGATACATAAAATATGCCTAGACAAATAAATTAAAAAATTATTCTATTATAGATAAATAAATAAAATGTATTCTATGTCTGTCCGTTCCTATACAAATTACTTTTTGGTACCTCTAGTTCTCCTGGTCCTCTGATCTTTTGAGACAGGTTTCATCATGACGTACGTGGTATTTTATTGGAGTTCACAGTTGTATATCGCTATGTCAAGTTGGATTGAAAAATACTAAAATACAGGGCAATAGCCTAAAAAAGCACGGCTGACATGCAGTGCTGTTTTCTAAGACGATTATATAACTAGACGAAAATTCTGCAAAAGCGTTAGAATGATGCAAGGTTAAAATCAGCATTGTGAAAAGGAAACCCTCTGGACACCTGAGAAAATTCAGAGCATAACCACATGACTAATTAGTCAACAATGCATGAGGCTCTTATACCTTCAAAGCAGCAGACTCACCTGTACAAGTGCCTGCTCTGTCTTGATATCTCATTACTCAAGAAATATCTACAAGCAGGAAGGAGAAACATTAATTCACTTCTCTGCAGGCTGCCATTGTTACTGACAAGGGCAATTAATCAAAGTGTGTGTGAAAGAGAGAGAGAGAGAGAGAGTGTGTGTGTGTGTGTGTGTGTGTGTGTGTGTGTGTGTGTGTGTGTGTGTGTGTGTGTGTGTGTGTATGGGGGACTGGTTTATGCGTTCAGCATATCCAGACATCTGAAGGCCAGCTGCTGATAGTTTAACATGGCAGGGCCAGTCCCCGGGACATCACTACCACTACAGCATGACGGAGAGCCTTGTACATTTTCCCACTCTGTTCATCCAAGGCGCAGAGCGAGGAGACATCCCAGTTTCCTGATGTCAGGAAGCGCGGAGGAGCTGAGGGGACTGCGGGCTATGATAGAGGGGAAAAAGGAAAAAGGACACCTGGAGGATCGTACTGAGGAAGCAGGTGGGAATCAATTAGCATTAACATTCTGGTATAAAGGAATGCAGAGAGTGCATATAAACGTATCTATTGTTATATACAATACAAGTGATGGTCATATAGTTTGCATTTGATAAAGAATAAACTGTTTCAATGTTCTAAAAACAATGACTATAAAAGATACGTTGGCATTTCTATTACTAGTGGATGGCAAAAGATGCTGCCACTGAAATGCACTGTGTAACAGTTCAGCCCTAACGGACCATGCAAAAACTAGGAAAGATATGGGACTTCCATGGCATGAAAGAACTATTGTAAAAGCCCAGCACAGAATATCTGATTGAGTAAAATATAGAAAACTGAGTAAAATATACGAAACAGTCTAGGCCAGCTCTCGTGTGCATTGTTAGATCTGACAGAAAGGTGTTTAAAGCCTGACCAGGTGTCTCCAGACTGACCTGGGCCTGCAGAGATGCCACATGCCGAAACTCCCCCCGGGCGCCTTGCTTGGCAGGAAGAGTTAAGTAGAACATGGAGGCATCTTTAGAAAACAATGGCACCTCCTGTTGGAAATTCAATCACTTTCAGCAAAAAGCAAATAATGGAGTGCACAGATAACGTCAATAATATTATGTTACCTGTACTTACTTAGCTACTAAATATAAAATTTCATTCCATTGTGGCAAATTGCTTTAATGAAGGTTAATAATCTAAAACAATGTATAAAATGTGAGAATGCTGCAAACTGCAAACGCAATACTTGATGATGCATTTGTGTAAGTTAAATACAGTGTAAGGAATTTTTCTTACAAAAGACATTTGTCCTTCATCTTCTGAAGCAGTTTAAAACCTGTCCTGCTCAGAGGTTATGTCCAAGATTTCTTAATCAGTAAATACCTAGTGAGACTATTTAACCAAAACAAACATTACCTGAAGCTGATCTTGCCAAATATCTATGGGCAGTTTGTGCTTCTGAAGATTAACAAAAAGGAGGACAGTGAGAAAAGAGCACAGGTGTTGCACAGGTCACTCATCCTTAGCTATGGTCATACTCAGGTCATACCCAAAGTGAGCACAGCACAGCAACACTCCCCAGCTTGCAGGCTGCTTTGAATAGAGGTGGCTTGGTGATGTTGCCCCAGTTGTGAGCAGCATGATCGACTGAAGAACAGTATCGACACTTAAGCTCTCACCTCTGAACAAGCCCCTGTGGTGGCCTCACATACAGACAGCACCGATTGATTTTGGGCCCGGTTGACCCAGCGTACAGCCAGTTGTGTGCTGCTAATCCAGCTCACCATCGAAATGTAGTAACTCCTGCATGGAGAGAGAGACACGGCAGGGGGCCTCTGAAGCACTCTTTACAATATACATTACTCTTCTCTCCCCTGAGGACACCATAATTGGATTAAACACAAAACATGTATACGACAGATCCAAAATGTAAAAGAAATAACACTTTCTAGGAACACATTCATAACACAATGTAATACGTTCATAAAGCAATATCAACATGGCTATAAATATTTATATAAAGACATAACGCACTATAGCCATGTTTATTATGCATTATGAACGCTTTACAAAGGTCTCATCTATAATGCATTATAGATACCTTCATAATGCAGTGCCAAGCATCCTTATTCCTTATACCGACCATTATAATGCATTTTGAAGGTATCTATAGTGCATTATAGATGGGAGCGTCATTGGAGCTTATTAAGTATTATAATCAACATTGTGATGCCTTGCGACTGTCAATTGAAGAGGCTGTAATGCTTTATTAATTGTTATACCGATCATTATATTGCATTATGAAGGTATTTATAGTACATTATAGATAAGTGCTACTGTTTCTTTATATATCAATGTATAAAATATATTTTAGTATATCAATATTCACTGCATTGGTAGAGAGGCAGAGAGGGGAGGAGAACATTGTATAAGTATAAAAGCAATCTTGAAGAGTATACAGAAGTATAGAGAATGTCAAGAATAGAGAGAGAATGAAGCAGAGAACGCTGAAGGGATGAAGGGTAGAGAGCAGAATGGTACCTGGACCTGAAGGAGTCTGGAGGAACCATCTCCAAGGTGTGGGCTGGACCATAGAGGTTGACCACATGGAGGCTTACAGTAGGAATGTTAGCACCAGCCTGGATCATTCATTAATTGGACAAACAACATCAAAGCAAAATTGGTTTGGAAAAAAAAAGAGCTGACTAAAAATGTTTAAAACAGAAAAAAGGGTTAAGAATTACTTTTGCATTGTCAACTAGGGTGCTCACCTTGGGGTAGGCATAGAACCAGGGAGAAGGGTAGACCTCTCCAAGGAAGTGGGGGATCTCCATGAAAGGTGTGGCTGAGTTGTTTATGGTCAGGTACGCCAGTCGGGCTCCATCCTCTGACCACCAGTGGGCCTGGTATGTGAGGAGAACCTCCTCTGTCCACATAATACAACAGTCATACTTTCTTGCATGGTGCATCCCAGATAAGATGAAAATCAGAACTATAGACTCTGCAAGGTGACTGGATAAATTTTGACCTTCTTACATAGTCATAACATCCCCACAGATGCTTCTTAGTAAAACGTACAGAATAGCAGTCAGTATACCACATAAATTTAAGCAGAGGATCCCATTAAAATGTCCTCACCCTCATAGACCCAGTCAGTCAGACCACTGACCACCAGGCCTTCCCTCCCTGTATATGTCAGACGCAAGGTGCTGCTGGACACATCAGTCTGGTAGTAGATGTCATTTTCAAAGACATATATCTGGAATCAACAGCCAGGGTCAGAGCAAAGTCAGTAAGGGGCCAAAACCATCTAACCCAACAAAGAGTAGGAGTGTACGGGGTGGCATGTCTCCTGGCTGTATCCGTTGAATCCTTATCTGACACACTGCCTGTGAAATATGTCAGGTGATTCTTTGCCTATTTCTGTCTACTAGATTTCATGGCATTGCCCTATCAGTAATGAAGTAAAAAATATGAATGTTAAATATTTAAGGGGCCCTATTACGCTGTTCTGGTTTTTCCCTTTCCTTTAGTGTGTTATATAGCTTTACGTTCAATGTACTATACCATATAGCTGCATGTAAATTGTCTGCAAAGTCTCAAGGCCCAATGTAAACGCCAAAGGCAGTAACTCTCACCAAAGAAACCACTCTTCTCTAATCTGCCTGAAATGCCTTATTGGAATTCCAGCCCTGACTTCCGTGACATGGTGAGGTCACCTTGTAACACAATCCTTATTGGCTGCCTACCTGCAAGGATCTATCTGCAGACTGCAAGACTGGGGCCGGAACATGTAGGCCAAGCTGACCAATCAGAGCACACTGGGCTTATCAGGAGTGGGGCTTAAAGTTCACAGAGCATTTCAGAGTGAATATAGATGTACAGCATGAGAAAAATAATGTGTTTTTGGAGCACTGAAGCAAGTAAATCTATTTTACCATACCCCAAAAATAAAATTATGAAGAATGAAAATTAGCATAATAGTGCCCCTTTAATATAGTAATAATGAGACAACATGCCCCAAGCAGACTTTTAGCATATATTTCTTGTGCAGTTTGGTAGAAAACCTGAACAAAACCTGAACCCCAGCCACAGCCATCCCTTCACTTTACCTGACAGAAGTCCAACTTGCAAGTTATCCAAATGCAATCATGATTTATGCCACAAAGCAAGCAATGCAAAATATTCTGTCTTAGAGCCTAAAAATACTAAATCTACACAAACATTTCACTGCCACATATTAAACTTCTGGGAGAAAATTGGGTCAAAAGTTATGTGATAAGATTTAGTCACAGCTCCCACTACTTTATGACAACCAACCCACGTGACAACAATGCCTTGTCTCTGCTATACTGTGGGCTTGCTTTATGTATTTGCTGGTAACTGTATTTATAGTTTCTAGGGTCTATCAAATACAGCATTGTGCTGACACTGCAAAAGGTTGTGGGTTCAAATCACAAGGAACACAGATAAATTGTAACTCTTCCCTTACAGTAAGTTGGTCAGTCTCAGTTAAATGTATAGAGTCTGTCTAGATATGTACAGAGTTCTATTTTGATATACCGCTTCATAATATAGTGTTGGTTTGGATATAGAAATATTATTTTAATTGTGTATTTTCTCTAGAATGCATTTTTATTGATAGGCAATAAAACTGACTGGGCAACCAGGAACGAGACAGATCGATAGCAAAACTGAGAAGCGGCCAATGGGATGAACTAATAAATAACACATAAACCTGCAGACATCGATACAGACACAAGCAGATGGGTGCTTTCTTACCAGCTGGCTTCCTTGGGGACCCCACGCAGCATACTGAAGCACAGACACATCCTTCCCTGGAGCAGTGAGCGCAACTATGTCCCTAGGACACAAACATATAGGCAATGTATAATAATGCCTTGCTTTTTAAAGACTTTAGTTTTTGGGACATGTTAACCAATGATCAATACCTGTTCCTGAGTATTACAGAAGCGGGAGTGACTCCTTACCCACTGCCAAGACGAACCAAAATGGCAACAAAAAACAGGATGCAAATGCAACTTCAATGGTGAATGGAAGTCAAACCATGCAAAGTGGAGCTCTCAGATGATGGTTTGTAGTTACAACTGTGCCCCCCATGAACAGGCAAACATGGGGAACCATGTATTTGGCTGCAAGAATTTCCCCAAAGCTACCATGGATGTTGACACCCCCCTGCCTTCCTGGGAATGTCCTGTGCAGGGCTACTGAATCTTATACCCACAGTTGTAGTTCTCCTACCCATATAGGCGGTGCCCTTAAGGGATCTCCCCCGCCATGACCTTGGCATCAAGTGGGTGGTTGGGGCACTGCACTTATGATGTAATAAACCTGCGGTTAACTGATCTTCAGCGCCAGATGCCATCCAGAACATGACAGGCTAGCCATGGGGGAAGTGGAGGTGCGCCACACAGCACCGGCGTTCAGATGGAGGTGCTGAGAGGCATGCATGTTCTGGATCAGTCCAGTTCAGTCCTGTTAGTTTTCCAGCAGTGCACATGCCAAACACGGGGGGCAGGATAGCCAAGGGGCCCTACCTACCCGGTGACCACACTGTAGATGGCATAGGAGGCTGTGAAGGACTGTGAGAAAACCTGTAGGGGGGTAGAGGACAGTGTAGCAGTGGGAGGGTGGTCCCTGCGCAGTATACAGGCACACACACTAGCCCACACACACACACAACCTACAGCCTGAGGACCTGCATCTGCTTCTGCACCATGAAGATATGCCAGTACGGATCTCAGACAGCATGAACAACCTGTAAACTCCGCTTTACTGACACATACCTCTATAGACTAGCCATGCACAGAATTTTCAGGAGGAAAGAGGGCTGTGCTGACAGTCACTACGGCAGAGCCGCATGAACGGTAAGGCCTGCTGCGATGGGGGAGTGTGATATGAGTGCTGATGAAACCCAGGCAGGTCAAGGCAGTCAGTACCCCGCAATCCCACAGTCCCACAGGAGCGTACCACTGTAATAAATCACCACAGGCCATTGTCTCCATAAGCCATTCAAATGATTGCAGGCTGAGAGACTGAAGCATTTCTAAAAACGGTTAAGGATGTCAAAGTACTGATCCACAGGTGGCCGCCATCAGGGCCAGGTTCTGCTCTCAAGCAGGACACACGCACACACAGAGGGGCATAGGTGAGCATGTCTGAGGTTTCAGCTTGGTGGCATAATTAATGCATAGCAAACAGGTTCAATACGGAGCTGCGCCTTGGCTCCCACGTGGATATACAATTAGTCACAAGATGGGAAGGCCAGATAATTAATCAATGTCGCTTTCTCTATTCCTCATATATGACATTAATTATCATCTGCTTAGTAGACACTGTTATCTAGTGTTACATGGGCATTTACGTTAACAAAAGGAACATTCTCACATGAATATTCAGCGTAGGCATTGTAGGACATTGCTTTCATGAAAAGTACAGAAGCTGGCTTCCTTTTTCTGTTTTTAGGTCCCAACTGCTTTAACCTCTGAAGTAGCTCATAAGCCCCATTTGTGAATAAACTCTAAGAAACTCTTCAGTACACGCACCAGAGTCTAAAAAGTTCAATCCAATTTCAAAACTGTCTCTAATTTCTCAAATGGGTTCGTAGCTGCAGCATCCACCGCATACCAATCAGCACTGGTGAGCGCAGTTGGTGCTAGGAGTTTGTGCTCCAAATAAAGATGGAAAAGGTGGCAGAGGGGCAATTAGCAGGTGAGAGGTTGGGTGAGGAGATTTCAGAGCTGCGGGACATTTGTCTGTCCTTGTGGGGCTGCCAATTTACTCACTTTCTCTAACGTGGGAGATTAATGAGGATGCCTGAGGTTAGAGGATGAAGTGTGTCTCCAGCTCCCCACAGGGAGACGGCAGAGAAATTAGGTGGACGGAGGGGTGGAGACTCTACTCCAACCCAAATTAAGCTGTCTGTTACCGAATAGATGTCTCATCTAGGTGTCAGGGAAAGGTGGCCTTAAGGGATTAACGAGATGGAGAATCTTGATTGTGGAATCAAGCAGCTAACCCTCTCACAATGCACTGTTCCTGTCTGTGCTCTTCCAAACCGTCCTGTTCCTGTCTGTGCTGTTCCCAACCGTGCTGTTCCTGTCTGTGCTGTTCCCAACCGTGCTGTTCCTGTCTGTGCTCTTCCAAACCATGCTGTTCCTGTCTATGCTGTTCCAAACCGTGCTGTTCCTGTCTGTGCTGTTCCCAACCGTGCTGTTCCTGTCTGTGCTGTTCCCAACCGTGTTGTTCCTGTCTCTTCTCCCCCAGACCGTGTTATTCTTGTCTCTTCTCCCCCAGACTGTGTTGTTCCTGTCTCTTCTCCCCAAAACTGTGTTGTTCCTGTCTCTTCTCCCCCAGACCGTGTTATTCTTGTCTCTTCTCCCCCAGACCATGTTGTTCCTCTCTCTTCTCCCCCAGACTGTGTTGTTCCTCTCTCTTCTCCCCCAGACCGTGTTGTTCCTCTCTCTTCTCCCCCAGACCGTGTTGTTCCTGTCTCTTCTCCCCCAGAC
>JAAGVU020000103.1:22442265-22457992 GCA_011763525.2 Mormyrus iriodes | reverse complement strand
ACATTGCCCACACTGTAGAAGCAGCTCACTGTAAATAAGGCTGGAGAAGGCTGCTTTAAAGCTTTGAAAGTCTAAGGCAACTTGTTTCAAAATGTAGCCTGGTAAGCTAAAGCTGCCCTAAGGATAGCTGCAAACAAAGGATCATTAAGCACCAGAACACCAAACAAAACATGCCTATGAAATGAAAACTGCAGAATGATAAGACCAAATGCAAACATAAGCCTGAAGGGAGCAGAGCTAAACAAAAGGTACACGTTGACAGTCCACCAGGCAGCAGCAAAGGAAACAATAGGTATGGGCTGTGTTGCTTCATGGGCCATTGCATCATGTACACTCTGTTTAATTAGCTTTCTGAGCTTTGTCTAGAGGTCTGCGGTGTGGGCCCAGATCTTACTGCTAGGGGTGCCTGTCTGGAGCTGTGGCTGCATCGCAAGAGAGTGATAAACGGTACCTTTGCATTTTCCACCAAAACAGTCCATGTACAATAAAAAATATTAGTCTCATGCTTAGTCTTGTTGAAATAGTTATGCTATATGCAAAAAAGGTATTTTGACATACCATAATTGGACACTTAAAGTGGTTTAGTGGCAAATATTGCTGTAAACACAACTTAAGCAGAGGAAAACAAGCCTTCATACATCCGTGCAGGTCCTTATCGTCAGCAAAGCATAATCCCCCATTGCATTTCCACCCAACAATGTTTCTGCTTGTCTCTAATTTTAGCTTTTTTGAATTCCATCATTCTTTTATACTCGCTTGCCTCTTAATTCCCTCCCAAAGTCACAAAGAAACAGACACACATAACTGCATGTAGCACCTTCGTTTCAACACCAGCACGGCATTTCCTGTCACAAGCTCCTTCCTTTTCTCTCTCCTACTCTTTTCTTTGTGCACCTAATCGACCAAACACAGGATCCTCCATGTTTTAATGTGAACCTCCAAAGCGATACTCTGCCCACGCTCTCCCCTCCTGTGGGGCTGCTGCTTTGAGTGAATGTGCCATTGAATATACATGGCGATCTGAGGGCACCGGATACACATTTCCTTCCCTGCACATTCACTGTCTTAGAAATCCCACGCCCCACTGAATGAGAGAGCCAGCATAGACTGCCTAAGTCAGCAGAAAATCCCTGCTGCGAGGGAAAACAAAAGAATACTGTGAGAGAGATAAGAGCCAGAAAAGGCATCCATTACAGAGAGAAACATGGGGATACTCTTTCACATGCCTGTAATTCCTATGCATTCAAATGAAACACTGAGGGACAGACACACAACACACATACACACAAAACATCACCCCGGTAATTGAGCACACGTTATGTCGGAAAACATATTTGCGTACTCGGGGAAAGCTGTTGCTGAACTTTCAACAAAAAACAAGAACCATTTTTAAGGGATGCAGAAAACGCAGATACACTCGGCAGACACTAAACAGCCAAAGGCATTTGTCCAGCTGTCTCTCAGGCCATTTAATGCAAGATAAGAAGCGGGAGAGTGGGAATCAGAGCTATCAGCATACAGAGAGACATTACACACAGGAATCTGGCAAAGCATGAGACACCGGTACAGGTACAGCATTAAGGTTAAAAATGGTCTCTCTCAGCAGTGCACACACATAATGTAAAACCCAAAGATCTGCAAAATATCTGCCCTGCTGTTTTTTTAATAAGCCAATACTCTGCTGTTTTATTGCTTTTTAAAATTCTATTCTTTCTTTATAACTCCGATTATACTCTTTTTAGGAAAAAATGGGGTATTTATTAAGTATGGGGTTATTTACAGACAGGGTGGGTCAGGGAGGGTTGGGAAGAGTGTAGGAGGTGATAAAAAAGAGGGATGGCTGTGGTCCCTCCGTGCTGCTCCCGGCCCAGCAGAGTGCCCCAAAACTGCACGCTTGCCAGGAGATTCCTTTATAAGGCACAGCAAAAAAATGCTGTTGAGATTTCATCAGTCCAGCTGTAAATTCCCTCTTGCTGGATTCCCATCTCACTCTGCCTCTCTGCTTGCATCGCCCACCCCCCAGAATATTCAGATCTCCACACATTTTCCCAGCAATTCAGCTGCTCCAGGACTCCTGCAGCAGTACTTCCAGTTGTCTCAAAGGGGGCAGCCGGCCATTATCCGGGGGGGGCTACAGCCTTAATGTCCTCGCAGGTTGCCTTGCACCTGCGAATGCGCAAGCACTCATCGATCGTGCCTGTAGGGGATGCCAGCGAGTGAGAGGCATGTGAGCCTTAGCCCCTTTTCTTCAGGTGGGTGTACCCAATGTCTCTGTGCCTGAGAGCGATCCGGAGCTGTTAATGGTACATGGCTTTGTTTGGTGCTCATGTGCACACCCACTGCGCATTGCAGATAAGGACTCACCTGCCGGATGTTATACGCCAGCAAGACGGACCTCTGGTCAGCCGAAACCTGGAACTTTGTGACTTTCAGGTCCTTCAGGAAAAGAAGACAGAATAATCAGGTGCCCCATCTTCCAAAACTCACAGTGTAGGTACAAAATAGCCGTAAAAATGCATAACCAATACTGATACATGATGTGAGACATTTGAGGGGATGGGGGAAGGAGGTGGGGTTGGCTGTGAGGAAACTGCTCTTCGCTCTGACAAGCAGCCTTGCACAGCAACAAGGCAATGACCCACTTAAGTCTGTCAATGTAGTGTGGAGGCTGTTCCCCCATCTCTCTGAAACCACTGGAAGGACTGGATTTGAAGGGCCAGAATTTTCAGAGGGAAATGCATTAAACAGTCATGGTTTATGTGAAGAGACCTTCTTTTTAATGGATAAGAAGCCAATTCAATTTTATCAATCATATCAATTATAACCCCCAAAAGATATTCAGACCTGCTCTCACTTGGCCTGCTTCATCGTCATGACTGTTACTCACAAAGGTACTGTTGTCAAGCAGCGTGGCTGTCTGGTTGGTACGGAGGTCATGTTTGATCACGTGACCTTCCCTGCTACAAAGCACCACCTCATCCTCTGTGGAAGAAGACAGCTCTGGTTACTTTACAGCGTTGCCACATGACAAACTTTTCACAAATAAGAGAAACAATATCAAATTTTACGGAAAGCTTAATAGAATCAGGTGAGTCCTTTTTAACAGTGCGGTATATGATTAATCTTATTTTATACGTGTGCACGCCTTGAAGAATGGGCATGAAATGAGAAGCTTTCCCCTCTCTCAGTGAATATTTTATTTGAGAACTAGGTTTTAAAAGTTTAATTAAATCCTGTTCTTTTAAAATTCAATCATTTTTTGAAATAGAAGTTAGCGATTGCTCTTTCTGCCATTGAATGGTGCAATGGTGTTTTAAAATGAAGTCATTGTAGATTTTTTGTTTATCATAACAGATGCGGATAATAGTGATGGTGCTACTGTTGCGCAATCTGCAGATTTGATAAGTATAATTGCCTGAGAACACACATAGCAGAAAGTTGTTATAGAGAATATGTTGTTCATATTCTAATAGCTCAGTGGGTAACTCGGTGGTTTTTTGCCCCACAGAAAACCCATCTGGTTCACGTAGATTTTCTCCGCCCATCTAAAAATACACAATTTAGTTGGACTGTGGCCTCTGCTTCCTGGGAAGAGCTACTGTACATGCTTGCTGCAACTCTACATTTAGCAAGTCGTTCAAAAATTGGTGGAGGTTCATTGCAAATTTTCAGACCTCGAATCGTCCATATCTAAGTCTAGCATCCGAAAAAGGAGGCTAGTTGTTTTTATGCAGTGATATAATATATGAGCAGCAGTTACAGCAAGCAGTTACAGCTGTTTATTGCTATAAAAGAAGAATGCCATACCATGTCAGTAACACAGTAACGTCAGCATCAACCAAAAATGTGTCACTTCTACAAACCAAATTATATTCTCAGATAGTATCTTTTAAGACACAAGGCAGAGATTCATCAAGTCAAGACAAAAGCAGTGGAAATTTCTCTGGTTCATCGGTTCATTTCTATGCCTATAGCCTTTTTCTACATTATGTTGGTTTTAGTTTTCTTGTATTTTGAAAATACAAGAAATACTTTCTCCCCATGATGTATGAGTGGAGACGATTACAACTTAGAATTATGAGTTTCCTTTTTTCACAGTCGAGGAATATGGAGTATTTCTCTTTACCACGTCTGAGCCTCATTTTCAAAGACATATCTTGGATGACTGTATACAGAATATTCAGGTTACTAGCTGTGCAATATTATGTCTCCCCTTGCGAATATGTTAGTAACTCTTTTGGTTATAGATGGGATGTCAGTGATGATGAAGGAGAGTTTAGCTGTTGTACAGCCATCAGAACACATTAACAGCTTCAGATGTTTTTGTGCAGCATATACTGTATTCTTGAAAAGAGAGGATACAATGTCTGGATGTTTGCTTGTTACATTATAGCTTTTCTGGGATTTTTTCCTGTTTTCCACCACAGCTGTGTGGGTCTAAAATCTCTGCTGTCTGTACCTGCCAAAAGCCATCATGAGCAGAGTGTTTGTGTTCCTCTGATACGGCCTCTTGTTAGCCAACTGCCACAGGTCACACTGTGGCCTGGAACCAACCGTACAAGCAGTATCTATCACCAGCCTGCAGTCGAATGATGTCACCCAGAGGTCTTATGCAACGGTCAACAAGATTCCCTGGCCAACATTAATCCTGTCCATTTGGTGGAAGTTAGTCCTGTAGTTGCTCGCCACTATCTGTATCTGTTCGTTCAACAAAATTATCTGTATCTGTATCCATATCTGGAATGGACAGGGCGTAATATAAGAGGTGGATGTGGTTTAACCTGGAAATTTGCAATTTTGTGGATATTCCCGTATTAAAGTCTTGTAAAAATATATATGACTTGTATTTCTTTTAAACTGACAATATATGTTCATTATGTTGCACCAGAAACACATATGCATTCCGTATGAGGTCATAATAGATGTGACCACCAGTATCATCAAGATCATGCGCATTTGAATCATATATGAAAGGGGCCATAATTATACAATTAATAATTATTATATATTACCCATAGAAGAACCATGACGTAGTTGTGGGTGCTAATAAAGTGTACAATGGTATTTTTGTTCAGTGAATTTTATCGTGGGGGACCAGGATACCATTATAGTATTTTATCACTAATTTACGGGAATAGTGTTGCTTTTGAAAAAACTGTTTACTGGGGTATAATGCATGGATGGTATGTAAAATTAGATACCTCCCAAGCCTAGTAGAGAGGGTTCTCCAGTGTTTTATGTGAACTAAATATATGACTAACTGGGACCAAGAGATTTTAACACACACAATACAACAAAATAGAACAAAGCTTACACATGTAATGGAGTGATTTTGCATGTAATGCAGATCTAACACTGAAACGATCTCTCGGGGATGTCTGGAAGACTTTCTCCTTCTCACACACTTGAATTACTGGTGTCAGGAGGATATCGTGTTGTTAAAGGTAACACGGGAGGGACAGTATGTGTAGCAGCTAATGAGCGGCACTGTTGCCCTGAAATCCATTGAGTAAATGGAAAGAGAGGTTCAAGACAGAGGCGGATATTCATCAATAATGATCAAGTGACAATTAGCTTGGAAAGGACACATTATTTATACCGGATACCCATTTCACCCGGATATTCAGCTCGCCCCTAGTGGAAGACTGCTGCAACCGCACTCATATATATTATTTAGTAACTGAGCCTATCACTTTCAGAAAAAAAGACAAAACACAGGAAAAACTCCAATGTTGACTGAGCCGATAAGAATAATCGATGCTAGCTCACGATCGGAGCTCTCACCATTCAGCCAGGTCACGCAGGGATCATGGACTTTGAACTTATCACTCTCCAGGTCTTCCACAGTGAGATGGGATTGCTGTAAGAGATGAGACTCATCTGCAGTAGAAGAAGAGGGATGGATTAGCTGTAAATCTCTCCACAAAAACTGTTGAAATTCAGCTCTAACCACCAGTAACTGCAGCAGCTAGCCCTCCATCCACAGGCCCAAATAAATGTTCTTTTTTTTACATTCACCATATGTTTGACTGTGGATATTCATTCTTCCTGGAGTGCGGCAAAGCTAAACGTCCTTTGCCTTCTGTCTCTGCTTCACTCTGCTCTCCCCCCCTTCTCTCACAGTCTTACCCGGTGTGAGCAGCATTATGGAGAGGTTGACCAGCGACAGGACAGCCAGGATGACGACCATTGCGATCCCAATGCCCTTCCAGTTACGTGGGGGGGCCCCCATACTGCCCAGATCCTGCCCGGAGAGACAGCATGACATGAGAGTGTCAGAAGCCCTGCTGCAATGAGGGGGCTCGCTTGTGAGGGCTCTGACAAGCCCACCTGTGAGGCTGGACGTGGGGGAATATGAGAGTGATGACTAACTCACAGTGCTGTTCTTTTAAAGGGGGGGGGGGACTGGGGGAGTCTTCCAGCCATAGAATTAGATATTACAATATTAATTGCGGGGTGGCACAGTGATGCAGTGGTTTGCACTGTTACCCCACACCCCTAGGACCTGGGTTTGAGTCTCTGCACAGGTTCCGTGTGTGGAGTTTACATGTTCGCCCCATATTTTTGTGGGGTTTCCTCTGGCTTCTCTGGTTTCCCCCCCACAGTCCAAAAACATGCTGAGGCTGATTGGAGTTGCCAAATGTGCTTGTGTGAGTGAATGGTGTGAGTGTACCCTGCGATGGGTTGGTGCCCCATCCTGGTTTGTTCCCTACCTTGCGCCCATAGCTTCCAGGATAAGCTCCAGACCCCCCGTAACCCTGAATAGGACAAGCAGTTACAGAAAATGGATGGATGGATGGATGGACGGACGGATATTAGTTGGTGTCTATATTATATTCTGTATTTTTTCCCTATCACTGCCCCATTTCACATAGTAAACCTCAAAAATCCAAGAAGCATACTACATTACACAAGCCTTCCTTTGGAAAGGCAGCACAGGAATGCTCTGGTGTTCATCTCAGTTATGCCAAGCAAGTATGATTCTTCTGGATAATCAAACAAAAGAGTCATACTCGAAAGAACAGACTCATTTTTTTCTGTTGAGTGTGGCATCAGAGAAATATCAGAGAAACATCAGTTTGGGTAAAAAAAATGTATAGCTCTGCATTTAGAGAGGACAGGGAGCTTGGAACACTGAATTAGCTCGCTGTCAGCAATGCCGCTGACAAAGCAGTGAAGCTCCAACATTAGTCAGGACCAGCACATATCACAGGCTTCCTCAGTGGTGGTGTGAAACACATCCTTCATTACCTCCATCTCCCGCGGCTGTAGATCACCCTGTCTTCACCTCCCCTTTAAGGGCAGGGAACCCATCCATCTGGCTAGACACTCATGGGATGTCCTGCCAAGCACCAGCTCCCTCATTAGCTTCGTCGTCTCCAAAGCTTGCAGACACATACACTGCAAGGGACCGTACCTGAACTCGCACACCCCCACAGATCAGTCACCTCCCTACAGGCACACACCCACACACACACACTAGATGATACAATGAACAACTCCAAAGACAAATGCACAGACACATGAAGTACATATATGTGCTCATCATGTGTAATTCTGCTGAGCTGTGACAAAAAAGCACATCCACTGTAAGGATGCGCACGGTACATGTGTACAGCTAGCCTGCCGAGCTGAAACAAAACACACTGACGTGTAAAAACACAAACATGCACTGCAGCTCACATGTCGACAGGGTACATGCTTCTCTGTGGAAAGTGGCCGGAACAGTAAGGGCTAGAAAACTGCCTTATCCAACAGCTTAATAACTATAATAATCCAGCTACAGGCAGAGCATAGGATGCCACAACGCTCCTACAGGCGCCATGGCTGGTCAACAGCCCTGATGACTTTAGGGTGATGCTTCCCAATCCAGTCCTCAGGGACCCACAGACAGTCCATGTCTTTGATCCCTTCTGGCTCTCAGTAGGGAGCTGGAAGGGAGCAGGGAGAGAGAAAAAATGTAGACTGTCTGGCAGGGAGCTGGGAGGGAGCAAAAATGTGGACTGTCCGGCAGGGAGAAGGGAGGGGGCAAAAATGCAGACTGTCTGATAGGGAGCTGGGATGGAGCGAAAACGCGGACTGGCCTGGGATCCCCGAGGACCAGATTGGGTAACACTATTTTGGAGTCTGATGTGCAGGTCGGGGTCAGGTCCTGAGTGCACCCAGTATGATGCATCAGCAGCAGCTTTTCTGACGTAGAGTCACAGCCATCAGATAAGGTGTGGCGTGGTCACTTTGCTGTACTTACTCTTCGGTGCTGCGGTACCACGTATTGAGCAAAAGCACAGCCCTTCAGAGCTGGCATGCAGGGGGGGCTAAGCTGGCTGAAGCGAACCCTCCGTGCAGCCCCGGCTGACAGGGCAGGACAGGAAATGTGAGGACTTCTTGTTGCGACAGGCACAGGTGGCAAAATTACACTGCAAACACGCAGGAGGAAATTAGGAAATTGCAGCAACAGCATATTTGATGTAAAAAATGGAGGAATAAATGTCGAGAGTATTGGAAGGGAAGAAGTGGGGGCGTGAAGTGATGCTGAGCGATTAAAGGGGAACAGGTAGACAGGCTGCTCTCCCCTTAGCTGTTACGACTTATCCTGCCCCTCCACTGCTCTTAATTCCTTGGAAAACTCTGGCAGCCATTCCGAAAAATGGATGCCTCTGTACTCCATTTCACTTTAACGTTCTTCAGAAAAAACAAAAAAAAAACACTGATTGTCCAAGTAATGGCTTGACAGGAGATCATGTGAGTGGCAGACATGGTTTTGCCTTTAATAGCCTGACTCAGCCCCAGACTTTATAACATCCTCAAATTAAACCACTAAAGAACACTCTGTGAGGAACGGCTCCACAGGGAGTCGTCAGTGAATCGACATGGCCGGGCTGCCCTCTTATTCATGGAGCAAAGGCAAAGTTGTCCTGTCTTTGTGGTTTTTTTACCCTCCTGTCACTCAATAAGGTGTCACCCACCCAGAAAGCTTTTTAGAAACAATGCACAGGTTCTACCATAGTGTACATCTCAGCCTGCTGCAGTAGCCACCACTGGCTGTGCTATTTTTCATCTTTTAATATTTTTTAAATCCCTGCGTTCTCCCCACAATTACAACATGTAGAGCAAAACGTACAATGAAATCTCGCAGGAGGGGGGGATTACAGCACCTCAGGTTGCATTGTCCCAACCACGCTTCCAATTAAAGGCAGTGCCGTTTTGCAGCAGGGGCGTGTGGGAGAGGAGACCGCAGCGCAAAGGACAGGGATGACAGGAAGCCCAGCAGGTGCGGGCCGGCAGAGGCACGAAGCAGGAAGCGGCGACCTGCCGCCTCACAGGGAGTTTATGGGCGCCGTTCAGTTTCCTGCAACGGCCCTGCCGCCCACGCCATTCAGGGCTCTGACATGGTGAAAGCCTCTGCAGATTCAGACCTCCCTGGGAAGGTGCGCGGTCGGGGATGACATGGGGGCTGGGGAGGGCACTGCAGAAGAGCAGTTTGAGGCCTCATGTGGAAGGCCCCTTTGGAACATGAGGTATTTTCTTATAAGATACTTACTGATAGTGCTATAAGATACTTTTTTTAGGAAATAATTTAGTACAGTATTTATTTTCCATTTATACAAACACATAGGAATTCTTCTACTTTTGCATGAGAGACACAGATGCACAAACGAGATGTGGCGATGTATCTGCTGGAAGCTTGGAGACCCCGTGGACAGGCATGAGACAATGCCACCTATAGCCCTAGGCCTACTCAAGGCATCTGCAAGAGCAGATCGATACGAGGGCAGCCACATCACACTAGGGGAAACAATTAATATTATGAGCACACCAGGCAGTGGAGGACAAGTATTACAACAGAAGTGCTTTTGAGGTACGCTACTCTGTAAGGCTTGTAGGATAAGGCTTTTCTAAATCACTCTCTCCCTGAAAAAAGCACAGGACGTCTTTATGGAGGTTTAGACGTGTCCTTGCATTAAACTTTATAAAAATTAAGAATTCTATCCATTTAATGATGAGGAAGAGGGCATACAGGCAATTCTCAGATACCATAATCACTCTGCTTCCTACGCACGGGAGTCAATTTGTATGGATTTAGGTTCCAGCCATTAAACCAATTCTCAAATTAGACTCCAGGGATCCCCCTAGCTTGCAACCACAAAAACAGCACCTCATGTTGCCAAGGGAAGAGTTACAGAGATACCAAAAGCTTCAAGTGAGATGGGATTGACTTGAATTTATAACCCTGACCCATTAACAAAAAAACTTTTTTTTTTGGTGCCCTGTCATTTAGTGTGACAGTAACACAAGGATAACAGTCCTTTATCTCTACTAGCCAAGTTTGATGCCAGATTTGCATCTCTTTTGATGGGTTATGAAAATTGTTGGTAGAAAAGCATGTGGGAGGCAGGGGGCGCAGTGACTAAGGAATGCTAAAAGACTGTCGGCTAACTCAGGGGTAGAAGAAAACAACAGCCAAGCCCAGGCTGAAACAGAATGCTATGGAGGCACCCAAGGCACAACTCAGCATTGAGACACAAGGCAACTAGTCAGAATCTGCATATGGGGGATTATGTCTACTGACAAGAATTCGCTTCTCAGAAAAAAAATACTTCTTGATACTCCTTGAGATGTTCCTTCAAAGTTTTTCTAAAAGTAAGCTTTTTTATTTTTTTAAGAAAAAAGCTTGATCTGAGCTTCAATCCAAAAACTCGGTAAATGTTAGCAAAACTGGGGTTCGCTCGGTTAGAAAAGTCATACGGCAATAGTTTGATCAAACGTGAGGGCACTTACTGATCAACATGCACAAGGGCTAGATAGCCAGGCCTCTCCATCTGTCATTAGTGTCCCTGCTCTGTAAACTCCTCCCCATGTGGAAAAACATTAATAAGACCATTTGGTATGATACAGCGATTGCATGTTTTAATTACAATGCAGCTTGGTCCTTTAATTTGGAAAGTAAAGATTTTATTGATGAGGTCTATAAGGTCAGGTGTCTGTGTATTTTTTATATGGAGCAAATGGAAATAAACTTGAGGTTAATCCTATTTTAAATCAATGATGCACTGATGTACTCAAACCACAGGACATATTGCAGGCATATTCGAGTGTTTGAGCCATTCAGACTAGCCAACGAAATGTGATTGGACCATCTGGAAAGGCAAGGCTCACTGTGGGTGATGGAACTAGCAGCCGTAAGTGTCAATGTGCATGTATGAGTGTGTGCGTCTGTACGTGTGTATGTGTTGTACTGTGCCTTGTACTGACTGAGCATTCTCACAAACAGAACCATCTGCTCGAGCTGGCCAGGCCGCTGGTCAGCGAGGTGACCGCTGCTCCAGAAAGCTATCTCTGCGAGCAGCACGCTGAGAACACACACGTTTCCCAGAATGCCAAGCATGCGAAAGCACACCTGCGTGTCATTGAGCCACAGAAACAAACAGCTATACAGCAAGAGCTGCGAGCAGCACAATGCACACCTTGGCACACGCTTTATGTTGCCTATAAAAATGTCAAATATCACTTCCTCACCACCCGTAGTGCATTCAGAAAAAAAAGTCTGCAATGCAAAATACCACAACTCAGTTACACTGTGATCCGCAGAATATTTTAAATGCGCCTTGCAACACCTTTGTTACCCAAAAGTGCCAAAAAATGGTACTTTCCTTCATAATTTAGGGTCACACTCACTAACAACAAAATTATAAAACAGAGCACATTCCAAAGACGTGAGGGCACTTTCAACTTCCACAGCAGTACTGCCTGTGAGGTCCATTCTTGGCTAATAACTCCAAAACGTACAGTCAAGAGGTGCCAGGCAGTTGCTGATGAAATACAAGTAGGACTGTTTTTGCCCCAGCTGGTGTGTATCACAGGGACCCAGTGAATTCTTATTCTGTTTGCGAGGCCTGACTGCTGTGGAGAGGGTTGGATATGTAGAGAGGCAGTTATTTATGCACACAGCAGATATTCACTTGCAGGATGAAAAATCGAGACCACTTAATACAATGGGTTCTCAGAGTGCTCCAAACACTAACGGATGTCATGCACTTTATTAAGCAGAAACATACAGCTGTATACTGACTGCTGTTATGGCACCAATCTTTGCTGAGGCAATTATTGTCCTTAAAGGACAGCTCTGATGGATGCCTTCTTTCTCGTCCTATCATACTGCACCAGAAACATAAGCAATGTCACTGACAGAAATAAAGAATAATATACAAACAAACTAGGAATATAAAGCTGAACTATTAACTTATGAAGCAGAAATCGAGTTTCATTCCACCAAATATCTATCATTTAAAACCCCAAAAAGCCATGATTTAGGTGAAACCTGTGAGAAGTAAAAATGTTTCTTCTTTCAAAGGGCTAACATTTAAAAGGACAAATGCACCACCTACTTTATAACAGCAGTAGATACTGGGTGGTTTTGGTCCTGTACATCCCCTGTGTTCAGCAAGTAATTCAATTATTGTACTAGCAGTCACAAAGGATAAAGGAAACCAACTACGTTAACATGAGTCAACTCCACTTCTACACACGAAGACCAAAAACTGGTCAATTTTCCTGCAGTCCCAATACACCATCGGAGGCTTTCGTTGGGGGAGGCATTACATTTTATTGGTAAAACCCAGCCCTACAGCTATAAAGCCAAGTGTCCTATTAAACTTGTGTGGGAAATCACGTTTATACACTACACAAGGGCTCCTCAAGCTACAGCCCGCTCCTAGAGTTGCCACCTGTCCCGTATATTATGGGATTGTCCCATATTGGAACATAAAATGGTGCATCCCATATTGAATCAGGATGAGATCTGTCCCATTTTTCCACGGACTGTCTTACTGTAGTATGTCTGATGTCCAAGCCCACCTGTGAAACGTGAGAGGCTGTCGATGTAGAGTTGTGGATGAGAGACAGAATATCTGTGGGTCAGCCCTGTCCCTAGCGATGAAAACGAGGCAAATTGTACAGTTTACCATTAAGTGTTTTTGGTCGCCCATGGAGGGATGTCTGACCTGAAACATCACGCTGTAGGTGCTACCCACGTCCGAGCAGCTAAAAAGCAAATGACACGGGGTGGAATCGCTCAGTTCCTTATACCTCAGACTTCCCCTGAGGCAGACATGGTATATTGTTGATGCTTAATTTTACGTTGCACACGTTAGAGTATATTATACTGTAACTAACAAAACTAGGCAATAGCTGCTACAGAAACAGACTTATTTATTTGTTTGTTTGTTTATTTTATATGATGTATTTTCAAGGGAATGTTTGCAATCACTCTTTCCATGTGTCTGGGATGGGCACAATGTTATGTCTCTGGGTTTTTTTTAATATCTAAATGTTTGTGCAATTGTTAGCACTTTTGTTATTTTGTCTTGCAATAAAGCACTTCAAAATTTAGGTATTGGTTTCTCCAAAAATTATAGCATCAGCTGGGTGTAAGGGTGGAGGTCCTTAATTTTCTCGCATTGAAAGCGCAGCTTGTACCCGCTCCCTCCAGGTTCTGGGAATCTCCCGCAAATTGACAGCAGCTCTCTGACACCTGCAGTCATGCACATTGTCCCGAAAATCTGTCATTGCGCTATTCAGCGGTGGTAAAATGACCTGGCAAGAAGTTTTACCACCGCATCCAACCTCATGCGGTTGGCAGAGTTTACCGCCAGCACCCCAACACCACATCCACCCAGCCAGCACTAGGTTTGGACGATATCTAATTTTCAATACCATCATACCGTCCAGACATTATACCGCAGTGTATGGTATCTTAAAAAGCAATGCTTTTCTGGTATTTTCCGATAAAATGTCTAGCCCTCTGACAGTTACCTGAATCCCAGACGGCATACACTCCGGCTGACAGTCCTGTTTGGCAGCACCTGTACCCTGTCTGTGAGCAAACCTTTTTGAGAATTCCAGATTCATCCATCCATCCATTTTCCAGAACCGCTTATTCCATTCCAGGTCATGGGGGGTCCAGAGCCTATCCCGGAGGCTGCGGGCACAAGGCAGGGAACAACCCAGGATGGGGCACCAACCCATCGCCAGGCACACTCACACACCATTCACACCTATGGGCAATTTGGCAACCCCAATTAACCTCAGCATGTTTTTGGACTGTGGGGGGAAACCAGAGTACCCGGAGGAAACCCCACGACGACACGGGGAGAACATGCAAACTCCACACACATAGAACCCGGGCACAGACATGAACCCTGATCCCAGAGGTGTGAGGCAACAGGGCCAACCACTGCACCACCGTGCCGCCCCCTTCCAGAGTCATGTTGGTTAAAAATATTATTTTAAATAATACTTTAGTCTTGTACTTGATTTAAAATAATAAATGTGTAAACTAATGACATTATTACATCCGTTAGTAACGTGAAACTAGTGTACATAAAATGAAAAGATTTTCTATTAATTTTTCTCTTTTTCAAGCACAGTCTGGTACCCTGAAAGTCTGAAGCTCAAATGGCAGTAGATTAGCCCTTTTGGGTATAAAGCTTAAGGGCCTCTGTGATACATGGCACATTCTCTTCATAAAATTCTCAGAAATTCCAAAGGATGTCATGGAGTGTTCCATGCACCATGATTATATACAAGTTCATCCTCATCCTTACCCTTATACCCTGGCAATTAAAGCACATGGTCTGTTGGTCTTGTACGGCATTGGTAAAATTAGGATAAAGTCTGTCTGTTAGATCTTAGATGAATATGAAAATCTATTTTGAGGAACTGGAAGCTTTAGCATTTTTAATAGACACATAAAAGTCGAAAACTGTGCAGGAACTGTACCCAGTGATAAAAATATGAATAACCTACAGTCATAAAATGAAAAATAAAATCTGAGTAACCTACTATACTAAAAAATAACAAAATTCCACATGCTGACTTGACAGGGCCCCCAATCAGAAGACTTTTGTGTTTTCCTCTTCAGTATTCTGGAGCATCCATCAGTAGCCTATCCATCTTCATTTTTAAAGGCAGCTCTGTTCCTTCTAATCAAATTAGTTTTTCATATCACAGTATTTTGTTTGACGCAATTTAGGTTAAAACTATAGGCATACTCACACCCACAGAGAAGGTAATGAGCGATTCATGGAGACACACACACACACACACACACAACAGAAATTATAAATTAAATGAGGAATAATACCAGCATATTGAATATTAAAGTACTAGGTAGATCAAATTAAAACCTACCCCACTGTGCACTCTCCTTGTATTATTTTGTTACAAAATGAAAAAAAAATGCAGTACAAAACCCATTTAGGCTTCCCTTCATCTAAACGGAACCTTTTCAATCTACATTCACTCATTAATACCACACAATAAAGGGTGCTTGAATGTATACTGGCAGATGCAGTTGGTAGCCCAGAAGAAAGAAGTCAATAACTGTGTAACATATCTCTGTTTTATGTGTTGTGTTCGAAACACCAAAAATATCAAAGTATTAATATCTTTATAAGGGAGTCTCATTTAATTTAATAAAATTTTATTACAAACCCAAATCAGAAAAAGCTGGGACAGTATGGAAAACGCAAATAAAAAAGAAAGTAGTGATTTCTAAATTTACTTTGACTTGTATTTAATTGCAGACAATATGAACACAAAATATTTCATGTTTTGTTTGGTCAACTTCATTTCATTTGTAAATATACATTCTTTCCTGTCATTCAGACCTGCAACACATTCCAAAAAAGGTTGGGACAGGAGCAATTTAGGGCTAGTAATGAGGTAA
>JAAGVU020000103.1:22412897-22442165 GCA_011763525.2 Mormyrus iriodes | reverse complement strand
TCAAGTACCACAATATGTAGTTACATCCACAAATGCCAGTTAAAACTGTACTGTGCCAAAAGGAAGCCCTATGTTAACAGTGTCCAGAAGGGCCGTCAACTTCTCTGGGCTCGGAAGCATCTGGGATGGACCATTACACAGTGGAAACATGTACTGTGGTCAGATGAATCATCATATCAGGTATTTTTTGGGAGAAATGGACGCCGTGTGCTTCGGACCAAAGAAGAAAAGGATCATCCAGACTGTTACCAGGAACAAGTCCAAAAGCCAGGGTCTGTCATGGTATGGGGTTGTCAGTGCCCCTGGCAAAGGTAACTTGCCAAGGTAACAAGACAATGCAAAACCACAACCTGCACACATTACAAAGTCCTGACTGCAGAGGAAGAGGGTACGGGTACTTGACTGGCCTGCCTGCAGTCCCGACCTGTCTCCAATAGAGAATGTGTGGCGCATTTTGAAGCGCAAAATGCGACAACGAAGACCCCGTACTGTTGCCCACCTTAAGACTTGTTTGCAGGAAGAATGGGACAAAATTACACCTGAAACACTTCATCACTTGGTGTCTTCAGTCCCTAAACGTCTTTTAAGTGTTGTGAAAAGGAATGGCAACATTACAAAGTGGTAAATGCTTTACTGTTCCAACTTTTTTGAAATGTGTTGCAAGAACCAAAATTGGAATACGTGTTTATTTTGAAAAAAACAATAAAATTCATGAGGAACACATTAAATAATGTGCTGTTGTATTGTTTTCAATGTAATACAGGTCAAAGATACTTTAACAAAGTACTGTTTTCAGTTTGATTTTAATTTAACATACCGTCCCAACTTTTTCTGATTTGGAGTTGTAGCATACAGGCATATATCTTATTTTTGATAACAATTCAAGTACTGAATCAATTAAGCTCTGGTGTGATAAATGAAATTCTCAACTCAAAGTTACTACTTCACTAATTAGTTCATATAGGTCATTTAAAAATGAACTGGTGGCTAATAATTTAATGGCTGTAACAGTAACCGCATAATATGATGTCAACAAACTAGATTGTTAAACATTAGTTTCTCTCTTTATTAAATCTGCTGAATTAATGAAACGATGTTGCAAATAATGTGGAAGATGTACGCTGGACTTCAGTCCCTAAGCAACAAAAAATATATCTAAACCTTGGCCAAACTAGTTACACAAAACATGCAAAAATATTAATGCAAGAGTAAGGAAGCAAGTGCAATCAAGTGTTTGGTAGCATGACGTTTGTGTCCCTACAATGTAGCAATCAGCCAACTGGTTATATGGGTTCTGAATTTAGAAAAATATTGTATTAGTCTTTGGCAATAGGTAAGCTGTCCAAACCAATAGTGAGTGAGCAACTTGGAACACCACACTATGCCTTTGAGGTCTTTTATTCGCCTTGTATTGCCCATACAAATGCCACTTTTCACTGAGCAACTTTCTCACCCCCATGGTGAATTCAGCAAACTAAAGTCTAACTGTGATGCAGAATACTACAAGTCAATTACACCGTGATCAGGAGAGTATGTTAAATATGACTCACACCACATTTTAAGCTTCCCAGGAATACCAAAAAATTCAATTTTTCTTTACATTTAAGGGTCACACTCATGGTATATGACTTTATACCTTTCAGATCCCTTATTTTTTCCCCAATATTTTAGTGATCATCACATTCGGTTGTGTTATGCTAGTAAAAGTATTTTCCTTTAAACCAAGATGTAATTTAAAGTATTTATTATTTAATTTTGGACAACATGGCTGCAGTGCAACATATTGTACCATTAAGAAATGTTTTCATAATCTCTTTAGTTTGTGGGCACGCGTCTGATCCTTTTATGCACTTTTTTCAAATTAATAAACTATTATAGCATAACTGGAAGCAGGTGGTTTGCAGATTCTTAGACAAAAGAGGCTGCCCTTTTTAAACATGCGAATACCCATGGAAAGGGTGGACATACTTTCCACTCAGCTGTTTTTCCAGGCCCACTAAGTGTGATGGCCTGCTAAGATATTCCCTCAGCAAATATTACAGTGACGTGAATGGGCACTGCAATACAGTGAGTCAGGCTGTCCAGATAATGAGAGAATTGAGACGTTGTTCCTAAATGAAGATATGGATATATTCGGTCCATTTTAGATTAATAAAATTTTACGACCCACTATACACCGAAACTACAATCACGCAATGTAATGCTTCTATTCATGAAAACTGAAATCGCACTTCTAAAACGCTAAGTGATGCACTTTATACTGATCACATTTATAATTTGAGTGGAATACTGCTAAAAACTTCTCAAGATAGTCCAGATTTACTTTAAAAGCCTTGCATACATTGTTAACATATTAAGTAACGGGATCCACCATAACCAAGCAGTTTTATAAGATGTGTATAACCAATATCTCAATTGTGTTTTGCAGGATTCACGCGGAAGGGCTGCAGATCGGAGAACCACGTATGATTGGACCAGTACCGTTAATTACGGGCGCTTCGGTTAATGCCACCCCTTCTGCACCGTTTTACAACCGCCTGTCATTTTCTGCACCACCCAACACTACAGCGCCCAGTCCGCGCGCAAAACCAATCAAGCAAAGCACACATTTACGTTACCGCGGATTTGCAACTGCAAAGCAATTCATCGTGATGAGCAATTTTAGCAGTTATACCTGTCTCGAGTATAGCATTCTGGACGATTTAATTATCCGTACAGCGATGGGGACCCATTGCTTTTGGATTAAGTTAACAAAGACAATAGCTAGTGAGAGTAGTGAAAGTGATCATTCGGAGACCACCGCAGTGCTCATTAAAACTAACAAAAAACAAATGGAATATTGATGGTTTCAAAAGTATGAATAAGAGGGCAAGAGTGTCAAGTGTAATCAAGCATTTGGGAAACAATAAGCATTGGGAACCTTGATAAGGTAGAACTGCAAGATACAAACGGACAAAATCTAAGAAAAGAATTTTTAAATAGAAAATGCCTCGCTCCTTTAAAACAATCAGTCCTTTTCTTTAATGCATACAAATGCATAGATAAAAACAGACAGCATCACACACCTCTTTGCCGTGGCTAGGGCGTTCTGCGGACCCACACGGCAAAGATACCACACTCTAGAAATGTGAATGAAAGCTGCCTCAGTTGACCAGTGCGCCAAAGAGCTGAGGCTTTTAGATTGCGCGCATCACTTTGGAGTCTCCATGCTGCCAATCAAACACAGGCAAGAACTGTTCAAGCACATGCATTTGGCTGTAAATTACCAGGTCGGTAGACACATTCTGTTGCGTGGTGGCGATCATCCTTGCTGCTTTAAATGAACGCTTTTTCGCAACATGCAAACACGCGGCACTCCTCGTTTTCAAATCAAGATCTTTTGATACCTCCCTTGATCTTCGAATACTTCTGATGGTGAATCCCGCATCACAACCTTTGGGGCTCTCAGTTGCTCAACTAGCAAACACGAATCACTCGACTAGAAATACTTGAACAGCCCCTACTCTCTCACTCTAGCGCGCTCTCTCCTTCTCTCTATATCTCGCTCTCTCACTGTTTTATTCGTAACAAATACGCTCTTGCACGCAAGAGAATCTAACTTAACCCGTCCTTGACGTAAGGTCAATAATATTGAATAGCTCCGGAATTAATTAAGACAACATTAGAGTCTGCAACTGCTTTCCTAAACAAAACTATCCCAAACGCAGTAATAACTGCAACCCTTATTCTCCTTGTCATTTTAACCATTCCATTTTACATATGAAATAACGCTTTTGAAAGTCCATTTCTTGGCATGTGTTTTAGCCACCCCCCAAAGATACACCAGTTAATGTCAGTTGTCAGGAGAGATTTCACTAAGCCTCTTCTTTTTACCCTCAGTTCATCTGGTTGTATGAGGGTGTGTTGCCATTTCTTGGATGCAAATCATTCACTGATTTAATTCTCATTCATTAAATATCTTTCTGATTCCTTAATAAGCAAGGTGTTCAGATATAATGCTACTTGTTCTTCATTTTTAAATGAAGTGTCCTCTGTACTGTGTACTTATGTTCATGTTTCAATAAATATTGTCTTTAGATGAGTTACACTGGTTCATCACATACACAACTGGGGTATCTGTATTTCCATTTGCAGTGACACATCTTTGTTAGTATTAGCATTACCTGTCAAAGCCTAATGCTAACATCTGATAAATAATATCAATTCTGAATGAATTAAATATTGTTGGGTTAGACCTATAACGCTAATTTCCACTGGTTTTCAAACATTTTAGGTGTTTTCTATAACTTGATATAATTATGAGCTTTAGCTATGTAGTCATAAGCGATACAAAGGTGGTTCTGTAAGTCTGACATTTATTTCAAGTGAATGGCTCACCTGGCATTTACCTCAGCAACTGAGGATCGAAAACAATCATTTATGCAAAACTTGAAATCAGTTCTTTACTTAGGGATGCCATTAATCTAACCTGATATCGATCTCATGTATAAATAAAAGTTTGAAAACGTTGACATCTAACAGAATAGTTAGGGCCAGAATGACCAAGGAGGACAGACTGGAAATAATATGCGGTACTATAGCAAGGCACATGGAATTCAATTACTTAATCGGTCTCATTAATTTGTCAAATTTAAATGATGTGTTTTGAATACTTATAAACTTCCCTGAAATATCCTTCAAATACTTTTATAACTGGCTCTTTCAGCAAGCATCAATTTCATTTATCATGGGTGGTGCATATACTATGATTATTTATTAAAATCAGAACAACTGCTACAACTTTTTCCACTGATAATGAAGGCGTTTTTCAAGACATTAAAATACTGTCTTTAGACAATGTCGGCAATAGGGCCTACCTTGAAAAAAATTGCACGATGGTTATAATGTAAAATTCTATACCTACTTAAACAATTCTTATAATTTTGTATTTGTAAAATTAGTTTAGGGCCACATACATACTTTTTAGCACGTATTTAGAGAATACCAAATGTTCTTCTCATTCAAACAGAGTGATGACTCACATCAGCAGAGCCACCGCGTTTTTTGTGCTTTGTCTGGAGAGGAGGGAGGGGAGTAAACGATCTCTGTTTCTAATGCTTGTTTCCTCTGACTCCGCCCCCACGTCCAGCGGCTTCTGTGCGTGATGACGACACGCGCGCTCTTTCCTATTGGCTGCCGGGTAAATTTGAACGGTAACTAAACTGTTTCTAGCTGGAAATAAGGTGGCTGAGATACAGTGGGCGATTGACATTAATTAGTTTGGTGAAATTCAGAGATCTCTGCTCGGGACAGAACTGAAATCTTCGGTGCTGGGGTATCTCGTGCAAGAGTAAGTGAGAAATATGGAAAAAATGCTGTGTTGTACGTGTAATTCTTTGAAGCGGCGTGTACAGCACAGTTCTGTGTCATAACGTTTTAGCGGTCTGCTTTACCAGCTGGCAGTGCCTGAGTACATTTTTATGTTAGGTATTTGTTAGAGAACTAATTTAATTAATAGTGTCAGTTTACTGTCTAGTATTGAACTGTAGTACATGAAGTCGATGTGTACCGGGTAGTTGTAGGGTTGTAATCGTTGTCCAGTCAAATACTTGTGAGCTTGAAATTTTTCCTTATCATTGCCCAGTAGCTTGGCTGTGTATGTCTTTTCTTAAGACACCATTGTCTGTCAATTCATCCTGTGATTTGTGCTGCATCCTTTAGAAAAGAGGCATCTTGGAGGAGGCCTAAAAATAACTATAAGCTTGTAAGCCTAGATATATCTGTGGTATCGGGTCATCATGTAAAAAAGTAGTGTTCCCAACTCATGCATCTGACGTGATACGCTTTCAGACTCACGCGCACGCAAAAAAAATCTTACAGTAAATCTATTCAACTATAAATCTAAATTAGCTACACCAAAAGCGTTGGCGTACTTTACAAGCCCTACAGACTATTTACAAGGTAATAAAACTGTTACATACATGTGAATGCGAGTGTCGACTTGTCTGATTGTCTCAAGCCAGCCAGCCGACCAAAGTTTGCAACCCTGATTATAGTTATTTTTCCTACGTGAATCGCTCAGATCCAGATTTGATACAAATGCTTGGCTGTCAATTTTGTTTCAGGTCATGGACACTGCAGTGCTGACCTTACACAGCCTGTTTGAGAATCTGCGGGCACATGTGGAGGTCTTAAATGAGGGCATTGAGCCTCGTAAGTCATTGTTCCGGATACTCTCAGTGAGGCTTGTTTACCCATATGACCTACCAGTGTAACTTTCTGTCCACATTCCCTTTTCCAGAGTTCATTCAGATGGCATTGAACTTTGAGGACTGTCGGCGTAAATGGCTGAAGCTGGAGCAGGAGCTAGGCGCTTGCAAAGAGGTGCTGACTAAAGCAGAGTCTGACAGGGGTGCTTTGGAAGTAAAACTCAAGCATGCTCGGAACCAAGTCGACGTGGAGATCAGGCGTCGGCAGAAAGCAGAAGCAGAGTGTGAAAAGTTGGTGGGTACATCTTTCAGTTTGAGGGATCTTGCTTATGTGCAGGGCAAAGTAAACAATCTGTATAACCTTTCTGATGTCTTGACTTTATCCAGTTCCTGTGTTATCGAAACAATTGTAAGTATGTTTCTCGAGGTTATGGCGACTTTTATGAACCTTGAAGCAGCAATTTCACGTTGGATGTATTCAACCTTGAATGCAGTCTCTCCCTTCACATTACATCATTTGCATTCCATTTATTAGTTTAGGAAGGCTTGGGACAGCCAGCATCTAACGCCCCTGCAGCAGTTGGGGTTAAGAACACGAGGGATATTCTGCCCACTACTGTGCATGTGGTGTTCTGGAATAAGTAGCCTTTGGGATGAATTTCTCGGGCTTTATGCAGACATACCTTCAGCTGAAATGCGACAGTCTTGTTGAAGTAAAGGTTTGTGAATAAAAATGTTGGTGCTGGGCCACTTCCTGATTTGTGTGTCACAGGACCGGCAGATCCAGCTCATCAGAGAGCTGCTGATTACAGAGGGCACTAGTAACAGTATCCAGCTGAATGATGAGCAGCGCTCAGCCCTAGCCTTTCTCAATGCGCGCACGCAGGCTGCCCCCAACCTCAACGCCAGTCGGAGGTATGCAGTAATACATAGCTTGCGGATGTCTCATGTTCATAAGTCTATCCTGGTTTGTGGAAGGTTTTATTTGAAATGGTTTTTCCTTCTTTTACAGGTTAACCACCATTGATGAATCTGCCTCCCTCTTGTCAGATATCAGCTATGATAAGACAGATGATTCTCTGGTAAACCTTTATATTTCATTAAAACACGAGGGGGAGGTGGAGAGTCTTTACCCCACAAAGGAAGCTGTTTTGAGCTACTTTTTATTTTTGAGATTATGTACTGGCAGTCGTATTGATTTCTGTTTGTCATAGTTCTTTTCTGTGCTCAATGCGTATTATATTGATTTTGAATTTGTCGTAGGACTGGGATTCTTCGATTGTGAGGACAGTACGCCTGAAGAAGCGAGAGAAGAGAGTAAGTGGTTCTTGAAGTGATGATTGGACTGGTAAATCTGGCAGCGTTGATACTAAACTTTTATTGGTTCCAGCGTTCGTCTCGGAATCATACCGATGGTCCTCCTTGTGCTGCAAAGAAGTCACGCTCCACGGGCCGAACGTCGGACAAGGTATGTAACGGGGCACTTCTGGGAAAGCACACAGAAATTGCTGTGACACTGACTAGGAGCGCTCTCTTCTCATAGTGCCTTTTTATTCCCCTCCAGGGGAATGAATCTATTGTGGCAAAGACTACAGTGACTGTTCCTGCTGATGGAGGACCAATTGAGGCAGTCTCCACTATAGAGGCCATTCCTTACTGGACAAGAAGCAGAAGAAAGACTGGTAAGGGATCTCAGGGTAGCCTGTGGTACTTTTTTGCCCATGAGAGGGAAACTGCCTTACATCAGATACAGAAAACTCTAAGTGGTGTTGATCCTGTTGCTGCCGTTATCTTTACATTTTGTAATTTAATGGAGTTGGAAGCTCATCACCAAGCTGGCACTGTGGAAATAGTGATGATTTGGTCGTTTTTCCTGTCATTTATAACCAATGTGGATAAATTCTTAATGAACAACATCAGCCAGTGCATAGTTGAAGAGAAATTTTAAAGTGATATTGTAGCCCACCTGCAGCTCCTGGTGAGGGTCACAGTGGTAGCATATTGAGCAGGTCAGACCATACCCCTCTACCCAATGCCGAAGAAACTAGCTAGTTATGGGGAATGCCTAGATATTCCCAACCTAACTGGGACATTTAATCACTCCCATGTGTCCTGGGTCAGTGCTAGGGCCTCTGCCCAGCGAGATATGCCCAAAGCCGTTTTCTTGGGAGCGATCCTGGATGGATCCTTATATCAGCTGATTTCTTGATCTGAAGGAGCACTACATACTTAAAGGCATTTTCACACCGAAGTTCCAGAACCTTCTCCCTGTTTACAAGTCCCTGATCTGTCTCGGCCAGGGACTTTTGTAGTTCCTGGCCACATTTGTGTCTCTTTCACACCACACAACAGGAACTGGGACCTTTATGCTATAGCATGGGAGATGTTAAAAGCTTGTAGGTTAAACTTCACACACAATTTCACACGAAGCTGCTCCGCCACCCAAAAACAATAGAGCATGAACAAGTCGTTTTGTTGGTTGCTCTTCAATAACTAACAACCATTGATAGCAATGACAACAGGACGCAGTCTTGTACTTATTTTATTCATACAAGCTGCAACGTTTAATCTGGCCATCTGATCGATCTTTCGTTTTCCACAGAATAAAAAAAAAAACTAACAGTATCCCACTAATAAATCCTGGCAAGCTTCACTAGCAATGTTAGACAGTATGTCAATTATTGATCTAATTTTCCAATGCAGAAATATGGAGATGCAAGCAAAAACAATGTATACATGCATCAAATGTGATTGAGGTACTAAAATAATTCCTTTTGTTCCATTATTTTCTCGTCTACTTCTCTTTTCCCCGCTTTTCCATGTGACTTCCAGGCTAAAGCTTGTAATCAGTCAGCATGCTTATCGCTGTAAGTGTCTCTCCAATTGTGCATGTTGAACAAAAAGTACCTGCTCTGGATTTGGAACTGCCTCTGAGGCACTATGTTCAGACCAATTTCCTGTGACATGAGCATGACAAACGTTGCTGGTTCTGTAAAATGGTTCAAGTTCCTGAAAAAAGTCCCTGAGGTGTGATAGCGCCCTTTGTCTCAGGATGTGAAAATTGCTCACCCTTTCGCAGTGTGTACAAGAAACCTGTTTGGGCTGCTTGTACCTTCTTTTGGTCATTACCCATAGCTCATGGTCATAGGTGAAGATAGGGAGTTAGATTGACTAATAAACCATGGGTATCCCCACTACAGATCGGCTTAGTGCCTACAAAACTGTAGCCTCCTGAGCTGACCCACTGGTCAGTCCTGCATTCCCTCTTACCATCACCAGGAACAGGATCCCAAGGTAAACTCTACTAAGGGCAGTTTTTCGCCCTCACCTGAAAAGAACAATTCACTTTTATATTTTTCTATAGCTTTCATGTGGATTTTTTTTTTTTTTTTCGTAACCTTGGATTTAAAGAAAGTATTCCCCTGCTTCACCCGTGATTTCAAATCATTCGTGTATGTGTAGGAGGTCTTGGTCAGATCAGGCAGCAAACCACATCTGCAAATAGTAAGGGTGTAACAGTAGATAAAATTCATGGTTCGGTACAGTCCGACAGTTTGGTGCAATTTCGGTACAGTGGGGAAGATAGTTTGATTTGAAATTGTTTATAAAATCTGCAAACGATTAGGAACAGTTGCAATCCAATGGTAATGCATCTTGGCACTGAAAGTGGGATCACTGCACCTTTAGTTTACAATGTGCAAATAAGCATCCCTTTTCTCTCGTTATTCAAACAATTTTCAAACTCATGTGGGTTGTTTTTGTTGCGTAGACTAAAAAATTCCAAAGTAATCAAAAGCGTAGCTCCAGAGAGTTCCAGACTGTGACCATTTAGTTACATTTTGCGAACATTTTTGTTGGTTGTTTGACCACAAGCACCGGTGCTAGCATGGAAATTGCGTGGAAGTGCAGAAAAGATGGAGCAGGTGGAATTATTTTTTATACTTCGATAAGATTGAATACCTTTTTGCTTGCGTCTGCATATATTGCCAGTGCCGGCGGTGAGACGTGCTGGCGCTTGTTATTGGGATAACATTACATCACTTTTTATTCTGTGGAAAATAAAAGATCGATCTGCTGGCCAGATTTATTTATGAATTATAAACATGGTTGGTTTTGTAAGTAAAATATAAATAAAAGGCCGTGTATCGTTATGATCGCTCCCCCATAACGAACCAATAACTAACAAAGTGAGTTCTTCAGATAAGATTTGTGCTGTAATGTTTAATGTTTTTGTTGTTGATTCAAATTGATTTCAAAACATTGGTATCACAAAAAAAGTATTGTTTGGGAACCAGTATCGAAGTCAAGATATGTCTGATGCTAATATCAAAATTTTGAACAATGTCCAGCCCTAGCCTTTGCTGCAGGTTTTATAACTTTCCAGTACCTTTTGGATCTTCCGGGAGACCCCTGTACGTTATCTTAAAGGTCATGAGTCCATACAGTATGCTTGCTGGCCATAGCTTTTTGCAGATGTAGCATTGATTGCGGCCTTGAACGTTGGCATTTCTGTCTCAGTATCCCTAGTCACACCTTGCACAAGCAAAGTTTTATTCTGGAGCTGTCAGTTAATTTTACATGGCAGCTTTAGTCAGATGTACCCAGGAAACCCTGATTACCTCTCTATCCAGCCACCTTGTGCACAGACTCAATTCACCGCCAGATGGTCATCAACTCTGACTTTCTTTACCCACTTATCCAAAATGTGCCCTTAACTCTGACCCAACTATGAAGTTAGTCATTCACCTTTGCCCTAGGGTGCTCTGGCAGCTTGTATACTTATGTACATCCTTATGTATGAAACATAGTATTATGGATAATGCATAACTTGCACAGGAGTCTAACATTTCAGCGTTCAGGTTTAATTTTCCCCGTCATGCCCCTCCATTGTTCCGCACATGAGCATCGAAATTTCCCAGTAAGACCACAGAAGCTATAGGTGACACCTTTTCCACACCTCACGTACTCTAAGAAATGGGGGTTCCTGTGCAGTATGGAAGTGTAGAATTTGATTTGTTACTTAATTTTTTTGATCAAAATACCACTATGAGCTGGTTGGCAATGCCAAGAATGTGCAAAGGCACACAGTGCAGAGCAGCATCACAAGCCAAGGAGTGGGGGTATGTCTGTGGCGTGTACACTTGAGTAATCTCCAGCAAGAAATATTAGTGTACCCTGAACAGCCATAATGTTAAAACCACTGAAGGGTGAAGTGAATAGCATTGATTATCTCATTACAGTGGCACCTGTCAAGGGTTCCATGAAATATTTAGCCAGTGTTTTTCAAACCAGTCCTCAGGGACCCCCAGATGGTACCCATTTTTGTTCCCTCCCAGCTCCCAGGGAATTGGGAGAGAGCAAAAATGTGGGCTGTCTAGTGGTTTGAAAAACACACTGTGTTTGGCAAGTGAGCAGTAAATTCTTAGTCGATGTGTTGGAAGCAGGAAAAATGGGCAAGCATGAGAATCTCGGCAACTTTGACGAGGGCCAAAATTTAGATGCGTAGATGTCTGGCTCAAAGCATGTCCAGAATGGCAGGTCTTGAAGGGTATTCCCAGTATTCAGTGTTCAGTACCTACTGAAAATGGTCCAAGCAAGGCCAACCGGTGATGGGTCATGGGTGCCCAAGGCATTCTTACAGTACGGAAATGCCAGTTTTCACCTGCTTGGCTTGCTGATCCGTAATATTGTAACGGGCTGGCTAAGGATCCCCCCCCAACACACACACACACACACACACACACACACACACAATCAAAAGTGTGGTATGTAGAAACCCTGATTTACTCTGAACTGCTGTTGGGTGCTTACACATTCAGTTTTCCTCTAATTTGCATAGAAGCAACGCTCTTGTCCACTGGGGACAAGCTTCCGCTGCCCAGCCTAGGATTTCTAAGTATCCCCACTCCTGCCTGAGATCTTTCTCTGTGGGGAACTCTAGGGTAGGAGATGCTTCACCCCTGAGCCACACTGCCCCCTCTATCATGCTAAGGTCACGACCCTGAGATGGGATTTTTGTAGCACTTATGGTAATAAATTGTTCAATATCTAGTTGGTATTCAGTTACATATGGTGGTGTTTATCATTAGCTGTTCAAGGTTGGGACACAGACTCTCTACAGTCTGAAGATGTGTTCAAGGCCCCAACCATCCCAGAAAAGGAGGCACGAGCTGAACCTGGGACACCTCAAGGCAACGGGGGGGTCCGCCTCCATGAGTTCATCTCCAAAACGGTACGTCCTGGCATTTAAAGTTGAAATACCAACAGATTCTTTGATCAAGAATACAGTGATCCCTCGCTATATCACGCTTCGATATTCGCGGCTTCACTGTATCGCGGATTTTATATGCAAGCATATCTAAATGTATATCGTGGATTTTTTGCTGGTTCGCGGATTTCTGCGGACGATGGGTCTTATTTCTGGTACATGCTTCCTCAGTTAGTTTGCCCTGTTTATTTCACAGACCGAAATCAGTTGTGAATGTAAACGTTACCAGAATGCAAATGGTGTATGACTGCAGTGTTCGTATTTTAGAAATATGATACTAATATTATGATTATTCCTTTAATATAACTGGGTAAGTAAAACAAGTGCATTACTGTATATTATACTAAATTTTTGTTAAAATGTGTATTACAATGTGTTTACAATTACATTTTACGTATTAAATAACTCTTCAATGATATACGATACGTATATTTGTGCGTAGTATATAAAGTGTTTACATGCAAAACGAATCTTACCTAATAACTAAGAGAATATAAAGGGTTTATAAGGGCTTAAAATATACAAAAATAACCATATAAACATATAGTTTTTACTTTGCGGATTTTCACCTTTTGTGGGGGGTTCTGGAATGCAACCCCTGCGATAGACAAGGGATCACTGTATATCCCTCTTTGGTACGCCTTGAAATCTAACTATATATTTCCCCCCCATTAGATTTAATTACTTATACTTTAGTGATGTATGTTTCCTTTTTAAAGAAAAAAAATGGGGGGGGGATACTTTGGGGAAACATTGCCATATGACAACTGGTATACCACAAAGGAAAATGACCAAATGGTTGTTCTTGGAAATTCCCTTTTAATTATATGTATTTTTCCTTAATGATTTGATATACACTAATATATGGACAAAAGTATTGGACACACCTCTCAAATCATTGAATTAAGGTGTTTCAGCCCTATTGCCTCAGGTGTATAAAATCAAGCATCTAGCCATTCAGACAGGTTTACAAATAATTCTGAAAGAATGGGTCATTCTGAAGAGCTCAGTGAATTCAAGCATGGTACTGTCATAGGATGCCGCCTTTGCAATAGGTCAGTTAATGAAATTTCTTCCCTGCTAGATATTCCACAGTCAACTGTAAGCGGTATTATTGCAAACTGGAAGTGCTTTGGAGCAATAAGAACTCAGCCACAAGGTGACAGACCATGTAAAGTAACAGAGCGGGGTCGCCGAGTGCTGAGGCACATAGTGCATAAAAGTCATCAACACTCTGATCACTCAATAACTGCAGATTACCAAACTTCCTCTGGCATTAACCGCAGCACAAAAACTGTGCACCGGGAGCTTCATGGAATGGGCTTCCGTGGCCAAGCAGCTGCATAAAAGCTTCACATCACCAAGTGCGATGACAAACTTTGGATAGAGTGGTGTAAAGCACGCTGCCACTGGATTCTGGAGCAGTGGAAGCGTGTTCTGTGGAGTGACGTTTAACGCTTCTCTGTCTGGTAGTCTGATGGACGAGTCTGGGTTTGGCAGATGCCAGGAGAACATTACCTACCTGCCTGCATTGTGCCAACTGTAAAGTTTGGTGGAGGAGGGATAATGGTATGGGGTTGTTTGTCAGTGGGTGGGCTAGGCCCCTTACTTACAGTGAATGGAACTCTAAATGCTTCAGCTTACCAAGACATTTTGGACAATTCTATACTTCCAACTTTGTGGGAACAGTTTGGGGAAGGCCCTTCTCTGTTCTAGCATCACTGTACCCCAGTGTACAAAGCAAGATCCATAAAGACATGGTTGGGTGAATTGGTGTGGAAAAACTTGCCTGGCCCGCACAGAGCCTTGACCTCAATCCTATCAAACACCTTTGGGATGAATTAGAATGGAGATTGCGAGCCAGACCTTCATGTCCAACACAATGCCTCACCTCACAAAAGCTCTTCAGGATAAATGGGCAAAAATTACCCCAGAAGGGTGGCAGCTGTTATAGCTGCAACGGGGGGGGGATCAACTCCATATTGATGGTTTAGAATGGGATGTCATAAAAGTTCCTGTAGGTGTAATGGCCATGTGTCCCAATACATTTGTCCATATAGTGTATTTGTACACGTGGAGCTCCTACAAACCTAAAATGAGTCCTTATTTATCCTTCAGTATTCCATTCAAATCCTTGTCACTGTCACTGAAGCCTACGAAAGAGTTCTCGGCCTTTCTGTAGAATATAGCTTCATTTTACTGAACAAATATTTATGTAAAAATACAATTATATTGTTAACATTTTCAAATAACTAATCAAATAATGCTTGCCTCGCTATAAATGTATTTCCCCATTGGCAATTTTATTAGTTGTTGTAGTACAGTTACCACAAAGTATACCCTTTCTCCATTGTGGTACCGAATTGCCATATGGCAACATTTTATATTTCCTCAATTTACTGTAGAACTATCAGTTGATTTGTGAACATCAACATTTGTTTAACTTGCCAAATATACACACAGATGTACAGGTATCTGTTTCCTGTCGTCTGTCTGAGGGATACTGTGGGAGAAGTCACTGAGGCAAATTCAAATGTCATGCGACTTGCACTACATAATTTGGTTACCTTAAGACCTAGCTTTTTAATTCCAATAATTCAATGTTTCTTTTCTGAATAATGAGGAATTGAAGTGAAATGATATGTTGCTAAATGGCAACACCATACCAGAGGGATTTATGCATTTACTGTTCTCTTAGGGGCTAATTCTCCCATCAAGTACTTACTTAAGTCCCATAAAATGACTTAAGTTGTGTGCCTTTTGAGTTAGGTGTTTTCTTCCCTCATTAGTGTGGACACACCCAGTGCACTTAACCTGAAAAATATGGCCTGGCCGTGCACGAAGTATAATTAAACACAAAAAAGGGGATTACACCCTCAGTGATTTTAGCAACAAACAAAACGTGGAACATGGACTATTTCATTTATATTGTGAACCTAACTGAAATCTGCCAAACCCTTTTATTGTGAAAGCTAAAGCATTGCGATAGCTTACTACCCATGTTTGGTCACACTCACATATATGAGAATCCTTCAATTAAATTAAATGTTATAGTGAAAAAGTGTTTGAATTTTGTGCAGAGCAATTGACATTTTCTGAACTTATTAGACGTATTAAAATTGCGTAATTTATAGCACCGATTTAACAATTCAGGGTTTCCCTGAACAAGCCCTACCAATGCAATTTTAAGATCTGATAACACAAAATTAGATTAACTATTATTGAGCCAAACTAATAATTATGAAGAATGTTATCGTAATAAGTTCATGAGAATAATCCATTTCGTGTTTAATCCATGTACTTCAGCTTCTTCCCCTCTTCATTCAGAACAATTCTGTAAACAAGCAAGTATGTCTAACCAATAGATACGGTGAACGTGTTTGTATTATTAGTAGCATGGACTGAAAGTTTAGAATGCATTGCTGGTAAAATAATGCAATCAGCTGCTTAGCCCAAACAAGCTTATGTGCTACAGCGTAGGCTACAGTGTATTCAAAACAATTGCTAGTCACTGTCACTAAAAATCCACACATCTACCCCATTAAGTGTAGAATGGTTAACAATTAGGCAAGCATCTTGGTCAGGTACAAATTATCTTCACCATATCAATACGAGGGTGGAGTATTATATTGTTTTTCTATCCCTCTCTTTCAGGAGTACAAGTACATTTGCTGTGGCTTAGGATTGTGAGGACATCCTTCTTTGGAACCTATTTTTTAATAATAATAATTGATACTTTATTGATCCCCGTGGGGAAATTCTTTACACCTCCGCCAACTTGCTCTCTGTAAGTGAGAACAAGGTCGCTGTGAAGAGCAGCCACCTGTTGCGGTGCCCAGGGAGCTAGCGGTTAAGGGCCTTGTTCAAGGACCTGCAGATGTACCAAGGCTGGCTTTGAACCGGCGACCTTCTGATCACAGGCACGGAGGCTTAGCCTACTGAGTCACACACTGCCCACCCATCACTCATTTGAGTTGAATTAATTTTATTATTATTATTATTTTTTTAATCAACCAGTCATTTACCTTAATTGATTTGCCTGTGCCTTGCTAGGCTTGTTCACAAGGCAGCTGTTACTGAATCCTACGTAGTGGTAATACCATTTGTGCACATGAAATGGTATATAAAAATATTTTATTATATACTTATACATTTAGGACCAAATGCTACAATCCAAAATGGATGTGAATAACTCATATAATACATGTTGGTTTCGTTTTGTTGCATGTTCAGCTTTCTGAAAACTGCAATATTGCGTTTGGCTATGAAGAAGTGCATGACTTAATACGTAGTACATAGTGAAATATGCACTTAAGTGAGTGGCACAATGCGCTTATGTGGTCATTTATGTATGATGCCAATATTTTGGTGTTTCACTGCGCAAAGCGCGCATCTAGCCTAAGGGCACTTAGATCCACACACATCGATGGAAGAATGTGCTTAAGTCAAAAAATTGTGCGACTGCGTGATAGTTTAACTTCAGCGCATGGGATAATTAACCCCTTTGTTTACAGTGACCTTTCTAATAAGTGTTTTAGTATTATTGCTGTTACAAGAGATGCTTTCTTTCTTGTGTATAGGTAATCAAGCCTGAATCTTGTGTGCCTTGTGGAAAGAGGATCAAGTTTGGGAAAATCTCTCTCAAGTGTCGAGATTGCAGAGTCGTGACTCACCCAGAGTGCCGTGACCGATGTCCATTGCCGTGTATCCCAAGCCTGGGAGGCACTCCAGTCAAGATTGGAGAGGTGCAGCATTTTAACTTATTTATTTTTATTTTTAATGAATTTCTTCCCTGCAAGATTTGATTTGTCTTTCCATTTAACCTGGTTTAGATTTTCAAAGTTGTCTTTTGCTTATAGGGGACTTTGGCAGACTATGTACCTGGTACCTCTCCCATGATTCCCTCTTTGGTGGTCCACTGTGTCAATGAGATTGAACAGAGGGGCTTGCATGAGGTAAGTGATGTTTGTGTGTCTGTTACCCTCAGTGCTGTTTTAGACCATAAAACTGGTGCTATGGTACAGATGCTGCATCCTGTCTAAGCTCTTAGCATTTTTTTTTTTGTATGTCCATTACTTGTCCAGTACAGCTTGTGCAAACTAGGAAATCAAGGTTTTTATTAGATGTATTAGTGTGAAACTTAGCCAGGGTTTAATCTCCTCTTTTAAACTTACTGAAACCTCCTATAAAAGCTGCACTTGTTGGACAGATTATTGTCCTCTGTTTTGAGTACCACCGTCCTCTGTTTTGTAGACTGGAATTTACAGGCTCTCAGGTATGGACCGTACAGTAAAGGAGCTGAAGGAGAAATTCCTGAGGGGGAAGACTGTCCCGGTTCTCAGCAAAGTGGAGGACATTCATGCCATCTGTGGCCTTCTCAAGGACTTCTTGAGAAACCTCAAGGAGCCACTGCTAACCTTCCGTCTCAATCGGGCTTTTATGGAAGCAGCAGGTGGGTTAGGGTCAGGTACTAGGGTTTTGATAGAGACTTGTGCAGCGTTTTGGAATCTTTTTCTTAATGTGCAGTATGTATTTGTACTTTGTACTTGATGCAGAAACTACAGATGACGACAACAGTATTGCTCTGATGTACCAAACGATCAGCGATTTGCCCCAGGCTAACAGAGATACACTGGCCTTCCTTATGATTCATCTCCAGAGGTAAGTAGGCTTAAGTGGTATATTGCTTTGAAAGAAAAGGAAAAATAAATCAGGTAGCTATAAAATTTTCTAGATATTTAGATCTGATCCTCTTGTTATGCTTTTATTTTGTCTTTGTTCCACCAGGAAATGCATGACACCGTAGTTCTTCAGTTACTGATTTACCTTTTTTATTGAACTTCACTGTTATCAAATCCACTGTCGAACTGTTGAGAAGTCTGCAGAATACACATTCATATCACACACACTGTGGATATCAAAATAACTGTGCATAAATGCAGACCTTGCTGGCTGCACACAATCAAGAGGAATGAGTCCACTTGAAGAAATATAAAATCTCCAAAACTGGCAATGTAACATCACTTTTAAAACACTTTAAATCCATAAGAATCTGAACCGAGTAACATCGCAACACCCTAAAGGTTTACATGCACAACATAGAACATAATGGCTCCAACAGTGTTAATACAAAGCAAATCAATATTCATGAAAATAAATGAAATGTATGAAAACAAAATATCAAAGAGTGAATATTTATGGCAGCTCATCTGTCCATTACTAGATAAAGGGAAGGTGTTTATGGTATCCTTTGATTTTGAACTTTCAGAGTTTCTCAGAGTCCAGATACCAAGATGGACGTTTGCAATTTGGCACGGGTGTTTGGGCCCACCATTGTTGGACATGCAGTGCCTGACCCAGATCCAATGACAATTCTACAGGATACAAAACGACAGCCAAAGGTATGAGGAGATTCCTGATGGAGCTGCACTGCAATCTTATGCCCTTTTTGACTAGCTTAGATGAATATTTAGTTCACCAGGCTCCTTCTCAACAATCCAATGCGATATTCATCAAGACACTCAAAACCTGTTTTACTCTCTATCTGGTAAACGACCGGTTTCACTTCATAGGTGGTTGAGCGCCTTCTGGGTCTGCCAGTGGAGTACTGGAGCCAATTCATGATGGTGGATCTTGAGCAGGCCAACCCAGATCACATGATCATTGAGAATGCTAATTGCTATGCCACCCCTGACAGCAAAGGTGAGACCTGTTCAGTCTGTACAATGAGCCTATTAGCTCATGTCCTTAATACTGACGTGTAACCAGTGGAGTGAAATGGGTAATCTTTGAGGGTTGTGCCAGAACCCCAAAATAACACAAGGGCACTTCTCCTATTCTAAATGTGGGGTGGGAAGGAATTCACCAAAGAGTGTCTTCAGGGAGCTTTTCAAATTTTTGTAATGGTTGTGAAAGATATTTGTACGTGTTAGAGTAGGGAGTGATGTGTAACTCCCGTTTTGTCAATAATTAACACATTCCTGTGTATCTGGGTGGTTGCCTTTTCCAGTGAGCATGCTGGGACCCTTAACCACTCCAGAGCACCAGATGAGCAAAACACCATCTTCCAGCTCCTTATCTCAACGCATGAAGTCTACTCTGAGCAGGACCACACCCAGGTAACCATCTTAATTATTGCTTTGAGTTTACTTTATAGACCAAAGGAGGGATGAATTGGTGTAGTAGACTGAAATACCTGTAGGCAGTTGCAGTCAATTCAGAGAAACCTTTGGCCATTTTTACCCCATGCCCCAGTTAATATTTCATTTCTATGGCCTGAAAATCGTTGTCATTTTTTAAAACTGTCCCTCCCTAAGAGCTTCATATGCCGTTTCTTCTGCTTGCTGAATACATCTTCCATCCACAGGTTTGGAAGCAAGAGCAAGTCTTCTCTGGCTGTTGGGCGTCAGGGCAACTTCTTTGCTTCTCCTCTTCTGAAGTAGTAGCCTGGGCATTTCACACAGAGGACTGTGGCAATATTACAGTGCTTTTATATGTATCATTTATATGTTATCTTACTAAGTGATTCTTTGGCACAACTTTTTATCTTTATTTTAATTTGCATTGTAATGGATTTTAATTGTCTATTGGTTTTATTTTGCTACAAAGGGAAATGTATACTATGACTCATTCCTGTTTATATAGCCTAAGCATTTAAGTATCTTTTTATAGATTGTCCCATTTTCCTCATCTCATCATGTGCTGAGGCCCACACTTCATCAGAATTTGGGAACTGTACAACTGTCTTGATTCCACTTGGCATAATTGGTGGATGAGCTGGTAGTCATCACCTCTTGGGCATACTGTGTAGACACTAATTAGGGGAATATTGTGTCAAATGTTTTACTCTTGAAATAGAAAAAAACAGATTGGAAAATATGTACTTATGCTTTAACTTTAAAGTTGTTGGCTTTAAAGGGACTTTTGCTGTGCACCTGTTCCTGTTGGCTTTATTTGATCTACAATAACAGATTCCCGTTTTACGGTGCCACTCCAGTTTAGGATGGGAACTAGAATGACACATCCCAGCTCATCTTTCAGATACATGAGAATAGCAGTAAAATTATCATGCTAGTTCATGAGTCATGTGAGTATGTACGAAGTGTTGGGATAGTCCACCCATTTCTGGTTGGATGTGAATTTAAGCCTGTAGGTGTGTGGCAGGACAGCTGTAATTTTATATATGTGCCAGTTTTTATTATTTGCAGTGTTTTGAAGTTTGATCTTTTTGAACTAATCCCTCTTTTTGTAAATGAATGGTGGATATACACTCCAGTGGTCTTTATCCTAACCAAAAGCCAATTAATATATTACTCTACTATAAAGGGACTAACTGCATATGCTAGTGTTTCTGGTCTTCTAGACCTCACTGTTTTTATAATGCTATAACAGCTGAAATGGTTTGCTGTGACTGATAGACAGTTAAAAAGAAGTCATATTTGTGCTGTCATGTGCACTATAGGACTTTGGACACTGCTCTTTCACTGAAATACATTCTACATTTGTAACATGCTTGTGTGTGGGTTTTTTTCCCCCCCATAACATCCTTGCAACTTTTACAAAAGGCCTGTCAAGGTAATGTGCAAAGATAAAGGGTTAATTATTTTAATTGCTCTTTTTTTAATATGCCATCAAAGAAACAACTGAAAAAATATGAATTGTTAATCTTGACCAAAATTGTACATGAGCATCACCAGGGCTTGAAATAAGGCCAGAGAAGAGGAGTATTCTTGATGTAGTCTTGAAAGACTGGGTCAGAGCCCCATTTCGACATTGCCTGCATCTCCAGGATGGGGATCCCACTAACATGGCGCAATAGGAACCAAACAAAGAGAGGAGATACCACGGTGAGGTACTGGGGCCCCTGCATCACAGAGGTGGCAGATACGAAGAGCCCCGACCACTGCAGAATCTCGCCCAAATAATTTGGGTGCCGGCTGTATGCCCACAGGCCACTCTGGATGAACTTTCCCTGAAGAGGACATGATAATGTAGAAAAGTCAGTGGGGGGACCAATGACTTGCTTATAGTAAAATGAGGTTGGTTTGGGCCTGAGGGAATGGCCCCTGCTAGCAGAAGTGGTTTATTATGGGAAGGACTTGTAGCAGGAAGGGGACAGGCCTGCTTTAGTAAGGAGTTTAACAGGAATTGTGCTAGAAGGTCCCCTTCCCCCTCAAGTCCGAAGATGAGATCAGGACACCTACTTTGTTATCAGAGTTGTTCTTGAAATTCCATTTCTGCTGATCAGCGACTGCTTCTATGACAAACCCCAGGCCCCATATTCCCCATCCGACATAGTCCCGTGTGCCCAGGGGCTTGTCACGATGCTCGCCATTGAGAACCAGGGTGGGCAGGAGTGTCAAAAAAATCCACAGAGCTAGGAGGGGAGGGGAGCGGAGCATTAATTTCAGTGTGGATTGCTGCTGAATGAGTAAGCTGTGTAGATAGCTACATAATACCTTGCATGGTCCAGTACATTAAAAAGGTTCCTGGGTTGTCTCTGACGTTGTCAAACCGGCGATCTTGGCCCTCCTTCAATATACGTACGAAAAGGAAAGAACCCAATCTGCAGGACACAGCATTTGAAGGGCAACATGCAAGATAATCTGTGGTCTGTTAATCATTTATGGTGTTAAACCATTTCAGTGAGCCATAAGGTCTATTTGAAACCTATGTAGCAAGACAAACTTTTCTAAACTTAACTGTGTGCTTCAAAGGCATGGGACAAGGGAAGTGAATAGATGCTATGCTGTGTTGCTCACCGTAACCCCCACGCGGTCACAAGGCCAGTCTGAATGATTTGGCGAACGTGCCTCGTTCCACCCCATGTGTGACTCAGGTGAACCAAAAGTATGAATGTTCCAGAACCTGTAAGCACACAACCTGAGGTCTAGGTGAGGTGAAAGACAAACTCTTTCCGTTATGTGGGTGGGGCAGCACTAGACACAGCTTGCCTCGCACAGTGCTGTAAGTATGCTGAGTGGAAGTCCTAGGCATCTAAGGAAATATACTGGATAAGAAATAACCAGCGACGTATCAAAGGTCAAGGGACAGCTTGGCGGAGCAAAGACCAGAAGAGGACTAAAGGAGAAATGGAAGGTAATATATATATATATATATATATATATATATATATATATATATTTTTTTTTAGACAGAATGCGATGAATTTTGTAAAAGAGAAAATTATCATGGATAACTGAATACATTTTGAGGTCAGTTGGTAATGCCATTACCAGTGCTGTAAATTTTAATTCAATTAATCACATCTAGTTGCCTTCTGCGCAGATATGGGTTTCTGACCATGCGTACTAAATATATTGTTTTTTGTCATTCGATTAAACAAGAACAAATTTATTCTATACATTCATCAATTTAAAATAATTCATCAACATCAAAACGTAGATTAAAACAATTTTCTTCTAAATAATTTTAACATTTTGGATTGCGCGGCGTTTAACATACGGCATTGGTGAATACTTCAGGTGAAAGAGTTTGTCGTTTTCCGGTGAAACTTTTACTTGGGCAATCACTGTTTTGTAACTAGCAGCGCAGGCATTATCAACAACTTTCGGTGTCATTTACGCCCGTACCTATTTGAGGTAGATCTTATACCTTTGCTAAAGCTGCACAGCTTAATTAAACGTTCGTATAAAAAATAAAGTTAAGTATGAATTAAATCCACATCTAACATTTGGGGCAAAATTACAATACCCGCCGGGGAGTTTAACCTATAGCACTTTGATTACCTGCTAAATCGTAGAACTTCTCCGTTTTAAAAGCTGCGGCTACAGCCCAGCAGACCCATTGAACTGCCAGGTCTGTGGCTGCGCATCGCACTAACATGCCCTCATGCATTCGCCCAGCACGACACAAACAGCCCCAAAGCACCCCAGTTAAAAGTGGAGTTGTATGTGTTTTTACTTCCTGGCGAAAACCTTCCCCCGCCATGACTTGTTGGAATTGTAGTGCTTTATTTATTGCATAACAGAAAGCATGTAAGCTGTCTCGCTTATTTACGTTTTTCTGATCCGGGCAGAGCTTAAGTAAAACAGTTTTTACTGTTTTTATCTGTGAACCGAAGCTGCTCCTTGTGATGGTGAAGGGCTTATGCACGGGGGAATAACAGTATACATTATGAGAACCAATGCATATATGTGGGAACCAGTTACGTTGTGAGAAACCCCTTAAGCTACTAATTGAAATACATATTGTAGATCTCCGTTTTAAAAGAATGAACACCAGTTAAACGAAACTTCTAAACATACACCCTTGTCTGAAACCATGATCTAAAGAAATTGTTTGATTTTAAATTTCACAAGAGCGTTTTTAATATGAACGTTTCCTTTGGACTAGTGATTTTGTGATTTTGTAATTCTAGTTTGTTATTGAGTATTCTTACACCCTATAAGATATTTGCTCTATTAAGCAAATTCCATATTCCATAATACCAAGTTATTTGGTATAATCCATCGCTTCATAACAACCTTTCCTGAGAAGATCACTTCAATACAAGGAAATAGAACACAGAGCAGCGGTACACTGCAGACCGGGGCTGTCAAACTGAGTCACAGAGGGGCCAAAATTAAAAACTGGGTTTAATTCGAGGGCCAAACCAGATCAATATTTATTGAACAAGTCTTAGATTGTCAATGTATAGTCAGATGTATTGTGACAAATTATTCATGCAGAAATAGGAACTTAACTTCTCCCAAGACATCTTAGAATTCAGGACAAACAAATGCGAGATCACATTAAAAATAAACAAATCAGTAGCATTAATTTTTTTATGTCTTCCTCTCTATAAGCAGATTTTTGGAGTTTTTTCATTGCTTGTTATCACTGTGCAATCTGGGATTTGCAGTGTCAGTGATGTGCGTGCTACAGCTCTGGAAAAAATCAAGAGACCAACATTTTTTTTTAATTGCATTCTTAAATCCCGGTTTAATCCTGGTTCTGCTGGCAGAAGGCTACACTGAGAGGCAGGCTGCTTCCAGCCTCAAAATTTCTAAGACAGCAGTACACAAGAATAAGGTGAAGCTGGAGACACTGGCAATAACCAAAAACCAGCCAGGTAGAGGGCATAAGCAACTTCCTAATGCCAGAGATAACTGTCAACTTATCCGGCAGTGCCTCATAAATCAGAAGATGACCTTAAATGACCTTCAAAAGGAATGGGAAACATTAAGTGGTGTGAAGTGCACTGCTAGGAAAGTTAAGACTGCTAGGACTCAAAGAAGCCATTAGAGACCAATAAAGCAAGGAAGAAGCCCTTCATAAATGAGAAGCAGGGCATACACAACACACACAGCAGAGCATGGATTCAGACCCCAATTTGTGGCGGTGTGAGGTAACAGTACAACACACCAAAGCCTCATGCTGCTCACAATACACAATTTCCAAGACTCCAAGGACATGGAAACCTGAAGCACAACACAATATAACTTGAGCTAGAAGAAATTTGTTGTTAAAATATTTACGTAAAGGTTTGCATTTTAAATAATCCATCATTTAAGTAATCATTTATAAATAAAATAATAAATACTGTAAGTAATCATTAGCTTTATTTGTCCTGGGGAAGGAGGCTTGCAGCAAAGGTCATTGCTAGTCCTTCCCACCCAAGCAACCATCTATTCCAATGAATGCCTTCTGACAAATTCTTTCAGGCACAGAAGACCAAATCAACACGCCACTGAAAAGATTCTTCCTGTGTGCAATAATGCTGATCAACCAGCTTTGCTCTGGACCTCTGTCCACACACTGTTTGCGTATTCATGGTCTCCTTGCACATTAACTGTTGCTATGTCCTCATCTATATTTAATGTATAACATTATTCATTTGTATATAATTAAGAACCTAGTTCTAACTACTACTTAAAATTGCACTTGTAGTTGGACTTGTACACATTGCACATTTTCTAAATACAGACTCATTGACTGTCCTCTGCTAATGTGCACTATTATTCATACTTAAATCTATTTTATTATTTTTCTTAATTTATGTTCTATGTTGTATGTGAATGCATGCACAAATACTGCCAGAACAAATTCCTAATGCAGCTGTATTGGCCATTAAAGTATATTCTGATTCTGATTTAGCATTATTGAGGATTATTTATAATTTTTTTTAAACCCTGCTGATCTCTCCCATTGCAAGAAGCACAAAGCACACCCCAGGCTTGCCAGGATGCAAAACCCCAAGAGAATGAAGGTGATGAGGAGGCGGCAGAACGCATGTCAACCACTGGGAGTCCTGGAAGTGCTGGAGTCTTTGCTAAGCGGGTCCAGAGGCAATTCAGTCGGGCTCAGGAGAAGGTAGGCTTATCTTCCAGTACAGCAGCAGCTTGTTTCCAGCAGAGCTACATTTGCTGGCAGTACCTGAGCTTATGGCCAGTCCCTGCTGCTTCCTCCCTAAAGAGAGGTTAGTGTGTTGCACCCGAGATTGCTGCTGCAATTTGGCTTGTCTTTGGCCTACGGAGAGGTCCTCTTTTTTTCTGTTTCATCTTAATGACACAGGAATAAACCTCCCCCTGAGATCAGAACAGAGCTGCATGCAAAATTGAAGAAAAGATACATTAAATTGTCAGAAGTGCTTTGGAGTTAACTTTCTAATGTTTTTATAATAACATTTGTGGAACCATGGGGTTCAAAATCATCAGCCGTTCCTAAATGAATACCCCAATATCCCATCCATGGTTGCTTAAAGGAGTGTGCATTGAGCTGATGAGAAAATAATTCTCGGTGCTGTTCGGGGGTGAGCTGGGTATTTCACCTAAAAGCAACACTGCCAAAGTTCTTGAAATATGTAACAACGTATTTTTTTTTGCCTAAAAATATGTTTGCATATCTGGACCTCCAATTAAATACCCCAAAAAGTTTACATTATGCCCTGGCTCATTTCTTATGACCTTTACTTGGTATGAACTTACTCATTTTGAAACATACTGGAAAGAAAGGTGTTTGCTTTTCTGTCTATGAGTATTACCTTGCAATTTATAATATATATATTAGTGTGTGTGTGTGTGTGTGTGTGCATGTATATATATACAATAATTGCCAGTGGGAGATATTTTTCTGACAGGTAATGATGTGTGGGCTGGGTAAACATTGCCCCATTAAAACTGATCTGAACGAAACTGCCTCCAGTGAACTGGTGATTAAAGTTAGCTAAACAGGGATCAGCAGCTTTCCCAGTGTGTTCTGGTTAATCATTTGCTCTGTCTTCTCGATGTAAAGACTCTGCATTTAGTTTTATTCTGTTGTAATAATATAGCGTTGCAGCAAAGTTCCGTTACACTGCCATAACACCAGAGATGAATGTTTCAGGTCCAGAAAGTAAAAATCTTGATCTGGATGTTTACTGTCTGGACCTGAGTTATCTACCTCTACACAATATCACTATTCAGTTAAAAATTGAGGCCAAAAGCATAGAGTTGCTCCCCCAACAAAACCATGGCTGCTGCTGTTTCCTGTTCTTGTCCTTGTGTCTTAAGGTTTGTTTCTCTATGAAACACTGAGTAGACATCTGCAAACTTGGCAGTTTCATTGTGCACCTTATGATGTTACATTAAAGCTTTTGCATATACTTTACACAGCACACCTTTTTCTTAGGAGAGTCTGGTTTGATTACTCCTCAGTGCTTCTGCAGTATTTATAATATGATCCTGTAGACTGACTGCCAGCTTCAGCTACTGGAGAAGTGACCGGTTTATTATGGGTGTAAATCATGGGGGGATGGGGAGGTTGTAACCCCTCCACAACAATCAAGATCAGCCAATACAACCCCCTGGACCCCCTTAAATGGGTGGAGACCTCAACCCCCCAATGCTTAACCCAGAGTTATGCCCTTGTGTTTATTGGCACATTAATCATATTAATATCCATTTCTGAGGCAAACTAATCCGCATCAGCAAAGTCTTTTCCTAGTTTGCATGGCTGTGTGAAAGCAGAGGAAGCACAATTGACTAGCAAAGCTTGAACGTATTTGTACAACTGCCTGTAAATTACATTAGCATGAATGATAAAATTAGACCATAATTCTGACATGCATAAATCCAGGCTATTCCGTCTGACTCTTTCAAGTATTTTACGGAGTATGAGCCCATAATTGTTTTTTCTCAGCCATATAATTTAATTTTAATACCTGCCTAAAATGCCACTGTGGGTTTGTTTTTGATAAGTCTATCTTGTGATATTGAGTTCAAAAGGAAACAACTGCTTGATTTTTCACTATGGATGTGGGACTCTATTGCAGGTCTTACAGAAGCTGGGGAAGTCAGAAGAAACCAAGGATAAGCACTTTAACCTGTGTTGCCAGAACCTGAACAAACAGCAGGTGAGTATGTGCTACTATCTCTAACTTTTTAGATGCCACTGACATTCTAGATGCTCTCCAGTTACAGAATAAACATTGAAAAGTAGAACAGCTGTATGGAATGTGCACTAAGGTGGTGTTTCTCACATGCCAAGGTATGTTAGCAAGTATATCCATAGCAGGGGTGTACCTAGAAGCCCATAGCAACAGAGATGACTGATGGCATGAGATTCAAAGAAGGTTTGCCAGTATTGGCCTGATATTACAGTGAAATACATCTGCAGATACTGAATTGGTACTTCCAGGTGGAATGATTTGGCTTTGTGCTGCAGTGTTTTTCAAAGTGAAAAAGAATCTGCTAAGTGAACAGCAAGTGTAACATATTTAATGTCCATACACCCACTTCAGATGTTTCTGTCTAATCCCACTAAGTTAAGGAATATTTTTGAGCTGAGTGAGATGATTAGGCAACCCTTGGTCTAACTAAGGGTGTCAAATTGGAGAAATGCTTGATTACTGAGCAAGATTTGCTGAGTAAATCCTCCTATCATAGCATCAGTAGAATAGAGAAACAGTTTTATTGAGAAATTTTAATGAAATGTTTTTGTTTTTTTGTAGACTGATGGAAGCAGGTTATTGAAAGACCTCAAAGCATACTACAGTTCTGTGAAAGGTATCTTCTGAGACTTCTTTCAAAGAAAAGTTTACCACAATCATCACTGATAAACAGATACATACTAGCATGGGTTTCTGTTCTAACAAATGTCTGTCATTTCCTAATTAGCCAGCACACGAAAAGTTATTCATTTTTTAAAGAACAGAATATCATCACCCTGATCCACAAATTTTGTGCAGTAGCTGTACAATTGTTTTTTACATTTGCAGCCAGAAAAATTGTCTGCTTTATAAAGCGTAACCAGTTCCTTGATAAGAAGTAGCAGAAAAGTCTGCTTACACTGAACCCTTCTCATATTACGGCACTGCTGATTTCTCGTATCCAAATGGCGTTGATTGATTTTCTCTAACCACGCATATAGTGCCAGCCAGGTGAATCACAACAGTAAATCAATGCACAATTATATTCTTTAATTCTAAGTAACATTACTTAACAGAAACTATAAAAACAAAGAAATTGTTACAGATCACTTAGACAACAACAGTGCTTCAGGCTGAGGACCAGGACCTGTGCTCAGTGATTTAATACCTGCATGATTTACTTTGCAGTTCTTTTTAGCCTACCTAAATGGGATGGCCTGGGTTTAATTATCGGTAAACATTAAATAAGCTGGGGTTTAACCTTTGACACCGCTGACTACCAGAAGGCATATAAAGATAGAGTAATAAAGCAGTTGCAGAATATATATATATATATATATATGTGTGTGTGTGTATGCATGTGTTTGTGTGTGTGTGTGTGTATAGTCTATATACACTCACCTAAAGGATTATTAGGAACACCTGTTCAATTTCTCATTAATGCAATTATCTAATCAACCAAT
>JAAGVU020000103.1:22376734-22411863 GCA_011763525.2 Mormyrus iriodes | reverse complement strand
AAAGGATCTTTTTTCCTTTTTGCTGCATTTTTTTTTTGGCCCTAAACACATTCTCCCTTTTTTTTTTTTTTAACTTTTTCTTCCCATTATCCTGTTTTCCCCCCCCCCCCCCCCCAGTACTTGTTTGTTTATTGAATTTTCCTGAACTACCACTCATTAACTTATCCAGGAGAAGGTGGCCAAGCGAGGCAGGAAGCTGGTGGACTATGACTCCTCGCGCCACCACCTGGAGGTACTGAGGAACAGCAAAAAAAAAGACGAGGCTAAAATAGCCAAGGTGAGACAGGAAAAGTGACTCTGTTAATAAAACAATAGATCATGTGAGTAAAGCTGGTGACGGAAACATCAAAACATTTTTTACCTCCAGGAGCCATGAGAATCTGGGTGAATCTCAGTATGCGTACTTGTCTGTATTTATGGTCTCGTACCCGTTTTACATCATCTTCCATTGCCGAAGACCAGTCCCAATACTAAGAACACAAGTACATGCGGACGGTAAAAATACCAGGATGTTGGTCTTGTTCTGTCCCAAAAATCAAGGATACGTCAGTTGCATCCTCGCCGAACCAGACCAATCCCATGATTCATTGTGCCCCAAGTTCATTCTTGGAATGCAAGTTAGCAAAACCGGTCTTGCCAAGACCAAAAGTACAGTCTTTGCGGTCTTGGTATTGAGGTTCACCCTCTGGATCAGTTCCTCATGTCACATGGTGCTTCCTCAGAATGTTTGTCACATGACTCTAGCTTGGTTTAACATTGTAAGTTTTCTCTGACCAGGCAGAGGAAGAGTTAAGCTTAGCTGAAATGATCTTTGATGACATCAACACAAAGCTGAGGGACGAGCTCACAGCTCTCTACCAGAGGTAAGGCCTGGCAGAATGTCCACATACAGACAGGAGCTGGGGTGTCTGTGACCACAGTCCCATATACCAGTAATAATGTAAAAATAATGGTGGTCCCTCCCCACCACATGCAGTGTTATCCAGCAGGGGACAATCAGTTTGGTGCATCGGAGCAGGTTGACACCACCACAGGGTTGTCAACTCTCACGCATCTGGCGTGACACTCACGCATTCAGACTCACGCTCACACAAGAAATCTTAAGGCAAACCTATATTATTACATTATAAACCTATTTAAAATTAGCTACATCAAAAGCATTGGGGCAATTTGCAAACCCTACAGACTATTAACAAGGTATTAAAACTGTTACATACATGTAAATGTGTGTGCAGATTTGTATCGAACTGAAAATCTCACCCAGCCAGCTGACCAAAGTTGGCAACCCTGCTGCCATTAAGTGCAGTATTATTTATCCATCACACGCTGGTGCAGCTTCACATCTCTGTGCGCCAGCCCCATTCTGCATTCCTTCTTTTGATCACTCCATGCTGATGCTGAAGACAAACTGTGACTGAAGTCTTCTTTCTGCCTTTGAAAGTCGCATTGGATGCTACATAGAGGTCTTTCAGAACATCTCCAGCTTAAGGGACATTTTCTACCACGAAATGTGCACGGTAAGATTCACCATGTAAATCAGACAGGGTAACATGCACACTTAACATGTACCTACTGTGAATTTTCATTAAAGATCAATTTTAACATTTTAAATACATAGTCAAATGAATCTTATTTATTATTAACAGAACAGATGTATATTTTTGTCATTTAATGGAATGGTCTCCCTTGCTTCAGTTACTCTGTATCTGATCCATTCTTGGTCTTCACCCTAATATCCAGAAAGTAGATCGTTAAACTTCTCTTTATGCGGATAGTTAAATGAAAGAGGGGGGGCTCAATTACACCAGGATTAAAAAAAAATACAGAAGTGTCAAATGGCCTCACTTTCCTTGCCATGTAATGTAATCCATGTAATCTGTTTTAGCTGAACCATGAAGTGTTCAGTGTCATGAAGAATCTAGAGGCTCAGTATCCAGATGAGATGTCCACCATCAGAGCACTGCAGTGGTATGTGGCCTTCAGTTCTTTGCCCTATATTGTCCAGTCAAAAGTATCAAAAATTGCATTGCATATAAGCTAGTTATTTTTCTTTTGTGAAACAGACTGGCTAACCATATTGGGCAGTTGCATTAATGTTTCCCTTTTCTATCATTAAGCTCTGGCTCCAAGAAGAGGCGACCCCGTGTACTGTCCCCCATAAAAAATACCTTTCCAACTTTCACGCGGAAATTTAGTTTCCGGCAGAATGAGAAGGATAAAGAATCTGATGTGGCCAACTCCATGGCGGCCAGTTCGGCACTGGATCTGCAGAGCCAAACACCACCCATGGCCTCCAGGACCCTGCACACCAAGGAGGGTGTCCAGTCAGAATGCATGGATTCTGGGCTGAACTTCACAAGTAACAATGAAATGCTGGAGGAGAATTCTGAAGAAAACATAATTGCAGAAAAGGATTCTGGTGAAAATGTAGTCATGGATGTGGAAGGAGAGCATTCAAATGAAAATAAAAATGGGTTAGCCAAGCCAAACCAAAGCTACACCCAGGATGAATCTGGCAAATTGGATGAAAATGGTAAGAAGAGATGTGCAAAGGTTATTTACAGGGATATTCTCAGGGTCTGGCACGGTGATGTGATAAATGTCTAGTCCTTCACTTAAACTTCGCATCCCATCCTAGGATATTCCCCTTTGTGCCTCAAGAGCAATGGTGACACTAATTCAAAAGAAAAGGAGGAAGGCCCAAACTCCGACTGTCCTACATCTGACAAAGATGACAGTGATGTAGACAGTGCAGACAGATCTGAAGCAGGGAACACCAGAAGATTTCAAAATAAGGTGATTAATATAGTATAAAAGGTTCTGCCTCACCAACATAAGATTTATAGAGTGCCACTGACATTTGTTTAAACATACAATGTTGTACTTACATACACATTGTACCTCTGCATTTGTTTAATTAAATGCTTCACACAATTTGCAGTGGTGTTATTGGTTTTAATTTAAACAAGAATAGTTTGCCCCGTTTGTCTAAAATCCAGTTCATTACCATGTGTCAAAACATTAACATTGTTTTGTTCCCTCAGCTGGATGATCGGGAAAAAAGAATCACTTAAATCCATGGGATAACAGCATGTTAATAAACCGGAGCTCCCCTAGAATGCAGTCAGGAGAGCACAAGACAGAAGAACACTATGGCTGCGCTTCCACCATTTACTCATGCTGTCTGCAGAACCACAGAGTTTACCGATCAACAAGGGATTCTGTCATGCTTTGTGGGGGATTCATAAAATCAGAACATGAAGGCAGATAATTCAGCATCCAACTGGTTCAAAGACAGCCTACCTTTCTCCATTAGACCCCACAATTACAGTTTATAAACACCAACATGGCCTCCTTTCAAACAGGACAGTGTGTTGCAATGATCGTACCATGAATCACAATGTGATTGACTCACTTGTTGGCCTCCAATCCACACTTTGATCCAAAGCCTAATCAGACTATATTGATTTTATGAACTTAAATCAGTTGTTGACTGTTTTCACTAATTACATCCAGGCACTAAAACCATTTTTTTTAGAAACACCAAAGCCGGTGTATGGTAGATATAATGCACAGAATAGTAAACTGCAAGAAACTCACAGCTGGACAGCATCCTGCAACTTAGCTACAAAGGGAACCTGAAGCTATGCTCTACTTTTTTTTTGGGGGGGGGGGGGGGGGTGCCAGTGTCCTGTATTGTTTCTGTTTTTTGTTTATATTTGATTTGTAGGCTTTATTCAAAATTGACTGCTTTGTCATTTCATCAATAGGAACTTGTATAAGGGAGCAAAAAATGTTTTAACAGACACTATAAAATATATTTCAGCGAATAATCAGTTAACATACTAATTAAACGAATTAATGTAAAATGTTTTAAAGGTTTTTTTCTTAATAAACACAGATTAAATACAAATTATTATACTGAATTAAAAATGCCGTTTCAGTTTTTCAGGATTTATATACTTGGCAAGAAATACATCTGACATTTAGTATGTAAATATAAAAGAAACCAGCACAAATACAGGCAAGAGTCTAATATTTAGCTCGTTGCTACGATACTTGGCAGAAAAACAAAGCTATTTCCAGTAAGACAACACAGTTCCATCTGATACTATCCTGCCAGTATCTCGCCCGCTTAGTTACTCTAGTTAAGAGATTATGGCAAATTGTGGGGGAAAAATTTAAAGCAAATAGTCCTTAAAGATGCCCAGATACTCAATAAATCACAGGAAGGGATATTATTAAAGAGGACTCGGTGCCGTGTTATGGGCTGGTGCGCAGCTTTAATCAGGGCAGTGTTTTATTTTCCAAAGGCGCAGCGCGTACGCGGGGGCGCGCCTCGGCCGGGACCTCCGCGTGCCAGGTGGACGCGCCTGTCTGTTTCGGCGGACCTTACAGGTTCCTGAGCAACTCTTTTTTTTTTTTAAAACTGAACTGAAGGCCCATAAAATGACCCGTTCTGGTGAAATTCGGTTATAAATGCCTTCAAGATATAAGGATATTAAAAACTTTGTCTCCAGAATCTTTCACACTCAGGTGAGCGTCCTCAACGATGCAGTCCGCGACTGACTGCGTCGGTAGCGAGGAGTGATAAGTTATTAAAGTTCTTGGTAATATCTGTATTGTTTTCATTTACATAAGTTTGGTTAAGTTTTACTTCTGTGCGCGTTACCGAACAGATAATGCCTATTGTTTTGTGCTGCAGCTAGCTGGGGAGCTAGCTGGCTAATAGTCACTAAATGTGTTCCTTACGAATGTTCTTTTAGCACATAAGCAATCAAAGCCAACTAACTAAATGTTAAGACACTTGAAAGGGCACTCTAGTTAGGAACTTTTCACCAAATAACATTGGAAAAAAGTTATGGAGAGGGCTGGTGGACGCTTTCTCTAATGATCTTACGGGACAAAGAAAGTAATATGCATTTTAAAGGGCCGGTTATGTGAGCCGGGAAAATGAAAGTGGCGACGCAGCTGCTATGAGAATCGCGTGATTGTCATCTGGCCTTCGGCGACAAAAACGCGCGAACTAGTTCGTATAAGTATGATTAGAGGGGAAAGTTAAACACTGCCTGCCTGCTCAAATATGGGACTGCTTCCCCAGGTGTGAGGCGGTTATTCAAGAGCTGCAGCCGAAGCCATCTGCTGCTTCCGCGGCTCGCCATCCATTACCCTGTTAGAGCACCATTAATGATCATGCTACAGGGATGCTACTAGCTATTTGTGGTGATGTTGCACGTGTCACAACTAATAGCCTATTTGGTTTTAAAATTGCGTCTATGCGTGGAAAGCTCAATTTAGCCGCCCATCTGAAGATAAAATGGTGCATAAAGCATACTCCACTGGGATGCTTCAGAAAGTTTTGGATATTGTAAAACATTCATTGATAATGAATTTCTTTTAGGTTTTTTACTAATAGACTCCATGATGGTCACCATGACAGCAACCCCTCACACTACAAGTAAGACTTTTATTTTACTGAATAAATGGTTTTATATTTGTTGGTATTTCCTTATGTTTTGGCAGGTAAATGCACACTGGAATTTCACATTATTTAAATATATGGAACATAAAACCAATGTTGACCCTGCTGGAATATAATTTATTGAAACTAATTTCACAGAATGTTAACTGTGATTTAATGTGGCTAATTGTGTTTTTACCTAGAGTCATGCTTCCATAAATGTATCATTTGCATGTCTTGCAAACTGTTCCAGTTTGTAAATTCTTCATAATGGCATCCCCCATGTAAATTTTAATATAGCTTAAGCTTTTTTCAAAATTGCTTCCCAGCTGAAAGCTCAATTCAAGTGGCACTTTGGGCACCGTCTGCATGCATTGGTGTCAACTACAGTATAAAATGACTTTGTGGTGTTAAACGAACACAATGAAAACAACGTGAGGAAGAAGTGGTACAGGATTCAATTTTTCCCCAACTGCTGAACTCATTTCTATTGCTCAATACTGAAAGGATCTACTGTATGCGCCAAGATTACAGAACCTGACAAGTTTGTTTTGGAGTATGCAGTCCTGTTATACTGGTTTAGGAACTCTTTATTAACTTATCTATTATTGTCTATTTTCAGCTTTCCTGTTTGAAGCGCTCACTACACCTCTGCCTGGACATACAGACTCTGTTGTCATTGGAGGTGAATATTGGGGAATTGGGGCTGATCCCTGGTGCAGAATTAATTTTACAATTTTAATATTTTTAATTAAAGCAGATGTTTGCCATAAAAGATACATTTTGCATAGTTAATGGATGCATAATGTCACCTTGAAGTTGTAAGGTTACATGCTCCCGTGTGAGACAATGATGTTTTTAAAATTTGATTGAAGGTACTTTGGTTACTACTGTAATTTTTCAGCTGCTTAAAACCTAAAACTTTGTGCTGTAGATTAGTCTGATACATGCTGTGGTGGAAGTCGAGGTCTTTTCAAGTATAACTGTCTGCCTAACTGTGTTTTCAGTGGTGATTTTTCTTGTCCTGCTGACACTGGGGTGCCTGAGTTTCCTGCTGTACCGGTACATGTGTGCAAACCGGGGTGACTACAGGACAACGGGAGAGCCTGCCCCGGGGGAAGACCTAGAGCAGGTCGATAACGATAAAGAGCCAGACGACAAGAAGGAGTACTTCATATGAGCAAGGTCTGGAAACAAGGAGGAGAAATTTAAAGTGAGGGATGCGCAATAGATGTTTAGGTCTCAAAGTTGGATCTTGATGCTGCTGGTGTACGGTAGAGATGAGATGACTGTGGAAGTAAGGAACAGAAAAGAGGCCTGAGCATCAGAACCAGCATTGGGGAGAAACTTTGCTACAAACCCAAGTTACTTTCAGACAGAGCGTCTCACTTTGTTTTTCCTTTACATGACAGGCCCAGTTCATACAATACAACCACTTTTGTTTTAATATGTGTGCTCAGTTGCCTTGACAAATTCGATACATTTGTCTTGCATCCAAGTTCTGGAATTGGTTGGTTTCATTTGATGAGATCAGAAGTGAAATGACTGGTTTATTTTTATTAAAGTACTTTTTAGGAATTTTATGTACTGTCAGAAAAAAAAATTGAATGTACATTTGAAATTTTTTTTTACTGTACGATTAAGCTGGAACGTCTGCTTCAGTGTGGCAATTACACCCTGTTAACATTATCAAGGCAATGTGGACATGATGGCAAACGGGAAAAGCGACCCCAGCACTGCTGCGCTCTGTCATATGTCTGCCATTCTGTCCCGTCATGGGCTGGTAAGTATGAGCCTGTTACGAAATGTCGAGGGTGCACGCAAAGTGTTACTGACCCTGAAATCTGTAGGGTGCCCAGCATCCTGTCGAGCTCCTGTCTTTGTTACCTTAAACAAGGTGTTGGTGTTTACTACTCAGATGTCACACTGTAACATTTTTTTGCTGTTTTTGGTGTAAGCCTTGTTGGGTTTTTTTTTTTTGTTTTAATTTATTTTAAACGCTGCACGGGGCATTGCATGTGAGTCAAGAAATATTGGACCATGTTAAATATTTTTGACGGTGAATGATATACAGTTTGTATAACTGCTAGTGAAGGCTGTTTCCTGTTTGTATTGCAGTTATGGAAAATATTTAAGGAAATAAAAGGTGAAGAGTAAACAGTGTTGTTTACATGAAGAGTCTTGTGTTGTTTACATATTGTACAAAAGATTGAATGCCCCTGTAATAAAGGTAGCAGTATGTTTCCAAAAAAACAACTTAATCTTTTAGTAAAGTGAATTACATGTTCATCCCCGTAGGCCAAATTTAATATGGATCATCATTTTATAAGATCAAATCTGCAGGAGAAAACACTTGTTTTCCTGTTCATAGTAATACTGTTGAAATATGAATCGTTCTCAAAATGCAGCAGTGTGTGGTCTAGGGTTCATTTTAATTGGTTTTACAGTCATTAATTTACAGGCTAATAGCACAATTTTAATCCTCATTAATGTGTAGTGGTAAATTTAACTTGCTTTGTCATTTTTAAATTAGTTAATCCTTTTACCAGAGAATGTTTACTCTGAAGAGGCAGAAGAAGAACTGAACTATATCCTGAAATGAAACCATACATTAAATTCATTCAGCATGCAAATGAAACAGTGTCAGAAGTAGGCTGTGATAAAAGGTAAAGCTTTGGATCTTGTGCATTAAATGTGCATTAAAAAATTTTTTCTGACTGACAGTACATAATTTCACAGCTAAGTGCAGTTGGTGAATTAACATTTTTTGCTGTTGAATTTATTCTTGTAGTTAAATGTTTAATATAATTTTAAATGGTTCCATTTTGCAGTCAAAAAAGCAGCAAAATATTTCTATATAATAAGAAATATGTTGTCAGAAATGTGAGTTGTGATTCACCTCAAATGCTTTTAGTGGTAATCTGCATCATTTACATAGAGCAGAAAAGAACAGCATTAGGGGAACAGTAGATGTAACCTTTAACCGTAATTTACTGTAATTCCTTCTTTCTTTAATGTAATTAGTAGAGAGACAGGATTCCTAAAATTAAAATGGCTGAAAGAGAGAGTGTGTATGTGTGTGTGTGTGTGATGCACACTTTCAGTATCTCAAACATGCCTCGGACAAACACAATGATTCATTTAGCTCAGTAAGTGAATGAATGCAGTAAAAGAAAAGAAATAAAGAATTCAAATTTCCAAAACACTTTTTTATTTTAAATTTTAATAACTTTCTTTTACGTTTAGTATAAAAAAGTTAAGTGCACCACAGCTCCACTACAAAATGTTTTCCAATATCCTTATTCTCAAGTGTCCAAATTCTTTACACACAGCACACAGTGACATTCAAATCTTTCTCAGAAACCTTAAAAGATAAAATATATTCACCAGAATGCATTGTTTTTAATATTTATGTACATATAAAATGTAAGACAATCCCTGAACTATTCATGTCCACAAATACTACACAGAAATGTTTTTCACCCCAAAGTTTGATTGGCATCCTTAAAAGATACTCTGCAGATCTCAGGTTAGTGTGAGAGTCCTGCAGCCTTTCACATTCCCTTATGGACGGTGGGATAACTGGCGGAAAACCAGGAAAACAACATGAGCATCTGTCTCTTTTTTGTTTTTTTTGTAATAATAGAAGTATTTTAAAGTGTTAAATGATTTTTGGACAGAATAATAAAGTCCCTGGATATTAAATATAAGCAAGAGCTATTATGAAATGTGTTCACTATGGGAAGACAACAAGCTTGTAGATGTATTCAAGGAGTCTGTCTGTAGGACGTAAGCAGAAACACTCTTGTTAGATTAGATACACTTCCATCCATCCATCTACCATACCTGCTTGTCCTACCAGGGTTGTGAGGGTGGAGAGCTTATCCTGGAAGCTACTGGCGCAAGGTAGGGAATAACCCAGGATGGTGTACCAACCCATCACAGAGTACACTCACACACCAGTTACACACACATATTCATACCTACGGATAATTTGGTAATTCCAATTCACCCTAGCATGTTTTAGGACTATGGGTCCAGATGAACCTGGAGGAAACCCCAAGATGACACGGGGAGAACATGCAAACTCCACATAGGTAGAACCAGGTCTCCAGAGGTGTGAGGTAACCATGCGAGCCACAGTGCCACCGTGCTGCCCGATTAGATTCGCAGTATCTTAAACTGTAACAGAAAGTAATGGTGTTTTAACAAGCAAGTGTCTACACTGAGCAATGATTACGTCTAAAAAAATGCATGAATAAGCACCAGTGTTGTAGTTATGCAATTATAGAAATAATGATGCTCTGTCATTCAGTGCATGTGCATCAGCAAATTAGTGTTTCATCATTCATCAGTGTATGTAACACTAGCACTAGTACTTTTCAAAGACAATAATGAATCATTAATTTTGCAGTGTTTGACCGAGTACTTTTATGCAAATTAATTTATATTACAAACATCAGGCTCTGATGATTTTTAAAAATCATTATAAAACCAGTGTTTTATTATTATTATTATTATTACTTGCTGATTACTACTTGTTAATTATTATTATTGTTGTTATTATTATTATATGCATGGAATATATGGGACAATTTTGAAACCGAACTGCATCACTCTGGCCATTGTACAATGGAACCATTACTGTTGAATTTATTCATTACACTTGACTATGTAAAATTTAAAAATTAATAAGTGACAGCCACTGAATAATAAAAGGAGATATAAATTATAACATTAAGTATAAAGTCTAAAACTTTGCCCAACCTAGGTTATAAAACCACAAAACACTGACTTTTTGCTTAACTCTATAGCATTACCTCAGAACGGTCTTACTCAAACACATGCTTTCAAACAAATGGTGTTTCAGCAACACCACCTCTGGGAATATCTACATCCTAGGCTGATATCAATTTCACAATGCTCACATGTTAAAATTTCACTAGGATTTTCTCTTTAATAAAGTGAAACTGCATGTTATTCAGCACTAAACTGTATTCAGCTTCTTAAATTGTCAACTGATTATACACTGCAATTAACCCTTAATTACCAATGTAATTGTTTATGTAGCTTTTTGATTATTACCCATATTTTAGGAAGGATATTAAATGAAAGTGATATACTAATTATGTTTTGGGCAAGAAAAAGCAAATGACATACAGTACCTCTACATGCTGGAATACATTACAGTTACATGTGCTGGACAGTTAAAATTGTACTAAAGCAAACTCTGAACTAGATGACTGACAAATAAAAATTATACATACATTTTTAATTTTATGGTGCCAACCACCCCTTCCAATCCAGGCTAGAATGTGACCTACATTACAGTTAATTTCAGGGTACTTGTAAGTTTCGTTGTATTTTTTTCCTAAGTAAGGGTGCATTGAAAACTTTGGCACCTGATAATGTTCATCCAAAGTTGCCCTGAAAGGTACACTAACCCACTCTTTTCTGTTTTCATCACATCTAATTTCATTGTTAGGCTACTTCTGATAGTTCTGAATTGTAATTCTAAAGATATTATATGTGAAACAGGATACACAGGAAACATCACATCTGGTTTAGATAATCAATTGACTTGCAGGATATTGTCTATTAATCCAATATAACAAAGCAAAAAAAGTAATTTTATATCTGAATGTGGTTATTATTACAAGGGATATTTAATATTTGATGTAGTAAAAAAGAACTGAAAAGGGGCCCCTATTGCTGCACTAGAAGGAAAACACTTTTTATGAGGAAGACACATCCAAAGACTAATTAAAATGCAATTTCTGTTTTGCTATACACTGACTTAAAAAAGGGGGTTTTCCCCCAAAGCAATCCCCAGCGTATAGTCCCGGAGTGCAATGAAAATAATCAGAAGATGGTACTCCCAGTTTCCAACACCCCACTGTTTGTTCTGGTAACCCTGCCTTACTATTGGGCAACTCTACATGGACTCAGGCTCGTGCAAGTGGAGTACTGCACCTTGAGGTTGGGCAATAAAACATTACATTCCGTTAGGTGATATCAGTATTGCGGCAAGCAGCCCTGGGGAAGGTGATGGACAGGGGTTTTGGATGGGGTGAAGAGGGCAGCAAGAGCCCAGCTATTATTTGCCGTTACCAAATGGTGTAGCCCCCATTGGAACCCCCCAGGAAGAAGTTGTTCTTGCGTTGTGTCATCACCAAATTGGCGCCATGCATGGCTGCGAGCTGCGCTGCATTGGGCGGCTGCCCAGGGGGAGGGGCCTGCAGAAATACAAGTAATAACCATGATTGGACCGTAAGTTGCAGTGCTGACAATACACTTGTAGAGTCCAATAATACAGTGTTATATGTATAGGAGTCATCAATATTCATGTGAAGGCACTTATGGGAATAACGAGGTTTTGAAAGCTACAGTGGACCGGGACTTCAAATGGCGTCAGCCTCTGATGTTTCAGCCCCCTAGCTTTGAAGTTTTGAAGCCTCTGTTGCATATCAACCAATAGGTGTCACAGCCTGTAAGCAAATATGAAAGATACTTAGGGTCACTACTCACAGGAATAGCGGTGCCGCTGCCCGCCCCATAGCGGGCTCCTGCATCAAAGCCACCCTCGACCAGCACTGCGGAGCCTGGTGGATACAGTGCGCCCACTGGGTAGTATGCCATGGGAATGGTGTGGTTCACTGGTCCAATCGGCAGAGTCTGCGGCAGGGGCACAAACATCTGCGTGCCAGGGTAGGCGGTGGAGATGTGCGGCAGCTGGCCTGTGGCCTGGGGTGTATGCATGTACCTGGGCTGGTAAATCTGGAAGTGAAAGATGTGGATGGGGAGCAGAGCGACAAGACAGAGCAGAGAAACGCATGAGAAAACCACCCACAGCGTAGCCTGCTGTGTGCAAGCAAGCAACATGGCAGCTTTTACAACACAAATATACACTGAACAGAGCAGACTCAAAGCCAATCACAGGCTCTGAATTATGGCAATCATCAAAACAATAATGTAACAATATTTCCATGGCTAAATTTTACTGTAAAAACAAGGCAAAGTGTTATAACTATGATGTGCATGCCTTATAATACTCATATAATACCAAGTCAAAACTGTTCATTGTTGCTGAGTTTAAACTGTCACATAGGTTGAGTGGAAAAAAAATCAACGCTCATTTTTTGAGAATGTTACACAAGCATAATGAAAATGGGGTGTCCTTTTGGGACAGCCACATAAACTTATGTTATCTCACAGCAAGCTTGCCGAAACGTTCCGACTAGTAACGTGTGGTGCTGTACACAGAAAGGCAAACCGGCGCCCTGCAGCTAGCTGAACATCTCCCTGGTTCATGACCAGCCAATGTCTGCCGCATTTCATGCCTGGCTAGCAATGTTTCAGAGAGAATTTTGTTCAGGCAGATCAGCGATCACCTCAGAATATGAAGGGGGGGCGTCGGAATATGATGGAGCCTGGGGTGAGACCTGCATTCCGGGGGGGTAAAGCGTTGTGCCAGGTTGTGGGGGGTACACAGCTTGTTGGGGGTAGGAGGCTGAAACACAGACATGGGAGGAAATACACCATGTTGAATCTTTAGACAATGGACATGAATAAGGACATGAAATCTATATTGAATACATAACAAAAACATTACATAAGCCAGGATGATCTCCAATACACTTTAATGTAAAATAATTACTGATCATTTGGGAGGGAATTTTCCATATTGTATTCTAAACAAGACAAATCTAAAGGTGAATTCACTTGAAGTATAGTAATTTAATGCTGTTTTGTAGTTCCACTGTAGTCTATAAGAAACAATGAAGCCACTTCCAGAGAGGACTATCTATTCCAGGAAAACTGAGGATGTCAAGCTGGTTAATGAGCAAGAAGACTCTCTTTATGCAAATACAGCAAATTTGAACATTTCTATTGACAAAGACAATCAAAGAGATGTTACTGTTACAGACATCCAATACAAATCACATTGTAATATTAATATTATGGAGGAAATTTCTTTTAATTCTTGTAATCTGGAATAAAGATATTACAGAGTAAAAAACTTGATGGTAGTTACCAAAATGAATAATACCCATAAAAACTCCTTATTAAATCTTAGCTATGATTAAGCTGTTGTGTATGCCCTCTCTCAAATTCTCATATGATTCTTCCATAACAACAATAAATCCATCTGCCTACTTTCAATAATCAATTATCCACGCAGACTTGCCGTCTTCTAGAGGCTGTTCTGGGAAGCACAGGGCTTAAGGAAGAGTACAATCTAGATACCAGACAAATTACAAATGACCATCAGCACAAAAATACACATATACAAAGGGGAACTTGAAGTCAGTCTCTTGAACATGAACAATACATCTGCACTTCTTGTTCCTCAGTTCATATGTCTTTCCTTCTACAGGTCAAACTCCACACAAGATCCAAATCCACAACCCTGAAGGTGTGACTATTCCCCTCTGAGAAACCACACTACTGCAATACAACAAACAACTGGTGCTGCTATTATTAAACTGTATTCTCTGCCATTACTACAGAGCAATATAAACAAATATCAGGTATTAAAAATAAAAATATAATCAGGAAATGTTCTATCCCCTCTGGAACCAATGCACAATCAGCATATGTCACACTCAATCATACATTCTGAATGACTCCTGCAGTATATAAACAAAATATTTTATATAGATATAAAGATTATGGGGTGGCGTGGTTACTCAGTGGACAGCACTGTCACTCTGGGGTCTGATTCCCATCCCTGCTCTGGGTGTTTGAACTCTGCATGTTCTCCCCACTACTGGGTAACTGGTTGGACAGTATATGGAAGTAAAGGATAATAATTATTTATCCATACGGCTTATCCAGTACAGGGTTGTGGTAAGCCTATCCCAGGAAGCACAGGGAAGACCCAGGACAGGATCTTAGTCCATCACACACTAAGGGCAAAATAGATACATTTTGCAGAGTAAACTCTACACATATTCAGGAATCGCACCTACAGCACAGGAAATGTGAGGCCATAGTGCTTACTACAAACGCACCACATTGCCTAAGAATTATTTGGTTTTCCTAAAAGGAAATTTGCATATATATTATATGCTCAGTTTCTTTTAGTACAAGAGATAGGGTGAGGGGCTTGGACATTGAGGAGGACTTCAAAATTGAGCTACTGCTCTTCTGCATCAAAAGGGGCTAGTTGAGGTGGTTCAGGAATCTAACTAAAGCCCCTTTCAGACATGCATTGCCACTCTGAACTTTTCTAGACATTTCCCGGAGGTGCTGTGCGTGAACGCAAAACCCTGCTAGCTCCATAGTGCAAAGTCTAGGTAGTTTCCGAATGACCCTCATGTGAATGGAGCAGGAAATTGTCTGGAGAATTCACCACGATCGAGTGGGCGTGTTGATGACATTTCTATCATGTGACTGGTGCGAAAACGGAAAAATACAATCAGCCAGAAAATTCTGTCAGTAAGGGCTAATGCTGAAATCAGCCGACAGATCAAAGAACAGAAAGCGACTCAATTGTGTATGATCGGATTACAAACCAGCAACATGTAATCCTAACTAAGGCACAGGTGAACAGCAAACACCTTTGATGTGCTGCAAACAACACACTGTGATTTCTGCAGGGGACTTTTTATATCCTGCATAGTCTAGCCAAGCTCCCCCAGCCCCCAATCAACGAAACAATTCAGAAGTATCTCTAGTAGGGTGTGAACATGTCTGGCACATAAAATCTCTGGTTGTGTTCCACATGTGTCAAAGGGCTTATTTTGTCCCTACCAATGTTGAAACCAAACCTATGCCCTTGGAGGTGTGTAACTTCTTAATTCTTCTAATGAACTATCCTACCACTTTTCATTCTTCAAGGTGTTTTCACTGTAATTTAAGTTGGCTAGTATGACGTAAGCTGGAACAGTTTTTCTTAATATACTGTCTAATATTGCATTTAAATTTTATCTTAATCATAGTTCTATATCATTCATCGACCGCTTATTCAGCTCAGGGTTGTAGGGGTGCCTGAATGCCTGTAGCCTATCCCAGGTAGGAGAGGGCACAAAGCAGGGGTACGCCCTGGATGGGACTCAAGTCTGTTGCAGGGCATGCACATATACAGACAAGTCCAAGCCCCAAGTCCTACCCTACCCTATGTGGAATGTCAATTTGTCTCAGGGCACACACTCACATAATATATACATGTACTGGTCAAAAGTCTTAGTTAAAGAAAATATTTAAAGTTATTTATCTATTTTCTCAGGAAAAAAAACACAATTTAATATTACAATATATGCACATTAACAGTAACATAAAAAACTAACAAGATTTTCTTCTTTGCTCCACAAAGTTACTATTATCTTGTTGGATGGATAGAAGCACAACGCTTCAGACTCCAAACCCCTCCTGTTGGGCACCTCAGCCATTCCACGCATTTGCTAAATTTTACCACCAGCTGAATTAATTGATTTATTTAACTAGCCTAATAACTCAATGAGGTATCAGTTAGCAAAACACGGATTGTTATTGGTTGACTAAAAAAATACAAAGGTATATTGGATGGTTACTGCAGATACTGTGTATATTACAAGTGTATTACATTGTTTGACCTTACCCCTTACCTTGTATATACTTTTTTGCAAACCTTAACTACAGATTAATTTGTTGAAGACGTGTGTATATATAACATGATATTATCTGTAAACTTAATATACTTAACCACTTCAGCAAAATAAGTTTGCAAAAAAATTACAAGGTGAGGTCAGAGAATGTAATACACTTCCATGATTGTTTAAGAAATAAATATTACATAGCCACAGAATTGGCAGGCTACATGAGGAAACACTCTCATACACACAGAATTCAACAAGAAGAAATGACAAAATGAAACAAATGTTTAAAATCAGATATATCACGTTCACGTTTAATAGTATGTTTATGACGGAATAACGTAATTACGAATGGAAAAAGTAACATTAGTGCAACAAACGTACCGGATATGGAACTATGCGCAAAACCAGAGGAAGAGGAGACCGACTCGGTGATATAATAATAGGTTACAGCTGAATGAGGATTACCAAGCTATTTTCGAAAACGTCATAAGGGCTCCCGACGTCATAAAAAAGAACTGCTGTAGCTCATGCTGTAAGCTGCAGCGACACCTCGACGTGCCTTGCTCAAAATGGCCATTCTGGTGCTCAGTCAACGGGAGATACTGGCCAGTGTTCGAGGTCGTACGTCCCCTCCGCTTTAGTCAAATATTTTGATAAAAGGTGCAAAAAAAATCTCACAATTTTGCAAATTCCCGCAAAGTAAAGACGGCGAATCAGTAACCGGCCAGTACAATGTCTTTGTTGATAAAAAAAAAAAATCCCCACACTATATCAGCAATCTAGCGATCTGTAGTGTAGCTATTTTATGTTATTTGTACAAGCAGAGGCGATGTGTTAGGGCAGCCACAACCCAGCCAGCGAACACAATCTAAATATGTTATAAAAACGCGAGTATCTAGGTGGATACTTCAGTCTAGGTCCGCTATGATACATTCAAACACAATATGCATCGTACCTTTATTGTTCATTGTCCAAAATTGTCGTGTGTTACAATCCAAGTATGTCAAAGGCTAAAAGTAAATCTTTGCCTTCTGAATAACATAAAAACAGTGCCGATGATGCACAGTATCAGCTTTTCACTTCCTTGTTTTAGCTGCAGATTCTTCTGTTTGTGTTGTTGCGGTCGCTGTACGTCATCTTCGCTTCACCACGCCCTCAGGTTTTTGAACTACGCAGTTCTACATAAATAACAGCAATAGTCCTTATGTTATCCACCCTCGACAAGGTACCGTTCCATTTCGCTTTAATATTTACAAAATGAAATATATGAGCACACATCTATCTATAACACTGTCTTTGATCACATAGTAACGACTATGAATATTTTTAACAATGCTGGAAATTTCTATGTTTCTGTATTTTTATTATCGTATACCCAATGTAACGTGATAAGAGGAAATTATTACATGACACAACACTATTTCTATGGCCTGAAAAGGAAAATAGTTTACTCTGGACATATTCTTATGTAGAGGATATGGTAGTGCTGAAGGTGCAATTCATATTATATACCCTTAACCGTCCATATCTGATTATAGATTATATACGTACACTGTATATCTGGAAATATTTGAAAATCATATCACTGACCCAATAATTTTCTTATCTTCTAATCCTGCTCTGTGAATAATTTTCGGCTTGATCAGTTATATACTATGCTGAGAGAAGGTTTTTAAGCTTCCACATCTATATGCATGTTATCAATTGTAACATCTGATTGAAAATGACCTCTTTTACAGCTGATCAGTAAAGATGACTTTTTCCAGTAAATACAGTGCACTTTAGATCAATGTTTTCCATTAAGACGTCTATGCATCTTCCATAAACACTTATCCAGTACCGGGCCATGGTGAACGCGGAGCTTGCTCCGGAAATACAGGACGAGAGGCAGGGGACTCACTTACTAGCAGATATATTAAAGAGAAATCTGTTCTGGCCTGGTCAGCATTCTGCCACCATGTGTCATTAAGAGAAGCCATCTAAATTTGCATGGATGTGTACTTAAAAGGTGACCTATACTCAAATACATTATATGGATAAAAGTATTGGGACACACCTCTTAATCATTAAATTCAGGTGTTTCATTCAGACTCATTGCCACAGTTGTATAAAATCAAGTACCTAGCCATGCAATCAGGTTCACAAATATTTTGTGAAAGATTGGGGACTTGTAAATGTACAAGTAACAGAAAGCGACTCAATTGTAAAGCACGCAGCCACTGGACTCTGGAACAATGGAAATGTGCTTTGTGGAGTGACGAATCATGCTTCTCTGTCTGGCAGTCTGATGGATGAGTATGGGTTTAGAAGATGCCAGGAGAACGTTGCCTGCCTGACTGCATTGTGCCAGCTATAAAGTTTCGTGGAGGAGGGATAATGGTATAGGGTTGTTTTTCAGGGGTTGGACTTGGCCCCTTAGTTCCAGTGAAGGGAACTCTAAATGCTTCAGCATACCAAGACATTTTGGACAATATTATGCTTCCAACTTTGTTGGAACAGTTTGGGGAAGGTCCTTTTCTGTTCCAGCATGACTGTGCCCCAGTGCACAAAGCAAGGTCCATAAAAACATGACTGGGTGAGTTTGTTGTTGAAGAACTCGACTGGCCTGCAGAGCTCTGACCTCAACCCATGGAATACCTTTGGGATGAACTAGATTGAAAATTGTGAGCCAGGCCTTCATATCCAAAATCAGTGCCTAACCTTACAAATGCTCTTATAGATGAATGGGCCTCCTCAGAAGAGTGGCAGCTGTTATAGCTGCAAAGGGGTGGATCAACTCCATATTGATGCCTATGGATTTAGAATGGGATTTCATAAAAGTTCCTGTAGGTGTAATGGCCACACCATTACACCCAATATTTTTGTCCATATAGGCTACATGTGCTGTAATTTTCACAACACATGCACGGAGGTGACAATATAATCATCGATATATATAGTTTCACTAATAATATATAACATATCAATGCTTGTGCTAAAAATATACAATTATATGCTTGGGGGAATAAGGGGTGTCGATTGCAGGGTCGTCTTGTGGTCAACCTCCGGACCTTGGGAGAGAACTGGATGCCTAAACCTGTGGAATGCGTTCAAAGGGAGCATGATCTGTACCTTCTCAACACCTAGGAAGAATGAAGAAATGGTTATGCAGAAAAGAATACATAAATTATGCAAGTAGTTAATCCATAGAGAGGGAACTCCCTATGAAAAAGAAAATGGATTTAGGAGAGCTTGGCTAGAAGCCCAGAGATATATCACTAATACATGTATTCCTATTACAAAGTGGATAGCTTATCAAGATAAAGATTAAGATTAGCTTTATTGATCCCAGGGGGAAATTCTGGTGCATACAGCAGCAAGAACATAGCGCACAGATGAGTATACATATACTGCCAAACAGACAAGGTACAAAGACAGTATAGAGACAGTATAGAGAGTGCTAACAAAGTAAGTGCAGTGTAAACAGATTTTTAAGAGTGCACACTACACAGAAATAAATGAAATATTCTAAAAAACAAAATGTGATACTAAAAATAAATATTTAAAGATAAGAGGTAGTTTGATAGGTTTTTTAGGTAGTTTGTTAGGTCAAGACACTCCTGTAAGACATATGATATCGAATCCTTGAAGTCACTTATGCTCTGATCAAATGGAATCTGGAATCAATCAAAAAGTAATAGAGATTGAAATACATCTTATAAAAAGGAAAGTAGAGGTACAAGTCTCTGGTAACCAAGACATGAAAGGAAAAGAGTAAGAGCAAGATCACAGGTGAAACAAGCAGCTAGTGTATAAGACAGGGAGGATTCCCTCCAACGGGGTACATTCCGATTGGTTGTCTGAAGTGTCTGCATACCCATGGCCCAGTATAAAGGAACAAAGAACTTAAACAAACCTGGTTTGTATTCCTGTTATTTTTCTGTGACAGGTTCCTGGGGGCTTATCTGGAATGAACAACTGTGCGGGCTGAATGACCCCGCTCTAGCAAAATTATTTGTAAGGGCGATCAGGGAACGTGGAACAGTGATTGGCAAAATTTCCATTTTGGTGACCTGGAGCCCCATCCCTGGACTTGTCAGAATAGACCAAAATGGGATCACTGAATCTGGGGGGTCATTTTCTTTGTTCTTGTTCAGGGGAACTGGGTTTCACATGTTTGGTGACTCTTTTGCAAAACATTTTTGGGAATCTCACTAGGAACAAATGGATATCTTAAGTAATGGTATAATAATCCTCCAACAGATAATAACGTGTAACCCTATTAATTTATTTAAAATTAACATTAATTAAAATTAAATTAAAAATTAAAAATGTTAAAATTACTTCTTTTTGGTGGAAGGAATAATGCTTGCTTTGCACCCATCACTATGCTTCCGTCTGGAAAGAAGATGAATATACAAACCCGCCAAGGCTGATAGAGATAGAATGCGTGGTGATGCCATGCAGATGCTGTTGAGCAAGAGCATAACTTTAGGTATGGATGTGTCCCTACCAAAACTGTGGGAGTTCCCTGTGTGCTTGGGGGGGAGCTCAGGGCTAATTTGGCCTGTACCAGTATTGAAACCAAACCTATCCCTTTGCTGTAGAGACAGGAGAAGCTGAGGTGGGAAAAAAGAAGTGTGCACAGCTGGATAGGAACAGTGTGCTTGTATGCTCAGCCCCTCCCCCTCTAGCACGACTGCCTTATGATCCAGCACAACAGGCCTTGGCCAATGTCCAAGGTGGACTGGAGCCAGGTGATCCAGGAGAAATATGAGACCACCACCATAGTGCAGAGAGAATGGATGAGTGGGCCGACAGATGCCTCCAACTGCAGGGAGTGCAGGGGTGATCACACAGTTCTACTGTGGCAGAACGTGTGAAGCTGCACCTACAACCACATGTAGGTGGGCATGACAGAAACCAGATGCCTCCCAACACCCGTACCGAAAAGCCTTTAGTGGAGATACCCAACCCATGGCAAGGACAGGCTGGGCAACCTGACACTGTCCTAGTCCAAGAGAACTGGATTATACAGGAGGTACAAGTGGTGGCACAGGCCCTGGCTGACCCCAGGCAGCAGGGCAGTGTGGCCCTCTGTCAAGCCTTGGACCAATCAGTTTCAAAGTATCAACGTTGGCAGGCTTTAGAGGATTTGCTGAAAACTGCATTTCCATCCCATGAGGAGCCTGACTGGGGGCTTCCTGGTGGGACCTGGTGGTCCCTATCTGTTCAGATGAGGCAGATTACCCTGGAGGTGTGTTTCCCAGTTACTAGGCACCTTCATAAGCCCAAGGACTCCGATTTCTCCCCTGAAGACCAATTAGACAACCCCTTCCTATGGGATGTCCCCGATGCTTTATGGGCAAAGAGTAAGAGCGATTTTGGCAGAATTGCCACTCCTGATTATGCCCAAAAGTTCATATAGACCACATACTGTAAGGCCCAATACCACTTCCCTCCCAAGCTGAACAGGGCACCTCAGCTATATTGGCTGAAATAGTGCAGTAGGGGCAATTAAAGAGATGGGATCCCCCCCTGTGTAATGCCCCCATCCTACCAGTTAGGAGAGGGAATGGTATGTGGCGGTTTGAGATTTGAGAAAACCTGAGATTGGTGAATGAGCCAGGGCATCCAGTGTCCCTAACCCTGCCTCTAGTGTCCCTGTCCTTCCTCTACTCCTCCCTTCTCGGTATGGTTTTCTGTCATTGATTTAGCCAATGCCTTCCTGATTCTCATTATTGTTTGCCTTTACTTTCAAGGGTAAGAGGTGGACTTGGACTGTTATGCCCATAGGGTACACTGAGTCTCCCGCAGTCTACTTCCAAGAAATCATGTAAGATTTGGAGTCTTACACACCAAAAGGGGGGAGTGCATTAGTACGTTAAAGCGGATGATCTACTGTTGTGCTCATAAAAGCAAGAAGGAAACGCAAAAACGAAAAGCATTTGTTTTATTTTATTTTTATTTGTATTTATTTCACTTTTTTGTCAACATTTATTTTCTTGGTTTTTTTTACAGGTTTTTTCTTTTTTATGGCACTCCTGTGACTCCATATGTACCTGTTTCGGCATTAAAAACAGAAATACAATTACCTGTAGGGTAATGGGTTTGTGAGAAGCATGCAGCTACCCATGCACAAGACTTTGCAAACTATTGCAAATTAAATTAACATACAAATTAAGGATCCCACTTGGGTCTGTACTGCTTAATGCCTCTTATTCAAAAGAGCACATGACAGAAATAAATGGCCTAATCCTCAGGCAAGGACTTGTATCACTAGAGCATGTTTTTGCGAGAAAAATGGGGTATAGATATGTTCCCCTGGTAAGGCATTACTTTTTTAGCACACCATGTTAACAATATAAGCTAGTCTATGTATGTGTGCCAATATTACTGTGGAAATGTTCAGGCAGTTAAACAATGCCTAGAGGAATCATCGTATGGCATTGTTATAGCATTAATTAGCATTAGACTCTGTTTCAGCTAAGCAAGGGAGTGTGTGCATGCTGCCTGAACTTAAGCAGAGGAGCTTGTTGTATCTTTATACCATCTCAAAAAATATCATTCATCTTATTGATGCATTAAATCACAAGGTGTCACACCCAAATAAGTGAAGCATGATCCAAATGCAGCTCGTGTGCAAATTATGAAATAATAAATGTGGGCCCCTAGTAAGGTGATGATCATGTTATGATCAAAGGGGGGAGGTTGGAAAGGACAATTGTATCTGTCAGATTTAACCAGTGCTTGCACTACAAATTTATAATTTTATCCTTGGTTACATAAGGATTGTGGGTGACAGGTTTGTCCCGTGGTCAACTGAGGGATCTAGGAAGACTAACAGAATTGAACGCCCAAACCTGGGAAATTTTGAAATGGGTTCAACGGGAGCATGATCTGTCCTTTGTCAAAGTTTGCTTCTTTCTTTGGTGAGCGTAAGATAAACCTTGGGAGAACAGTGGAATTGTTATGCACAAACGAATACATAAATTATTGTTACTGTTGAACTCCCTGTGAGAAAGAAAATGTATTTATGAGAGCTTGGCTAGAAGCCTAGCGATATATTACTCATACATGTATTCCTATTACAAAGTATATAGCCTATGAATTAAGTAATTTGTTATGTCTCGAGAAAAGAGACACTCCTGTACGTAACATTATCAAATCTTTTAAGTCACTTGTGCTCTGATTGGAAGAGGCTCTGCAATCAATCAATAGGTAATAGAAACATCAATAAATCTGAAAAAGGGAAAGTAGAGGTGAAACTCCCTGTTGAGGAAATTACCAAGACTTAAGAAAGGAGAAGAGTAAGAGCAAGGTCAGAGGTTAAACAATAAAGGAATAATTTGTTTTCAGTAAGTAAAAAAAAATTCAAACAGCTGGTGTTTCTCATAGCTGTGAGCGCAGTGGGTATTTGTGCACCGCTTGCTTGTGCTGATATGACAGAAAGACAACAGGAGAGTGGAACAGCGCAGTCTAATCAAAACATAGGCAAAATTTAGTATACTGCTACAAAAAGGGGAAAAAATGAATTTTAACTTCATATTTTTGTATACATTGTATTTTCACTGACAGTTTAGAAATTACATAACACCATAATTTCTAAAAACAATGTACTATTATGGGTGAATAAACACAGAACATTTATACTATTTTTTTTATTTTAGGAACCTTAATGTACGGAAAATATAATAAAAACAAAATAAAATAAAATATAACCTATAATGCAAAAGTGGAGAGCTTTGTACAGCTCCCCCTAAATGTCTCAGGAGAGGCTTTCAAGGGAGCCTATGTTCTTTTCAGGGGAGCTGAGCTCCCCTTAGCTCCCCCATAATTTAAACCATGGGGTTAATTAAGGTTTAGTGCTTTCATACAGTATTTAAGAGCGAGAACAGTTTCACGAATCTGTCACCAGTCTTGCCATATGTATTGGTGCATTATCATCCTGACACACAAAACCACATTCAGGGTGCAACGTTTGAACCACTGGGTGAACGTGGTCCTCCAGAACGGTTCAGTAGTCCATGGTAGTGATGTGCCCATCTAGAACAACTAGCGGTACTAGGGAATGCCATGATATTGCAGCCCAAACCATCACTGATCCACCCCCATGCTGCACTCTGGGTATGTAGCAGTTGGGGTGGTATGCCTCTTTGGGGTTCTCCACACTGTAACTCTCCCAAATGTGGGAAAAACAATGAAGATGGACTCATCAGAGAGTGACACGTTTCACATTGTTCACTGCTAACGTTACTGAAACCGACACTTGGCATTGGCATGAGTGACCACCGGTTTGGTATAGCAGCCCGACCATGAATACTGACTCTGTGGAGCTCCCAACTGATAGATCTGGTGGAAGAAGCAAGTTGAGGTGCACATTTAATTCTGCAGTGATTTGTGTGGCTTTATGTTTTTTGGATATAATCCAGGTTTGTGCCCGGATATCCCTTTCAGACAGCTTCCTCTCGCGTCCACAGCTATTCCCGTTCACTGAGGTAGAACAGCAAAGAATTGCTCCCTAAGACAAGCATGTGGTTGTCTGAGGTCTGCCAGATCAATTTATATAGTTTTGGTCATATTGGTGATTTTTTTGTATTTTTCGTTTTAGTTGACAAAAATTGGAGGACATTTTGTTGACTTGACCTACAGAACACGCAGTGAATGAAAGAGGTTTGTTTAGTCATAGTACTAATACATCATTTCACTTAATTTTCTGTGTACACACACACAGATTGGTATACCTCTATCTGTTCTAGATTCCTGAAGGAAACATCTGTAAAGCTGTTATTATGCTATTATAAGCATAACATGTGGTCTCTAAGGACACAGAGTACACAGTTGTAAAGGCTGTAATATGTAACATTACTCCAATGCAAAATATAAATGAAACCAAAATTTAGTTTCAAACAAAATACTTGCATATGATGCATCTTCATTCATACTTTAACACAAAACACCAGTGCATAGTACATGAATGAAGACCCTCAAGTGTCGTCTTTTAAAAATGTAAAGTAGTATCGCATTAGTGAAAAGCAACTTGATTGTACAGAACTTTTCAAATACATTTTTCCGCATTATTGCTGCTCCACACAGTCTTGTTGTTTTTGCATCAAATGTGAAATTTATCCATGTCAGTATATTTCTTTGTACCTAAAGTCGAGTGTGGCACAAACTAGTCTTGTGTTTTTTATTCTTTGATAAAAGTATCAGTACATTTTGTCATAATTTTAGGCATCAGAAATTAATTTTTAATTTTATCGTCTTGTTTTTGTCAATTAAAAATCTTTTGTTGATGAATAATTCTTCAACAAAAATAACATTGGTGTGATTTGCTAACAGTGAGAGCTGGACTACTTGCCATCACTGAAGCTGCCATGAATCCTTTATCAAAGAACTTGACAGCAGACTATTAGGTCAGCTCTCCAAAACCTAAAGTAAAGCTGAGTCACACAACAAGACTATATTCAAAAAACACAATTATAAATCTACATCAGAAGAACATAAAAATTTGTTCATGGAATCAGTTTTCTTGGGATAATAAAAATTTCTGATTCTGGAATGGCCTAGGCAAAGTCCTGGCAAAAATACACCATTGAGATATTTTGACGATCAGAAACAAGCTGTGTATACTCAAAAACCTAATGATGTGGAGTAGTTCTGCAGGAGAGCGAGCTAAAGTTATTCCACAATGCTATTAGAAACTAGCCAATAACAACATGGAGAATATGGTTGCAGTCTTGGTGCTAAAGTTGGCGTAATCTATTTTTCAGTATAAGGGGTGACTACTGCCTCCCCACAAGGGTATTAGGTGTTACACAACTTTATAAACTCAAATCCACTCTCTCAAGTTCCTTTTTTATGTTGTGTTGCATTGTTTACTGGTTTGATAACATTCTGTTTCAGAATACACATACATGCAGAAAGGCGGCAAACTTTTTCATGGCAGCATTGAATGCGGTGCCTTACATATGGTGGAACCACTCATTTGTTGTGATTCCTCTGTCTGTGTTCAATTCTACCAATGCACTCCTTACAAAAAAGCATCAAAAATCTATTTTTGTAAATTCATTAATGGGAAAAATGTTCATTGCATAGCATTACCTTGAGCAAAGTTTATGTGATATGTCACTGACAATACACAGCAGCACTTTAGTGGATAACGACTGGGACTTCCTTACACTGCCGCCTTCGTTGTCAGCAGGATGCAGATAATAATGTGTACTTCCGCGGTGCAGATACAGTGACAACAACAATGGCGGAGGTCAGAGACTTTGTAGCACGTCTCAGTGTTCTTTGTCAAAACAAAACCGTACGTGCGCTTCCATTCAAGGGCCTGCAATTTTAAGGAATGCGGTTGGACGGCATTATTAGACAAATGACTTAAGTTTACGTCTAATGAATCAACATGTTTTTACCCAGCAGGGATATTTTAGTTAACGAAAAGTAAAACTATTACAAAACATTTTCGTGAACTTAAATAAAATACGAAAATAAAATTTTACAAAATTACAACTAAATGAAAACTATCAACATTGCTTCCGAAACTATCGGAAATAAAACAAACGTCAAATATTTTGTCACCGTTTTTAATACTGCTTAGCTAAAGTAATGATTCTTTATCTTTAATTACCACTGATAATACTTGGAACATGTTTTGCACATTTTGAGAACATTAGTACATATTGTGCATTCCATATTCATGCAGATGCTCTAAAGATCAGACACATAAAATAGCTCATCTTTTAATCTATCCCTATAAATAAAGTTACTAAAACTTAAACTGAAAATATATAAAAACTAAACAGAAGTATATCTTTGAAAAAAAAACGAATAAAACCCACACTGAAAACTAAGTATATCTACACTGGATTTCTAATGAAAATTGAAAATAACATAAAAACGAAATTTTAAGATGAAAGCTATAGTAACGCTGATACGCAGTCATTTCTAAAAACAAATGTTCGAAGCTCCCAGGGAAAGGGATGCTGCTGAACTTAGATTTAAAAAATGACAATAAGTGAACTGAAGCTGTACTGTAAATTACTGATATTCTTAGATTTTGTATAATGTTCTCATTTGAAAAACTATTGACTTAACTTCATTCAGAATACAAGTAAAATTTCAGAGCCTTAATTTTGCCTTTTTTAAATTAATTAACCAAAATGCGATACACGGTATCATCATATGGTATTTCAAACGAAGCAACTTTGCATTTCTCAAATAGTTTGCATCTTACATTTGGTCTATGTACTACTGGCTGAGTGCTTAAGTGTGCGTTTTGAAAATCCTCCAAAAAAACCTCTGAATTCATCAAACATCAAATTTGAATATTCGAAATCAGAGTAAATCGCATTCCATTAAAAATCTTGTAATATGTGACTTTGATATATCATTCAATAGCAGTACATAACACAAAATCTGAATTCGTAAAATCTGACAGCTGATGGTAAAAACGATGGTGCCGCAATGAGTTCGGCTAACTTTCAGGCAAGTGTGAGACTTACATTCATGTATGTGGTGTTATAGAACATGTCCAAACAGTTAAATAATATAAGCATTTAATTTCACAATATTCGCAGCGTTAAGAACCAATTAAAACGAACTCGTTGGCCATCCATTTTCCGTCGTCGCTGTGGCGTATGACCGGAAGTAGGTTTGCAAGCCACCGATCCACTTCCGGTTTCTCCGGGAGAAACAGTCTGTGGCGCAGGCGTGCTGCTGCTCTGATTGAAAGAGTTCATGTTGCTGTATTTGTGACGAAACCACACATAAATTAGACGCATTTGAACGCGTTTTCTCTCGCATTTGAAAGGCTACTGACCCATCTAAAGTTACTATAGAGTCTAAATTTGGCTAATACTGGCAGGATCGTAATTTAGTTGAAGTTCATTTGTAATATATGTGCACTCATTTTACACTGGCTGGTAATAGAGCTAAGCGAGATACTTTGTTTCCATTGCAACTAAACCGGTTATTTTCGTGGAATGTTATTAACAAAGTTGAAATAAAACTTATCGCTGCCTAAAAAAACTCCTTCTCTGGCGTGCTGTTTTTGCTGCCCTCTATTGGGGACATCAAATGTATTTCTATTTACGTCCCGACACAGCATAATCTACATTTTTGTTCAGTGTGCTCATTAAGAACAAAAGTCTTAAATCAAAAATCTAGCATTATATGTTGAATTTAGAAAAAGTGATCAGGAAAAATGTAGTCCACTTCTCTAAATAAACATATGTCAGAGTTATGAATATTGATGTGCATTGGGTGTGTGTGATACGGATTTATTTTCTGTGCTGAAATCATCACTGGATGTGGAACTAATAAAAGATTCAGCACTATTCTGCAATCCCAAATCTGGTTCTGTGCTCCATAAACTACTAATGCATGCAAACAATGATGTTTTCCAGTACGCTGCTATGTGGTTCAAAACATGACACATAAAGAAAGCAGCTGTATTATAAAATTAAGCGGTGTAATATGTATGAAAATACTGTGATACAGACATTTAATAGCAGAAGAGAGAGCGGTCTGAAATTACTACTCAAAGCAAAAATGAAAAGGGGCCTTGATTGATTTCTTCTGCAGAACATGAATGTTCATAAGGCCTCAGTCTCCACATTCTTCCGGTGTTTAGAGCATCTTGAGGTTCATCTATGACAATATAAAGCCAAATTAAAAAGTAGTTGTATTTTTAACAGGATACTTCAATTCAAGGCCATGTGCAACAGGTTCACTGGGATTCGTACTTGTTCAGCTGCACCCAAAGCAAAGACCAACGGTATACAAATAAATAGATAACATTTTCAACATTACAATCCACGTAATAGTGCAGGTGCAAGTTATTTTGCAGTAGTCTACATTTAACTATTAATGATATGGACCACTTGGGATGGGAAACCATGAATCTGGTGGTCAGCGTTTTGATGCTGAAAAATGTCCTGCCTGACTCCAGAGGAGAAAACAGCTTGTGCACAGGGGTGGTTGGATCTCACACTTTTATAAAATCAACATAACTACATGCTTGTAACATATTATTTTCTCACCTGTGAATGTTATAATCTAGCAATACTGTTTCTTTGGTGTAATAGAGTAACTTCTTATACACAATTTTACAATCAGAGGTAGAACAAAATATCTTTATTGTCATTGCACAAGTACAACAAGTTTCAGTTTGCAGTTTCCATACTCACTATCATCAGTGACAATAAATTAACTAAAAGTAGAACAAAGATGGGATAAAATATTAGTAAGGTAGTAAATAATAAATAATAAAAGTAGCACCAGAACCAGTACAGTATAAAAACAACTGAATTAAAGTGTAAACGCCATGCTCAGTATAATGATAGGTTAAAGATATGTGATACATACAGCATCAGTAAATTAATTCTTTTCAGTGTCTGTAACCATTCACTGATAAACTAATGTTGTTTGCTAGACATGTCATTCATGCATGTTGTTCAACGTTCCGCACGCAAATCTTTAACCCTCCCACTCACGCCAATGCTCAGTTATACACACAACCATTATATACAGAGGAGTAATACAGACTAAAATATTTTAAAGACCTCCTTCATTTAATCACTTTAATAAAAACCGTAAATTAAAAATCATCTTCGAGCAAAGAAAAGGTAACATATTTGTAAATAAGTTCAGATTATAGAAACTGGGCATATTCAAAACGAAGCACTCTTCCTTTAAGGCGGCCATAGCTCCCCCTTCAGTCGAACGGCGACGTTTTTTTCCATGCAAAGACTTGCCTTGCATAAATTATGTTCATGACGTAGTGCAAAAGGCCAAATTAGTATTAAATTTGCGGGACTTTTCTGCGGAAAGATGTGTTTTCGGATATTATAAGGTGTTTGGAGTTCATCCGAGCTGCAGGTAACGAAAGGACCGTCATTGAATATTTAGGATAGGAGGTTCCGCGTGCTGCCGACCCTCTTTATCAATGCAAATACCTCTTTTGTGTGCTGCCACAGCGCCAGGCTGCGAGCTGTGAGATGAATTTTTAATTATTCGTCTGTTAAACAAACTGTGGCAAAGCTTGTGAAAGCGGGAGAATCACCAAAAAAACCTTACACTTTATTGGTAAGTTGTTATAAATACACGATTTCTTTTTAATAGTGCTGTATGTTTGAAGACGGCGAGGTGAAGGAAGATAAGAGGTTTTTGGTTAATATGTAATGTTCTTAATTAGCATAATTTATATATTTATGATAAAGAGCGGGTGAAATACATAAAATGCCGTCCCTTGGATTGTGGCAGTGCCTCAGTTAAGTCTCTGCATGTTTGTGATAAGCAGCGGTTTGAAATTAGCGTACAGATTATTATTATTGGATCAAGGATGGGGGGTGGGTAGGCAGGCAGGACCTGCCAAAGTTTGGACCGATCAAGTATTTTTGCGAGAGGGTGGAGGTCGCGGCGTTACACAGAAAGCCCCATTACACGTTTTCCTATTATAATTTAAATAATCAGATTGCAAGCTTGGAGGTGGAAGCTAGGGATATTTTGCAAAGAATAGTATCCTGACGAAACGCTTTAAAGGCCCTTTCTAGGCCGCTTAAAAAACCGTGTGTCGCCCGTCAAATCTGCAGTTTTTACGTCACAAACACTGCGTTCAGCAGATGGAAAATAAGTGGGAAGATGCAATTATTTTTAAAAATAATGCACTCGCCCGCGCTATATGATGCAGCCGGGCTAAACGAGCGCAGCCAGCGCAGTTGGCTGCACGGCGCTTCCTGTGACTGGCGGCGCCCGGAGTGTCCGCAGCCCGGCTGCAAGCGGCGCTTTGCCCGGCTTCCCCAGCGCGGGTCCTGAGCCTCCTAAAGCCCGCTCTTAGCTACATAATTCATGAACGACGCTTATTGTATTTGTGCGCCTTATGTAAGCTTCTGCATATTAAAACAGACAAGACCCCCACCAAAGTTAGGTTGCCAAATTGTTACGAGGAAGACTTTCAAATACCCATAGCTATGTATACAATGAAAAAGGCTTTCGTAAGGGAGTTAGTTTTGGGTTACAAATTTTGAAACGTGTTAGGTTATTTTTCCCCAAGCAGTATCACTATAGGTAAGAGTTTGAAACGCAGGATGACTGGGACATCCAAGTATTGTTATAATTTTACAGTAACATCTTAATGCTTAGCAAGACATAGCCATGGTTTAAGAAGTAGCACAATCTTTACCAGTCGTGTTGAATAGGCATGGGTCTATAACTTTGTACCCCATTCGGTATTTTGTCTTGGCTGTACAGATGTTTCTAGTTTAATTTTTATGAATATTTGCAACATCTTAATATTTTGTGGCGTTATCACTATATTAGTGACAACAGCAGATGTCAGTGCTAGCCATCATGGTTTGATATTCTGCATAAAAGGTTAATACCATGTAAAGCACTTCAAGGTTGTTTATTATGCAAACCTGACTTCCATCTCTGGTGTAAAGTCATGCAATAACTGGTTTTAATGGGTTTTTGGGCAGCACCCTTCAGTAGATTTAGGTTAGTAAGCAGTAGCTATTACATATCAGTAGGTAATTGATAATTAGTGTATGTAACTTTCTGATATAACTTTGGGATGAAAGGTATACCACGATTAATTATCATATGAGTGCCCACTTTCACATGGAAGTGCTGGAAGATTGAGCTGCCTGTTCAGTGCATGTACTCAGGGCTCATGGTGCTGGCCGTGTCATCCGCACAGCATGCAGGCGCAGTGACCACCGGCCGCTGTGAATACAGACCATGGAGCCTGAGGAGCTCGGCGCTCAGGGCGCGCCCCTCACCGTGAATGAGCAGGTACTGCTCCATGCACACCACGCCCTCAGCCCCTTCCTGTCCTGGCGCCTGCTCCTGTCCTGGCGCCCCTCAGCTCCACCTCGCCTCAGCTTCTGGCTGCTTCTTGTCATCTTTCTGAAATAATGTTGTCACAAAGCTGTCACCCTCAGCTCCACAAGTTGCTTCCCCTACCCCCATGTAATAATCCCCTCTGTTTGAAAAGATTAACCTTTAATAATTTGTCTAGAAAATCCCTGCCAACACCAACCCCCCCCCCCCCAAAAAAAAGAGTCTTTTTGTAGTCTTGTGGTTGTGCATTGCTTTTCATGAGTGCGTGGTCATCCTGTGCGCTCCACGTCGGCAGAAGCAGTGCTGTCTCGGAGGGTGGTGGGGTTGCGTCTCAGAAGGCATCGCGGGCTCTGCTCGTTGGCCGACGCTGTTGTATCGTATTCACAAGACTCCTGTTGTTTTGTTGCATTTGCCATCTTGTGCTAATGTGTGCTTGGCCTCTCCCTCACCATTCACTGTCTCACAGCAGAGGTGTTTTTTTCAGACGTTAGGTTCCTGCACTTTGAAATTCCCTGCCAGAGAAAACCAGGTATGCACACTCCCTGTCTGCTTTGTCTTTCTCTCAGGCTTCCTGCTTCAGGATTCATGTCTGTCTTTGTTTTTTTTTTCCCCTCACTCTTTCATCTTTTGGCTTTTTTTTTGTTTTGGGGGGTGATGGTAGGGGTCGTGTCGAAGTAATACATTTATGGATACAGTTGTCATAATGTGAAGAACTAAAATGAGAGAATCGTGGAGATCAGATCTCACCAGGCATATGTACTTCAAGCAGGGCGGGGAGGGCCTAGTCTTTTGGGTGGAGAAATGCAGTGGGAAGTCCACCTAGTCTGTGGTGAAGGGCCGTCATTTGATGAACACTGCTTTTCGTGGTGCCGTCTCTGGCCCTCTAGGTGATAGTGATGTCTGGCCATGAGACGATACGTGTCTTGGAGGTGGAGGTGGACGCAGCCTTACCGGCCTCTGGCCCCGGCACGAAGGTGGATGCAGGGGCTGAAGGGTCGGGCCGGCTTGCTTTGGAAGCAGTGGATATGGGTGTTCAGGATGCCCCTCTGCCACCCTGTAGTACAGGGGGAGCAGGTGAGTCTATATAACCCCATTAACAAATCTTATAGCTGATCTGGGTGATCAGTGTAACTGGTGACTTTTTATTACTACATACAGGATGTGTTATATCTCTTGTAATGACAAAAATAAATGCTGAGTCAGCAGGTCCATTTACCGCAGTTTAGTAGAAATATATACATTACTGGATGATAGCGCTTGCTGCCATCATACGCGCTTGTGCGACTGCCGGACTCAGTTTCCCATAATGCACTGCCAACTGCGATTTATGGTAGCTTGCAAAGCTCAAAATTGATTTTGTCTTGATTTCAAGTCCAAAAGGTAATTAAGGGAAAAATATATCATTCTTAATCTACAGGAATTTCAAGGACCTGTATGTTATGCATAAAGTTAATCATAACTGACTTGCAATGTTTTGACAAAGATTAGGATTTGTAAATGCAAGTGTAATGCGATTACCGCCAGTGCATCTGCATTTGTGGCGTTTGGTCTGATTTCTTGCCAGTGTTAAACTGTGCTTGTTTCTGCTTTATTTAGCACGTTTTTGACATCAAAATGGATGTTCGAGAGGGTTATATAAGAACTGGCTCCAATCCACAGTCATACGTCACACGCAAACCTCGCAGATCTCGCTTTAGCTGTTCACAGCCTCAGTCCATTTCCTCATCACCTCCTCTACCCTGATGTCCCATAGGGGGGGTTTGCAGTTAACCCGACGACGACTGGCACAATCCCACCAGGGACCCCAAGCCAAAGAAACACATCAAAGTATGCACAAGCACTCACCCACAACGAAATGCACAACATTTAAAAATGAACAGTGTGGAGTATGTAAGGATCTTCAGAGTGGCAGTAGGCTGGCTGCGTGCCCCACAACATCTACTCGCCAGATCACTGATGTCTGCAGTTAAACTCCTGGCACGTAATCATCGGGATTGCTCAAGTATTGCCCGGAAGCAGGTGAGCTAGCCAGAGGGTAAAGCCTTGATTTCCCCTGTTGGTCAGTGTTGGGTGATGGAGGCCCATCTGCGGAAGTGGCAGCCCCGGCAGTCCTGACCCCAGCCCAGTCGGGTTCCCTCAGCGTGCCCCTGTCGCAGCCCCAGGCCACCGTGCCTGTCACCGTCCAGGCATGTCCTCCGGTGAGGCTCCCACTGCAAGCAGCTCCTGACTGCCTCCCATAACACTCACTGAGACCTGCAGCTGATGTGCTGTTACTGTTCCCTCTTTGCCCCCCCCCCCCACCCCGGATGTCTTCACAGATGCTCACCCAGGATAGTCTGACCACCCTGATGACAGGTGTGGTGGCCCATCAGCCCGGCTCTCTGGGCCAGCCCCTGCTTATCCCCATTAGTGTGGCAGGCTCAGTGGGTGGCCAGGGCGGCCTGGCCGTGCTCACCTTCCCCACAGCCACTGTGACCACCCTCCCTGGGCTCACAGCGGCCACCCCGGCAGGAGGAGTCCTCAAGCTGCCCTTAGCTGGCCTGCAGGGTGAGAGTGCCTGCCCCGTTCCCCACCGGCCTGCATAGACCCTCAGACCTTGCGGTTTCCCTCTTCCTTTAAGGTCTTTCATCTTCTGTTTTGTGCAGGATATATTTTTTCTTCGGTTTGCTTTTGTGTGTAATAATGATTTTTAAATTCCCAGCTTGGGATGCACCGCATTGATAATAGGCTGCTACATCAAAGGCAGATAGAGCTGCTCGTTACTCTTTTGGCGTCTCCTTGGAGACCGCCACGGGAGGCTTTGATGGTATGTCTGTTTCTTCTCCCTTCGCAGCTGCCACTGTGCTGAACACAGTCCAGCCGCAGCTTCAGGCGGCTGCGCAGGCGGTACTGCAGCCCCAGGCAGGAGCGGCGGCCCTGCAGCAGCCGCAGACCACGCAGGCTGCTGCACAGGTGGCTGTCGCTTCCTCCACTGCTCCACCTGCTCCCCGGGCCTCTGAAGCCAGCGCCTCGGTGGCGGCACTGCAGAACGCAGGGATCTCCATCAACCCAGCTATTGTTAGTGTGTGTGTGTGTGTGTGTGTGTTATACCTGCCTGAGTGTGTTCTTTGCCAAACAACAGGGACATATGGGGGTGGGGGGGCTTAGGGCACCTTCCTCTCTTGCCTGAACACTTGAAAGTGCCCCTTAATTTGATGTTCCAAGTGTAACCAACCCCCCCCCCCCCCCTTCCCCACTCTGCTCTTAACACCCCACACCACCCG
>JAAGVU020000103.1:22331414-22376634 GCA_011763525.2 Mormyrus iriodes | reverse complement strand
TGTTGGGGCAACTTTCCTCTCTGCCCTGAAAGATTGAATGGGCCCCTGATTTTATTTTTCAAGGGGAACCCAACCCCCCCCCCCCCCATTTCCCAATCGTTGGAAATACCCCCTGGGCAGCAAAGTGTAAGAGCCAGCCATGCAGTGCCCCCACCCCTGTTCCAGCACCTGCCCCACAAAAAGTGTGTGCACATCACTGCCAAACATTCTTAGTTTTCAATTGGCAGGCCCCAAAACGGCTTGCCCCTTAATGTGATAGAAGCACAAAACAAAAATTGGGGGGGCCCAATGTCTCAGTTAGAAGTACTGTTGACTCACACTTCCATGGTTGTGGCCTCGAACGTGTGCATGCTCTGGTCATCTGTGTCACGATTTCTGGTGTCCTCCAGTTTTCCCCTTCAGTCTGTGTCAGGCACCTAAGCAGCAGCGTGTCCTTCCCCCTGACAGGCACTCAGTATCTCAGACATTGGAGGGAGGGGCGCACAAGCATTTATTAAAATCTGTTTCCCATATCTGGTTTATTGCTCTCGCGCTTCCTCTATCCCTGCCTCACATCTCTCCCGTGTGCCACAGATCAGTGCAGCATCTCTGGGGGCCCAGCCGCAGTTTATCAGCTCCCTGACCACCACCCCAGTCATCACCAGTGCCATATCCGGCATGGCGGGGCTCACCGGGCAGATCATCACTAACGCACAGGGACAGGTGCCAGTGGCTCTTCTCCCCATCCTGTTTTCGTGTTCTTCTCTAGCCTATAAATGGAAAGTTAGCCAGATTATCACTGGAACCTCCCTGCAAGCAGCCTGATCTTTAACTCTTGTTTCCCCTCCTCAGGTAATCGGGGCTCTGCCTCTTCTGGTGAACCCAGCCTCGCTGGCAGGGGGCGCCGCTGCCTCTCCGCTCCAGGCCCAGGGCTTGCAGGTGCAGACGGTATCCCCACAGCTGGTGCTGAATGCCCAAGGCCAGATTATAGCCACTATTGGGAACGGACCAGTCTGCACCCCCACCTCAGCCTCGGTGATTCCCAAGCCCTCTGTGCCCCTGACGCTCACAAAGTCCACATCGCAGGTGATTCAGGACCTGATTTCTCTTTCTGGGCCATATTGCAGTGAATGTGATAGAATGATGTTGAATCTGTTCTGGTGATGCTATTCAGCAAGTACACTTTGTATGCTGCAGAGCTGATCTGTCACACTGCTTTGCCCCCGCCTCGCTTAAGGGCCAGGTGGTGACAGTGACTCAGGCCCCTGTGGTCATTGCTCCCCAGCCATCTGTGAAGAATGTTGCCCCCCTGTCCTCCCCAGCTCCTGTCACTTGCAGTGACTCTCCTACCGTGGGCCAGCTCGTCAACAGTATGTAAATGGTCTATAACCAGCTCCAGTCAGTAGTTCTATTATCCCATTCCACTGATTGTAGAACATGTGGCAGGGCTATTTAAATCACACGTATTTGTCACAGTCCTCAAGATCCAAGCCCTGCTGGTTTTACAGCCTTCCTTTACCAGTGAGCTAGGTGTGAAGCCTCTGTGGCCAATCAGAACCAGGAATTATTAAACTAACTGCCTGAGAGAACTGAAAACAAGGCCTGGATTTGGAATTGGGGGCCAGATTTGAAGAGCCCTGCCATATGGTTTCATAGACCGGCCAGGATTTATGGTGTTCATCTCTCCCCTCATAGAACCTCAACCAGGAGCTCCGGATGAGGAGGGCATTAACTTGGAAGAAATCCGTGAGTTTGCCAAGAACTTCAAGATTCGTCGACTCTCCCTAGGACTCACACAGACACAAGTTGGGCAGGCTCTCACTGCTACAGAGGGTCCAGCCTACAGCCAGTCTGCCATATGCAGGTGAGGTCCCCCTAGCTGCTGGGATGAGCTCTTGTGGGAAATATTACTCACTGTTCACACTGAATGTCTTCAAATGGAGTGATTCGCCTAAATTTCATATACGCATGATCACAACATTGTTTGAGGTTGTTTTACAGGCTTTTAAAAACTAGATAACCGTATTTGTATTTTATTCAGTAAGCATTGCTGCTTTAAAGAGAATCAGGGTCTCTCCCAATTAATGGTTTAACAAAAGACCAAACTCGACTGTAGGTTTGAGAAACTGGACATCACACCCAAGAGTGCCCAGAAGCTTAAACCAGTCCTGGAGAAGTGGCTGGCGGAGGCAGAGCTGTGGAATCAGAAGGGCCAACAGAATCTGATGGAGTTTGTAGGTGGAGAACCGTCCAAGAAGCGCAAGCGCCGTACCAGCTTCACCCCACAGGCCATCGAGGTGCTCAACACCTACTTTGAGAAGAACGCCCTGCCCACAGGCCAGGAGATCACTGAAATCGCCAAAGAGCTCAACTATGATCGTGAAGTGGTCCGAGTCTGGTTCTGCAACAGGCGCCAGACCCTGAAGAACACCAGCAAGATCAACGTTTTTCAAGTGCAGTAATCGATGGGGAGGAGAGGGTCAGCTGGGCTCAGGAACCTCTTGGTGAGCAATGGAAAGTTTGAGATAAAAGGGTTTTAGAAAGTGTGGATAATGTGAATAGATGTTGGAGTCCCCATGATTCTGATTGACTATTGATGCTGATGAAGGATATTGAACCTAGGAGTAGAATGGACCAGGATTTAGACTTTGAAATACACATGCACAAACAGAAACGACTCATCTGGCAGAATTTTTTTGTATCTTTTTTTGGAAGACTGTTAAAAGCTGTTGTGAAAAGGATTTATGTTTTTCCTAGAAAGACATCATGGAGGTCAGCTCTAAGATGCACCCCCCCCCCACCCCCCAGTTTATATCATTAAATAGTCATTGTTGTACATACCTTCACCTCTGCTCGCCAGTTGCTGTTAGGGGTGACACACGCAGGTGGTGTGGGAGCCTGATCAACTTGAAGAATATGCTGTCGTTTTTAGCTAATGGACACAGAAGCGAATTGTACCCTTCAGTGCATGGAGACTGGTGACAGCTTGTCTCTGTTTGAGGTGCTCACACCAGACTGTTTCTGCAAATTTATGACGGATGGTGTGCTTGGATGAAGGCCTCACATTCTCATATGCATTTCGATATTTTTTTTCTTTTTTTAGAGGCAGGGGGGAGTCTGCCTCCAGCTATGGATGCTTGGAATTTTTTAATCTTGTCTGTAACTTTTAGTATGCTTCATCTTCTGATAGAAATTGTGCTTTGGATGTGTCATGTTGGACAATCAATACAGTTCAGAACTCTGTGAGTGAAAGTATGCATGCCTTCCTGTAGATTGTTCACTCCCTCCTTTTGTTTAATTACCTATGGCAGAATAAGTTTGAGAGTTTGCTCTCAGCAGCGGTACAGATCTATTGTTATAAATAGGATGGCGACGGAGCTCACGTACCGTGCCCGTAAACGGTTTTTAAGCTTGTGTTTAATTGACCGGGTTATGGCCCGTGCTTAGCCAGCACTACCTTATAGGTACTTACCATTACAGTGGCAAAATTTTTCTAATGGTGTCTAGAGTTAAAATAGAGATTTTGGATGCTCTACGTGTAGATTTGATCCCTGTGAGATAAAATCACTTTTATTATGTAAATTTTTTAAAGATGTGGGTGCTTTCACAGAGCAGCTACGAACAAAAATCTTTTTTTTTCTTCTGGCTTTTATCTGTAAGGGGCCAAAAACAATATAATAGATGGGGACAATAAATCCATTCAACTTACTTTGCACCGTGCTATCTTTCCTAAGATTCTCACCAGAAGCTGTCCTGTGAGATTTCAAATTACACAGGTGCATTTTCTTCCTTACTGATTTTTACTATTTTTGGTTACAAAATGCCATTGATTTGTTATGGTTTATAGACAACCACACCATTCTCTGATGGCTGAGAAGTGGAGACGCTTTGGCATTAATTCTTTAGACTTTTTGTCAACACAGCCAATACGGAGCAGTGAAAGACTTGTTTTTGATCTTCTTCACACTGCACACTCTGAGGCAACTGACCAAAAACATCATTCTGAAAGCTAATCCTCTGATAATGTATGCTTTTTGGACCTCCGATGCTGTTAGTGGTATGGGGTATGTACTAAATTGTATTCAATGTTTGAATGCCCTGCCCCACAACCTATTAGAAATGATGCTCTCCACTCCTCTATGTTATCCCTGGCTTAAGTAAAATTAAGTAAAATCAGCTAATGCAGCTATTTCCTTTTAAGGAATATTTTATTTAAAAAGAAAAGGAGAGGCATGGTAGAGATATTAGAACCCCTCATGCTTTTCTTCGAGTCACAAGAGTACTTTATAGGAAATGACCAGTTTTGAATGCATTGTTTAAAATGCAGTCTTACATTATTTTAAAGGTGAGCTCCTGTTTTGTCAGATTTGTTTAATGGTCTGTCAATATTAAACCGGAGGAGGGGTGTTTTGTATAAGCGTCTTGGAGAGAAGTGAGGTATGCAATAGTTAGCATACTTACATTTCACAGCCGTGCCCCATTTTTGCGAAGCGTATTCTTTGTTTTAGGCTGAAATAAATGCAGTCATGTATTACTTTGACTTGCTGTTGTGTAAGGTGTCTTTTACATATTATACATCGTATGTATGAAAACAGATTTATTCCATCTGTTCTCACACTCCATTCTTAAAACAAGATGCCATTAATAAGTTTTGTTTGTATTGTCGGTCTTGTGGTGTTAACTATTCTCACGTATTTGTCAAATGCACTTAGTTTTTTATGTTATTTTTGTTTTATTGTTGGGCGGAGGTTCTGGTAGTTGTTGGTGGAAAATGTGTTTGTAAAGTTTTCAATTTTAAGAATTTTCCTGTATCGGAACCACTTCCCAAGGATTTGTTAAACAAGTAGATCTATTAACATTTCTTTTAGGATTTATTGTAGAGCAAATGCTGATTTTTTTTTTGTTTTCTTCTTTTTGGCCTGTTTCAGTAATGCTATTGTTTAAAAAGCCTTAAGAATGCATAATAATATTTCGTACTATGTATAGGTTTGAGGTAAGATGTGAAGGTGAAAGAGAACTTTGAAAACAAAAGTTCAAACTGCAGCACTCCTTGGTGAAAAGAACGAATAGCATTGGATGAATTGTCATTTATGCAGCGGGACACTGGGAAATTTCACTGCACACTGGGAAAGCTGTGCGTTTGTGCAATTGGTCCTCACGGGAAATATTTCTGAAAGGTCTTTCATTTATTGTTAAAAATTTGTACATTGAACGAGCCCCGTTCCTAGCCAGTGGTATATTTCCTTATTTAAAATGGATTAATAGTCAAGATAATCTGAATCAGACTGTCACATAATTCTTTAAACTACTTGCTTTAGGGGAGTAGAAAAAAAATCCAGATCTTTCCATTTTAATGTGGTGCTGGCAAGCACATTGCTTATGAAGCCTGTCAAAAGATGACAGTAAACGGTTTATAGTGTCATTGCTGTGATATTTAGTTATTGGAAAACTTTTTTCTTTTAACTTTACACTCCTCTTTGTTAAATAATTAAGTCTAACAGTTATACCCAGACTTGCATTGTAGGTGTAAGTCTGATGGTGATTTATATACCTGATGTGAAGAGAACTGAACATACACCACTAGTGTGGAACTAACTTATATAAATATATAAAGGAATTCATTCAGAAATAGCTAAAATGTCTACAGAAAATACGTTCTTTCCAACTGACAGTTTGTTATACAAAACAAATATAAATTTAAATTAAAAGGACAGGTTTATATATACAAGAAATAAAGCTAAGTGAAACAAAATCTATTTATTTTAACCAATATATTTGGTAAGTTTAAAAGAGGTTCTAACGAGCTGATGTGGGTAGTGCTTCTCCTGGAGTATCGGAATGTTTTAGATTGTTGGGGTCTTTCTAATCCGTAAGAGACCCTTGAGTATGATATCGAGGGCTCATGCACGTTCCAGTAGAATAAAGAGGTTGGGTGGGAGAAAAGAAGGGAATCGCTCCCACTGACACTTGTATCTAGTGGTTTGTAGCTGAAAGACACCTAAGCTGGTATGAATAATGAGAAATTATAACAGAAGTTATTAAAAATGTTTTTTTTTGTTATTAGTTGGAGTTCTATCTGTTAATAAAAATTAAACTTGAAACTAATCTACGTGTACATTTGTTTTATTACAAAAATCCAAAATTCCATACCTTCCTCTTACAGCACCAAACACACAAGGGTGTGGGGGGGGTATTGGCCCACTTTAACAACCAGCTGTAGGTGGCATCCCAGATGTACCTTAACCAAATCTTCAGTAACCTCAGAGGTCTGATCAGCCCTCGCCCATTCTTCACTCATCCCCCTGTATAATGATGTTCAGCACCATCACAAGCCCAAAGGGGGAGGGTAAAGAACACTGTTTACAATACATTAAACAAGTACAACACATCTCCTCTTGGTAACAATTTAAACAAAAGGATAATACACATAATTTAATTAACTACCAAAATTCAACACTTTATTTAACCACTTAATCCCCTGTCACCACCCCAAACACAAAATCTCCCCTTCCAATCTGCACCATACTGAAAAGTCCAGTTACTTGTTACCCCATAAAACATTCTACGTTTGCCCATGGGACTCTCTTAATGGTTGCACCTTCCCTGGTAAGTCTGAAGGAAACATCTGTAGAACTAAACTGTTCCATGCATTTAACTAATCAATGAATCAATGTTGTATTAAATCATACTTACATTCATACATACATCATACTAAACCATGGTGTCAATTTAGCGCTACTGTGGGTCCACCCTAGTACGCATTTTCTTCAGAAATTGCATGACGACTTGGGGCAAGCACAATTGCTCAAGCAAGGCCCGTCACAGGGACTGTTCTGAATACTCTGACTGGGACATGTTTAGGGAAGCTGCAAGATGCAGCAGCTTTGCACACTTGGAGTAGTACACAGAGTCAGTGACCGGATACATAAGCAAGTGCGTTGACGACGTTACTCTCCAAGACCATGATCACACACCCCAACTGCTTGCTGCTGAGAACCTGAGACACTGCCTTCAGGTCCAATGATAAGGCTGCCCTGAGAACAGCAAGGAGCAACCTGTCCCGGGCCATCAGAGTGGCAAAACGTGCACATGCTCACAGAATCCACAGCTACTTCCAAGACACTGGGGATATACAACACATGTGGCAGGGCATCCGGGCTATCAACAACTACAAGTCATCTCCACCTGCCTGTGATGGTGAGGCCTCCCTTCCAGGTGCACTGAATCACTTCTCCGTATGGTTTGAAGCACAGAATGACAGGGCAGCAAGGAAGACCACCCTGCCCCCAATGACCAGGTGCTCTGCCTGGCCACAGCTGATATAAGGAGAACTCAGAGTCAATCCACGGAAGGCCGCCGGACCACACAACATTCCTGTTTGTGTCCTCAGGGGATGGGCAGACCAGCTGGCAGATGTCCTCACAGACATCTTCAATATCTCTCTGAATACCACTGTTGTTCTAACATGCTTCAAAGCTACCACCATCATCCCCGTGCCAAAGAAGTCTCCTGTATCCTGCCTCAATGATTACCGTCTTGTCACACCCACACCCATCATCGTGAAGCGCTTCAAGAAGCTCATCATGAGGTACATAAAATCACAGCTGCCCCTTTCACTGGACCCCCTGCAGTTTGCATATTGTCCCAACTGCTCCACAGATGATGCCATCACCACCACCCTTCACCTGGCCCTCACCCACCTAGACAAAATGACACTTATGTGAGAACGCTATTCATAGATTTCAGTTCAGCGTTCAACAGAATCATTCCTCAGCATCTGATAGGAAAGCTGAGACTACTGGGCCTGAAGACCTCCCTCTGCAACTGGATCCTGGACTTCCTGTCTGGGAAACCTCAGTCAGTCAGGATTGGAGAGAACATCTCCAGTACCACCACGCTGAGAAGCAGGGCCCCCTAGGGCTGTGTGTTCAGCCCTCATCTGTTGACACTGATGACCCATGACCGTGCAGCAATACACAGCTCAAACCACATCATCAAGTTTGCTGATGATATAACTGGGGTGGGTCTGATCAGTGGGAACGACGAGGCAGCGTACAGAGAGGAGGTGCAATGGCTAATGAACTGCTATGGAACCAGCAACCTGTCTCTGAATGTGAAAAAGACAAAAGAGATGGTTGTTGACTCCAGGAGCGCACACCGTGACCACTATCCGCTGAACATCAACAGATCCCCAGTGGAGATCGTCCAGAGCACCAAGGTGTTCACATTGGCAGAGAACCTCATGTGGACCCTCAACACCAGCTTCATCACTAAGAAAGCCCAGCACTGTCTATTTCCTGCTGAGACTGAGGAGAGCACACCTCCCCTCTCAATCCTTACCACGTTCTACAGAGGGACTATAGAGAGTACCCTGTGTAGCTGCATCACAGCTTGATATGGGAACTGCTCCGTTGCGGACCAAAAGACCCTACAGGGGATGATGAGGACAGTGGAAAAGATCATCGGGACTTCTCTCTCCCCAATCCTCACCACGTTCTACAGAGGGACTATAGAGAGTACCCTGTGTAGCTGCATCACAGCTTGATATGGGAACTGCTCCGCTGCGGTCCGCAAGACCCTACGGAGGATAGAGAGGACAGGGGAAAAGCTCATCAGGGCCTCTCTCCCCCCAATCCAAAAATATAAAAACGTAATAAAACAATGATAACATTGACGCAAAAACATACATGGGTATATGGCGTTGTGGTACAAACACATTTTATTTTGCTCTGTAGCCATCTGGGAGTCTTTATAATCTTGTAACGAGAATTCTTAAAATCTCATAGCTATTTTTATTATTATGCTGATCATGGAGGGTAGACATTGCATTAAAACACATTCTTTAGTCCGACTTCTTTCTGACTTCCAGTTTACTTTTCGCTTGCGTCACTGAGCGGAGTCTCTGCAAAACTGGGTTGGCAATATATTACCTGTAAAAGAATGAATGACTCTCTACACACTGTGCCAAAATGTTGAATATATAATGCAATTTTTGTTAACATAGCCTGAAAATCCACTTCATGTAGTTTTTTTTTTGGTTGCATAGTTTTATTTATGTATTATATACTTAGGATATGTACATTTCTTTGACTCTCATTGACACATCTGATTGCTCTCAGTCAGCTAGCAGTCTGCTCTACTTCCATGTCCCGTTTATCCTGCCAAGTCTCCTGGAGCTTTTCCTGCTCTGTGCCTGATGCCTCTTTCATTAACTATGTATGCGATTTTTTAAACCGTAATTCTCTGCTAGTTGCACTCCTGACCTTCCTGAAGACTGCACACTGGCTTCCTGCTGTGTCGTGATTGGCCAGGACTCAGAGTCCTGATGCCTGCTCAGCCTATCCTGCTCTTTCTTTTAGACCAGGCCCCTGCTCACCTCCTGGCAGCAGCATTTGTAGCTCACTTGAGGATTGTGCTTCTGGATTTTGGTAGCTTTGATCTGCACACCTTCCCTTACATGTCTGCCCTCTTCTGCCAATGGCAGTACATCGACCCTGTCTGACAGCCATGATGTGGATCTCAGCACTATACAGTGTGTCCAGGAAGTATTCAGACCCCTTCATCCACCCATCCATTTTCTATAACCGCTTATTCCATATGGGTCGCGGGGGGTCCAGAGCCCATCCCGGAGGCTGCGGGCGCAAGGCAGGGAACAACCCAGGATGGGGCGCCAACCCATCGCTGGGCAATTCAGACCCCTTCACTTTTGTCAAATTATTGCAGGCTTATGCTAAAATTGTTTACATTCATTTTTTCTTCATCAGTAAACACTCAATAATGACAAAGCAAAAATCTGGACTATAGAAATTTTTGAGAAAATGTATTAAAAATAAATAACTGAATCATCACATTAACATAAATATTCAGACGCTTTACTCGAAACTTAGTTGAAGCACTTTTCGCAGTGATTACAGCCTTGGGTCTTCTTGGGTATGACATAAGAAGCTTTGCACACCTGGATTTGGGTATTTCCTGCCATTCTTTTCGTTAGATCTTCTGAAGCTCTGTCTAGTTGGTTGGGGACTGCCGTTGGACAGCTCTGGCTGGGCCACTCAAGGATATTCACAGAGACCCTAAGCCACTTCTGCATTGTATTTGATTTTTTCTGAGGATCACTGTTCTGTTGGAAGGTGAACCATCGGCCAAATCTGAGGTCCAAAGTGTAGAAGTTGGTTTTCATTAAGGATATCTCTGTACTTTGCTCCATTCAGCTTTCAATCCTAACTTGTCTCCCAGTCCCAGCAGCTGAAAAACACCCCCATAGTATGATGCTGCCACCACCATGCTTCACCTTTGGGGTGGCTTTGCACAGGTGATAAGCAGGCAATGCCCTCAACCTCATGGCTTGGTTTTTGCTCTGATATACATTTTCAACTGTAGGACCATAGTATATTCAGTTGCGTGTTTTTCCATATCATATCCTATCACTTTAACTAACCATTGGTGGACTCCAAGCAAGGTGTTGAAACATTTTCAAGTTAATCAATAGAAATAAGATGCACCCACTAACTAAATTTCAAGTGTCATAGCAAAGGATGTGAACACTTATGTCAATGCTATGTTTCAATTTTTAATTTTAATAAATATACAAAAAATTCTAAAATTCTGTTTTTAGTTTGATACTATGTGGTATTATGTAGGCCTAGGCTAATTAGGGAGAAAACGAATTTAAATGTTTACAGTATAAGACTGCAACCAGTACTTTAAATATTTTCTCATATTTTCTTATATCTTTTAACTTTCACCCATCACTCTCCCCATCGGGGAATCGAGAGTGGGTATGAAGCTAATCTACATCCAGCCCTGCAAGGAGGTCCTCGAACTTATAGGGAAATTTGGGGGTTAGTGGAAGGATTGGCACTCCAGCCACCAGGGGAAAAAAAAAAACTCACACTGGTCCATTCGGTCTAGTGTGGTGCTGAGGTATCACCCACTGCATGGCTACACTCAGGTTCTCATCCCTGAGGTGGTTTGTTGTGCAGTGGGTGCAGCAACGTGCTGTAATCAGCGCATGCTCCTTACCTATCTACCTCTCTATTTTATCTATACTTTAATATGCCTCTAAATTTTTAAGACTTATTTTGTTAATTTATATTATGTAATTTGCTTATCCTTCTACCTTTTATTGCACTCTGGAGTAGTGGCAATCTCCTTGTGCAGTTGGTGTTCCACTACATTCATGCACGTGACAAATACAAATCTTGAATCTTGACCATGAAATGTGAAAAAAGTGAAAGGGTCTAAATACTTAAATACATATATACACTCTGAAATATCATTTGACATTACATGAATTGCCCCTCGGCATAAGTACATATTAAAAACCGTCAGACACATCAATTTATGTTTAAACACATTTCAGAATTCCTACATTCATGCCTTTGCATTGCAGTCAGTTATATGTCCAGCTTCTTCAGTGTTGAACTTCACTCCTGTGTACCGCAATAATGTCACATATTTTCGGACGTTGCTTGTCTTTTTTTATCCTCTCCTAATTTTCTTTTCAACTCATTTCATCTCATTTCATTTTGTTCTCAAATTTTCACTCCATACACCAGGTGGTGATGGTGATCCATTCAGGCACAGCGCCATTTACCAATGAAGAAGAAGGCTACTGCGGATATTACGGCAGCTACTGGCAATTTTGTCAACACGCAACGTATATTTTGTTCCCCGATTTTCGTGGAAAACACGCAAGATTTGTTCTAAGGACAACCGGACTCCCTCGATTTAAGATAAATATCTTTATATTATTGCTGTGCCAGCAGTACTCCGAAGTGTCTAGTACCGATTGCCGAGCGAGCCTCTGTTATCGCGTTTTGCCTAGTTGTTGTTTAAGTTCTTAAGAAGACAAGGGGCTAAGAGATGTGCAGGAAAAAGGTAGCGGTTTCATTCAGTGTGTTACTGCATTGCATATCGTTGAAAATTTTAATAAAACATTATTTAAAAAAAAAAAAATATATATATATATATATATATATATATATATATATATATATATACACAAACCAGAATGTCCACTACTGCACAATCAGAATCTGTTTTCATATACGTCTTGATTAGTGAAACGTTGGCGATAATATATTCAATAATGCAACCGCTTTGATAACATTGTTAGTTATATTGTACTTGGATGAGGTTTTGTCTAACAAGCTAGTATTTCGCTGTAGTAATGGAATGAAAACGTAGAGCAGTTAGTAAATAATTACACGCTACAATTACTACTTTTCTAGTCCACTACGGTAATACCCACCAGATTTCATGGGGGGAGAGGCAATATTGAGTAATACGCTGAGCAATTCTTAGCGTGAATACGGTAAATTATTTCAGCGTTAATCTGGGGAAAAGTTGCCTGTTTCGGCTGTCACCGACCCTCTCACCGTTCCTGTTAGTTAATTTATTTGCATTTACAAATATGTTTTTTCCCTAACTGGCCAGTGGTATAGAGTTAATGAAGTCAGACTTATGCAAGATTTAAAGTGTTCTTTGTTTCTTCTATCCAGGTAAAGTGACGGGCACAGAGGTAATAAGTCAAGGAGAAGCGTGGTGCCGGCTCGGCTCGCCTCGGGCTCACGGCGGCGCTTGGAGGCCCTGCGTGTCCCAGTTGTCATGGCGTGGGCTTTGAAGTTACCGCTTGCCGATGAAGTGATTGAGTCAGGTCTGGTCCAGGACTTTGATGCGAGTCTGTCTGGTATCGGACAGGAGCTTGGAGCCGGAGCCTACAGCATGAGGTAGGATTTCAGAGAAAGTGGCACCTGGAAACGCTTCGTGACGTGTCCAGGCGCCACTGAGACTTTATCACGTTTGAATGGCAGGTTATCTTGTGGAAGTGAAATGCATGCGGTCGATTTATCCTCATCGGTGGGGTGACGGCAGACTGTCTTTCTAGCTAGTGGATAGTTCAGATTGTACATGGATGCTGACCTTCTGCTTCTGCAGCCTCTCTTTGTGTCGGTTTTAGTTTATCTGTCAGATTAGAGTTTAAATGTCATAACCGTGCGAAAACCACATTGAAATCCAGAGTCAGGGAACACGCAGTATATCATCTGTAAGATGGTGCCCGAAAAAACTGGCTTTTGGTATTTTTGGGGACTCTGGATACAGATGTAAATTACATTACGGGGAAATCAGACCGTTAGGATGGTGTTAGTACACATAACTCTTTTCTTATTCATATTTTTGCGTGCTGGTGCCCTTTGGTCCTGTAATGTAGATATTGATAGAAGAGCAGCAACTTTCTTGTTAACACAACTGCTCTGTCCTTGTGACTGACTAAAAACGATGACATTGTTTTACCCTCAAAGTTAGTTTGTTGTATATTATTCTTGTTTACTGTGCTTTAGCTTTTCATCTTTGAGGACATTTCTCCTGGAGTAGTGGCAGAGTACATTGTGATATGTGTTTTTGTGTGTGTGTGTGTGTCTGTGTGTGTATATGTGTATATACATACATACATACATACATACATGCACACACACACATGCAAAATAAGATAATACCACATTAGTGTGAATAATGAGGAAATAGTGGGACAGCATATACTGGAGCCAGGCTTCTTGGTCCCCTTGTATTGTTTTGGATCTCTGTGTCCGAGCACGGTTTCAAAGTACTAGCTTTGTTGTTGACTGTGAAACAAATTCTTGAGTTGAGAGGGAGCCGGAGGCACCTAGGCATGATTCGTGTTAGCTGAGTGCAAGTCGCCCTGCTTGTTTCCTAGGAAACCGAGGAACTGGAAGGCGACTGGCCTCTATAAATCACCTTTCTTCCCACTCTAACGTATCCAGTTTCCAAATGTCCTCGTCATTTATTATACTGTAATGGTACGGTGATGGCACTAAGCCTATTAGCTGACTGTTCCTTTAGAGTTTATCAAGTAGTACCTACATGTCACAAAATATCACAAAAAATGTAAAGAGAAACAGATATTTTTAAACTATTTTAAATAATCCAGGTTTATGTGATCTGGGCAGGTTTAAGGCAAATTTTATCTGTCTCCTCCTTTACAAAAAAAAAACCTATGTCCCAGTCAGGCTGAATGGATTATGTCACCTAACTGACTGGGGAACATCTTCAGTATTCCTTAGAACGTGCTTGAATGCTTAGTATCCTGTCGCTACGACCCTCAGGAGCAGAAGCATAGATGATATGAGATGAGACCATGAGTTGCCCCCATGTGCATCCTACCTGGTCAAGGGCTTGTGGTTCTGGCGTGGCTGTGCCTGTCACAGCTCAGCAGAGATGGCAGCATGCTAATGAATGAGGCAGTTACGTTACCAAGGGGCCTCTGGGAGCTTTGGCCCTTATTCTGTGCATCTTCCCCTTCCCCCTTGGCAGTGATGTGCTGGCCCTCCCCATCTTCAAGCAAGAGGAGTCCAATCTGCCCCCTGACAGTGAAAACAAGATTCTTCCTTTCCAGTATGTGCTGTGTGCTGCCACCTCCCCCGCGGTTAAGCTGCATGATGAGACTCTCACCTACCTCAACCAAGGTCAGTCCCCACAACCCGGCCTGCTGAGAGACCCTGGCCAGCCCTTCAGTTGTACAGTAGTGTCCGTGCTTGTCTAATTGTGACTCCTCGTGCCCTGTGCTGTTTGCGAATGGTGTTGAATGAGATTCTGTGTGTCTGTTCCAGGACAATCTTACGAAATTCGAATGCTCGACAATAGGAAAATGGGGGAGCTACCTGAAATTACTGGAAAGATGGTGAAGGTGGGTATGTTTTTGGCATTTACTGATCTCGTATGGTGTTTGTGGGCATATCTGGTATTTTTCTTTTCCTGTTAGATTATGTTTCATGTGCTTCTGCCAGAGGTTATTGCCAAAGCAGTACCTTTACAGATGATTTGTTTTTAACACTCAGGTTCACTGGTGGCTCCTAATATTTTAGGTAACGCTTTACATTAACTGCATCTTCATAATGCATTCGTAGAACATTCAGTGCACCTTCATAATGTCTTTATACTGCATTCATTGAACACTCATAAGCAGCATGTAAGTATACCTTGACATCCTAACAAACCTTAACAGCTTTAATATACTTTAATAACAAACATTATATGATAATAAACATTAGAATTGTATAAACATATAATGTTTGTCATTAATGTATATTAAAGTTGTTAAAGTATGCTAGGATGTTAAGGTATACTTACACGCTGCTTATGAATGCACTGTGAAGGTGCCCTGAATGCTCTACAAAGGCATGATGAAGGTGCAGTTAATGTAAAGCGCTGTCTTTTAAAAATATTTTTTATTGTGTTTTGCTTTACAATTAATCTAGTACTTTTTGTAACATTCTGGGCAATTTTCCACGTGTTAGTGCTTTGGGCTGGGACTAGGAGAAAGACGTAATGTTAATGAATCAGACATTTTGGTAACATATCAATGCTCTGCACTGAAAGTGAAATACATAGTAATAACTATTTAATACTATATTAATAAAATGTTGCCTGATACTTATGAGCCACAATATTTGTCGTAGCAATAATAATAGCAATAATAGTAGCGTATTAGACACAGGTTAGGTTTTGGATTATCGATTCACTGTCTATATAAATTCCATCTACCAGAATTGATATGCTGCATTATTTTCCTCCACCTGCACATTAAAAGAATGCACCTGTAATCTTTCTCAGCTGTTTTTTCCTTCCCAAATGGCAGTGTCACACAAGTGGTGTTCTGCCTTATTTTGTGCCTTATTTCTCCCCTCAGAGCATCATACAGGTGGTGTTCTGCCTTATTTTGTGCCTTATTTCTCCCCTCAGAGCATCGTATGGGTGGTGTTCTGCCTTATTTTGTGCCTTATTTCTCCCCTCAGAGCATCATACGGGTGGTGTTCCATGACCGACGTCTGCAGTACACAGAACACCAGCAGCTGGAAGGGTGGCGCTGGAATCGCCCTGGCGATCGCATCCTGGATCTGGGTGAGATTTGGGGAGCTGTGCCAACCTAGGCTGGGGGTCCCTGCTGAACACCATGAGGAATTTGTGCATTGTTCTGTGCAGATATCCCCATGTCAGTTGGCGTGATTGACCCCAGAGCTAACCCCACACAGCTCAACACTGTGGAGTTCCTGTGGGACCCCTCAAAAAGGACCTCTGTCTTTATTCAGGTACTGTGTCAGTAGGGACATTACTTTGATTTACCATTCCTGTGATAATTTCCATTCATTCATAACCGCTTATCTAGTACCGGATTACGGTTAGCCTACAGCATATCCCAGGAAACGCACATCACCCTGATCTATTTAGTTGACATTCTATAAATCTTTTTAAATTCCTGTTGATGGCAACAAATGTTTAGAATCTTTGGGACAGCTAAGTGATATTTGATTTTTTCCCCCTGATAGTATGTATGCTGAAAATGAAGATAAAGACACGTTGACTTGGTGTATTTTCAGAGTCTTGATGCTGTCATCTGATGTCAGATTTAATGTGCTAGTGTTGTGATATATCTACCCAAGCCTGCATACTGACTCCTGCCAACAGTTGTCACTGAACTGTGGGACGAGCATCTTCACAGCAAGCCGTCCTTTTGTGTATTCCTTAGGTGCACTGCATCAGCACAGAGTTTACCATGCGCAAGCATGGCGGCGAGAAGGGTGTTCCGTTTCGCATCCAGATCGACACCTTCAAGGAGAATGAGAGCGGGGAGTACACGGAGCACTTGCACTCTGCCAGCTGCCAGGTCAAAGTCTTCAAGGTGAGGGGATGACCTTTTGTGGGGAAGACTGTCCCTCATAGTCCGGTAGGGAAAGTAGGTGGAGCTAATTGGTGCTTGTACTGCTGGAGCCTTGGTCTCTTGGCTGTGAAAGTGGCTGCTGTAATGCTTCTGGCCGCTTTGTACACAGGATGTATTTGGTATTGCCTGAAATTGGGATGGGTCTCTCCGCTTTGCTTTTGTAGCCTAAAGGTGCAGATCGAAAGCAGAAGACTGATCGTGAGAAGATGGAAAAGCGAGCCCCGCAGGAGAAGGAGAAGTACCAGCCGTCTTATGAGACCACCATCCTGACTGAGGTCTGAATTTGGAGCATGGAGTAAGGAACTTAGAGGGGGGAGTGCTGAGCTCACTAGGCATAGTAAAAGGAGATGTGACTGCATGAAACTCAGAGTGGGAGTGGTTAGCATTGCCATTATCCCTGACTGATTTAACCCAATGGGCACCAAGAAAGTAACCTATTGGAAGTGGGTTAAACACCGCATGATAATCCCACCCGACATATGCTTTTGAAGCCTTGTTTATTCAGTAACTAAAAGGTCTGTAGAGAGAGGGAGATCACTGAGTTGTTGTATTTTAACAGCACACCCACATTGTTTTTGGTGTTCCTGGGTATTTAATTTACAGTTGGCTCTGTGTTTTGCTTATAGATGTTCTGGGAAATTCACTGAACTGTTTGGGCCAGTACTGGAAGACAGACAGAATATAACATTATATTGATGTGTCATGGTATACACTGCAGGAAAATCAATAAGCTGTGTAAAATAATGCCATTCATTTCAAAATCATCAAACATTTTATGAATACTATGTACCCAAGATCAAGGTCATTGAAAAATTTAATATTTGCCTGAAGTTAAGAAGTTTATTTTACTTAGGAATGATGTTTTGATGGATTCCCTGACACCTCACTCACAAAGCAAATCGTACTCAGAGCTCGCAAACGTCATGACCGTAGATGACTGAGGTGTCTTGCAGTGCTCTCCTTGGCCAGAAGTCACCTATGTCAACAACTCACCATCTCCTGGCTTCAACAGCAGCCACAATAGTTTCCCTGTAGCAGAAAGGTAAGTGACTGGGACAGTAAAATCTCATAAGTCAGCTGTTTAGATGCCAAAATTGACTTTTAGTATTGACATCCATGCATTGTGAAAATGTTTCCAAGGCCAGTTCAGAAGGAATGATGCTGACTTGTCTTCCTGTTTTTCCTCCCTGCAAGTAACGGTTCTCCCAAACACCAGCCGGAGCCTGTGGTGCAGGTGGCGGATGTGAGTAACTGTGTCCTGTGTGTGCCTGTCGTGCACTGTTTCTCACTCTAATATCACAGTGACTAGTGATTGATGGCAGAGGTACCCAGTCCTGGTTCTGCTTCTAGCAGGCTACTGCATGTGTAGGTTTTTCCAATTCTCTTGACTGTAATCTGGACAGTGAATAGAATCAAATGACAAGGGGCCTTTAGAGTGAGGGGTAGGTTTGTGGGAAACATTTTTCAGAGAGAAGTTAAGGCAGGATGAGGTTCGGCCAACATTGAACAAACATAAAAATCAAATCTAGGATGTATCAGGGGCCAAACCGAATGGCAGAGTAAGGGTTTAGTGTCTGGCATGGAAGTGGGGTCCAGCTTAAGGGGGAGGGCAAAACCAAATACACCAATATTTACATATTTTTGAGAATGAAAAGCAGGTAGAGCAAATCTATACGAGTGAACCTGACTTTCCCTTCCTGAAATGGCGTGTGACTGATTCCACCCAGCCAACGATGTAGTATATCAGTATAGAAAGAAACGTCTTTGTTCACATCAGTTTTATCTAAACTTACTCTGTTGTAAACCTGCAAAAATCGCCAAAACCAGGACTGGGGGTAAATGTTGAGGTACCTGGTAAGTTAGGGCACATAATTGATGGTTTGACATTCATGATATGAAAAAGTACCTTTTCTCCCCTCTTGTATGAGTCACAATGATAATATCATTTCTAATACTAAAACTGGCTCTCCCTGCTCGTGGGGTTAACAGACTTTAATGGACTGAATCACCACATGCACTGTGGTGACATGTTTACGACTAACATGATGATTGTGTACGTGAAGGACAAGCTGTAGTTGCTAGAGCTGTTATACAGCCGTCAGTTGTCACCATACTTTTTGTGTTGGCATGGTACCTAACACATGGGCAGGAAACTCTGCTAACAGAAGCTGTTTTTTTGCTTGGGTGTTGATCGTGAAAGTGTAAAAGCCAAACGGCTCTCACCAAACGCAAGCAAAGTGGCATGTTTGTGCTGGGCAGCCTGCCACTGAACACAAAGCACTTTTGATTCTGAAGCTGAGGTAGACCACCAGACAGCTTATTTCTGAATTTGCTTATGTCTTGCCACTGTTTACAGTGAAAGAAAATAAAAATGAGAAGACTTGGGTTTCTCATATGGTTTTTCTCCTTTGCTTGGGTAAACTCACAAAAATTTTGCTTTTGGCTAGAAATGGACAAAGTTCTATATTTTAAGTCCATAACCAGCTAGTTATCATTCCTGGGCATTTTGTTTTTGCATTTTTTTTTTATTTCTGTGGTTGTTTATATCTCAGGGTGCCAGTAATCTTAAGTCTTGCTTTAATCCAAGTTGATCAAAAAAGGTAAAGCTCTGGGCGACACAACCTTCACCTAAAAATCACCAAAGAGCTGCAAAAAAATCATATCAGTAAACAGATTTGTGTAGAGAGGAAGGTCCTGTTTTTCATCTGGCTTCCGTCTGGGTTGTGGCTTATTCGTTGCACATGTTGGAAACCATCCCTTCATTTGCAAACGAATGGTAACATTTTCAGCTAAAACTTGGAGGGAGTCATCTTCATATTTTACTACCTGTTTCAGGAAACTATGGTGACAGGTCTGTTTACCACTTCCTTTGCTTGCTGTGTGTCGTGTTTAAACCAAGAAGATAAACTGTGAAGAGGGAGGGGTGGGCTGGGGTTGATGATGGTTAAATAAAGTTATAAAATTGAGAGACGTTCTGCCTTACAGTTGTCGTGCCATCTACTTAGAAGAGACAGTGAGAACTCTCAGGTACATATGCATTTATTTGTTGATTTCTAGCTTAAATCTCATGCTCTTTTCGCTATAAAGGCGATCTAGCCCTTTAAGAACCGTATATGGTTGATTTATGATCCCATTGAATCAGTCAGCTGTATTAAAAAAAAAAACACATCAGCTGAGTGAATATATTATGGGTTCTAAAGCAACTGCAATGAAAAGAACAAATTTTATGTCATTTTCAATGCACAGTCTGACATGTGGGGTGGTGTACATGTAAGGTTCTAGAGACCTGTGGGTGTATTAAGATTTTCAGAAGAGTATATGGATTTTGTAGGTAAATTTTACTTGGGATATATCTTTTTTGTGCAATTGAATTCGATTCCTACAGGATTTACCAGTTTGATAGGAAAACTTTCCGAAGTTATGAAAATGCTGTTGTTTCCTTTCTCTCTTCTGGGAAATGTAGAACCTGTCGCCAACGGCAACGCCACAGGATGCACAGCAGTGGCTCCATAGAAACCGCTTCTCGCCGTTCTGCCGGCTCTTCACAAACTTTTCTGGTGAGAGCCTTTTGTAACCGAGATTATGGGCAACTATAATCCTTAAGCCTTTACTTATTGCAGACGTACAAATATTTTGTTTGAGCTGTGTCGGGAGCTATATACTCACCAACTACTCTACATATGCCTGCTCTATCATGCAAATATCTAATCGGCTAGTCATATGGCAGCAGCTCTGCGCATAAAATTACGCAGGCATGGGTCAGTAGCTTCAGTTAATAGTCATATCAAACATCAGAATGGGGAAAAATGTAATGTTACTGACTTTGACAATGACTTGGTTGTTAGTGCCATACAGTGTGGTTTGAGTATTTCAGGAACTATTGATCTCATGGAATTTTGACAGGGCAGCCTGTAGAGTTTACACAGGCTGCTACAAGGACGAAAAAAATTCCAGCGAGCGGCAGTTCTGTGGGTAGAAACGCCTTGTTGATGAGAGAGGTCAGAGGAGAATGAAAGTACAAAAGCATCTTTGAATGTACAACACATCAAACCATAAGATGAATGAGGTATAATGGCAGAATATCACACCAGGTCCCACCCAGTCATTTCACAGTGGTTTCATGAACATGACAGTGAGTTAATTGTGCTTCAGTGGCCTCCCCAGTCACTAGGGCTGCCGCAGTGAAGGGATTTCTGCTGCGGTGATTAAGGGTGGCTCAACAGCGCAGTATGCGGCATTATCCCCTATAATTAGGTATATTGTTGCTTTTTAAATCTGCAAGTTCTAGGGTCCTTTACTGCAATGTCCAGTGCTCCAATGACTGATATCCCTCAGAGTTCTTTATTCAAAAAACAAGCTAAATTGGGCAAACATAGACAAAAATCTGAGTTTACCTGTGGATTTCAACACGTAAATTTCGTATTCACGATTCACAGTTTTCAGTGAAAGCTTGTTTTTTGAATTAAGGACTATGATGGATATCTATCATGGGAGCCTTATGGAGGTACGGACACCAATGTCAACATGCTTTGAGTGGTGGGTTCTTTATTATCCGTGTAAATAAACAGGAAGTGCACATTTCGACTGGCGTCTACATTGAAATATTTTAAATATATACATTTTAATGGCATTATTATCAGAAAACATAAAAGGGATAGAAACTTGTCCATTTATATAATTTCAATCATTTTCTAACTTTTTAAAATCATTTTGAAATCAGTATTTTATGAAGTTTTACGTTTTATGCCCAACTTCCAAGAGTAATAAATACAGGTTATGTGGGGACTGAATCTCAGCAGCACCCGGTGTGTACAGTTGCGGGATAATTACATTCTTAACTCGTTTTCACTATGAATTTATTTAATATTCAGTATACACTCACTGAAATTTAAAACAAGAAGGGCCTGGCCACATGAAAAACAAAAAAAAAAACGTGAACATAGCAGTCGTGGCGATTGCTTGCCATCCCCTTGCGGTTGGCTTGTCAGTATCGCGATATTGCAACATTGTGGTTATCGTGACAGCCCTACCAGTCACCAGATTTGGATCCAGTAGAATACCATTGAGGTCTAACAAATGTGCAGCCATTACGTGATGCACTCATGTCAACATGGACCACAATCTAAAGAATGTGTCCAGCACCTTGTTGGGTCCATGCCACAAAGAATCCAGGCTGTTCTGGGAGCAAAGGGGGTCCTACCCAGTATTATAATGGAGTTCCTAATGAAGTGGCCAGTGAGTGTAGATAAAAATTTTGAAATAGTTTAATGCAATGCGCTAGTGTTCAGCTGTGCACTGTATGTGTTAGGAGCGGACCTCCTGAAGCTTACAAGGGAAGACGTCATTCAGATTTGTGGCCCAGCAGATGGCATCCGGCTCTTCAATGCACTGAAAGGACGGTAAGTGTGGACTCCTTCCCACGGTTTCCCTGTTCCCTTTCACATTCTCCTACTGTGAATTTACCTGTCGGGTCATTTGTGCAGGATGTGGTGGGGATGGTGCTGGGATTGGAGCAGACGTGGCCCTTTAAGGGCAAGTCCTGAAGGGTCATCCAGTTTGGGAAGGCTTAGCCCGCGTGTGGAACACTGCAGTGTGCCTCATGCTTTCAGGGTGCTGCGTCCACGGCTGACCATCTACGTCGGCCAGGAGTCGCAGCAGGTCCGGGAGCAGCAGCAGAAGCAGGAGAACGGAGAGGCGGCCGGCAGTACCTTCTACGGTCAGTAACTCTGAAATGGTTCCTGCCTCCACTTTGGGAGTAAAAGCATGAACAGCAGCTGTTTTCCCATCTTGTACAAGTTCAGGTCAAATTTAAATTAATTTCAAATAAGCTGCCTGAAATAGCATCAGTTATTTTAAAATAAAAAAAGGAATCAAAATAGCTATACCAGTCTGTGTAATGTCACTACGCTATTTTCTATTGTTTTAACTTGAATTTGCTAATTTATTGATTGCTTCCGTACCTCTAAGCCTATGATACCCCTGTGCATATGGGCTCATATATTTGTGCATTAATGTATTTAACCAGTGTTCCCGTTTCATACGAACTGAACAGTTGGACTATTAGTGTAACTGTTCCATCGCTCTACCACCCCCATACCAAAAATAGTAATGCTGGGGTTTGTGTGGAAGGAACAGGAGGTTCTGCATGGTTTTGAACTTGACTGAACAAGAGAGAGAAGAAAACCAGGCCACACTGGTTCCAAGAAAATGCTTGCAGCCTGGTTATACTCGGGTGTAAAGTAATGGTGTACGTGTACTCATTACTGTAACAGAGTATTTTTAAATAACAGAACTGATACTTAAGTAATATTAATTTCAGGAATGGTACTTCATTTTTTTCTGAGTCCGTTAAGGAGTTAAAAAAATGGAAAAGAGGGCAAAGGGTCACATGCCAAGGTGCGAATGAGAGAGTGGACATGGGCCACCATCCACCAGACAGGATAACCTGCCTTCAGCTGGCAAGCAGGACCATGGAGGGTGTATCTAGCAGACATACAGAGTCAGACTTAAACCCATCTGCTTTGGACCAGCGATCGGAAGATGGGCCAGAGGGTTTTCCCTGGCAGCATTTAAGGCAGTTTCTTATTTTCAGGTCAAAAAGGGACAACGGTGGGTGGTAAAGGTTAGCAGTGCTGATCATTGAAAACGATCAATCGTTGAGCCAATTTAATTATAATTTTTAAAACATGTCATAGGCCACGTCATATGCTTGCAAAATAGTCATCAAGAAGTGTTGGATACGTAGGCTAGGAGGTTGAACTGAAATTTATTATAAATCTTATAGAATGTTTTATCATCTAGCCTAATCTACTTCCCCATACAATGGGAATATTGGCCGGTTAGTTACTATCTGATACTGACACCGGGTTACTAGTCTGATGTCATCAATTACTGATAATATTGTCATATAAGACTTAGTGCCCGCCCTACACCGTGATTAGCACTGCAGTGGCCTAAAGCTGTCACCAAATTACCTACAAACATCCCGTTTTGTGAATAAAAAGAAAATAACCACTTATCCTCTTGCAACTCAGTTTTCCTTATTGTGATGTACCGTAATTGCCCCTAATCTTGATTACAAAATGCTGTAGTCTTAAGTAAATTTAAAAGGATAGGCTGTTTTTGTAAGATCAATAGATTTTAATGTGTAGTACTTTTTACTTAAATACTTTAAGAACCAAGTACTTTTTACTTTTAATTAGTAGTATGAGTATTATTAGTACTATGTGTGAGTGGTGTTTCACTAGATGACTTTTACTAGAGAAACATTTTGGTGTAGTATCTGTACTTTTACCCAAGTATGAAAATTGACTACTTTTCCCACCACTGGTTGTACTAGTCTGATTGAATTATTATTATTATTATTATTATTATTATTATTATTATTTTGCTTCAAGTTGGTAGATTCAACCATATTTTAGGAGCCATGAATGTAGTAATCAAGATCATTCATCAAGTGGGTTAATAAACTTTCGCTCAAAACTAAATCTGTTTTATCAATAGAATCCAGAATTCTTAGGACTCACTGCAGATAGATATGTGAGGAGTGAGACCATTATTTTTAAGTACAATCTAATAGTAAGATATCTGTGCTACGGATTGGCTTTGGTCTGACCTCTGCTGGACAGTCATAGTCTAGCACAGGATCACATGGTTACTTTCAGGAATTGTGCTGGTGTTCAAGAGGAAGTGGCTAAATTTTTTATTTTATGCATGTCCTTAGTGTACCATGCCATTTACCTGGAGGACCTGACAGCAGTGGAACTGACTGAGAAGATTGCCCAGCTCTTCAGCATCTCCCCGCAGCAGATTAGCCAGATCTTCAAACTGGGTCCCACTGGTATCCATGTCCTTGTGAGCGATGAGGTGAGCTGTACCCCTTGACCTGACCCCCTTCCAGTACCAAATGGGATGGTCTGTAAAAATACAGTTCCCCTTTCTTGCAGATGATTCAGAACTTCCAGGATGAGACGTGCTTCATCCTAGACACAATGAAAGGTAAGGAATCCCCATCACTATGCCAGTGTGAGTGCAACACAGATGCCTACATAGTATTTGGAGAGTGCAATGCTAATGTTTCCTACATACAATAAAACTGGCTGTTTCCTATCCTGGCAGCGGAGACTAATGATGGCTATCACATCATCCTGAAGTGAGGAGGCACCAGCAGGCAATAAAAGGAAAAAGTTACAAATGGACTTGGGGGGGCATAGCGCTTGATGCTTCAGCACTGTTGGCTGGTTCCCATAATTCTCTAGCAATCACCTGTCTGCTTTCTTTTGCACTGTGTAGAAGAGCATCCTGTTGTACCATCCTAAACTGGGATCCTCAAGAGGATGCTCCTGTTGGATTATGGGACTGAAGATGCACCCCGTTGTTTAACTATGTTTTTATTTATTGTTCTTGTTTTACCGAGTCATATCCAATGGAGAGTGATTTTGTATTACTAACCCCAACTTAAAAAAAATATTATTCTTTTCAGAACCACCCCACCCCCAAAAAAGTAAAAAAGAAAAATTCTGCATCCACTTAGTATTTGGTGTGCCAAATCAAAAGCTGACACTTGGAATGTGCTATCCTTTGGCAATTCTGTTGCTTACTCTTATGGGCCATCCAGACTGCTCTAACTGCCCTCTGCAATGCGTCGTTGTGCTCAAGCCCTACATTGCTAGATGCCTAATAGCACACAAGAAAGAAAATCTGAAGGCAGTTATGGAAATGGTATCACCTTAAAAAAAATAAGTTTTAAAAACTGGTAGAATGGCAGAATTTTTCTGAGTGGGTAAATATGAGTAAGGCTACTATCAAAAGTCTTATTTTGTTAAACATATTTTTAAGAAATGCTGATTGTACTAATTGTTTGTGGTGCAGTTGGGAGGGGGGCGGTGCTGAAGGCCAAGTTGGATATTGAATGATTGTTTCTAACAGCAGCATGGCCTGGTGACTCCATGGGTAGTACTGCTACCTCACCTGCAGAGAGGGAGGTTTGAGTCCCACTTTCGCTCTGTATGTGTGGGGTTTGCATGTCCCTCATGTGTTGTGCGAGTTTCCTCCTGCATCCCAAAAACAGGCAGTGAGGCTAACTGCCATCACCAAATTGTCCATAGTATGTGTGTGTGTGTATTTTTATATATATATACATATATATATATATACACACATACATACACACACACACACACACACACACACACACACATATAAATAAAAATAAATAAATAAATAAATCAAATATGCTTGCCCTGCAATGGCCTGGCATCCCATCCAGCCTGTACCCCTAACCTTGTGCCCTGTTTTGCATTGTGCCCCCATGCAACCCTGACCTGTGTTAGTAGTTGGAAGATGGATGGATGCTTTTGCCATTATAATTTTTGTAATTTTTTTTTTTCTTTTCTCAAATGTATATCTATAGCCATTCTTTGGAATGAGGACAAAGGAGAACAAACTAGGCAGTGAACTCACTCTTATGACAGACCTTTAGTCTTTTGCTCCATGTCCTCACAATGCACCCTGTCACAAGAATCACATATGAAGACTGAAACAGAGCATTTTTCTGCTGTTTATTTAGAAAGAAAATGGCTTGTGTTCAAATTATATGTTTGATAGGTAGGGGTGTGTGTGTGTGTGTGTGGGAGAGGGAGAGGGTGATAGTAGCAGAGGACTACCTTTTACATGTTGCTTTTTTTTAAGCTGAACTGCCTCTCTGTCCTGCACTTCCTGTGACTTCTTAAGCTCATTGGGACCTCCATCTGAATTCCCACCTGTTTGCAGACAGCTTAGTTTCTTCCTCTCTGTCCAGGTTCCCAACACCATACAAAAATTCAGAACATGTCCCCTCCTTGCAAATGATGTTTAGATAGGAAAATGACAGCAGACATTGTATGTCAGCCCTCACGTTGGAATTTCCTATTCTCAGGTAGTAGCTTGACATGGGCCAAAACAAAATTTCACATAACTCCCTGCATGCATGCATCATCCTTCGCAGTTATATAGGTGGAATAAAGGATATGCTACGGAATAATTTCTGAGCAGCATAAAAATAACGTTTGGAATAAGCATGTTAAGATCTTTCCAGCTCAAAATAGGGCAATTAATAAATATTGGCTATTTGTTTGTACCTCACATTACTTTCATGAGCAATGGTAAAATTCATTATAATCTATGCCAAATGCATAGATGGATTGGAAGATTTTTACATTCTAATAGCTTATCTTCCATCCTTACCATCAGAGTGATTAATCTACTTACATGACCCATTGTTTTTGTTTTTTTTTTATTTCAAATGCAGCTTCCCCTTATATCACCCATGCTCTAGCGATGTCATTTCTGAAGAGATTTTGAGCACCTGAATATCATAACTAGCCATTGACAAAAAGCCATAGCTTGCAGTGAAAGTTTATCTAGTATTTTCTTCTGTAATGTCATCAAATGTTAGTTGCCTTTCTAATCTGTGATTTTCATTTGCAAATAACTGTCTCCAGAAATTGTGATATTCTTGTATAATTCTCATCATTTAAAAATAGTGAGCATCTCAGACATTACTTCTGATGGATTATTACCTTTAGTACATAATCTGCAAGAAATTGGTTCAACGGCATTGCCCTCCTTGGCAAAAGCTCCGTGTTGCTTTTTTTTCTTGACCATGTCATTCATCTTACGTTCTTTATATCAGTGAAGTTTGGATATGACGCTGTTCTTAGTTGCCATGGTGACACAATTACCCGGAAGCACGAAAATATTAATAAATACGACTATCACCATGGAAAAATATTTTTAAGTCAACACATTTCTTGTTTTATTTTAAATGCACTTAAAATATTCCCGATTATTATATCGTGGCCGCTAGTCTAAAAACAACGACTTTTCACTATACGTTTGAGAGTAAGTTATTTTTAAAGTAACCAGTGTTAACGCTTTCCTTTACAAATTAACACAATTCATCCAATGGTTGGTTTAATATCATAATTCAACATTTTAAGATAATATTCGCTACAACCACAACGTCCATTAGATGTCATGTGTTTTGGCTAGTGACCTCTGGGGTTGTATGAAGGACTTCTGGGAAATGAAGTGCTTTAGCAATATTACGTACAAAAGCATTAATGTTCATTTAAACCGGGACTGGAATGCAAGCTTTATTTAATTTTAATTTCAGCTACATTCTAATTTTCCATATTGTCGTACGACTATCTCCCCCCTATAAACCTTTAGCTTTGAACCTAATCATCGTATAACTGGGTTGTGTAGCTGTTTTCTGAAAATGCCCGTAGCCAGAACTAAATTCTTGCTACTACCAACAATACAAATTTCTAGTATTTGTTCGACCTTACACATTTAGATCCTAGTAGCCTGATATAATCGGTTGAAGCTTAAACTCTGTTACAAGAAAAATATATGAAGCTAAATCCAGCCTTCCTCGGGAATCATACGAACATACATGCGCTGACCCAAATTACTATGCCCTTTGTTATAGAACGAGGTGATATGACTACATGTCCCGGCATTCATGTGACGTTGATGGCGTCATTGAGAATATATATGGCTACTGTGTAGCATTCCAAACGCTATTGTTACATTGTAACAAACCGGGCAGCAGAAGGGGAGAAGATCTACGAATTCCCCCAATATTCACGAAATATTGCGCCGGGAAATGCGAAATTACGACACCATCAAAGAAGAAAAACGGACGATATATTTGGAAGCTACATACGCGTAACAAGACCGCCCTGATTATAGAAAACGAACAGGGTGCAGCGGACTGTACAGTAAATACAAGCATTTTTAAAAGGATCAACGAACGAAGAGAAAAACAATAAACAACACCCTTCTGTTATTTCGCAGGAGAGAGAAAAATATACAAAATAAAACATTTAACACAACTGTGGGAAGTCTTCCTCTTATTGCTTGCCCCGGGTTGATCGGTAGCCTATAGCTGAACCATTTTGCTGCCATAACGCGAAATTGCACATAATATAGCAGCTCTAAAGCAACCGAACGTATTTTTTCTGTGTAGTTTTATTGTGCAATCCTAAAGTAAAATTTTACACGAACGTGCGCAGCACGGAAATTTATCACTTCTTACAAATGTGTGCGGTTTTTCTTCGTCAGATCTGTTAAGATAAAAATTTCTTTATTCGCATAGGCGTTCGTTGTACTCAAAGCAGATAGTGGGACGAAAAAAGGAATATCAGAACAACAATATAAGAAGGAAAAGTGCAGGGGCTTGGTAATTATACTCAGAGAATCAGAGGCCGGCGAGACCGATCTCCGCTCTTCTCAAGGTAAGGAGTTTGAGGGCTTTGGGGTTGCTGACAGTTTGCCAAATGCCATATTTGAAAAAAGGCTGAATGAATAACGTGGTGGGAAGCCAGGGCGTGCTGGGCTGGGTTGCGTTGAGTTAGTCTGGTGATGTCTATTAGTGGAGGGGAACTAGCGCTTTATCGCCAATACCTGGCGCACTGCTATGGTTTCTCCAGTAACTGTTTAAACATCTGACACATTTTACTATGCATGCCCATTTAGGTTTTACATTTAACCTTGCCCCATACTTATGAAGGGAATCTACGACTAGATGCCTGGGATAACGATGACACGACTGTTTCTAAAAGAAATGCTTTTATTCTCGGTTTCAGCGGTGCCAGTTGGAACCAGTATTATACTTTATTTATATGTAAAAATAATCTTTTGCATTATGCACAGGTCTGGACACTTGCTGAGTTTCCGTATTGCCTTTTTTACAATTAGGTTCGTCTCTTTACGATTGGGCCACATTTATGTGCTACGGAGTTCACTTAACCGTTTACTATAACAGTAAACGTTGAAGGCGGGTTTTCGTGGAAATGAACACAGTCATCTAAATATGAGAGCACATTATCTTATTAGTCTGCATGGTTCTGTTTATCATAGTTACATAGTGACCAGATTCCGTAATTCCTTGTTATCCGTAAATTTGCATGACTGGAATCTTATCAAAGACGGTGACTCACACTAACCTCGATCAAATCCAAGAATATATTGTAACAATCCGCCGGCAGTATTTTGCCATTTAACCTTGTCCAAGCTGTCCTGTGACTCCTTAGACCCGCTGTGACAGTGAAACGGTGGGCCCCACTCTTGCACTGCTGTCGTCGTTGTTTTGTTTGATGTGCAGGCCTGTGTTGTAATCCTGGCTGATGGATTTTGGGTGACCGTGTCTAAAAAGGAAAGTGAGGTTATAGAACCATGTGTATTTGCGAGCAAAGGAAGACCTGAGTGTAACACTGCAACATTAAGTCAGATACCTGAGGACTGTGTCAAGCTGAAAGATGGCCTAGATGTGAGAAGACGACTTTGGAATACTTTAAGCAGAAATCCCAGTCAAAACTGCTTCACCTTGTGGTGTTCACCACTGCATCAAATTCCCAGATATGAAATGGGATTTTTTATTTTATTTTATTTTTGCAGGGGATGTAGATTTGCAGTGTACAAAATTACAAAAAACACCACTCAGTGGTAATTTGTTATAGAGGGGCTGTCGTATTCCATTCTGGTGGGCTGTGCGTGCAGCTTTTCTTGTCCCTTACTCACCCCAGCACATTCATAATGATTTTATAATGACAAAGAATATTTAAAAATGCCAGGTGCATTCCAATACAGCATTCTACCAATGTAATTTTGGGAACAGGCATTGATATGAACAGATCGCTAATTTAACCACAAACTACAGTGACTAAAGCTTACCTAGGGAGTGAAGGCAATGTGATAACCATATATCTCCATCTCCTGAGCTCTGTGCTTTAATCTGATAAGAGAAAAGCCATTCTGAAATGTATGGAAAGGTGAAGCTATCTGATGTCATGCTGGGTAAACTCCACTATATAAATAGATGTATATCTCACATTGGTTATATATAAATGTATGTCATATTAATCACAAGTAGTAACAAGATATTATGTGAATCCTAATTATGCTTCACTAATCCACCTAAAGAGAGAACATATTTCAGGCACTGTAGGGGGTGGTCTCTGGAAAGTGGATGTGAGTCAACTGACTTGGGAAGATTAGCATATTTGGATAGCATTTTATAGGGGCTTTTGAGGTCAGCTGTTTTTGTTCATTTATTACTCTTAGAGAAAGAGGGCTTTTTTCTGTCGTAAGGATGAAAGAACATTTAGCAACCTGCCACTTCCTTTCCCCTGACTAACACTGTGGAAAAAAGTGTCTCTAGAATTAGTCCATTGTCACCCCAAAAGAAAGATCTAGAAAGTTGTCATTGTACAGTTTGGGTGTCTTATCCTTGTTGTGTTTCAATAATGTAGTCTCAATCCAGATGACAGGATACTCAGTTTTTGCTGATAATCAGTTCTTAGTTGCTTTAAGTGATGATTCTGAATGATTTATTAATTTACCTCACCTGCCGATACTCAGGGTACAAGCGGGGCGGTGCGAAGAACTGCACTTATTTAATAAAATTTCATTCTCCGTACTCTGTTAAGCTTTGGTGCCATTGCAGTTGAATATGTAGTTCAGGAATTAGATTTCAAACAAGAAGGTGCTATGGATATAGTTTTGAACCTCAGAAAAACCGTAAGTATAAATAGACTTTTGTAGACGTTCGAGCAGTTAGTGCTGAACATGTGCCTAGTCAGATGACCCTCGGTTTATTTTCTTGCACTAATGCTTCTTCAGAAACCCCATTTATGCTTCTCTGGCAAATCACAGCTTGGCAGGGAGAACTTTTGTGAATAGTGAATCGTCTTTTCTGAACCTGACAGTCTTCCACAATTCGGTTATGAGACGTAGTGGGTGTTGAATGCCTCTACCTTCTTGCAATGCTGTCATTAAATGGCTATAAAAACTTTGATAGCGAGTCTTTGGTGAGCCCTGTATGTATGCAGAGTACAGTCATGAACACAAATTTTACTATAATCTCCCAAACCATGTGATGAATGACAGTTAAAAATGTTAAGTCTTGCTGCTGCTATTAGAATTTGGTTGCAGACAAACAGGAAATGGAAAGCTGTGTGTGTTTCTGTGGTAAAACATAGAAAAAAACATTGTTTTGTATATATTTGTTTAGGCCTGTAAATTGTTTCATTAAGTCTTAACATTGAAACTATATATTACAGTAATTTTAAGATGGTACGTGAACCTTTTAAAATATAGTAAGTAATATAAAATATCTAATATGTTGTCTGGTACAATAATTTGTATAAAATAATCCCATTTTTGGAACACATACATGTGCATATTTCCCTCCACAAAGCGGCGTTTGGGGTGACATGGACAGCTCAGTGCTTGTCTTTGAGCCTTGAGATATTTTGGACAAAGTGACTTTTTCCCACTGGTGCCTGATAAAATTGGAGAACATTTATGATGGAGTATCATTTCTGAAGGTCTTCAAGATTACTCAGAGTAGGGTGATTCACATGCTATTTTGGACTTGACGATTTCTGTGCCTATGATAGTCTTTTACTAGATAATTAAATGCAGTCATATGCTTGTGATTTTGTATAAAATTTGTATAGAGACATTGGCTCATTTCTGGTAGTTGTAACATTCATCTCAAGCCTCATGTTCACCCCCAGGCAGTTATTCAAACTTCGTTTTTTCTGTTTATTTGTCTAATAAAGTTGCACACCATGGTGATGCTTTAGTGAAAAGTTGTTTTCCCAAAGTTATGCTGGTTGGTTTATTCAGCCCTGAAAATGTGAAGCGATGTCATATCTATCAAATGCATCTTACTGAGAGACTAGCCACAGATGGAGACCCACCTAGACTGACCACAATATTCCAGTCTGATGTCTGTTATTGAAAAGAAGGGCTCTGGGTAGAGGCACAGATATAAGGAAGGGAGGTGCACATTCGTTCCAGTGCAGCTTATATAAACTGTGCTTTTCCAGTTGTCATGGTAACATTTTCTGACTTCCCAGTCTAAATGAAATTTTCGTGTTAGACAGAGGGGGAGAGGTGCAATAGAGACAGAAAGCGGAACAGAACGAAGGTAATGTTATCTTTTGGGACTTTGGAATAATCACTAGTATCTGGCCTTAGCTTAATGGGGCCTGAGACATAACTGACCTAAATGTTAGGAGTCACATACATGTGCTGGAGACCAGGTGTTCCAACAACAGCCCCCCTGCATCCAAACCCATATCCATGTTCATGACAATAATTTGCTCACCAATGCCTTGCACACTTTCAAGACTGTAAAACGGAATCCTCTACTAGTGTCTTTGTAAAAGATATTCTTTTGTTTTGGACTTTACTCATGGGGAAGTGTATGTAAATTAACAGGTGCTGTGGATGTTAAGGTAGAGAATTTCTGACAAGGTGGGAACTATTTAGCTGTTTACCTTGTGGGGTGCTCTGTGTCGGGTGTGACTGGTCTTTCGGGAGCATGTATGGTCATTATGCTGAACTGTATGACAGATATGACTGATTTAATCCAGAACATTCATTCCATCTGCAAAACTGGCGACTTACCTATTCCCGCGTACGCACACACTTATTGAAGAACATATTTATCACGAACTGTATTTACATGCCATAAGGTCAAATGCTTATTTTGTTTGTTGTATCCTTTATTAGTAGGGCTGAGCTGAATTTAAGTAAAGGACACTGTACTGAAATTACCGTTTGACCAGACACACCAATAAGGAAAGCTGTGTTTTAACTGCTTGGTGTCCTGCTGGTCAGGTTGGAGTCTACCGAAAGGAGCCAGGACAGCGGAGGCAGTGAAGCGGCTTCAGGGAAGGTTTGTTGTTCTCTGTGATTTTTTTAAAACGCTTGAAACGCAGTTTAAGAAGTTTCAGCACCCAAAGAACTCCATGTTACATTTAAAACTCAGTCACAAATTAAACCATTTAGCATGCTGAATGGTTGATATGTGGTAGGTGGTGTTTTCTGTATTTCAAAGTGCCCTCTCTGACTTTCTGGCATGCCTCACTGGTCACTTGAAGCTGGCTTTTATGTAAACTATGCTGGCTCACACTTGCAAATGAACATTTAACCCCTGTGTTATTTTTGGGGTTACCCCGGTTTATTTTCAAAATGAGGTTAAATTCTATAGAATCTAGTATTTAGAACGGAAGAAGTAAAATATACAAGGGTTAATATAGCTGTTAGGGGACATGTATAATTTAAAGAGGGGAGAGTCACATTTTATAAGTATATGAATTTTTTGGAGGCTTCTTAGATGACGTCCGGGAATCACTGGTATGTCTGTGTAGTAAAGCTGTGTGATTCTCTGCTTGCTTCCGGGCTATTTTGTTGTGTCAGTGCCATCGTGCCCTCTCTGCTTTCGATGTGTTGGACGTGTATCTGCCCTTCTATGTATTTCCATTTCTCTGTCTACATCTGTGACACCCGGCCTTCCGCAGGCCTGTTATCTCTTGTGCCCCTGACCGCTTGTATCGCTCTCCGCGTCCCTCTCAGTTGGGTCAGGAGTCATGGAGGTGGTTTCTGTGCTCGGGCTGAAGAGGAGGTTCGAGGAGGTGGACAGTGGCTCCCCTTGCTCCACCCCCAAGGACTCGGATGACGACATCTCCAGCAGCGACAGCGCTGACAGCTGCGACAGCCTCAACGCGCCCTCCACAACCTTGCTCTCGCGTAAGGACCCCCATCCCACTGCGGGTGGCCTGTTTCGATATAACCAGGAAATCAACAGCTGTCATGTCAGAAAGGCCCACTAGATGGAGTCGGCAAGCAAAGAGCAGGGATCTTTTTCTTAAAGAAGATGGAACTGCTTCAAAGACCCAGGTGTCCACACGATGATTCACTCTCACACTTTCTTGTTGATTGTCCCCATGCTATTGGTGGCAGCAAATTTTGCTTTTAATGAGGGAACGGCAGTGTAATGACTGTGCGCTGGCATGTGATGACATCTGCGCACTATCAAGCCTCGTTCAGGCTCCTCACGCTGTCTACACCTCTCCAGCGTGACACATCAAGCTAGTCATATTTAGGACACTTATCTATTTGCTTCATTTGTGTGTGTTTATGGAACTTATGTCCTCTCATGCTGTACCCATGGAAACCAGTATAACAGGCACTCCTTTTCCCTGTCAGCCCTCCCTGCTATTGGTTGCCTGCCTTCTCCATATGTCCTACACCTGTGGCCTCGCATGCATTTTCGTTGCTCATGTTAGTTCCAGTGATGGTTGTTAGGAGCTCGTTTTTCTCCATTTTTTTCCGTAGTTCTTAGGTTTTTCCACATCTCATCCCTTTGTAACCCCGGGTTTTATGCTCTGTTCCATCGGATGCCGCACAGCCACCTCCATCCTCAGGCAGCAGAAGCCCCCGCTGGGCCCCAAGAGAGTGCGATTCGACGCCGTCACCGTCTACTACTTCTCACGGCGGCAGGGCTTCACCAGCGTGCCCAGCCAGGGGGGCAGCTCCCTGGGCATGGCACGCCGCCACACTGCCATCCGCCGCTACACCCTCGGAGAGTTCGCCCGCGAGCAAGAGAGCAGCCACCGGCAGGCGCTGCGTCAGCACCTGCGTCAAGAGAAACTGGACGCTCGCAAGCGGAAGGTGAGCAGGAAAAGGAGCCAGGACGGCCATATTAGCTCAGCCCACACTGATGGCCATATTGCCTCAATGTACACTGTCACCCATATTGCCTCAGTACTCTTTGACCAGCATATTGCCTCAGGCCATATTGCCTTAGTAATCATTGTCGGCCATATTGCTTCAGTAATCATTGTCAGCCAAATTGCTTCAATCCTCATTGTCAGCCAAATTGCCTCAATCCTCATTGTCAGGCCATATTGCCTCCAGTGTCGTCCCGAACCAGTATCAAAGATCGGAATTGGTGCTGATCCCGGCATTTTGAATTGATCGGTATCAGCCACCAAAGCCTAATCTACTTAATTTCCCTTGTCCGCCTATCAGTTGTGCAGATTGTAAGGTTCCATCACACATTGCAGTAAGCCTGAGGCGCATGGCTTGAAACTACAAACTATTGTGATGTCAGCCATGGGGAAATTATTGACACTGGAAACTCAAAGTAGCCCAACAGGTACCTCAATGTTTGCAATGGCTTCCCCTCGCGAGCAGATAGCCACAGAGCATCACCTAATACTTATGTAATTAGGCACTTGCTGAAACATCATAAGGAGGAATACTGTGAAATCACCAGGCTTACGCAGATGAAGAATGCAGTGATGCCTACTGCACATGTCTGTATACTTACATATTTATTAAAAGATGGGATTGGGAATCAGAATCGGCAGATATAAATACTGAATGGTTCGCATTGGGGCAACAAAACAGTGGTAAAATTGGTCATTTCCTCACTGTTGACCATACTGCCTTAGTCCTCACCGAAGGCCATATTACCTCAGTACTCACTGACGGCCATATTACCTCAGTACTCACTGACTGCCATATTGCCTCGATACTCATTGTTGCCCTGGTTACAAATGATGTAGTGTTGTTTCGTTGCCATTTGCACTGTCTATAGGTAAGCTTATGAAAAGCTAGTCTTTAACAATATCAACATGTCCACTTGCGGAAGACTTCTTTGGCTTTCAGAACCTATGCTGTCCCTCTCCTCATCACTGGAGACATGATGAATGTGTGTCCCGAACCCACAGCTCACGAGAAACGGCACGGTGGCATGTGCGGCGGCCGACACGCTGACCTTGGACGACGTGTCTGACGAAGACCTGGATGTCGAGGGCATGGAGGTAGACGACTGCTTCTTTCTGCAGCCGCTGCCCACTAAACGGCGGAGGGCGTTGCTGCGGGCCTCGGGCATAGTGCGCATCGACGCCCGTGAGAAGGCAGAGCTGCGAGCCATTCGCCTCTCGCGTGAGGAATGTGGCTGCGACTGCCGCTCGTACTGTGATCCACGACGGTGCGGCTGCAGTCAGGCTGGCATCAAGTGCCAGGTGAGGCGAGGGAGTGGTGTGGGGGCAAGCTGGCCCTGTGACTGTGGCTTATTACTCTGCTTAATATTACACCTCAATATCAGATTGTATCATGTACATTTCACCAGCCTACAGGGTTCAAGAATTGCACAGTATTTCTTAAAAGGGGTGCCTGTGAATTGCAGCAGACCCAAAGCAAAGCCTGTATAGACCTTTGTGTGCGTTTCTGCTGCGAGTTACAGATTTGGATTACCGATGTTGCAGCAGTGCAGCAGTCGGGCTGTGGTGAACACTCTCCCCGCCTCCCGGCAGGTGGATCGCCTGTCCTTCCCCTGCGGATGCTCAAGGGACGGCTGCGGCAACACGGCGGGCCGCATCGAGTTCAACCCCCTCCGCGTGCGGACGCACTACCTGCACACCATCATGAAGTTGGGCCTGGAGGATAGGCGGCTGCCGGAACCACGACCCAGGGAGGGGGCCCAGGAACCTCCTGTCTCTGCTGCTAGCACCTCTGTGGGCCCATCTCTGGGGACCTCGAACCTCCCTGGCACAGGGCTGGAGGCAGGCACATTGGGTGCCCCCACAGACAGCCTGGAGGTGGACTACGTGGCCCAGCGGGACAGCTTGGCCCTGGAGAATGAGGCAGCCGTGTTGCATCTGCAGAGCGCCGAGGAACAAGAAAGGAGGAACCGCGAGCAGGAGCAAGAGGAGGGCGAGGCCGGTGAGGTCCAGTGCGGGCTGGGCCAACAGGGCCTGTGCTTGCTAGCGGAACCCCCGCAGGACGGGGGGGCCGTGGATCAGGGTGCAGGCCCCTTCCTCATCCAGGGGGCCTTCCCAGCAGGAGGCTCCCTGCTCTGCTTTACAGAAAGCCAGCTTGACGCTCACCATCAGGCCCTCCTGAAAGAGTCCTCTTCTCTGGTTTACTACCAGATGGGGCATGAGGATCCGTTGGCTTTTCAGGAGGAACATCCAGGAGCAGGAGGTGATGGAGAGAGTGACGAAGGGGTAGCACAGGAGCACAAGAGCTGCCAGCAAGGAGTGGACGAGAAAGAGCCGGCTGCGGGTTCGGGTCCAGGAGATGGCGCACAAATAGACAAGGGACGCTTCACTTATGACAACGAGTCCCCGCAAAAAACTCCCACTTCGTACCAGGGAAACACCCATTCTGCCTTCGAAGGATTTGGAGATGGAGACCCACTGCCTTCCCAGGTCTAATTTCCTTAGGTTTTGCAGATGTTTTGCACAATAAAGTATATTGCCTACCTTAAGTAGAATATTAACAAAAAAATCTTAAAATTGCAAATAATAATAATATTATTATAATCAGTTTTCTTTAGAGACAAGCATGTATATTAGACAATAACATAGAGGGAAGTGGTCCTACTGGCAGGACACAAAAGTCTTTATTTCCCACTGTGCAATCTCTCATATAAGAAGGAGCCGAATCTTAACAGCTAATCATAGGAAAGACGTTTCCCCCAGTGCGGCGGCTCAACTAAGGAGCCTGTACGGAGCTGTTGTAGGCTTATTCAGTGGTTCCCATCTTTGTCTCAAGTTAGCACTAACTTCAAGACATGCCTTTTCTTATTTCCTTTTTCGTATACAAATACATTGTTGGTCATACCTCATTTAGTAGTGATTTGAAGGAAAAAAGACATGGACAGCAGTTTTTAAATTGTCAGAGGTCAGCTGTGCTCTCTGAGGCTGTAGGTGGACCACTGAAGTGCCCATGTGAAAATGACTTACTCCTGGAGATACTTGGTATAAATATTATGTACTGTACAGCATTCACAGGGACTGAGTTAGAGGTTCACATGCACCTTTTTTTGGTGGGGGTGGGCTCAGGACCCTGTTGCATTGAAAGTGAAGACAAGTCAAATGCACACGTTATTGTGTTTACGTATACGTTTTAATACGTTTAAAACATTTTATCATTTTTTATCATTGCATTATGATAATCAAAATTAAAGTCCACCGGCCTTTGTTGATGCATGTAAGTATTTTATTAAAACACAAGCCTCGCCAAACTGCGCTCCAGCAGCAGGGGTAGCCCTACCACAGCGTCACGCCTTGCTTATTTCCAGTATTTATTTCTGCCGTGGTCGATTTAAAGGATGTTGAACAAGGCGGGACACTAACAAACGGGTCAATAATTAGTTTGTCCTAACACTTTTGTTCTATAACTTTAATGATGCTCATGTGCATTTGTGAGGTAATTCTGACAGTTAAAGAATATAATCCTTTTTTTCAAAGTGAGCCATTACCTCCATTGGAGAGGGGGAAAAAGATTCAAGGAGAATTTAATATTTCTCCATTGGCTGTTACTGGAAGATGTCATTGGTTGTTCCTGGAGGTAAAAAAAAAAAAACTGTACAGAACTCGTCTGTCAAAAAATGAACAAATGAATGGAAGAGAAAAATGCATACATTATTTACAGTTATATTTGGGTTCTAGTATAAAAAAGTGAGGCATCCAACATCGGCAAAAAACGTAGTACTTTTTTTTTATAAAGTAAATATATAAACTGATTTTGGTTACTTAATGTACAGTTACAAGAAGGCAAATGTGTCGTATCACGTATACTGTGTTGTACCAGTGTGTTGTATCACATGATCTTACGAGTTTTTTTTTACGAGTATTCCTCGTGGATTTCCAACGTCTGCGTCGCCCGTCGCCAATAATACGATATTATTTAAGTGATGTGTTTGCTGCATCATTTCTCCCACAGATAAGCACTCTTAATTGCAGCAGCAACTCAGTTGTCAGCCCACGTTATAACTTGTTTGTGAATTTGTGTTTTTTTTTTTTTGACACCATAAGCAAGCTTCAGATGCTAGCGAACTTCGTCTCAAAATGACCTTTTCTGAAATGTTATTTGTTTTATTGTGGTTTTCATTTACTTTTTAAAGGTATGTATTTAATTTTCTTGTCTTGGTGTTACCCTTCATAACTGGGGTTCATTAACTGTCAACAGTCTCCGTTATTTATACCAACACTGTATTTTTTTGATGTTTGTGACCTCAATATCAGTTTGCCTATTCATTAAAACAATGTTAAAATGTCAAAGTTAAATTGAAATAAAAGCGACGCACATTTGGTTGTTTGAAGTACTGTCCAATCTTACCTGGCGCTTTAAGAATAAGTGGATTCCATTTCTCCTCCTTCGTCTGGCATGCATACTGTAGTAAGAATTTGGGTTTGTATTGGAACTCAATCAGCTTCAAATCTCAGTCTCGATATCTCCTTAAATATTACTCATCACTGTGTAAAATGAATGAATGAATAAAATGAATGAATGGAAAATGTAATACATAGAAATGAACAAGCAGATCGTCACACTTATGTAAAGTTGCAAATGCTATGTGACTGTTAGGTGATGACTGCCACATGGTGAAACGGGTTTAAAGCTTACTGTACGAAAATATCCTCATCGTTGACGTATGTGGCAGAATATTTCTGTAACTGTACATCTGTAATAGGCTGCACTTGGGGAATGAGCCATGTGTCGGTGTGCTCTGCACCCAGCCGTGTTATCCATTTCATTTTTATCTGGAAACGCATTGTCACGACGCGATGTAGTTCTTCGGGCTTCAGGATTTCAAGTCAGTATTGCTTTCAAGAGCTGCATTTGTCAACACTGTTGAGGGGCACTGCACCACTGATGTCCGCTTGTGTTCAGTTAGTTGAGACGATGCTAGTGGGTCTCTAGGGAGCCATAACTATTTGAATTAAAACATTTTAATGCTTTTGTAGTTATTAAGAATTTAAATGGTTAGATAAGAGTGGTATGCAGCGCATCAGCTTTATTAAATTTTAGGTTTGCGACCCGGCACAGTGTAGAGACAGGTAACAGGTATAAATATTATCAGTACAGTTAAAAATGTTGCATGCATACATATGTATATGTACGATTGTAAAAGACAATGAGTTACCTGCAATAGATTAGTGTTGGGTCCTTGGTGACCCTGATAAACGCTATGATTCTCAGGGTGACGATCACCGCAACCTCACATGGAATTGCTGAATATGGACAGTTGGGCGGAAATATTCCAACGATGACCAAATAACAAAACATTTAAAACATTCCTCTGTGTAATTAATAAACAAATAACTAGGGACGTATCCAGTTTTCACCGCAGGCTCCCTTTTACAGGATAAGCCGATCGCTACCGCAAATCTTACATAAGTGGGCTGTAGTAAGCGTCCAACAGGTTGATGCTGATTGATACAAACCTGTAAAGAAAAACTATTGGGTGTAATATATGGTAGTGGAACCATCACAGTAACATTGCCTGTTTTACAAGGAATAAAGTTATAGTCGAACTTTTGGCAATGTGCTTTCCCGAGTCTTTTACAATAACCCCTCATGTATAAATATTTATCAACCCAAAATTTTCACTCCATTAGCTTCAAATTCCACTAGCCTCTATTTCTCTCTCTCAGTCCCATTCATTTCAAACACTTACAGATGTATTGAATTATCCCCATGCCTTGCTAACGACAGTTTTTCATCCTCATTATTGTGCGTAGGAGAAGCATGCTTAGATACAATTGTATCCACCCAAGTTCATTGCTCTACCGCCTAGTTCTGATCTAAGTGGATGTACTAGAGTAAACTAGCGTGTTATCGGGGTGTGGACCACTGGTAGCAAAATCTAGCTTTTGCACCATTCTGAATTCATTTCAGAATTTGCTGTCTGTATTAAAATTTATTCCACGGGTATTTTAGCATTGCTAATTGTAAACACATGAGGGCAGCACTGGACAATAAATATGTCACAAAGTCACTTTAGAACCGCTAGCACATATTTAAGTGCAGGGTTTTGGGAAGGCCGGTCCGGGGTGTTCTGGTGCCCTAGACGATTGCCTATGTTGCCTATAATGTGGGCCGGCCTTGATTTCGGGTGCTTAAAATATTAGAGGTTCAGGCTGCTAATTCGTGGGTTGATTATAAAGGATTTCCACCAAACTGTTATAAATGATTATATTATACATCATACAATTTTGAACAAAGTTTTCTAAAACGGTTTTTGTCCCCCTCTGTGTTTTACTGGTCTGTCTAGGCTGAAAAGACAGCTCTGATGTCATGGAAATTTGTAGATACACTATAAGGACCAAAGTATTGGGACACCTGACCATTACAGCCACAGGAACTTTTATGATATCCCATTCTAAATCCATAAGCATCAATATGGAGTTGGTCCCCCCCTTTGCAGCTATAACCGCTGGCACTCTTCTGGGAAGGCTTTCCACAGGATTTTGGAGTGTGTCTGTGGGAATTTTTTCCCATCGTAATCTCCCTTCTGGTTCAATCCAAAGGTGTTCAATGTGGTTCAATCAATCAATCAATCAATCAATCAATCAATCAATCAGTCAGTCTTTTTTTATATGCACTGTTTTAACCATTGGTTACATCACAGATTAAACCACAGGTTTACAAAGTGCTTTAGAGACATTAAAATGACACAAATCAAAATAAGCACAAACAGAAAAAAATAATAAAAATAGAATCAGTTTTAAAAAGTGAATAATAATAATAATAATAAATTACCACCAAAACCCAGGACTTTAACCACCCACGTTTTCAGCAGGGTACTTTAGAGCACCCTCTCTGGTTTCTGTAGGGGACCACCGTCTCTGGTCCTTGTGCAAGGGGATGTGAGGACTCAAGCCCCAGAGTATTCAGGAGAGCCACCCCCCGGTCGATGTCAACAAAGATAGGACCCAAGCCTTCATTCTACTCCTGGTACACAACAATAACTCCTACCTCACGGGGGAATCTAGTCCTTACCTTCTCCAAAATAAATGAATAAAATAACTTATTATAATATATACATAAAATAATAAAATAGATGATTATTGTAGATAATACAAAGTGAAAAAGATGCGCTTTCAGCCTAATTTTTAAAGTACTAAGACATTCAGTAGCTCTCAGGTTTTCTGGGACAGAGTTACAAAGATTGGGATTGTTGAGAATAGGGCTCTGTGCAGGCCAGTCAAGATCTTCCACACCAAACTTACTTAACCATGTCTTTATGGACCTTGCTTTGTGCACTGGGGCACAGTCACACTGGAACAGAGAAGGGCCTTCCCCAAACTGTTTCCACAAAGTTTGAAGCCTAGAATTGTCCAAAATGTCTTGGTATACTGAAGCATTATGAGTTCCCTTCATTGGAACTAAGGGGTCTAGCCCAACCCCTGAAAACAGCCCCCAACCATTATCTCTCCTCCACCAAACATTACATTTGGCACAATGCAGTCAGGCAGGTCACGTTTACTGGCATCCACCAAACCCAGACTCGTCCATCAGACTGCCAGGTCGAGAATCGTGATTTGTCACTCCACAGATTCAAGATTCAAGATTGAGATCTTTAGAACGACCCGTTCTTTCACAAATGTCTGTAAACTTGACTGCATGGCTAGGTGCTTGATTTTATACACCTGTGGCAATGAGTCTGAATGAGATGCCGGAATACAATGATTAAGAGGTATGTGCCAATGCTTTTGTCTATATAATGCATATAACTGGAATGCAGAACAAATATTTGCAAAAATTCTTCTGTCTTATTGGCTGTAAGCATTCTGTTGACATGTGATTTGCATTCCCATGGTAACGTCATCTCCTAGCACCCTGTGTTAGATTTTCAATCCCAGCTGCTGAGGTCTGGAGTGTATGTCAGAGGTTTAAATACCTGCCAGCTTTAATGCTAAGGAAGAGTGCAGAGTGTAATTAGGGATTCATCAACTGCTCATGATGGCACTGATATACTCTGCTTTACCCTCACCTCCTGCCTTGACAAACTCTGTCCATGTTCTTCCAGAAAAGTGCACTCTCATTCCTGTTTCAAGGGCAATGGACAAAGCTCAGGATGATTGAGAGGAACCACCTCCCCAGATACATGCAAACTCCTCTTCACCTTCAAAGCCAAGAGCAGCAGCACACCAGAGAACGCGAAAGGCACAGCACCTGTGCAGCAGCACACCAGAGAACACGAAAGGCACAGCACCTGTGCAGCAGCACACCAGAGAAAGTGAAAGACACAGCACCTGTGCAGCAGCACACCAGAGAAAGTGAAAGGTACAGCACCATAGAGCTAACCAATCAGATTGTACAGGAGGTGCAAGCAACTAGAGGAGGCGGGACCAAGACATCTGATTGGTTTTTCCATCTCCTCTAGTTGCTTGGACCCACCTCCTTTACAATCTGATTGGTAAGCTCTCTGAACCAATCATTTATCCTTCTGCCCTCAGAACATTTTTATGTAAGTAAAACTTCCATGAGCACTGGATATCCGATTTCAGCATGTTGTCACATGAACCGCATGGCCCGTTTAGTGTCTGGCTTCCCAGTTTTAGAGTTACTCTTCCTCCCACTATCCAAAGACATGCTGTTCTGGTGAACTGGTTTGATTGCCCTGAGTGTGATGTTGCTGTTGATTTAGTGAGTTTTAATTCCATGCATCGATAGTAATAGCCATTGATAAAATTATTGTAATATATTGTTGCAAATGTGAAATAAACATTTTGACCATATTGCCTATTTGCATATTGCCTGTTTTTTAACCCCATGGGAAAATAACTGCATTACTATATGAATACGTTTTGTGACAGCTTGTTCGTGAAAATTCTCTGTGTATGAAATAAAATGTTGCTGATTTTACTGAAGGCCCCCTCTCACATCCCTTGGAGGACTACTGTCCTGTGCAGCTGGAATGCATCCTGCAGGACGGAATTTCATCAAACACAAAGTCAGGATATTCCTGGTTTAGGAACACACGCCTGTCTTTTCCTGTTTCTGTATATATAATTCTGAAGTTTCTGTGCGAGGCTACCAGTGATGGTAGGAAAAGAGCACACCAGTATCAAGATTTAAAGCACATATTGGTGAAAGAGGCAGGAACAGATGAAGAACAGTTTCCCTTTCTTTGCCTTTGACCCATCTGAGGTGTTGGATGCTGGGGATTTACCCTGATAGTTGAGATGTCCATATACTTGTGACAAAATCGACAGAAGTAACATTTTTTCAGCAATACAATGTCACATGACGCATATTCACCAGTGCAGGGTCCCTGAGGCAATTTTTTTGTTTGTTTTGATCTCACCCCCTGTCCACGATTGGCTGATATAAATGTGATGCTGTGGGATTGGTCAGCAGAACTAATTATGCAGTTACCGGCATGCTTTGCATCACACTTTAAATAGTGTACGTTAATATGTGCGATTCTGTGTTTCTGTTTATAGTAAGTTATGTATTAATTGTATAATGTTCGCCATGGAATGGATGTGTTTCATTAGCATGTAACTGAGAGTATCGTTTACAATTGTTGGCTTCCCTGTCTGTGCTGCTTCTAGTGTTAAACCAATAGTAGCGGGCCCCTGGAGGATGGGCTCCTCCTTTCGATCTGGGTCCTCCCAAGGTTTCTTCCTTCTAGGGAGTTTTTCCTTGCCACTGTCACCTCTGGCTTGCTCACTGGGGGCTTTGAGCAGGGATAATGTAAAGGGCTTTGACACAATGCAATGTTGTGAAAATGCGCTGTACAGATAAAATTGAATTGAACTGAATAACTGGTGGTCCTCTCCTGGAGCCGACACCTTATCGTGGTGGAGGGGTTTGCGTGTTCCAATGATCCCAGGAGCTACATTGCCCGGG
>JAAGVU020000103.1:22317588-22330119 GCA_011763525.2 Mormyrus iriodes | reverse complement strand
AGGGATTCCCCCAGAGGAGCTGGACGAAGTGGCCGGGGAGAGGGAAGTCTGGGTTTCCCTGCTGAGACAGCTGCCCCTGCGACCCGACCTCGGATAAGCGGGAGATAATGGATGGATGGATGGATGAATAACTGGTAATACAGAGAGCAACTTACATTTTAAAAGAGCTGTCATCTGCTTTATTAAAATGATTCATGCACTTGCCACAATCTGTATATTTCTGCAATGCATGTGGGTTTGCAGCATAAAAATCATTCTGCGCCCTCTAGGGTTGTGGAGTTGCAGTGTCTTTATAAGTTTGCGAAAAATTGTTCACACCGAAGTGTTCGATTTCATGTTGTCCAGATGTCATTTAAAGTACATAGGCACCTTTAAGGTAAATGTGACATCTTTTGAGTGTCACAGGTTTTCTGACTTATACTACTATGAAAAGTGGTTCACAATGAAGAGGACAGATGGCACGGAATCCACTGTGCTAGACGATGTCAGCTGGATTGTGTTGTGTGCTTAATCAGCTAAATGCTAAGTTTAGTACCTACATGAATATTTTCATGGTTTGAATGAAAACACCATTGTCTGCTCCAGGTTTCATATCGCTCTAGGGTCAGAGAGCTATTAAAATGAGCAGAGTTTTCATTACCCCTGATAGAGACTCATATAGTCTGCTCCATTAGAAAGGGCCCTGTCTCTCTCCTTCCCCCCCACCCCCCTTTCAGATGAACAGGTCTGCAAAAAAGGCAGACCCCCCCCCACTAGACATCCTCACACCCCTGTGCTGGCTCCATTTTCCTGCTTACTCAGTGCAGGGTAAGGAAATGAAACAAGGAGCTGAATCATCCCACCACATGAGAATCAGCCAAGTGAAAGAACTGAATGCTTACCAGCACAGAGCTTTCTTCCAATAAAGGTGGACATTAGCATAGCCTAAATCCAGGCAATGCCTTCTGTAGTGTTTTAGAGTATACTCACACTACGAATGGTTGCCTTTTACTGTGACCAAGAACAATTGTCCCCCCTCCCCATTCCCCCTCTGGTCTGCGCTCACATTGTGCTTAACAATCCTGGCTGAGCACGCTTTCGTCATCACTGTGCGACTTTTTTGTGTTGAAGAAAAAGAAAAAAAAAGTTGCACAGGACAATGGAGTTCACGATTAATGTCCTTATCTTATTGCTTATTTGGACTCGGTTTAGGCGCGATGACACATGGCCCTCTTATACATTTAGTGAGCATGCAACACAGCGATTTTCATTTAATCGTGCAGCATGTATAAGAAGATAGTCCCGTATTTTACCAAATTTCTCAGAGTTTTTGTATATTGCATCCAGTTTCTCCTGGATACTCTTATCTGCCCTAATTTCCACCAGACACTGCACCTCTGGGGTAGACCAAATTGATCCATTTGACACTACGTTTGGTGCTACCTGATTTCTACTGCCTACCTGATCCATTTCTGCCGGGTCCAGTTAATTGTATAGTGCACATGTGCGCATGCGTTTGCCAATTGCATCATTGACATCATGTTTGCGTTCCGTGCTGAGGTATGGTTAGCGATCACATTGCATCCATACCGTGCCCGAGTCCAACCGAACCGTTCTCGGTCCACTTGAAGAGGTTCAGCGTACCGAGCCCAGGCACTGTATGGAGCGATCACACTAGTGAAATGAATTAGACTTTGGGGTCAAATGTGCTTGGGCATGGTACGGATCACCTAGTGTGAGTGCACCCTTATTCACCAGTAGCACATTGGAATTTCCACAGGATGGAATTTCCAGGGCTAGTGAGGTTTAAACAAATGACCTCTTTTCCTTGGGAGGGTGCAGATTTGCCTGGAAGGGGTGCATCCATTTAAATTCAGACTTTTCCTACAGGATCCCATCCTCTGCCCAGATGGGCCTGTTTTTGATGGAATGTCCAAATCAAAACAAAGACCTAAAACGCCCTGTTGAAGTGAGGCGACAGAAACAGATTTTGGATTTTTGTTTGGAACGATTTTCCAAGTAAAACAGCTTTGGTTTTAAACTTTCAGGGGCAGTTTGTTAGCATAGAGAGTGAGGGAGAGTGTGAGAAATGCTGAATGGGAGAAAGATGGAGGCAGAGCAAATCTGCAAAGACGATCGGGCCCAGCTATCAAACTTTCCCCAACTGCTGCCTTGTGAGAAATCGTGTTTGATTGTGAGAAACACGAATGCGAACAAACAGGTGGCACCCCCCTGTTCCTCAACCAACCCAGAAGCATGTATCAGACTCTGTTTCTCACGTCACATTCATCTGTGCTCAGTGTCACCCAGATCTGTCTATACATGTTCCTCTGGTATTGTATCGCTCGGTTATGTTTGTGACTTGGTCTGTCCTGCCTTTTCTTTCCCCCGTTGTGAAAACATAAAAAACAAAAAATGAAATGCCCCCTCCCAAAAAAACAGATTAATTTGGAAAGAAATATGAAACATTGATAAACATTGATAAAAATCATGTTATTCTTCACATTTTCAGTTCCATAAATATCCAGCCTGGAAACAATTGTCTGGCTAAAAAAATACATAACTCAGTGCTTCACCTGAATAAACAAACCATGACAAAACATGTTTCAATTTCAGATTCCTTGGTATCTTATTACTTAATCTTGTAGAGGGACGTTGCAATATTAAATATTTTACCAAATACCCAAGGTTTCTGCTGTTCAATCACTATGACCTGCTTCCTCAATGAAATACTTCAACATCTCCCTTTCCATACCATATATCACAGTAGTTATACTAGTAGAGCTTGATGGCACAATATAATATGTACATTTGTCAGGTTAGCTGCATAACTAAGCAGGAGGCTGTCACTGATTATAAAAGAATCTAGTCAGGTGTACTGATGACTGAGTTCCTTGGTCAGACAGAAGGTGGCAGTGTGTAATTTTCTAATTGGAGTAGGCAGGTGATGTTGTTTTTTTTTTTTTTAGATATTTGAAAACTGGGATAATTAAAGCTCCACTGAATATTGATGCTAAACCAGAGATGGAATCTTCATTCAGTTTCTAGCCTCTAGTTAACCTTTTATTAATTGAGGATTTGTTAAACCTGCTCTTAACTACAGCATGGAATCTGTACCACAGATGTAGAGTTTTAGATTTAGAAGTTTAGATAGCAGCTGCAAATAATTTGACACTTCAACAACGACAAGGCTGCCTTCCCTTATTTTTGTTTTCTGTTATAAGAAAGGCATACAGTAGATATATAACTTAGAATTATAATTTTGCCCTATTATTTCACAAGTTCGTGTCTCTTGGATTAATGAAGCTTTATAATTAGTACTTCTAAATCATTCATGATGGTGGTGGTTATTCAACCTTTAAGTTCTTCTGTAAATTATTAGCTTGCTGTTAATAGCAGGACACTGGAGACAAACTCATTGGACCGTTAAGATGTTGTCACCGGGCTCAGGTGCTGGAACGGACATGGCCAACACAAAGAAAAAAAAACACAAACAAAATGCATCGACACATTGGAGCAGCTGGACCTGAAGAGCAGCTGAATGTCAGTTGGCAAACTGTTGGTACTTGACTTGGAAATTGCGAGGCGTGCCTCTTCCAAAGGTTTGGTAAGCTGCACCCTGCATGCCACTACATAGCCAGCTTCTCTCCCTCCATCAATCCATCCATTTTCTAGAGCTGCAAATCCAATATCGCATTTTGGCAAACCTGGAGGCTGGCCCAGAGAGCATCGCAGATGAGGCCGTGTACAGAATGCATGGGATGTCTGTCCATTATAAGATACACACTTACACATTTAGGCTGGTAATCATCAGAACTGACATAAATCTTGCCCTTGGACAATTATGCAGCAATGAGATTATTTTTACTTAACACGTAATTAACTGGCATAAATTATTACCGGGGTGTAGCTAGAAATTCTGGGCAAACTGACAAAATATCACTTGGGCCCCCTCGTCTAATTTTATGTATAATTTTACATATTGAAGGACCCCTATAAAGTGCTGCCTCCCCGAATCTGCCAGGGTATCCATGCCTGTACTTCACCTCAGCATAATTAATGACAACAACAGCAAGCAAGCAAACAAACAAACAAATAAAAATGTTCCCGATTTCTCTTACTTTTTAATTTAACTCAAATAACATGAAAGAATTTTTATGAGATTAATAGCTTTGGGTAATTGCCCTGACTCTACAGGTGCAAATGGCTCTCCAGAGCACTTGATTCGCTTCAGAACTGTCACACAGCAATACAGTTCAAATAGGTCACTGGTTTCGTGGTCACAAGCTGTCCTGTTTTCATACATAACCCAGTGTACTGATTTACTGTCGCACGGCACGCCATTATATCCTATTTTTGACGTGCCGATTAAACAGGAATAGAACAGTTATATATCCAGCACTTGACTGTGAGAGCAGCAATGCCCCTATTAATAGAGACACTTGTGAAGTCCCAGTTGTCTTGGGCCTGGACTGGATATACTCTCCTTATAAGAGACATGCAGAACCTACAGCCACAGTGTGGTTCACTTTAACTCCAAGAAAGTCATTCATATACAAAACAGAAGACCACAAATTACTCAATCAGTCTTGGATTTTAACTGTGATTGTCTAGCAAGGTTCTGAGGTCAAACTCCTTAACAAGGTAGCCAGAGTAGATTTGCATGTTCATCCTGACTCATGGGTCCACTCCACAGTCCAAAAACATACTAAAATGAATTAGAGTTGCCAAATTTTCCTTAGTATGTTCCTTGTGATGGGCTGGTGCCCCGTCCTGGGTTATTTCTAGTCTTATGCCATAGCTTCTGGGATTGACTCCACAACCTTGTATTGGACCAGCAAAGGGCCGGCCAGCAATATAGGTGATTGCCTAGGGGGTGCATAAGAGCGAATAGAAAAAATCAGAAGAAATACCACTGGTTGCATTCCGTGACATTACAGTTAATTACACTAGTTTTAATGTTTCACTTGCCTCCTCCTTTCTTGTGAAACAGATGCAAACTAGCTAGTTAACAGCTAGATACCCTGTGCTACTGGTTTTCTGCTGCTCTGGGGGATGGCTCAGCAGAATCTTACCTAGTGTGCAGAAACCCCGAGGGTCGGCCCTGGACCAGTGGGTATTGAAAATAAATGGAGATTCAGTTGGAGCCAAATTTTTTCCATTTGATACCTGAAATGCTTTACATGAAAGATCATGTTAGACATTCTCCAAAACAGATCTGATCTGCAGTTCAGAATGCTAGCAGGACATGGAGGCACGTTGGTCTGAACCCTTGGGTTTCACAGCAAGACCACGCTTGACTTTAAAATGAAACTTAATACTAGCTATTCCCTGGGAACTGTAAGACCCTGCTGATATGTCTTAGACATTCAGTTGTGCTATCTTTCAGTCTGGAGTTGTGGTTGTGTTTGATTTCTGCTGGATGATGTAAATGGAGCTGGTCAGCACCTCCAGCAGAGAGAAAGAGCAGATTTAATACCCTTTTTATCATTGTATGAACCATTACATTTGTTTCTATGTGTGTAGGTGGATGAGTGTTTTAGATATGAGACATTTTATGTTATTGTATAATGACTTGAACCACCTAAATAAAAGTAGAATGGAGAATATTTAAGTTTGAGACTTGGAAGCTGGGCCTCCTGCCAGTGTGATTGCAGGCATTTGGCCATTAGGGATCTGCAGATCGATACTGAAATCTCAATTCTTTCATTCTGAATGCTTTCACTTTGAGAATCCATTCTGGCGTGTTTACCTGGTAATTGAAATGTTACGTTATTATAGGCAGAGGCACATTGACATAGTTGTTCAACTATGACATGTTGACAGACCCCCATCTACTATTTTCTTTGACAGTTTGATGAGCAGTGGTGGTGGGGGGGATAGCGACAGTAGAGGTTGTGTGGCCCCCTTTAAGTGGAGGCCCCTATACTTGCAATAAAGCGTTAATAGGAGTAGCACATGAAGAACTGTTGGGGGGAAAAAGGGGAAGGGGCCCCGACACTAAGGAAATGGGACGATTTATCCGATGACCAGCAAGATTTATCATCAGGGTTGGGTGGGTACTGAATATCGGGATTGACAATACCAACCTTGGAGCGAATTGAAATTGGATCCAAAGGAAAATGAGTGGTATCACCCATCCCTAATGGCCATACAGCACACCATTCCCAGGCAGAACAGACCACTCTCATTCTTCAAAACAAGGTGCCTTTCTTCCTGTCTGTGTGCTTTTAGAACCCAGCTTCCCACATCTATCATGCTACAGCAAGAGGCTGGCAGTCCTAGTTTTGGTCCAGGTGGCCTGGGTTTGACTCCCAGGATAGGAAAGCAGGTTTTTAACATTAGGGAGTTGCCTTCAATTGCAGCCTGTATAACCCAGTTAATTTCCAGTGGGGCAATGACAAATCTTCCTTTTCTCTGTGATGAAAAGGTTTCTGCATATGATTTGAGTACAAACAAGTCATTTGCCAAAGACCTGGAAAGCTCAGTGAGTTTGGGGACATGCTGTGGTGCTGGTGTAACCGGGTTCAAGCTTTGGGGTAGGTTAAGTCTCTATGCTTGAGATTGGATGGTTGCTGGTTTAAATCTTGCGGTTGGCAGAGTGATGCCATCAAGTACTTGAACACCAGATGTTTCCGGGAGATGCTGATGCTGCTTTCGATAAAGTTTCTGCTAAATAAATTTGTTATGACGCCTGGGCATGTCGCCGGCAGGAAAGGAGGATGACAATCCACTTACGGCTTCTTAAGACACCAAAAGGGGTTTATTGGGGATCTCAGGTAGGCACAGGGGAAAATCAAGAAAACAAAGTAACCACGAGGGGTCAAACACAAAACAGGGCAGGGCAGGGCAGGTGATCTACAACAGGATGGCTAGGGAAACAACCAGGAGACAAGGCTAAACACATCTAACAACCTCAAACACATTAAACCACATCAGCTATAACCCAAGACAAGACAACCCAAGAACAGAGCAGAACACTTAAATACTCAAAGGTAGCTGGGGCAAACAAGGAACAGGTGTAACTAGTAAGGTAAATCAACTAATGAACACAGGACAGGGAAAAAGCCAACAGGTGATGAAACTTAACAATTAACTAAACAATGAACAAATACTAATACTAGAAATATAACAGGAATTAAACACTGGGAGCACAGGTATACAGAAAAGCATGGAGAAAAATCATACAAACAGAATTCAACCAAAGACATAGACAGGAAAGAAACAGAAACTCAATTACACTAACCAAAACAGAGGAGGCTGGAACCAAACCCATGTGTGCAGCCTCTGTGCCACCAGCTCAGCCCACTGAGCTACACAGTGGCCAGGTGAACAAGGGAAACACAAGGGGTAATCAGGACACCGGGAACTAGGGGAAAGGACACAAAAGGCGGGGTCGGCAGATGCCGACCATGACAAAATTCAGCATAAGTTCTTAAGTTAACATGTTATATGACAGGCTAAATATTTAGCACAATTCATGACACAAGAAACAAGAAAATCTTTCAGAACATGATTATGCTGAGGACACCAATATATTATCACACAAACCGAACATATATGCCAAATGATAAACTGTTTCTTGACAACCACCCACTGTGAGGGGGGACAGTGTCAGGAAGGGGAAATTCCTGTGTGTGAGTGTGCTGCGGCTTCCGAGGCAGAAATGAGTAGCTCAACAGGTCAGATAGTTCAGGTACAAAAGGTCAGAGCTTCAAGGAGAAGGAGTTTTTGTGAGAGATGGTTGTGGGAGTGGACAGAAAATCACCATGACATTCGAACTCCTGCCCAGCCAATAAAAAAGCGAACAGAGTCATGAGTGCAGTTTCACCAAGATACACAGTGAAGTTATATGTTATGACATCATCACTGTTAAACCGCTGCTCTTCTACAAACGCTACATTCTAGGATACAGTCAACTTCAGTGATATTGATCCAAATTTCCAACATGTTTCCGTTTCTCCTAACAAGATAAAACAACCGGCCACCTGTGACAACAAGGGAACCTGGAGAGTGCCCTGTCTTCCTTGCTGGTTACATTTTCCATAGCATTTGGTCACATTCAACTTTTCCACTGTTGCCATGGAAAGATGCCATTCAACGCAAGTCTAGTGGGAGGTGATGGGTTTCAGTTCCTGTTTTGGAGGCATCTGTCAGAGTGTGTTACATAGGCAGAGGCGTTGGAACTGGCAGCGAAAGGCAAGCAATGAGAGGGTGTCAAGGAGCAGGCAGATACAGGCAGCCTTCAGAACCGGAGTCTAGACCTCCTTCCAAAAGCTGCTGTAGCTGGACGAGCCTGAAACATTGGACGGCGATCAAATGGAGAGGAGCCTGACTGGAAAATTATCCCAGACGTGCTTCTTTGTCCAGTTCCTTTTTTATGTTCCCAGTGGTGGCTTCACACTCTGAGACAAGACTGGATCACAAATGACTGCTGAGAAAACATAGCCAGCATGATTTCAACAGGTGCTGGGAGGACTGGTGGGGGCTGATGTGACATGGGGGAGGGTTTTCTATAGTATTGCAGTGTCTGCTTTACAAGGGATCCCCCAGCTAAAATTAATTATCCTTCACAATGACCTCACTGGATTATTTATAGTTACGATTCAAGGTCTTGGACTTTAAGAGTGAAAGGGAAACTTGATGTGAATCTCTCACATGTGAACCTCCTGGGCACGAGTCCCATGTAATAACAGTGTAAGGCTTTCATTTGATGGTACTTTTAAATCTCTGTTCGTTTATGAACAATTTTTTCCCTTCTGCCTTTATTGCTGTATACTTATTTGTGTGATGTTAAGAGAGGCTTTGAGTTGGCAGTCAGCAGCATGTCTACATCCCAGTACAATTCTGTTACTGAAACAGTTACTGGCTGTTTCTGAGATTCCGGATCCAAGACATATGGCAGCAGCAGTCACACCACATTTAAAATCGCTTACATGCTAACACTGTCATACCGAAGGTGAACTTCTTGACCCTGTGTGTGTGCCGTATGAATGCAGTTGGAGCCTCATAACTTGCTATGGGAGGATCAGTCTGATTTGGTTTAATAGGCAGGTGTGTCTAATAAACAGGCTTCTGAGTGTGTGTTGAAAATGGTGATCGATTGAAAGAATTAAATTAATGGTATTTAAATGCAGCAAAGAAAAGGGAATTGGGAAAGTATGCTTGTCTCCTATCCTGTCATCACAAAGAGCTTTATGTTTAGTCTTATTGGCTTAAGCTGGATCCTTCTTCCTGTTTTATTATGCTTTAAATTAGCTCTAATGCTCTCCTTGCCTATCAGAAAGAGGGCTGGATCATGGCAGTTCTGCAGGAATCCAGGGGGTGGGTGCTCTACAATGGCACTGGGGCTAAACTGATTTATTATTGTTAGAAGAGAGGCTTAGTGTATCATGGTGCTGAGCAGCAGTTCATGTCTCCTCTGCTTTTGGATGGCTGTTCTACCCAGCTGTCCACAGAAAGGGGAGGGGTAACTGATATCTGCAAGGCGGGATCACATAACACAAAAAGCCCCCTCTGTGACTGAGGAGGAGCCTCCTCAAATATCTGAAGCTGAGAATGTCATCACAGAGCTGTGTTACTCCTTAAGATTATTCACATATGGGACAACATAGTGACTCTGCTGCTCATGCCCAGCAGATTATGGTCCATGTTTCAAGGCACACTTTTTATGCCTGTGAAACTTGCCAGTAAAGTCTCCAATGGTCTGAACCTTCAGGAAGCTGCATGACTGAGGAGTTCTCATGGTCTGCTCTCACTATCTGAAGCTGGAGATTGCTGGATGAAACTACAGTACCCACAGAACACGCTAACTACACCCACACAGAGCTGAGGGTGGGGTCCACAAGGCTGGGGATGTAACACCACCATGTAACTCACTGTGCCACCCTTCCTATTGTTAATCTCTAATTGTGAATGCCTGCATTTAGTTTTGTGAGTGATACTGTCTGGAGGTGTCCTTTTTGCATCATTTGCATGTGTCTGCATCTGTGTTTGATGACTTCATCTGATTGGCCTTTCTGTGTACCCTGTGTACCCGGGCCTAGTGGATGAGGTTGTCACAGACAGCAGAGCCTCGTCATTGGCCTGCCTCAGATGAAAGGGCTATAAAGTGGCCAGTTAGAATTTCAGACACAAATTGCAGAGTTCAGTTCCTCTTCTGTTTTTCTTCTGTATTTTCAGAATGATACATGAGAGTTTTGAGGAACACAGGTCATTCGCAAGGCATACTCACACTAATCAATCCTTGCCGTACCCGATCACAATACACTTAGCTATGCCTGGGCCGACTTGAAGAGGTGGGCCGGGTATGGTTTGGTTGGACTCGGGCACGGCATGCAGCCAGGGTGATAGATAACCGTGCCCGGGTACTGAACACAGACATGACGTCAATGATGCGAGTGACACTCGCACATATGCAGTATACATGAACTGGACCTGGAAGGAATGGATCTGGTAGGCTGTACAGATTGGGTAGCGACACAATTTTTAACAAACATGATGACAAAGGGATCACTTTGGTGTATGGTAGAGGTGCAGTATTTGCTAGAAATTTGGCCTGAGGAACAGCTTGATGCAACACTCCAAAAAAGGGAAATGCAAATCATTCATAGACCAAAAAATTCTGAACAAATTCTACTGCTGTGTATCTACCTTTATGTTTTGATAATTTTTTATCTTCCACTATTGATGTTTCAAGGTGCATAAACTCACACTATTATTCATTTATGGATCAGAATAACACAAAACAATAAGTCTATAGCACACGCTCGGTGACCCTGTTCTTTTGTCTCTCTTGGCGTGATTCTGCAGCCTTGGGGAAAAAACAAATTTAGAATAGAAATTCAGCATTTCAGGACAAATGTACCTCTTCTTCTTTAATAGCTGCTAAAGTAATTAATTTAATACTGTTCATCATAATTCATTGTTCAGTTGTGTGTTGCCATGTATCTCTCGCCATTGAGAAAGTGCCTGCGTTCATGCAAGTGCCTTTAAATTCCATAGGAGACGTGTCCAGGATCACTATTCCCAGACTGTCCAGACTGCGTTGTTCGTCACATGGAGGACAGACATAAACAGCATGAGAGCAGAAATGAGCTGAAGGCACCACATCATGTCTCAGACACTCCTTGGGGGAACTCATTCAAATGTCCATTAGTTCAACAAGACTTATTTTGTAATAAATATCACAAGGAGCATATTGATTGACAAACTATTTGCTAAGGTTTGGATCCAGGCAGAAAGTTCAGAATATGGGCTGGACAGAATCAATACATGAAAGGAACTTTAACTTTGAAGTAACTAAATCAGAATGACAGAAAGCTACAAAGGTGAGTCATATTAGGTTGAATGCCAATTAGCATTAACATGTGGCACCTAATAGAATTCTAAAAATGGGCAAAGAGATGGTGCCCAAATTGTAGGTGCATCGCTCTGACAGTGGGCATAAGTTGAAGCTCGCTTACAAGAAGATACTGACACCAAGCGCATCACTGTGTTTTCAGGGACAGGGACAGATCCATTAATGACTGAGTTAAATCTATCCCCTCACATTATCCTGTATGATTTCGTATGTATACCTATGTATAGACTACCTGTCTGTTTCAGTATTGACAGTATACATTCATCTATGCACATGCAATTGAAATTATCAGCTAAATGTTTTTTTTACCTCGGCAAAATCCTGAAAAATATTGAGTGGGACAAACACCACTGTTTTGAATGTTGGGTGGGATCTCCCACCCGGGCCCCCCATGAGTTACGCCTATAACTGACAATATAAATTGTTAAACACAGCAAAAGTACCGCCTCAGAAATTACCTAAGAACTGAATGGGTACCTCTGGGGCTCGACAAATACTGCAATCTACACAAAGTTGGAAATTATTACAGGACTCGACTTCAGAAATGATTTGCATTGAAGGCCAAAGAACAAAGATGCATAATCTGGTGTAAGGAACACAAAATCTGATCCCCAGGGCAGTGGAAAGAAATATGGTCTGATGAGTCATCTTTCACCCTATTTCCTGCATCCGGATTGGTTTACATTTGAAAAAAACTAAAGGATGCAGTCAACCCACAAAGTCTGCTTGTATGGGCAGCCATCTCATGGGAGCCATTAGGTCCACCGATTACATGGTTGCATGATGGGCATGGAAGACTCAAGGTTCAAGATTCAAAAGATTATTGTCATATGCACAGCAAACAGTCAGTTACATTATGCAATAAAAATCTTACTCTGCACATTCTTCCAGCTTCCAGTAAACACAAATTAAATACAAAATCAAATGAAGATGCTTCAATAAGACAATAAATATGAGTTCAGGTATAACAATGAATATGATTCGTGCAATGTAAATATTATGCGAATAGTGTAGAAACTGCAAAGTAGTTGAATAAGTAAAATCAGTGGTCCTATGTGTCGAGTTTTAGTGCAACAGACAGAAAAATATATGCAAATGACCAAGTTGTTGTGCAAAGTCCATGTCCAACATGACTATTATTATTATTGTTGTTGTTGATGTTGTTGTTGTTATTGTCATTGTTATTATTG
>JAAGVU020000103.1:22296074-22314274 GCA_011763525.2 Mormyrus iriodes | reverse complement strand
CTGCTGGCCTCCACGTAATGCACAATCTGATAGGTTAAAAAAGAAAACATCTTTGATGGCCTTACAGAGCATTCAGCATATTGTAAAGCGATAAAAAGATAAAAGAAAACATGTTGAAAGCTTCATCGCTTTTATCTAGCTGTAAGTGACATGGGTTCATTTTTACTCAAAATGCCCCGCTAGCTTAGGTCTAGACATAGAGTAACCTCTGGAGGTAAGATCTGGTCTGGTTCCCACAGGCACTGTCCACTGTGACAGTCAGGAACATTCTCTCCAAGTCTGCTCCACTGACAGCTCTTCTCTACTCCCTACATATGGGGTTGTACTGCCGCAGACAGTGATGGAAGTAATTATCCTGGAGTGCAGGCTTGGAATATTTGGAGGCTTTTGCTCAGAACAGGGAATCAGCATTCTCAGATTTTTATGGACGCAGATGCAAGGCTTCATATCAGCCTGTATATGCCTGTTCTCACATGCTGATTGCTACACTTCTTTGGCTACATCTAGAGGGAGCCTGTCAACCCACTGCACAGTCACATAAATTATATTCATGAGGCACTTCTACAAGACAAAACCAGGTCCATCGCAAAACTCCTCATCATGATCAGAGCTGATCCAACTGTGGCACGATTTGGTTTTTCCACCACACCTACCATCCTTGGACCCAGCCTTCATTTTTCTCAGATCCTCCCAAGGCTGGCCACAGAGCCACATCACATGCATATCCCTCCATCTGGCCTGATAGACCTCCTCAGCGCAACCCTCAGCTCCCACAGCGTCAGCAACGCACCAACCGCCAGAACATCACGGCTCCCACCCAGTGCCTCCACCTCACTTGGTCTCTCACAGCAGTGGAGGACGACTCATACGCAGTGGACTGACTCACATATTCCCGTCTCAGTCCCTGGCGAGATTTAGGAAGTGCCGATGGTTGGTGTATATGTGCTTGCATGTGCATGTGTGTGCATTTGTGTGTGTGTGCGTGTCTATATTGGGAGTAAATGGTACAAGTGGGGATTCTCTAGTACGACAGCTCTAGTGGTGAAGCAGAACGAACGCAGCACAGAGAGCCATGCCAGATGACTAATGTAAGCCAGAGTCCTGTACAGTGGGAATATGTTTCTCACTGTGAAGAGGGAGTCAGCTACGAGCAACATGTGTTAAAGTCTCTAACTCAGAAAAGACCCATAGACTTCAGTTCTAATCTCAATTTTAAATTTTATAATGAAAGAAAAGAAAACAGGGTGTGTGCTTAGAGAGCATATGATTCATAATAATCTTATCCTATTCTATTTTAGTCTAAATGACTCAAAAGTTCCCTAATGATGTTTCAACAGGAAATAAATGCTATTTGTTTGTCTGGCTTCTCTCTGGCAGCAGGAGATTCTGAGAGGTCATGGGTAAAATTGCTCAATCTGTGTGCTCACCCGTCCCACTGGGGGCCTTCATCACACAATACCAGAACGTCAAGTACTGTCGCTGGTGACCGTTGACAAGAAACAAGCCATACTTTGCCCTGCTGGGAAGGGGGGTGAACTTTCCATTTCAGAACTATTTTAGAGTAGATTCCAGACAACCACACATTTTATCAATCAAGTGTTCTTATCGCTGTTGATTTGGGCCATAAGCTGGGGGGGGGGGGTTTCCACAAGCAGGATTTCTTGCTTAGATAACCTAGCCAGATAACTTGTTGAATTTAAGGTAGTCTGGGCTAGATGTAAGTGAATAAAGATAAAGTCCATTTAGCTCAGACTACCTTAAATCCAACAAGTTATCCGGCTAATCAAGAAAACCTACTTGGTGGAACACCCCCTTGGAAGTTATCAACAAGAGCATTTAGGTTTCCAAATTAATCAGCTGCTTATATAATAATATAAATAATATAAATAATAATTTATGAGAATTTTTTTCAGACAATGACAGGATCAAATACAGCTCAGACGATCTTGGCTGCCCAGATGTGATAGCATATAGCTGAAACACTTCCATTTTCTTGACAAACCTAAAACAAAACAATGCGGCATAACTAAATAATAAAGATGGTAATTAGCTACATTATTTCTTGGAGACTTATTTTGCTTTTTTGTTTACTTTTAACCCATGAATCACAATATTCAGATTGACGTCAGCTCTTTCTAACCATTGCTGGAACCAAGCACCTGTTCCAGTCTGGAAGGAGAAACAATCTGAGGTACTCCTGGACACCAAAGATCAGAGAGCAGAGGGCCTCCAGGACAGCTGCTCTGTGCTGAGGCCCCACCTGATCTCCTTCAGTGCCCTCCTGACTCCCAGCCATCATCCCCCCACCTCATGCAGTGTAATCAGCTTTGGTCACACTGATGGCACAATGGAATGCTTCCTCACTTTAATGCCACACTTTCTTATTATTTCTTTGGGCAAAAGCTGTTTGACTGGCACAGCAAGCTGGTGGCCTGTCATAATTGCAGTTACATGCTACATTTCTTGCCTAGTCGTGTTTCTTGGCACAAAAAGAATAGGTCTGAGTTGGCCAGCTGTTCTAATAATGTCAGTTGAATTCTATGTGGTTGCCTCATGACATAATTCTTTTCAGTACATTAGATCACTATGCCTTGACTCTTTTGCAGTTGCCAGCTGTAGGAAATTGCTTACCAAACATCCTTATTGAACTAATTTTGCAGGATGTGAGCAACATTGAAAAAAGAGGTACTTTACCAAACCACACTGCCACATGTTATAAAAGGTTATGTTTTATCAGAGAAGCAAAGGGAAAGAGGTCACATGTGTGCTTCTTATGTGATTTGTGTTTGTGGGTTTATTTTCATGATAATGTTCCTATAGGAAAGGATACAATTAATTTGTGTACAGTTTTTAGGCTATTTCAAAAACAGGTACCTTTTTATAGATAATCTCAGCCTTGTAACAGTGTTTGTCTCCTTGATAAAATAATTGTTTTATCTTATCCAGGAAATCTTTTACCATACAAATCAGCCTTTCTCTTTTGTCTAAACATCCCAGGTTGTCATTAGGGATGCTAGCATGGGCACTATGGAGGGATTTTACAAGGGGAACCCTTGAAGGTATTTCAGTAAAAGATTCCTTCTTTTTCCCTCTGCGAGAATGGATAAGAGCCATAATCTTTGTACTACCAGATGTTGGCACGCAATCCCACCCCCCCCCACCCCCCCAATGACATCACCACCCTGTGGCATGCATAGAAATTAACAAAGAACAAAGCAGCAATCTGAAATATATAAGCTACATACTAAAATGGTGCTGCTGGTTCACACTGGAAACGCTAATTGAAAGCACTTGGTAACATTTCACAGCCTCTGTATAAAATTGAGGTACTAAACCTTGTTTTATTGCACACTGACACATGTTCAAGTGCCAGTGTATGTACTAGTCTGACAGTTTATTTTGAAGTTTTCCTTGGATATTACCCCCGGGGCCCCTCCCTGGCATACTGTAAGCCTCCAGGAAGCAAACATATTGTTACAAGGTTGACAATACATTAGCACATTAGCAACAGCATTCCAGTGCACAAAGACCGGAAAGGGGAGCTGTTCTTAGTGTTCCAAACAAGACTTGTTGTGTCTCCTTGTTGATCATTCTCTCATATGTGATAGAGAGAAAGCACATGTTCTTGTTTCTGCTTTGTGGCATGTCGGGATCTGTAAATACCAAGATGGTGACTTAACCAGTCCACGTCATGCACTTACGAAGTTTACAGGAGGCCTCCAGGGTGTCACTGTCTAGATGTCAGTGACCAAATGTAAATCCTGGAGGCAGGCTCTGTCTCAGACCTCTCTGACAGCCTTAAATCAGCCATATAGTCAAGCCATTTGGCTAAAGTACACTTTGTAGGGCTTTGTGAAGGTGTGGGCTCTTTCATAATCAGTCATTTCACATTCTGATAAAAGGACAACACAATGTCGAGCACAAGACTCTTCACTTGTGACCAATAAGGTTTTTTTCTCTTTCTCAAAAAAATACACACCCTGTCCCACGATCCATAACTAACCTGTTAAACAGATGCAAAGCATTATGTTGATAGCGTGTCATACTGGAACGAAGTGTCAAAGTTCTAGCTCTTGGTGTTTTCCACCAATTATATTCCCTCCTGTTATAGTTCCATGCAGGGTTGCTGCTTCAGATTTTGGGCCCTATGAAAGCATATTATTTTAGGCCCTCAACCCAGACCAATCTAATTATGTTTGAAAATTTTTTGGAGCCGTCCTAACTTCCCTCCCCTTTACGGCACCCCTGGTGCCACGGACACTGTCCTTCTAAATGGTACATTCTCTGAGTTTTCTTTGTCGAAGCTGGTATTTGCATTATTAGCTTAGAGTAGCTCACAATATAGAAATAATTCAAGCATTTTAAAAAAGGTTTACACTTATTCAATACACTTATTATATCAGTATACGACTCTTATGTTGAAACTGGACAACAGTTCTCTGGCCTATTAATGTGTGATAGGAAGTAGATATTTGTCTTTTTTATGTTTTTTAATCTAATAGCAAAAAATTACTAAAAAAAACTTGTATGAGTGCATTTAACTTAGAATTACTATAGGCCTTTTTATGCCTATGCACTTCAGTTAGCCTTTAACCCATTATTTATTAAGGCAGCATCAGTGGCTGAACAGACCACAGATATACACAATTACAAAGTCTTACCTGCATTTTCAGAGAGGTAGGTAAGGGAGAAGAACCAAGCATGTGCTGAAGCAACTTTTTGAACTGAAGGTTCCATGCCCACCACATGATTGACTGTAGTGATACATGCATTCAGAGGATTATGCTGCACTTTTCATAATAACAACATGCTGAATAAAGCTTAATACCAGGTCACTACATACTTTCTTTCCACTACATACTTTTATATACCTTCTTTCAACTATTTTGGTATTAAGCTTCAGATCTTGTCACATCCTTACATTGTGCAGTGTAGGCTTGCCTAATTCCTTAAAGTCCCAAAGAATCTCCTTAAAGGGTAAATGTTCATTTCATGCATTTAAACAAGATGATTTATTTTTCATGTGCTGTTCATCAGTCCAAGGCATCCACTGTGTAGCCCAGTGCCTGTATAACAATGTCCACAAAAACTCTTATTGCTCATCTGGGGAAAGTAGTACATCAGAATGGCAGCATCAGCAACATTAACTTATAAGGAAATATCCTCAGGTCAAAATATTTATGGTGAAGTGAGAGAACTGGTGGGAATGAGTGTACAGACATGAATCAGGAGGGTTCTTCGCTGAATTATTAAGTGACTATGCTGTGATAAATGCAAAGGCTGGCTGCTGATCAGATCTGATTGCAAACCAGAACATGGCAACATCTAAACAGGATACACTGAGGAGTACTAGAAGCAGCCTACCAAAAATGATCATGTATCGTCAATGGCAGAGAGAAGCCTTTTCTTTGCTAACACCTACTTATATTGAGAGGGCCGCCCGAGCGGAGGGTGGATATATATGGTAATGCTTTGTGCACCAACTGGGCTGGACTTGCTATCTGCCATACCGGGTGGGACAATGGTTATGTGGGCCAGCATAATTTATTGTGGGTGACCCGCCCTGTTGAGAAGATTTGTCGCTCAACAAAATTTACCATGGCGTATCCCCCAAAGTCCAGGGCAATTTTTAGTCCCAGTCCAGCCCTATATGCACACAGAGGTGCTCAATCAGAAACTGATGAACAGGAACTTTTTGGCAGAACATCTTGGTCTTCAGCATTTTAATTCTAATTTTTCAGGGAGGAACCTGGTGCTCTATACCACAGTAATTGACCCCTCTTCCTTCAGTAAATATCTAGAATACATTACTAAAGTTGCAAATCATGCTAAGTGCTTTGTATTGAGTAACATTCCACATAAATGATAAATAACATTTAAATTCTTTGCAGTTTTTTTTTTTTTTTTTTACAATTTCCACATGTATGAAGTAAGGGTGTATGTATCAGCCATCCATCCAAAATACTTCTTCTAGGTGGTTACAGTGTATGTGTGCAGCATGTGTGCAGGTCAGTCCAGACCTCTCTTTCCACGGCTAAAGGGTCCTCCTCCTCCCACTTCCACCTCCTCATGCACTGAATCCTACTCACCACCAAGTGATAATGAACGCTACCTCCTCACCCAAGTGTCTGAAACATGTGGCCTCAATTCAGATGACCCAACAACAAAGTCAGTCTTGACCTTTGTCTTCATCGCTGTAACTTGCACTCACCTTCTTGCCCCCTAGGGCAGACTCCAACAGCATAGCCCATAAATTTGAATTTGTAAGTATCCCTGCACTCTCCTAATGCCTTTCACCATGGGGGAAGTAGGAGAGATGTCACTCTTGATCCAGAGGTTGAGTCTATACAGTACATGGAGGAAAGGCCAAGTCTATCTCCTATTTCTATTTCTATTTCCAGCACTTTTGTATCCCCTAACTAAGGCACCTTCCCTGCCAGACGGGCAGTATTTCGTATACCCAAAGCCAGTGTCCATTGCCAAAGTATGATGCACATATACACTGCATGTGACCCTTCTATGTATTATTTTTTGGTTGAGACCCACTGGGTTAAATGGGTGGGCCTGCCAACAGGTGCTTGCCTGAGAGCATGACCCCAGGCCTGGATCCAGGCATGGGTCCCTGTAACCCTAGACTAGGCAGGGTACTGATATTTATAAGAATGTTTTATTGGAATCCTTTTGGATAAAGGTTTGCCTGGCCTCTTTCCACAGGTCTGTTCTCCAATAGAGGGCCAAGCAGGAGCTCAAGCCTGGATGACAGATCTCTGTGGATCACTGAAACACACCAACCCCTCCATCACACAGTGGGGCGAAGATAAAATACAGATTAAATTTATCATACTTGCAAAAAGTGATGTCATATACACTATATGTCATATACATTTTATACACTATCAGACACATTTATCTACAGCGATCTGCAGATTGAGTGGGATTAAATTAATCTCAAACTACATATGACACACACCTAACTGACACCTCCTAGACAAACGAGAGCATGTGGTTGCAAAAAATTTTAGAAAATACTTTTAGTTACTTGAACATTTAAAATTTGCAATGATGATGGTATTTTTTAATGGCCCTGGAAGAAAATTAAATGCCATTTGATCTAGGATAATAATTGATCTTTTAGATTTATGTGACTTGTTTTATGAAGCTATAATCACAATTTAGTACTCAATAATAAATTACATATACTGATAATTGTTAAGGGATTTGCTCTTTTACTAAACCTGTTAGATATCTGATGAGATAATTAGAACCTCAGCAAATTAACTAAATTACTGAATTATGGAGGAAAGACAGTAATAGAGCTCCCAGTATTGTTCTCACCAGACAAGCCATTACCCTTTGTTCATGTGATTGCTGGAATGATTAAGGAGCCACTTTCAAAGCACAGCCCTTAATTAAAGCTGGATTTAAAAGCTTTGATGATGGATGGATGAATACAAGTCTTTTAAACTGCTGATTATGGTACATTGAAAATGTATCAGCTCATATTCTGGGAAGTAAAGTGAATTTTAGATATGTTTCAGTCTTAAGGGCTAAATTATAACTATAATCAATGGTATCTGCGTGTTTCCCTGCAGCGTGAGTGCATGCAGACATACATATGAGACACGGGGATAGAATGCTTGTGTGTGTGTCTGTGGTATGTTCACCCCTCCCCATGTTCACGTGACTGCCTGGGTCTTGTGAACACTGGGGGAGTGAGTGTGGGAAAGCTGTTTCAGGGACGAGGCTGGGGGTGTGAGAGAGGCAGACTGACCCTGCCCCCCCCCAGGGGGTCTCGCTGTGTGACTGATTAACCGATGACTCCAGCTATAACCATACTGCGTGCATTTTAGCAACATTCCTTCCCCACTGGACGGCAGCCCACAGCACCCTCACTGCGATGGAGCAAGCTGAGCACACCAGGCAAATAAACCTCCACACAGAGGGCATAGAGTGCAAATGCATCCTCTTTGGTGAATAAATGGAGGCATGTGGAATGCACCCCCCAGTCTGCATTCTTGCAGCAATCAATGCAGAATTTTCCTGTTGTAACTGTTGCCTGCACCCTGTGCTCTGGACCTTACTCTCACCGTGGTGTCGATAAGGATCTCGGCACATGCATATGCGTGACTCTATGGGCCCGTTTCATTCAGCTGCTGGTTTGCAGGCTTGCCGGGACCTCGCCCAGTGAGTATGCATGTATGTATGTTTATGTATGTTTGCCACTAGGCTGATTGCAGTTCATGATTCATACAAGGTTTGGACCTCCCTTCCACATGACAAAAGATTAACATGACATGGCACATGGAAACAGAGAGGGCAAAACAAAGAAATGTGCTACAAGTTGCCTCCTTTATAATGTTCTCCATTCTGAGTTTCGTCCTCATAAGCCATGCAGAGAGACCCTAGTCTTAGAAGCGGGATCATTCATCAAGGGCTGGAGATTATTGTTGTGCATGGGGGGGGGGCACTGCAGGACTTGAGGGCCCAGGAAGGAGGACCTGAATGGCAGCATGATGTCACCATATAGCTGTCATAGGGACAGGGATGTTTGCAGTGGACACTAAATGATTGGACATAATGATTCTTCTAAATATCTTTGTAAATCACCAATACAGACGATTAAAGCAAGACTTATCAAGAGTCACTGTTTGTTTCCAACATTCATGATGTATACGAGGATGATTGGCTGTAACATGGATGCATGGAAATTACTGACATTTACCTGGAGATTAATGGAAGCCTGGCAAACTGGTATGAGAGAAGAATGACAATTTCTTTGGACAGCTTTAGCACAGTGTTTCCCAACCGGGTCCTCGTTGACCCACAGATGGTCCACATTTTTGCTCCCTCTCAGCTCCCTGCCAGAGCTCTAGCTACATGGGCAGGAGGGTGCCATCGTGTTTTAGTGAATGGCATATCATGAGCTTAGGACATTTTGAGAACCTTTCATGACTGACCGTAGGTATCTTCCAGTGAGTTGCCCATCTCACAAAGAGGAAGACAGCTTTTACAGCAATGCACCATTTAAATCTGAGATTGCTGATTCACAGCCCAGCAGGGAGAGGAAAGTTTGTTGTTTAACAGCTTCATGGTGCGCCGAGTTCAAAGGTTTGAACACAATGTGATCATTTATGTGACGTGTCCACTGATTTGGGCCTGAGCACTTAACAATAGAGGGTCCTGGAGCCAGACAAACCACAGGCTATCCCAACCCCAGGCTCTTTAGCAACTAATGAATAGTCTGCTTCAGAATGTCAGACCTTTCTGGAATAATCAGTCTCACCTCCACACCCTTCCTCTCGCGTAATGGAAAGACCAAAACCAAAGTGAAAGACAGAGACAAAGTGAATGTATGTGTGTAGGCAGCAGGAAACACAAGCGAGCTTTTCGCCGGAGGAATTTCCTGCCTATTGGATGTATATAGCTAGAAGTGAGGAAAAGGTTAGCAGAGAGCTCTGCTAGCCTGCTGTGGGATGTCGACGGCTGTGGGGAGACTCTGATAAGGAGAGCAGGCAACGGTTTACATCAGAATCTGTGCTGACACACTACGGCCAGCACCAATCTTTCGCTGTGAGCAAAGTTGTAAGGGGAAATCTTGATCTTTCAGACCCAGAGCATGTGGCTTTGATACTTTTTAATGGTATTGCTGTTGCCGTGTCTAACTAAAGAAACTGTGCTGAGTTACAGAAGTCCAATGAGATTAAGCCCATTTTTTCCATGAACATGTAAGCCAAGCAACCACTAACTCATGTCTGCTGTGACTCTGGCAATTCTTTCATGGACACACCTCTATCCCCATGCTTCTGCTGTTGGGCTACTTGCTGTTGAAATGCCTTATGCTCTGAGCTGAAAGGGTTGGGTTGGCTATAAGAGCTATGGCACTTCCTCTTATCAGATAGCCCCACCCAGGTCATACCCTCCCTCTATAAGTAACTCTATGGTTCCTGTCTGGCCTATAGCTACAGAGCAGAGCACAAAAAGGATGCATCTGAAATTCCAAGCAGTGCCAGTTTATGGTAAACAACTAACACAGCACATCAGAATGGAATATGAACTACACATGTCTACTTCGAAAACTGCTGTACTTCATGCATGCATTCTCCGGTTATACTGCAGGTGTGAACTTGGAGAAAAATGGGATGTTCTGGTCTTCGACTGGTAATTTTGACACTCAGTAAAGCTGATCTTCAGTGCATTGCCTATAATTTAGATGATAGCTGGTCAGAAAAAATGATTTCAAAATGTAGTTGATGATTGGAGCATAGAAGAGAACATTACATTAGAACATTTTGACTAGCGTCAATTACTGTGTTCTTTCATTATATTGTTGGAAATAAAGGACAGCAGGCAGAAGAATAAAAGGTTAGTGAGCTGAAGTGAGAAGGCAGAGGCAGTTATTTGTGAGCCCTGGATCAAGTCCAAGCTAGAGGATTCAGTATCTAAGCGATATGGGACAGGGACATGTTGCAAGTGCCACATTCAACTGTACAGGAAGACGTATCTATAGTTTATTTCCTGCAATGTACTTGCATGGGCTGCAATGCTCTGTAATGACTCTGTAAATGAGAGAGACCTCTGTTTTAAAAAATGAAGCCAGCTGTTCAGAGCACTCAGAAGAGGAATGGACAGTACCACACTGTTTTGTTCTGTACTGGTTTCCATGACAGCTTTACAATGATGTCACACAAACGTTCCTGGGAGAGGAAGGGAGGTTTTACGGAAATGCAGAAAGTCTGGGCGTGAAGCTGTTGAAATCAATGTAGCCTCCACAGTGCCATTAGAAGAGTACTTATCAGCTGTCAGCTGCTTCTCCTAGGTGGAAGCATTACATACTGCAATTTAACCAACTGGCTATAATTATTTGTTGTTTATGCTTGTGACCAAGAGCTGCAGGGGTCTCTGAGCTAACAGGAGGGAATGAGTATCATGAGGTGGTGAGTAGAACAGAGGAAAGGTCTCAGTTCCCTTCCAAAAGTTGTAAGAAACATCATTTTGCCAAGATTTGTCTATGAGGGAGATGCTTTATGTTCAGGCACTAGCTTGGAGGCTTGTCTCGCCTAACAAGACCATTCTCTGTTTAAAGGTGTCCTGGGGTCAAAGGCACTGAGTCACATCCCTCTGGTGTGAGACCAGAGATCTTATCAATAGCCATTTTCAAATATGAACTCGGGACATTGTCCGGAGAATTAGGTCTGGACATTTTGCAGAGTTGCCCTTTCACACATGTGGCACAGAACCGCAGATTGTCCATATCAGACATGTTCATACCCTACTAGAAATACTCCAGCTGGTTTAGATGAAGAGGGGCACTTGGGTAGAACATGCAGGAGCCAGGACATGACACAAAAAGTACCCTGCACTACTGACAGAAGTGTTCGAATTTCGTCATCTCTCTCCAGTCAGCCATGTTTGTTGGGGTCTTCTTTGAGTAAATGACCCTTCTTCTTCACCCATGGATGCTTGTATTCTTCTATTTTTGCGCCAGTCGCGGGATAGAAATGTTATAAACAAACCCACTCCAAAGTTCTCCCTGCTCCATTCACACATAGGGGTCAATTGGAAATTACCTGGACTTTGCACTTTGGAGCTAGCAGGGTAAAGTCCATTAAATGTCAGGTATGACTATTTTGGACTTCTGCGTTCACACATACAGCCACATACATATGTCACAAAAAGTTTAGGGTGGCAGTGCATGTCTGAAAGGGGCTAATAGGTAATAGCTAGTGGGTGTTACATTCGAGGAAAGAAATTGTACCCCTTTAAAGTACAGCTCAGAAAAGGGCGATTCAGCAGAATAACTGCTGATCTGTTGACTCTTCCAAGAGTATTGTATGTGTGGAAATTGAAATTGGGGTGTGAATGATAGTAGCCTTAGGCATGATACTCCACTTCACCTCCTATTTCAGAGTGTTACACTTCTGTTCCCTAAATACACAATGGAAAAGAATAGAGACTCATTCTGTGGTGGTTTAACTCTTCAGATCTGTATTGATGTGACTATAATTGTAAAGTACAGAGCTGTACTGAGCTGAGTCTTATTCACACTGTCTGTTTAACAAGGATGCAGAAGAGCGGCCGGGTTACCGCAAAGAAGGGAACAAATGAATGCCTAATAATAGGACCTTAGTTTGGCCCACATGGGCTGCTGGAAAAGGCAGCAGCAGTCTTTACTGAGCTGGATTCCATTCAGATGGAATGCTTCAGTTAGCGTATCCGCACTGATAAAGATTGTGGAAAAAAAAGAGTTCTTTCCGAGGTATTTCCGATCAATTACCTTGTCCGTAGACACGTTTATGATCCTGCACCCCAGTGCTGAGCTGCTGCCATGTTGAACATGCCCCATGAGGAATGACAGCATTCCTATGACATGCAACAGAGGAAAATCCGATCCCCAAAAAAAAACTAAAAAAAACGAAAACTTGACCAAAATCCAACCGCATTACCTCATCTTTTCCTTTTATTTTAGCTGAACGTTTCCAACATCATTTCTCATCCCCCCCCACCCTTTTTCTTATGAGTGATTCCAGGGTGGATACCGTCTGCAGTGACCCTTGATGTGGACTACAAATATGGAGGGGTCCACAACCAGGTTATGTGTGTTTCATCTACTGTTTGCCACCCTTCTCTCCCTGCTCTGGTGACACATGTCTGCGGAGGTGGTCGCTCTCTTTCTGCTCTTCTCTCTGCCAGATAAGGATATGGGCAATTGTGTGTGGTTTCCTAGAATGCGTATAAGTCAGTGCTAAGGAATGGCCTACTGTGTTACTAAGTCCCGGTACTTCTAATTATCCTAAGTATCCTTTGTCATAATGAAGAGCTGAAACTTTTGTCAGTCTCTAGCAGTGAATGCTTTCAAATCTGCCAAGGGCCAGGTGTAAAGCTCAAGTGTGAGTCTTGCTGAGTGTGACACCATCTCATTCTCTTCATGGTAAAGCACAAACATGAGAACTGCTAACAAAACAATGCAATGGCCTCTACCTGGGTTTGGTATCTGTGGCCGGAGTACAGACATGGTCAAGGATCATGGTGCAGCAGGATTAAGTTTAATTATCATTGCAAAACAATCTCTTTTGGAATGCATACATAGTTCAACTGGTTAACGCGCACGGCTGATGTAGTAAACAACCCAGGTTCAAAGCTCAGGTCAACCCAATCTATCCCAGGAGCGGTGTGTGGTTCAGTGGGCTGGGCTACTGTACCAATGATTATAAGGTTGCCAGTTCAAATCCGGCATTTTTGTTTTTATAAAAGTGTCGGTTAAATAAACAAATGTAAATGTAAAATGTTCACATGACCTGTGATGACCCCCCATGACCTGAGATGTGTAAAAATGTGGCTCTGGTTATGGCCCTCACTTGGGAGTTAAGCTGCCTGACATTTCAGATCCGTCTGGGAAGCATATTTCATTCAGATTCATTCCCTCTCTGAAATGCAGCCTCTCTAAGACACCACTACATGACCACTTAGCTCTTTCTCTTTTTGGTGGGTGCGTTTCTGAGGTGATTCGTAAGCAAAATTGTGCACTTTTGTGTTCACTACACAGTCTGAGTTAGCAAACTTCTAAATGGAAAAAAAACACTGTACTAAGCACATGCCATTCTGTCTAGTAACCAGCTCTTCAACACCTTTAAAGGGAACTTTCAAGCCTTTGGGTGCTACTTTAAACAAAAATCAGCAAGGGCAAGTTTATGGTGATAGTTTTGTTAGCCGATTTATAATGACAGTAACAAGTATTGTCTGCTCTAACCACTGTGATTTACCCTTTGCTTAATGTCTCATCCCTCCTTCATTATGATAGACATCCCCTACACCCCCCCCCCCAAATGCCCCACAAGCAGTTCCCTGGAGACACGTGCAGACCCCTGCCCCCGGCGTCAGACTTGCCTCACCACCTCAGCCAAAGTGGCCCCCATGCTGACGGTGAGTCAGCAAAGCCGCACTCCCTCATTCCAGGAGGCTGAGTGGCTTTCTAATCGTCTGGCTCCAGAGAGGCAGGCAGCCTTACAAGGATACCTCTATCCACTTACGTGGATCGACTGTGACTCAGATCTCAGCAACAAGCACGAATGGGAAATACGGCCTGTTTGCCCTCAGTATTCTGGGGGCGTTTGAGCCAGAACACTGTAACGCAGAGCCCACTGAAGGTTTGGGTTCATATATGTATTTTCACACATGAAACGCACCTACGTACAATGACACCGTTCATATGCACCCTAATATTTAGTGGCACGGCTGATGACATACATATTTCGTATTTAGTGTTCAGCTAGGAATCCGGATCTGGCAGCTGTGCTGGTGCTCAGCTACACTCTCGGGGACATTTATTGCAATTGGTTCCCTGGAAACATACATAAATAATACAACCTTTTAGGGTTGTGTTACCTCCCAAACGGCTGGGGGAACACAGATTAAGGGCTCTGCTAGCAACAGCTATGACATCAGCAAATTCCCCAGAAGTGCATTTGCTCATGGCAACACGGTAAACATTGAACATGAGGCAGTTGAAGAAGTCAGTGTATGTGAGTGACATGATATGAGATAAGTGTGGCCTGATACCTTGTAAAGGATGGAATTCTTCTTGCGCTAACTTATTTCTTAAAGTAAAGACTTTTGACGGATGCTATGATCTGTTTTCAATGAAATCCATCATAATTGTTAGCAGTGAGTTTAATTTAATTTTATATTATTTTCTTACATAATTGAAATGATGTAACTTTTGTTTAAATTAAAATGGTAAATGAAAGTACAGGGGTGTTTCACCAAAATAATAATAATAATAATAATTACTCGTCAAGGCTTTGTAAAATAACTGTTGGAAACTCCACTGGTATAGCAATTGATCCAAGGACATAAACAAATGAGATCGGAGCGTAAAAGGAATCCTACCCTCGTTACCCCTCCCTCGTGATTTTTGTGAATCAAAAGGCTCCACCTCTCCAGAACTTTGTCATGAAGCAGAGGGAACTCCTTTTCAATATGCAGTCAATTAAAGCAAAGAGACAGAGTGAGAGAAAGACGGAAGAAATACGGATAGTATAACGTTTAGCATTGGACACCTCTTGTAATTGCCGGCGGCATGCAGTCATAAACAAATAGGCTGAAGAGGAGAAAGGTCTTTCCACTTCTGAACTAAACCTAGGTTTGGATAAAGTACAGCATCTGGGCGTGCTAGTTTTATTATAGAAATGGGCTCGAAAAAGCATCGTTCGAAAAATTCGGCAAAAGTCTTCTTCCGTAGCCTTGAACATGCTGCGATTTTTTGCGTCTTTGTAGTAGCCCTGATGCAGCTGAGCTCAGCGTTTAATCTGGACGCGGAGAATCCCACTGTCTATAGCGGACCCAATGGAAGTTACTTCGGCTATGCCGTGGAGTTTTACTTGACGAATTCATCAAGGTGAGTGTCCTTAATCTAGCCTTTACAAGTTCTGCATATGACATTTGTTGCATTGTCTTAAACTACTTTAACTATGGATTTGGCGTCATTCGTACTTGGGGTGGGGGTTCCGCCATTATTGCTATTTCAAATGAAATATTAATTGTATTTAAAAGAAAATTAACAAGTTCTACAAATGTTTAGATCGGTAAAACGACCAAAATTTTAAAAACTGTGGTTGATCTTACAAAGATTTTAAGTAATGAATAATCAGTAAAGTTTACTTAAAGTAGTATGTGTTCACATATTCACCGCGACCTAGATAAGTGGTTAGAAGATGGATTGATGTTTATATAATTTCAATAACGGGATTTGCTGCTCTACAAATATGCATTATTTCAAACAAACCATTCGTCCAAAATATTTGGTTTAAGTTCAACTACAAATTCAGCCAATTATTTGTCTTTTCGTTACTTATAATTCTTAATAATGTAGTCATATGACTAATATGGTTAACCTAAATTATTTTTGGAAAGCCGCACATTACGAGATAAATTTGATCTTTTAAAGTTTGACAGCTTTCTACCATTTGAAATTGCAACAAATGAAGGGGTGAACTCCCTCATTTCTAAAGTCATGATTAAATCAGCATGCACGGTTTATTGTGGAATAACCGAACACTGTTTCATATTTTAATCTGTTTATTGTAGAATAGCAGAACGCCACTGAATATACGTTGTAGGAAATAATATGGACGGAAGACTCACTGTTAGGTGATTTTACACAGTACGTGTTGTCGTAATATTATACATGTGTAGTTTTTGACGTAATACACGTGGTTGCTCAGACTCATTTTTGTATCCAAATCTCTGCTGAACCTTAAAGGCCAAAGATGTTTTTTGGATTTTGTCAGATCATCGCCTTTTGACTACGGGACCTCTGCATCATATGTTTGAGCAGATCAAAGGAGTCCACCTTAGCTGAGGTGTGACCCTCTGTTCAAAGTGAATACCCATTATTTGGTTAGAAGGCAACGTCTCGGCTTTGTGTGTTTGCCTTGCTAGACACCATTCCCTTGGGACTTTTTTTATAACCAGCCTCGTAAGTGTCCTACCACATTTAATTAAGTTTGTATAGCGCCGAAGGGTGGCATTTTATTTGATGAGTAATTAAAATTAACCGGCTGTGTAAAGTCAGATGGTAATTCTCTACCAGACATGGAATTTCTTCGGTCTTCTTCGAGGAATTCCTGCCATAATATGTTTGGTGTGTTTTAATGAAGTGTAGTTATCTTTCATTGCTGAGGACTCATCTGCTGATTTTCAGTGGCAATGTAGACGTACTGTCTGGAAGTTTGCTTCTGTATTCACTGGAGAAATATTAATGTCAGGCTTGGCGGTCCTCCTGTCCTTATAAACTGAAGAGGGACCCGTGTTTGTAGAATGATTCTGCCTGGCTCTGTCCCTACTGTTGGTTTCAGCCAGGACTGTTGAGTGAGCCGCAAGGCTCTCTAGTTTCTGCCCCGTCTCTTCTTTTCCTTCTGTACTAGACAGAAAGGGGGTTGGTGTTCTGGGTTTGGTCTCAATCCATGTCTTTTTTGGCTGTGTGATCCGGGGAAAACCTGCATGATTTAGGATGTGACTCGAGGTTGCATGAGAGGTGTATGCGAGGTCCCCATCTCGCTCCTTTGACCCATCCTCCTACAAAGCTCTTAATCCTGCCCTGCCCACTCCAGCCGTACTCATGTTTGGCCAAGTAAATGTGTGATAAGAGCCGGGGCTGCTCCAAGGACTACTTCACCCAAACCTGACCTAGCTGACACATCACGGGACGACAAGAAACTGAAGCACCTCTCCCATTACTGGGCCCTCCCCCCAACCGTGTTATCCTCTTCAGTGTTGTTTTTGGGTGGAAAATATTTAAGGAAATGAACCTCTATAATGAGACGTGCTTTTTTTCTGGTTTATGTTAAAGGTCTGAATGTGTTGTTCTTTGGGAGGAAAACATGTCTGCAGGTAGTCAAAAACTTTGTGAGAGGATGAGGGGGAGTAGAGTGACATTTTCAGTAAGCCAATACTTCACTGTCCTTTTTCATAATCTCAGAAATGTGGACACTTATCACCAGTCCCCCACCTCTCTTGTTGACGCTTGGCAGCTCAAATGCCTTCACTGGCAGCACAGGTTTGACTCTGGCATCAGGATAATTCTACAAACTCAAGAAGTTAAGCTGATGTGAAAGCAGCCTCCGCATGCCAATTTTTACTTGTTCAAGATATTTTGCCAGAATCCCTGCTTGTGGCCAGCTCTGCAGAGCTCTTGCTACCTCTCTGTTCCTTTTTCTCTTCCTTGCCAGGTACTGTCCTGGATATTTTTTTTTTCACACGTGAATTTCATTGTGTCCCCAGTCCTGATTAATAAAATAGTAGAATGTTTAGTAAAATTAAGGTACTAAGCAGACCACCTTGGAATATGGGTTGAGTGTAGGGTTCTTCCTGCAATCCTCAATAGGATAAGCGGTTACAGAAAATGGATGGATGGATGGGTGTAGGGTTATTGAGTGGTGCCGACCTTTTAGGTCTGCTTCAGCAAGGAACTCTAGAACTTTACTTGACCAGTCTATGATTATAAATTTGACTGAACTGATCTGCAAATCACTTCAGATAATATTCACAGTTCACTGCACATCTTGCTTTTGGGTGAACGGTTTGGTGCAGTTTCATGCAGTAGGGAAAACAGAATTTTGTTTTGAAATTGTTTATTAAAACTACAGGCACAATTAGGAATCAGTTAACCAAACGTTAAGCAATGTGTCTGAATTACAAAACCA
>JAAGVU020000103.1:22232143-22250523 GCA_011763525.2 Mormyrus iriodes | reverse complement strand
TCTCTTTATGGCTCCATTAGGTGATGGATAGTTTTGGGGATAGCTATTTTTCTTCATGGTTATATTAGGCGATGGATTGTTTTGGGGATAGCTGTTTTTCTTGATGGTTACATTAGGTGATAGATACTTTTGGGGATAGCTGCTTTTTGTGATGACAGCTTTTGGCCCTGGCAGGGTGAGCCAAAGACACTCACACTATGGCTATCTTGATGAACTTCTTGAGCAGTAGGGCACGTTTCTGCAGGTCAGCACAGAGGCACAGCTCGGTCGCCACCCAGTTCTGGACCTCATTGAAGCGCCTGACAAAGCGCTCCAGGTTGGCGGTGGTGGCAGACGGGAACCGGAGTCTGCCGAAAACATAGTAGACCAGCTCCACCTGAGTACAGAAGATGCAGGTCAGTTCCTGTAGAGCTGAGGGGAAATGCAGACAGAGGGAGGCCACTGCCTGCTGCTGCCCAAGTGCAGTTTGTATGATGGTACAGGCAGGAGGTACTTATACAGAAAAAAGTTTTACAGGCTCACTGGCTGTAACCTGTGTCATTGTGTCGTGTCAGTATCTGATGGACGTACTCAAGTTTATCAGATCCTGAGTTCCAGTGAACACATGCCTCTGGTGCCTCATATGACGTGAGTTACTGTGGATATTTAAAATACACCCCCCCCCCACTGGCGCCTGCCTGTCCTATGTGTCTGCCTGGACCCACCCACCTCATGTATGGCACCAAACAGCTCCCAGTCATAGTCACTAAGCTGGCCAGCGATGTCCTTAGAGCTCATTTGCTCGAGGGAGTCCATAGTGCCCTGCTCCAGGCCCAGCTGTTCCTTTAGGGGCGTCTGTCAAGGGCGAGATCCAAGTCAGTGTTTCATTCTTCTCAAATGTGATGCTTTTTGCACAGAGCATTCCTCTTCAAACACAAATCTTTGCCTGTCTAATCATTATTTGACCACTGTGCACTATGCATTTTGCAACTGCAAGCAACTACTTAAGGATTACAACTGTTTATTGCAATTTTAGTAAACTGTAGGCTGTTCATTAAAGGTTAATTACTCTTCTTTGAAAAACATTTTAGAGCAGGAGGCGGTGTGATTATTGAAGGATACAACAGAGAAATGTCATATCTATCTTGTATACATAATTACTAAACATCTTAAATGTTTTTAAATGTTTTGAAGCTCTGATTTGATTATGACAAAATAGAAAAATGACACTTTCAGCAGTAACTTTTAACAAATCTTTATGTGGTCACCTCCCTAGAAATAATTACAAAATGTAATTCCACTACAGGTGCTCCTCGACTTATGATGGAGTTATTGGGATTCAATTAACCCATCGTAAGTGGAAAATAATATGTATATTCATGTCATAATGTCATAATCATGTCATGTCATAAATATGTATATGACATGATAGATAAATAAGTAAATTAATAACTACTGTCACTGAAAACGTAAATAGATAATTACTGTAATGAGTAATTGAAAAGAAATTGAAGTTTATTTGGTTAAACAGAAAAAAACATTGTACGATACATTGTTAAACACTGTATAAGATGTTTACGCTCGCGATGGCTGTAGAGACTGGAAGCTCGATCACGTGGATGTTGCCATTACCCAGTATCACTATTGCCAGTATTGCATCAGTAGAAAGTATTGTACACGACAAGAGTAGCCCGGGAACAGATCAAAATTCAAATGAGACTACTGAATGTGCCGTGTCATCACACCATCGTAAAGTCAAAATATTGTAAGTCAAAGCATCATAAAGTGAGGAGCATCTGTAGTATACATGCTAGAAGCAAAAGTCAGGCCCACCAGCTGGTCCACCTGTGACGAGGTGCAGAGGAACAACCTTTCATTGACGCCCAATGAGGTGAAGACTGCTGTGGCATCCAGTTTGAGCTGAACCCTGTCTGAGATACACACCTGCTCTAAGCATGCTGCATGGTATCGTGGAGTCAAGCAAGTACAACCATTTATTAACTGTGTTTAACATCATAACTTGTAGTTCCTGTAAGATACCACTCTAATTCACTGGAGCACAGTACAGTTTAAGCTACAACCAGCACTTAAAAATGTACCACTCACCAGTTTCTGGAAAACTAATGCCCCCTAACTCTCATACATGTTAAGTCAGTACTACTGTATTCCCTACAGGATTACTGGAGATATTTCCTACCTCCTGCTGAGTTCATCTTGACCAGGACATGGTCTCCATCGGGACTGACCAAGGACAGCATAATGTCCTGAACAGTGCTGTTTACTGGGAGCATCAGGGTGATGCTGCTATGATCTGGACGGAAGATCTCATACAGCACTATAAAAAGGTTAGAAAAGGTCGGCATCAGTCACCACAACCTCATGCTTATATGACCAAAAACACTGATTTTAAATGCTCCTAAAATACTCAGATGTAGGTGTGTGACTAATGGCACCAGGGGGAAGGTACACAGGTGATATTGTGAAATGAGTCACACCTTTATCGTGTGCTTTAATTGGCTGAATTCTTCCTACAGGATCCTCATGATTGGAGAACCAGTCAAACTGCTGGTTGAACTGCAAGGGAAAAATGGTAGAAAATGCAATGCTGGAAAAAATATATTTAGCTTTTAAAATGCCACCAGAAGACAGCAAATACGAGATGCCAAGCAAAACGTTGCAATGAAGAACGCGTATATGATTCTGCTAAGCACTGACAGTAGTCCAAGGAGCAATGACAAAACTGCATTAAATATTAAAATATTACTGTTTTGGCCACTATGTTCTTCTTATTTACAATCTTATTTTCTAAAATTATAGTATTTAGTATAGGTCCCTGATTCATTTTAGGTCAGTGCTTCCCAACCCAGTCCTTGGGGACCCCAGATGGTCCACATTTTTGCTCCCTCCCAATTCGCTGCTAGAAAGCCAACTCAGCACAAAAACGTGCACTGTCTAGGGGTCCCCAAAGACTGGCTTGGGAAACACTGATTTAGGTCACATGATTTGATAAATACTGTCCTTGTTGAATCATTCATTCAGATTCTTGGATTTCAATGTCCACATTCCTGGACCAATCTACTTTTCTACATTTCAAATAGCTTCACTTATTATACTCAATGAACAATAAAGGTTAAAGGCTTCGCTATTTATTATGTGTTTCGCGATGGAAATTGCAAGGATAAACACCGAATGTTTACCAACCTTTGACAATGTTTGGTATCCATTTTCAAGCCTGAGAGGGAAATTGAAAAAATACAGAGTTGATTTTATTTCCTCTGATGAGCGTCTTATAAAGCAGTGGCCCTGACCGTTTCCCCACACTCCACTACAGCTTCATGCACGTTACAGCGTCCTGCGTACTCACACACGGGTCTTCCTCCGGTCCCGCAGCTGCTCCTTCAGCATGCTCGAGAGCCGCGTGTCACCTACCACCTCTGCTTTCAGCTTCTGTGGGGGGAGGCAGGCACGGAGTCAACAGGCGCACCCAGAAAGTGGGGGGGGGGTGGGGCAATGGGGCACGAGTAACTGTGCTTATCCGACTGGACTTTTGGCTGCAGATTACTAGGAGGTGCACCACCTTGTAATACATGCCTCATTGACCTGTTAATTAAATGGGGTACCGTTCCCGTTCAGCGTGTGTGAGTTTTGTTTTTGTTGTGCTTCCATGAACTCTCCCTCCAGTTTTCTCCCTCGTTCCAAAGACTTGCACTGTTGACTCAGTATGTGACCATGTGACTGACTGTGCGTGTGTGTGAGAGCATGTGATGGACTGACCCCTGGAAAGCACCTCCAGGACTGTAAGTAGACAGGCTTCAACTCAAAATGTATGAACACATGGTTACAATTCCCCCACCTGTAAAACACTAGCAATAAAAGCAATGGTAAACCCATGAGCAGCTATAAGGGTAGACCTTAAGTTAAGACCTGTGTTCTGAGCTCTCCTCACCTCTAGGAATTCCAGAACATGAGGGTCTTCTCTAAGGACCTGGCCGTACAGCAACACCCACTGGCTCACCAGGCGAATGATCTTCTGCTTCCTGTTGAGGGAGTAAGCCGCTTTCTCCAGCTCCGAGCCTTCGGATGGCTCTGCATGGTAAGTAGGGGCATGGTTAAGGAACGCGTGTATGTGGTGTTAATGCTACAATACTGCAGACCCCAGGCACCACAATGCAAAACGTGCACAGAATTAGCTCTAATGTACGTGTAAGATTGGGAGTGTGTGTATCAATGATATCTTATTTACCGATTCTAGAAGTACCTAGAAATTGTTATGTTTCCACAAATATCCCATCATGCTCGACTCTGAGACATCATAGGGTCAGACATTAATCTGGCATCCTTTAAGTACTTTTTGGGCTTAAACTCTATATGCAAGGGTCCAGTGCAGATACTCTGCCTCTCATGGGATGTGAAGAGACGACCTTTTGATTAGAGGCACAGGACACTAACCCAGAGAGAGTCAGACACCACCTTCGTGAGCAGAGGAGCATGTGGGTCTGTAGGCAACTCGCCTGAAAATGTATCTCTGGCACATTAAAATTTTGCAGTGTGATAGATGTCTCTGTTTTTTGTACTGTCTTAAGTGAATCTTGAATCTTGAAATCCTGACTTAAGTGCTTCTTAATCAGCAGAGCTTGAATATGTCATGAGCTACTCGTCGCACGTTAACAGGGTGCTTTAAAAAATGTTTTTACACACAATAGCCTTTATCTAACTATAAGTAGAATTTGCTCCATCTGACAGGTAGCCCAAGGGGGCATGACAAAGGTTTTCGGCCTCTGAATACAGAGGAGCTGAATGTAAGGAGCTGCTGAAAGGATATTGATGCTGCAGGGCTTCACAGAGCTGACTGGAAGGCATGAAAACTCTGTGAGTTAAGAGAAAGTCGGTTATGCAGGAATCTGTGGAGACAGAAAACACATATCTGACTAACTGGGACTAACAGGACCTTAGACTTGCCGAGAAGACGGTAAATGAATCTGAATCATCTGATCGCTGCATGTAGAATAATAATAAGGGAAAACAGGGCTGAGAATATTTAACTCTTCATTGTCTTGTTGTTCCTGCTTAGATCTATTAGAAGACAGAACATCTGACAAACTGGCCTTTTTAATATACAGCTCTGGAAGAAATGAAGAGACTACAGCAAAATTCTTAGTGTCACTCATTTCTCAATTTAAGGGTATGCTTCTGTGCAAAACACACATTTTTTGCAAACTCCAGTGCAGCTCTTCCCTGCTTCTCCTTGATGAAGGGCATCTTTCTTGCTTTATGGGTCTTCAGTCCTGTTTTGCGAAGCCTGTTATAAATCTTCTTAGCGGTGCACTTCACACCATTTAATGTTTCTCAGTCTTTTGGAAGGTCATTTGATGTCATCCTACAATTTATGAGGCACTGCCGGATAAGTTGACAGTTATCTCTGGCATTAGGAAGTTGCTTATGCCCTCTACCTGGCTGGTTTTTGGTTATTGCCAGTGTTTCCAGCTTCACCTTATTCTTGTGTACTGCGGTCTTTGAGCCTGGAAGCAGCCTGCCTCTCATTGTAGCCTTCTGCCAGCAGAACCAGGATTAAACCGGGATTTAAAAATGCAGATTTAAAAAAAATACAGAGAGGTCTCTTAATTTTTTTCCAGAGCTGTATGTAACAATAATAATAAGTCAACTGAGTAACTCAGCAAGCATAGGGGTAAAATCTAGTTTTAGACCAGCACTCCACGTAACTTCTGGCCAAGATACCATGTCTGACGCACCGCACGCACCCGTAGTGTCACTGCTGTAAGTGTCTAGCCTCACACTTTCCAGCAGGTGCTCCAAGATCTTCTCTGGCGTTCCTGACATCACAGTGTACCTGCATAACAACATAATAAAAATTACCATTACATACGTAATTATTTTGTAAAATATCATTTTTAAATGTTAAACAAAAATGTTGCTGTTCTCAGAGATAGTTCAGATTACATTATTTATCTGTAAACTCTGCACATTACAAGGAGTGAAGTCACCTTAGAGTATAGTTAATATATGCAGCTAAAAGAAACTACCTGTTTGTTTGCTGACAGGTGAGACATGTCTTTTACACAGGTCTTTTGTATTTTATTTATTTTCGCGTTTTATTTGAATGAGTGACTCAATACATAATGGTGTTTTACTTGTTGCTTCCTGAAGCTCCGTGATTGGCCGATTCACTTCCGGAAGTCTTCTCCAGAACCAGCACCACCTTGCCGTGCTCCTCTAGGCGTAACGTGTTGGCCTCGACGTCCTGGGACATGCCCGTGGTGATGCACGTGAGACGTCATATACTGGGACGCAGAACATCTCGCAGGAGCGTATTGGACAGTGACGATATGAGGCTCTGAGGTTGCAAACCTTGAGGATTCGTATGAAGTCCTGTTTGTCCACACGCAGGAAGTGACAGCTGTCCTCCCGCAGGATGATGGTGGCTGCTCGGGGTGCATCATTGACCACTGCGAGCTGTCCAAAGTCCTCGCCTTCATGCAGAGTGGTCACCAAACCCTGCATAAGGTGTCTAGATGTGAAAGTATGCTGGCAGTAACTGTAATGTATTATGCATTTGTGTGTGTGTGTGTGTGTGTGTGTGTGTGTGTGTGTGTATGTGTATGTATGTAGTATATTCTAAATTCTAAAGGAAGACTATATCCTTTAGAACTGAAGGAAATCTACAGATACTCCTGTTGCCTTCCTCAGATAATTACTGTGTCACTTGCCTTCCCATGTGTGATTACATTAACAGAGCCCTTCCAGATGATGTACCAAGAGGTTCCCTTGTCTCCTTGGCTGAACACTGTGAACACACATGGACCAGCGTTAAAGACGGTGTAGGATTTATAATCGTTACCAAGACACCCAGTTTTACACAGCAGCTGGAACAGGACCAAGCAGATAGACCAGACACAAAGAAGAGGCCTAATTACTGCAGGGCATGGCTCTGATGGGTTAGCATCCTTCTATTAACAAAGGACTCATGAATTAAAACATCACAGTTCTGGTTGTACTCACAGACAGTGCCAGCTTTGGCATGAGATTCAAACACCAGCACGGCTGCCAGCTCTTTCCGCACCTTCGGGAAGAAATTACACAGAGGACTCGTGTCAGTCTGGGGGCGGCCTCGACTGGGCTGCAGGCGGGAAGCTGCTTCACAGCCGAAGGGCACTTACAGAGCTGGACAGGTGTGCTACTGCCTTGATGTGGAGTAGCTCCTCATAGATGACCTCCAGGTCCTCTGCACTCCTCTGGCTGGGGCTGCGGCACACACCAGGGTATAAGGGAACAGAACTTCACAGATATGAGGAGAGGTGGAATATTCAGGTCCAGGAAGTACAAATCCAGATCAAGGTTGCTCCTAGCTGAACTTTCGACCTCTGGATATTATTGGCTTGAGCATGACACTCAAAGTGTTCTCAGGCAAATTATAGGACACACGTTTAGTGATATGCTATTGCAGTACTATGCAGAGATACGGCTAGGAGTTCATCACATGTCCTTACTCCTCTCCTCTTGAGCACATGGCTCTTTTCTACCATCTTCCCCTCCAACCCCCTTCCCATCTAACTGCACTATATGGCAAAAAATATACAGACATCCTTATTAATAAGAGCAGTATTTCCCAACCCAGTCCTCAGGGACTCACAGACGGTCATATTTTTGCTCCCTTTCAGCTCCCCACCAGACAGTCCACATTTTTGCTCCCTCCCAGCTAGGAGCAAAAACATGGACTGTATGCTGGTCCCCAAGGACCAGATTGGGAAACATTGAATTAGAGGAATTGCCTAATCAATCCACACTAATTTCTAACACAGGTATATCAGTAAGCACACAGTCACATCATCTCCTACAGCAAAGTGAATGGTTATACAGAAGAGGTTAGTGATTTTCCATGAAGTCCACCACATTTCTGGCCTGCTAGAGCTGCCCTGGTCACTTGCAAATGAAGTGATAGTGAAGTGGAGACATCTATGAGCAAGTTCACAGAAAGGGACATGATCATCCAGCATCAATACCATTGATATATTATAGATACCAATACCAATTCCATTAGAATAGAGGCTATTAAAGCAACAATGGGCCGATCAACTTCATATTAATACCCTTGGTTTCGGAATGCTAGACAAGCTGGTATCCTCATACTTTTGGCTATATAGTTTATACGCTTACATGCTCTAGCTTGTGATTTTACCAGTAACTTACAGAGCTTTCCTTTGAGACAGTGCATATCACTGAAGTGCTGGTGGTACAGTGGTTAGATGTCTGGCCAATGCAGTCAGACTTATTTATGCTTAGTACGCTGGCTGCCTTGCTTGCACGTTGCTTTGGACAAGTTGGGCGGGGGGGGGGGGGGTGATTGCACGGTCCACATTAAACTTCAGTTCGGATACAAAAAATTGTCAAAAAGAATGTCAAAAATAAAAAGTATCCAGTTTTGGTTCAAAATGGGATACAGCATTATATTTTTCAATACGGGACTATCCCGTAAAATATGGGATGGATGGCCACTGTAATTTTAACCTTTATGTCAGTGAAATTACTCAGAACAATTTATGGGGATGGTGGGGGGGAGGGTATATTTTCAAAGGGGATGGTTTTCGTCCCACAGGGGGGTGACGTCCACACACATCCCATGACAACTCGAGCCCTGGCAGTATTTTTGCCTGTGCCCTATACTTCCGGGAATTGGCTTGCCACAACCCTGTATGAGATAATCCATTATGAAAAAGGGATGGATGGATGGATTGGGTATAAGGATGTGCCAGGCAGTGTAAGGATTTCGTTAGCTTGTGCATCATGACACTAGGCTCTATGACTTGTCATTTTTGTACGGCACATCAGATAAAAGCATTGGCTAGCCAAATATATCAAGACTTGTGTCAAAGTTTTGCCACATCTTCAAAAGTGACACAAAGATCACTTGAAATGACAAGGAGCAGGTTCCTGAGATTATGTATCTGTTGCCATGGCTGCATAAGAACGTGAACATAAGAGGGCCAATCAGCAGGAACTCAGGATTGCATTTCCATGGACCATGTCTCTTACCATTTGCGCAGTATCATGGTAAGGAGAGCATCTGGGCCCATTTGGACCAGCAATGACAGGCCTTCTTGGAGCTCCTCTTCCAAGTCTCTCTCATTGCTTGTGTGACTCAGACCAAATTCCGCCTCCTGGAATCGGTAAAACTGGTATTCCCTGTCATGGAAGTTCAACTCCCGCTTCACTGTGAGAGGAGTGGTCATGTTAAAAATAAATATTTCTATTTATGTTAGAATTAATTAAATGTGCTGAAGCAGCAACATTGCGACCCCAAGCTGGCATGCTTACCGTGAACGAGAATTCCTTCATCGACCAGCACCTGCCAGATTCCCACTGCCTGGTTGCGTGAATGGACACCGCCACTTAGGGCCATCAGCCAATCCACAAGCTCCTTTCCTGTGGAACATTGTCTGTAAGAGGAGAGAAGTGAAGAACGTGGATATGCAGAGCATGGATAAAGCAGAAGAGTCTATTGCTGGTACTCTGGGGAGGCTATCTGTGGAGGGGGCTGGAAATTACTGTGAAATCAAGATGTTAACATGAAGATCGTAAAAACAGACACTGAAAGAAACTGGAAAGAAGAACGAAATGCATGAAATATTGATAACTGTAACATATCTTTTCCACGGTGAGAGGTGCATGACCATAATCGCCAAAGAAGATTTCGTGACTGATCTGGATCCTATGGCTGGTGTTTCTGGGTTATTTGAATCTTCTGGTTACAGCCATAACAGCAAAAACATTTCACATGTTGAGAAAGAGGCAGCTACATCCTCAGTGAAGGGTAACTGAGAGTGGAAGTGTAGGCTCTGCAGAAGAACTGTTCTCCACAGGGTTCTCAGATGCATGCGTGTTTTGAACAGCAGAAGAAACTTGAAGGCCCAAAGTGAGGGTGACAGCTCCTACCGAGGGGAATGTACACCAGGAGTGCTGTTCTCTGATGTGTCACCCTTAGTGCCTGTAAGTCTGTTAGAGTAAATACCTCTGGAGGTCCCATGATGACTGAGGACATATTTCTCCAGTATGGCACGGCCAGAGATGGGCAGTATTTCAATTAAAAGTATTTAAAATATGTATTTAATTAAATTTGAGTATTTTGTAATTTGTATTTTTCTGTACTGCAAAAAAAAATCAGATGTAATTTGTAACAAAATACTTTGAGAGATTGTATTTTATATATTTAAAATACTTAATAAAATATGTCATTCTGGTTATTTATTTCTGTCATTTTAAGAACCTTCATCTTCAGGCTTGCAGACTCTTAAATATAGCCTATCACTGTCTTTGGCTAGATGCAAATTCATCACGTGCTTGTTGTAAACTTCACTCATGGAAGTTACACTTACACAAACATGTTCTGAGGGCAGAACGAAAAATGATAGGTTCAGAGAGAGAACCAATCAGATTGTAGAGGAGGTGGATCCAAGCAACCACTGGAGGCAGGACCAAGACATATTATTGGTTGGTCCTGCTGCCTCTAGTTGCTTGGACTCACCTCCTCTACAATCTGGTTCTTTATTCGAACTAATCATTTTTGATCCTGCCCTTAGAACATGTTTGCGTAAGTAAAACTCCCATGAGTGTGAACTTCGTTTTCCATGACCAGTGATCTAAGGTGCAAATTCCCTAAAGGTAAAGCAGTAAAATATACTATCAGATATTGCTCACTAAATGTCATTACAGGACAAAAAATAGAGCAACTAGCAAACAGCAGTGCTGTGCTCTAGAACTGAATTAACTGGCTAGCCTGCTAGTAGCATTCTAGTTAATTCCAACAGGCATACTCAGGCAGTACCATCTTGTGGTTTGTCATACATGGAAGCCTTCATTAGTGATGAATCAGGCTAGCTACTTTTGTTCCTAAGGTCAAGATTAATTTCTGTCAGCTAAACGTAGATGTTTTTATAAAAGGGAGAACCGACTGGGGAACTTGACAATGCATATTATGTGCATCACCTCTGCTGGTTCCTTTATTTTTTGAGTATATATTTAAAAAAACAGTTTCTTCTTTGAGTTTGCACATATTCAGCACCAAACTGTAAGACAAAGTGAGAAATTCATGCATTTTGATTAACTTACGGAAGGATTTATGTGCCTCCTTGTGCACGCACACACTGGCGGGAAGCACTGCGTATGAAGCAAGGGTGTAACGGGTCTGAAACCGAGGCCGAAACGGCGATACGAACGGTCACAGTCTCATATCGCGGTAACCCCTCCCAGCGCTGCGGGTGCAGCCTGCTGAGCTCTCATTACATTACTAATGTAACAAAAGTAACTTTTCATTTCACAGTTATTTCTGTGACACATATAAATCACAAAACTATTTATCTATTTAAAGTTAGGGCTAGCTGTATGTTTTGTAAATATTACACATTACTAAGGCTGCAACGGTACACATATTTGTCAAGCACCCTTACTATTATACATGTATTTTGTATTTTCAAATTACAAATTAGTTATATTTTAATTAAATACATTTTCTCATACCAGTATTTTGTATTTTATTTTGTTACATTTCATGAGCACATATTTGTAATTTGTAACAAGATACTTTTTGATGTATTTGTGCCCATCTCTGGGCACAGCTTACTTTATTCAAGTGAAATGTTCCATCACTGCCCTGAACTGATGGTCTCCATCACATAGCAAAGGCCACAGCTTCCAGGGTATGATGGCAAGATGCCCACTGGGCAGATTTTCCCAATGAACGGTTAAGCCAGATACATATGGCCAAAAATACGTGGACACCAATATTAATTAGATGAATTGCCTAATCAGACCACACCTATTGATGACACTGGTGTATAATTATGCACACAGTCACACAATTTCCTGCAACAAACATTAGCAGCAGTGTGTGGTTGTACTGAAGAAGTTAGTGATTTTCCACTCGGCACCAGCATAGAATGCCATCTTTCCAACAAATCAGTTTGCTACATTTCTGCCCTGCTGGAGTTGCTCTGGTCAACCACAAGTGATGTGGTCGACTACACAAGTTCATAGAAAGGGACCTGATCACCCAGCATCAATACCCAACTTGAATGGCAGCAAATGCCACCAGCAATATTCCAGTACCTGATGGAAAGCCTTCCCAGAAGAGTAGAGGGTATTATAGCAACAATGGGCCAACCAGCATCATATTAATACCCTTGGTTTCAAAATGAGTTGCTGGACAAGCTGGTATTCGCTTACTTTTGGCCATATATGTACGTCTTTTACAAACCTTGAAACTACACAGATCTCACTGCTTTTCTGGAACTTTGAGGGGACTTATCTATGATTGATTTTTATGTCTCTATTTAAGGAACAGCTGACGTATTGCTGGAAGTGTTATTTTTTCCAACATCATTACTGAGCACTGCCCTTTCCTTAGTTCCCACTGAACCTTCTAGAAACTCCCCCTTTTTGATTTAAAGAAGCAGTGTTTGACCTCACACAATGCAAAACAAAACCATCAATCATTAATGTAATACTAGCCATGAATGAAAAACCACTAATAACCACAGTAAAACCACAATACAACCAGATTATAAAATTAAAGGGAAAGCTAGACGAAGAATTGCAGAATGCATTTATGATGGAACAAACAGCCACAGTACCTGTAGTTCTTGAGGTGATACTTCCTGTCTCTGATCAGACTAGGACTGCGTTCTGTCAAAGTGTTATAAACTGCCCTGCCTGCCTTCAGTATACGATCTGAAAGGAACTGCAAGAGAGAGAGAAGAGAAACGGGCAGTCATTGACAAAGACAGACCAAACGAAACACAAATGATAAGAATGATACGCTTTCTTTGACGACAAGTCACACAGAGGAAATCCCATCTCATTCTGCATTAATATGTATGAGATAAAGAGATAAATTATAATGTTTATAAGGAAAAGGGTCGCTGCCTGACACCGGTCTTATACAACAAAATATAAGGATGACAGACTTTTATGGCCTTTCCAGAATATTTTCACAGATTGTTGTTTCACCATCAATATACCTGTAGGAAGAGTAATAGGGGGCATAAGGGCACACAGCGTTGCCACAGCGTTGGGTGGCACACTGAGCATTGGGTGGCACACTGGGCATTGGGTGGCACACTGAGCACTGAGTGACACACTGAGCATTGGGTGGTACACTGAGCAGCAGGAGACACACTGAGCATTGGGTGGCACACTGAGCAGCAGGAGACACACTGAGCATTGAGTGGCACACTGAGCAGCAGGAGACACACTGAGCATTGGGTGGCACACTGAGCAGCAGGAGACACACTGAGCATTGGGTGGCACACTGAGCAGCAGGAGATACACTGAGGGGTGGGTGACACTGAGTATTGGGTGGCACACTGAGCAGCAGGAGACACACTGAGTATCGGGTGGCACACTGAGCAGCAGGAGACACAATGAGGGGTGGGTGACACACTGAGCATTGGGTGGCACACTGGGCATTGGGTGGCACACTGAGCACTGAGTGACACACTGAGCATTGGGTGGCACACTGAGCATTGGGTGGCACACTGAGCACTGAGTGACACACTGAGCATTAGGTGGCACACTGAGCAGCAGGAGATACAATGAGGGGTGGGTGACACACTGAGTATCGGGTTGCACACTGAGTAGCAGGAGACACAATGAGGGGTGGGTGACACACTGAGTATCGGGTGGCACACTGAGCAGCAGGAGACACAATGAGGGGTGGGTGACACACTGAGCATTGGGTGACCATCACTATTTGTGCCTTATCTCAGCAAGATTTTGATGCAGACATATGGCCTGGTGTTCATCGCACCGTCCTCCTCTGCTGCAGAAAACATGCCTCTCTTTCTCACGCTCACTGTGGATGTGGACGCACCATCGCGCATATAGCTGTAATGAATTTTCGTCACCGAGGTCTGGCCCTGAGACTGTTGGGGGGCCGTGCATGAGGGTGCATACCACTCCAAAACTGAAACGAAGCAGACGGTTTGTCCAGTGAACCAAGCGTGCCACGATCATTCACTGGCCAGGGGAAAAGTACCAGAAAGTCAGAAATTAGTCGGACCAAAGATCGTTTATAAATACCTTTACTACCTTCTGTGATCAGAATGATAGCAACAATGGCTAGCGGATTTGAAGAATGGTTAGCTGAGGAAGTCCAAAAATACGGATATTTATAAGATTGAAATGATTACAAAGACTCCCAAATGGCTGCAAACTAAAATAAAATGCGTTTGCAACTTCAACACCATATACTCTACACATGTTCTGGCAAACTGTGCATAATGCAAATAATTATTTTTAAAATACCATCTATATCGAACTTCATACACAAGCAGCTTTACTGTACAGCACCACCCCAGGCCTGGCGTCAAAGTACACAATTGCCTGGCACAGGAAGTATGAACATCCAGAAAAACAGATGGTCCGGCATTACAGTGCTGGCACTCGCAGTAAGTATGATCCAGGCCTTCTCCTCCAACCGCCCCCTTCCTCCCTCCCTTCTTCCCAATCTTACTACAAGCTTTCATGCTTTCTGTCTTGTGAGTTTACTGGTACCTCGCAAAACTGTTTATTTCCATTCACCACATCCATTCGCCACCAATGCGTTACAGTGGTATAGTGGTTAGCAAAGCAGCCCCGACCTGGATCCGATTCCTGACCAACAGAGCCGGACCGTTCATGCTTGTAAAGTCCTATCAGCCTCGCTTGTATGTTGCTTTGGACAAAAATGGCAGTTATATAAATGTTTGACAAAGGAGCTTTGGGATTCACACCAGGCATAACAAAAAATAACAAACCTGTTCGCTATCTGATTGCGCCCCTCTCACGCCCCAAGGAGATGAATGAGACCCAAGGCAATATTTCCTTCTTTTACACAAAAACCTCCCACATCTGGAGCACAGCACATCTTCTGTACATCTTATAAAGATTACAGAAGCAGGGTCCAGGCCACTGTGCTCCTTGTAAAAGTGTGGGTGTCAAAAACACAAAAAAGCTGAGTGCTGACCTTTGCTTTTATTCCCCATTCTTCCCCATCATTCCACATGCGCGGAGAAGTGGCTATGAAGACAAGCCCGTTTTCGCTGAACCACAGTCATCACCGCTGACTCCATTCCTTCTATCATGCCATCACGCTCACGGTGTCTGTCACCGCGGTGCAAAATTAATTGACAGCCTGCAATTAACTGCTCTGCTCTGTAGACTAATAGGAAAAACTGGAGTGTGGTGAAGGCCAAATCAGTTCATTTGAGTTCATTTTCCCAAACAGAAGCAGGCTGCTTAAAGAGGGTGTAGATGGAAACTGCATCTTTAATGAAGTCTCCCGTCTCCACGGTCAGCCTCTGTGGGCCTTTTTTCTAAAGCTCCATGCAGTTTATAGACGCGTCATAAGCCCATGCCGAATGTGACACATTGACGTCAGGAATCATAAGGGTCAGCTAGTCTCCCACTTGCCCAGACCCCGTCACTGTACACCCCCAGCATCTCAATTCCCACAGAAGTCCTCTGGCTGTCTACCTTCTTGCCGTCTTGGACCACACCGTCTGGCTATGCAGAGGTCAGGGCTACTTCTGTCATTGCCATGGGAACAGCCTGAGGTTTTCTCAGGAGAGCTCTGCTGAGACTTGACAGCTACACGTCCTGCGGGCCAGACGGTGCCAAACAGCCCTGGCCAAAAAGACTCATCTTGCCTTGCCTAACGCATCTAATAATGAACTTTGATGAATTACTCCACAGGCAGGACTGTCAGTAAGAGCACAAAAGAAGCTGCTCTGTTCTTGCTGGCAAGAAGCTTTCAGTTTCACATTTGCCTGAGATGAGGCCAAGCAGCCTTTTAGGTGAGCTTTACAGAACGTAAGTTCACTCCACCACGCTAATGAAGGAAATGTTCCTCGTTCATTCAAAATCAGACCTCCCTGTTGTTTAAACGTGTTTTTACAGGTTGCTGTGGATTAAATCGGCGTTTCCCAATCTGGTCCTTGGGAACCCACAGCCAACCCACATTTTTGCTCCCTCCAAGCTCCCTGCCAGACAGTCCACATTTTTGCTCAAAAACGTGGACTGTCTGTGGGTCCCTGAGGACCAGATTGGGATACACTAAATTACAGACATGGTCATCCAGAGTGTGGGATGCTCAGCATGAGCTCATCACAGGAATTGTCTGAAAAGCTTGTTTAATCCCTGTCAAATGTATAACTCTTTTTCCACTTGCACAGTCTCTAAATTTGTCCATGATTTTCTGTGATGGATGACACTGAGCCAGAGTCGCCAAGATCTCTGATTTTTTTAGTACTTCTCTTTCTGGCAGAGAGTCTGAATTACCTGCATTTGCTACTTACCACAGTAACTCTTAAGCCTGAGAACAGTGGGGGTGGGGCTTATACTGTGGTTTAGGTGATGCTGTGGTTGGGTGATAATCGTGGGCCATTTTCGCCAACAGTGAGTGGGGGGGGGGGGGGGGTTTCTATTATGCGTGGAGAATAAAAACCAGGCAAGTGGAATAATGATCACTATTGTTTCGAATGCTAGCATTTTTAAATGTCGTTTTTCGGCCATTTGCTATGTCAGGAGAAGACATAAACATGATTCATTGACCTGCACTAAAAAGGGTGCATGCTCTATGCCACAGCAACCTTCCCGTGGGATCTAGAGAGTTCCACATCAGATGAATGGTTCGGGAGGACTAAAAAAAAGTCACATAACTGTAAACATCCAAATATTTTTATTACATATTAAACAGCGTGGGAGACACTTATACAGGATAAATTGCTTATTTGCAGCCATTGGGTATTTACTGAGTCTTTGAATATAGGCACTGCTTAGGCCTGTAAATATGGTAATAAAGCACGCCACAGTAATGTCCCGATATTTAAACACTCAACCCACTGTTTGCATGTCCAATTACTTAACCGCCATTTTATAAGGCTGCCCAGAACTTGGCCATAACCTTTTTAAGTTTGGAGCAAACAGCGTCCTAGCGCTCTAGGACAGCCAGTTGCATGCCAAAGCCGGGCTCTGATCTCAATGGAGGGAAGGTTCTCAGGCCTTTAAAGACAAACAGTGTTAGTTTTTCTACTGCTGGTAAAAATAATTTAAAAAAAACCAAGGGAGGGGGATTTTGCAGTGTATTTCTGGATTTCCATGCTGTATTTCCTCTTGATACAGTGAAGATATTCAAATAGAGTAAATACATTTATTTAATTGTACCGAAATGACATTAGCTGTGAACGTGTGTCAAAAGTCCACTTTTAGAAATGAAAAAACATCCATCAGGTTTATGAAGTTAGGAGTGAGAGAAGGCATTAAGCATTACCTACAACACAAAGGACCTCGATATGAAGGTGCCTCTTCACTGTGTGACCAAAGGATCCCTGATATAAAGGTGTCTCTTCACTGTGTGACCAAAGGATCTCTGATATGAAGGTGCCTCCCCACTGTGTGACCAAAGGATCCCTGATAAGAAGGTGCCTCTTCACTGTGTAACCAAAGGATCTCTGATATGAAGGTGCCTCTTTGCTGTGTGACCAAAGGACCCCGATATGAAGCTGCCTCTTTGCTGTGTGACCAAAGGACCCCGATATGAAGGTGTCTCTTCGTTGTGTGACCAAAAGACCCCCGATATGATGGTGCCTCTTCACTGTGACCAAAGGACCCCGATACAAAGGTGCCTCTTCACTGTGACCAAAGGACCCCCAAATGAAGGTGCCTCTTCACTGTGCGACCAAAGGACCCCGATATGAAGGTGTCTCTTCGTTGTGTGATCAAAGGACCCCAATATGAAGGTGCCTCTTCGTTGTGTGATCAAAGGACCCCGATATGAAGGTGTCTCTTCGTTGTGTGATCAAAGGACCCCGATATGAAGGTGCCTCTTCGTTGTGTGATCAAAGGACCCCAATATGAAGGTGCCTCTTCGTTGTGTGACCAAAAGACCCACGATATGATGGTGCATCTTCACTGTGACCAAAGGACCCCGATACAAAGGTGCCTCTTCACTGTGACCATAGGACCCCCAAATGAAGGTGCCTCTTCACTGTGCGACCAAAGGACCCCAATATGAAGATGTCTCTTCACTGTATGACCAAAGGACCCCGATATGAAGGTGTCTCTTCGCTGTGTGTCCAAAGGACCCTGATACGAAGGTGCCTCTTCACCGTCTGAGCTTTCTGAGCCACACCAGCCCAGTGATTTTCTCTGGCACTTCCAAAAAATACAGCAGCATGCAGAAAACAAAACACTCCAGAAGTTAAGTGCATTCCAGGGCCAACTGCAAGCAAATTAAATTTACTCCTTCAGTGCAACCCCCCCCCCCCCCCCCCCCCCCACCAACATGCCAACCCACAAAAAAACCACCCTCACCCCACTCCCCCTCTCATTTCTCGCCATCAGGGCTCGGGACC
>JAAGVU020000103.1:22183230-22211983 GCA_011763525.2 Mormyrus iriodes | reverse complement strand
AGCACCTTTAGAAATATATTTACTTAGAAAATTTGTGATGTGTTCAATACTTATTTTCCCCGCTCTGTGTGTGTGTGTGTGTGTGTATGTATGTGTATATGTATGTGTGTATATATATATATATATTATAGAGTTTCCCCTGTGTACATTTCTGTTTTGATTGTTGTGTATAATGTGTATTGAACATGTGTGGTGTTGGATCATCTGGTAATGCTCTGTTAAACTCGGCACTATGTGGACTGTAAGGGGACTTGGGGAGGTAAGTCTGCTCAGGTTGGTGTGTGAAGCTGTTAGTAAGGCTTTTAGTTCTGCATTAGGTTGAGATGAAGGTAAGGCCCCTTCTGAAATCCAGGCCAGCATGTGCACTGCTCTGATTGTGATTAGTATGATTATGAAGACAGATTCCCCGTCCTCTTCACTGAGGGATGAACTTGGCCTGTATGTTTCAGATTCCAGCTCTGCCTGGCTGAGGTTTCAGAGTGGCTTTGGGGGGGTATCTTGGGGTTATTTTAACCCCCATTATAGTCTTTTACCTTAAGCTGAGTTTCTGAAAGACTCATATGTCTTTTTGCTCTGAATAATTGCTTCCTAATCCTCAGGAGTTTGTTACATTTGCATTACGTTTATTAATCAGACACCTTAATCGAAAGTGACGTACAAGTGAAGCAGAAAATACATCACAAGCATACGTGCATAAGTGCAACTATCCTGAGCTTCCAATGAATGCCTAATAACTATTGCAAGAAACCATCGGAACAGGAGCTACACCATACATGCAAGCAGCCTATAAGAGCTCCAAAGGTTATTCAAATCAAAAACAAAGTGCAAATCTAAGAGCATTCAGGACAAACCGGCTGAGGGATCACACAGCGGCACTGGTTGAAGGGCCAGCTGAGGCCTTCCTGGAGCAGGTTGGTCTTGGTGTTTCAGTACTGGCTGAGGGGGATTCTGGTAACATGCGTTTTAATCGCTCTCCACCAGCTCCATTGGGGATGCTCTGCATTCTGCGGGTTGAGCCTCTGAGCTCAGTGCCAGGAAGCAGTCAGTAGCTGCAGAGGCTGTGCTGGGAAATGGTGTGAAAAACAGAAGAGGTGAAAGCCTATTGTAATGTGCCTGGCAAGTCATTAAACTCTTCATGGGTCTCCATGACTAGCAAAGGGCGTAGCTGTTTGTGACGGATGGGGAAAAAGTATGCTGTGCAATAATAACAGATGGAAACTATGGATGTACAGCATTCCATTCCACTGTAGTGCACGGACATATTTTGTTATTGGGAAACCAAATCTTGTGTTTTAAGAGGCTCTGTTGTAATCCACTTCATGGGTTTAAGGAAGATTAATCCATACCAATGGTTGTGTGGTGGCTTGGTGTTTAACGTCGTTCCGCTGCACCTAAAGGGCTACAGTTTCAAATTCTACCTTCACTCGGTGCATGTGAAAATAGTACGTTCTTCCATACTGTACAGATTTCCTCTGGATATTCCTCCAGCAGTCCATAGATGCTGCCCTTTACAGGCAGTTTCAGGTGATGAACGAGATCCATTTCATAAGTATGTATTTAAGTCAAATTTGTTGGTAAATCGGAAAGATCATAATACACTAATAATACAAATAACAAAATATGGTACTGTACCTCGAGCTGACAGATTGCTGAAGCTGCTAGCGTCACAAAGTAGTGCATGTGTTCATTATTATAAACCATTGTATTTACCTAGAATTTTTAATACGATAGGCTTTATGATGGTCCATCTGTAAGCACAACTTAGTCAGATGTTCTCCGTAAGTCAGATGTTCTTAACCCGGATACTGCTTGTATTGCCCTTGGATGTGACTATGTGTGCACTCTGCGATGGACTGGCATCCTGTGTGTGTGCTGGAGCCCAGCTTTGTGTCCTGCGCAGCCTGGGATAAGTTCCAGATTCCCCTTGTGACGTTGACCTGGATAGGCGGATACCTAGGCGGATGGATGGGTTACCAGCTAACCATTCTTGGACTAAGACAGTGGGCCAATGCAGGAATGGATAAAACAAAAAAAACAAACTGCCATCCTCAGATCATAGCCTTCCACACGAAGACAGACAAAAGAAATTTCCCATATATTATGTGTATCTTTCATGGCACATCTGTAAAGTTGAACAATATTTGGGACCTCCTAGAACGTGGGTGAGAGGTCATTTAGGCCGGCTGCATTTTTGGTCCGGAGGAAGGGGAACGGCATTAGAACACAAGCAGGTCCAGAATTTGCTGGGGGTGGTTTTCTAATCAAAAGGAGTTTGCCGTTCCAAGCCCACATAAAGAAAAAAGAAAAATTGGCAAGTCAAGCAACTCTAAGTGGTGGGTTGTAACCTGTCCTTTGAAGTGGGGCGACTGTTAAATGTGCCATCCGTCTCCTTCTCTCCCTGGAAGTGGGAGAGTTAGACAGGCAGCTGAAATGCATTGAAGTTTTCTCCCAGACATGGAAGCAACAAAGCTTTTAGTGGTTAATTAAATAACCAAAAAAAAGTTGATGTCTTGTGCTTATTTTGCATCAACTGAAACAATGTGTGTTTATTCGCTATTGTGTTCTTTTTTCAGCATGCTGGGGGCAAGATTGCTTCTCCAGATGCTAGACAGAGCATGGTGGTGCAAATGCCCACAGAACCCACCTTCTTGTGCCAGGTCTGGGTAGCTTTAACTCAAAGGCCTCAGTGGGGGTTCATTCTGGTAGTGATGGATCTTGAAATGGAGAAGTAACAGAGATCCTGTTGGCATTCAAGTAGCTATGTTTACTGCTCCTCAGGCTTCTTGGCTGAGGTCTTAAAGTGATCCTCGTATGCTTTTTATTCTCAGGGCACAGCTCATGTGAAATATCAAGCAGCAGCAGCCTTGGAATGAGCTCATTGTTAGACTTGCTCTTGGTCCATTTTTTCAGCCAGGTTAGCCCAAGTCTTTTTTTGGAGGTCAGCAGTAGAATACTCCCTCAGGTCATGTATTATCTTACACATTCCTCAACAAAGAAATCAGGTATTTTTTTTGTTCTTGGTTGTGAGTTCTTCTGTGACAGAGGTACAGGAGAACAGTACAGGAGGAGTGTAAATCCTGATTTCTTCTTTCTTCCCAAGTTCAGGAAGCAATAAAACCCACATCAGTGTGGTAGGAAGTGGGAATTGAATGCAATACACAGGTATGGATGCCATTCTTAAAATCCCTTTCTCTGAAGACTTTTACGTTTACTGTAGACCAGTATTGCCCAATCCAGTCCTCGGGGACCCACAGATAGTCCACATTTATGCTCCCTCCGAGCTCCCGGTAGGTAGCTGTGACAGAGCAAAAATGTGGACTGTTTGGCAGGGAGCTCAGAGGGAGCAAAAACGTGGACCGGCTGTGGGTCTCCGAGGACCAGATTGGGAAACATTGCTATTTCTTAGGACCCCTGAAAGTTGGTCCTGACATGCAGTCAGAGAGAAAGTGACATCATTTAATTGTGATGCAAAACATGTCGTTGGTGGAAAAGTAGTGGGAAGTGTACCCTAGGGGTCCCTGAACATGTTAATCTGCCACTGTGAGCAAGAGGCCAGCATCAGAAGCCGCCAGTGTGCAGTGAAGTGCACTTTCTGTGCCTCCCAGAAAGAGAAAACAAGTTATAGGCTTAGCTAAGCCCTGGCAGAGACAGACATTTGAATAGAAATGTCCACAGTAAGCAGAGTTCTAATTTAATTTGCAGTTAGTTAAAAGATACAGGACTGCAGATAGTGTGAAAAGAGACACGTTTAGGGTTTGATATGTTCTTTAGGGAGCCACTTGGCTCTTGAATCCAGTTCATCAACACATAGACTAGGAAATGTCCTTTAGAAACAAGGTTCTACAACCAGTTGTGACTGAACCCATCCAATGGGCCCATCCTACCTGGAACTGTGGTGGTTTACAGCAAAACAGAGTCCCCAGTGGTCTCATCTTATCTGGAACTGTGGTGGTCTACAGCAAGTAAAAAGTCTCCAGTGGTCTCATCCTACATGGAACTTTGTTGGTCTACAGCAGGTACAAAATCTCAAGTGGTCTCATCCTATCTGGAACTGTGGTGGTTTACAGCAAAACAGAGTCTCCAGTGGTCTCATCCTATCTGGAACTGTGGTGGTCTACAGCAAGTACAAAGTCTCCAGTGGTCTCATCCTACCTGGAACTTTGTTGGTGTACAGCAGGTACAAAATCTCAAGTAGTCTCATCCTATCTGGAACTGTGGTGGTCTATAGCAGGTACAAACTCTCCAGTGGTCCCAACGTTCTGGAATTGTGGTGGTCTACAGCTGGTACAAAGTCTGCAGTGGTCCCATCCTACCTGGAATTGTGTTGGTCTTCAACATATGCAAAGTCTCCAGTGGTCTCCTGTATTTCAATGGTGACAAAATCTGTGTCTTTTCTGTGGCAGCTACCAGGGACATCCTTATAGATTGAACTCAGGATGGATGTCTTCTGTATGCATGAGCAGGAGAGTACTTGGCAGAGTGCTGAGATATTTTGATTTTGCAAAAAAAAGTGTCTGCTTTTAGGTTAAAAAAAAACTTCAAAAAGCAGCTCAGGACTGATTTCTGAAGCCCTTCCATAAGAACAGCAGAAATTCAAAAACAGGCATCTGGATTGAGTGGTACTCAGTAAGTAAAAAAAACTGGCTTAAGATTAACTTTCAGGAGTTTTGTGTATGTGTGCGTGTGTGCGTGTGTGTGTGTGTGTGTGTGTGTGTGAGTTTGATAGGACCTTTAGATAAATTTAAGTGTGGAATATGTAAAACACAAATCTGATGGTGTCAGAATAATTTTGCAGGAATTTGACGACTATGTGCGTGTGTGAATGATAAAGGAGTGGTGAGTCTGGAGCCCAGACAGGCTGCCTGCTTCCACGCAGGCCCTCCACACTGTAACTGGAACTGTCCCAGGGCATCAGCAAATTCACACATGAAAGCCGCACTGTTCAGAGAGGCCTCACTGCTGAATGTTATGATAAATTAAGGCTCAATATAGTGAGGTAAGGCTGAAATAATTCTGTTCAGCACACAATGAAAAAAGAGGATAATTCAAGGCTGGATTTTCATCTGCCAGCAAAGAGTAATACGAAGCTTTTTTTCCTTCCCATTCCCCCCTTTTTTGATCATTTTCTGTCACGCAAAAAGGAGCGGACACTATGCTTAAGTTGCTCAAAGATGAACTGATCCCTGTTTTTTTTCTGAATTGTTTGACTGAAACCTACGCAGGTTTAAATTGCCTGGGCCTCAGTCTTGCAGATTGGAGGATTGGCCCCTTGGTCGGGGCTTCTAAGAGGGCTGTGGGGCATCTTCCATTGGCAGCTGCCAAACTGGTCACCATAGAGGCCTCTGGCAGTTCGTGAACTGCTTCTCATCCACTGATGGCTGTGTTTCTCTGACTGTCCTTTGGCCTGTAGCCAAAGATGCTCTGTGTACCTTTGCTCATTTGCAAAAATCAGCTCATTAAGTAAATCAGTTTAAGTTCTCAACTGGTCTGCTGAGGAATAAGATTGTAAGCAGTCGAAGACGATTGAGGGAAATCTATTGCACTTCTCATGGTAGGTACAAATTAAAAAGTCTTTTTTAGGCGCTTCTGTCTTTTGCTCTTATTCAGTCCCTTGGCCCTGTTATATATTTCTGCAAGTTGTAAATTAAACCAAGGACCAGCCAGTTGCCATTAAATGGCATCATAGGCCGAGTCCTGGAGTCACAGTCTCAGCTTTGTTTGCTCCGCCCCCCTTCCTTGTTCATTATTAGGTTTTTTTTTGTTGCTAAATTTAGTCACAAATATTTAGTCTGTGCAGTCTGTGCTGGATGTCTTGGAGAATGTTAATTACCAAAGGGCTTTAGTATGTGTTTTCATTGAGAAAAAGGGTCACAAGCTCATAGTAATGATGCTGTTGTTGTTTTCAAGTTTGCTCTGAGGGGGGAAAATATTCCACATAAATGTAATGAAAGATGGAAAATTCCAAATGTCTTATTATTTTTCTTTTAAGTTGTGAGTCAATAGTGTGTGTGAGTAACAACTATATTTCTGTCCCAGAACAAGATAAATTGACTCTTGCTACGGCAAAGGAGTTCACTTTCCGAAAGAAGCTGTTGGTGAAGCACTGATTTAAGTGCTGCTTTTTAGTTTATGAGAGTAAAATGTCAGTAAAACTCAAAGGGGTTCCAAAAATATTTTGTTTTTTTAACACACAGGTGGGTAGTTCAGGTCCAGAGAGAAAAAGTCCGGACCAAGATTTTATTTCAACCAAGCAGTTGTGCGTAAAGAGTCATAGTCACAGAGTACTCAACTGGTTGGTTGAAATAAAATCTTGGTTTGGACTTTTACTCTCTGGACCTGGACTACCCACCTCTGTTAACACAAGGATTGAAGGATTGAATTCATTTCTGCTTATGGTTAACTTACTGTCTAACTCCAAGTCGGAATGCTTTCCTCTAATACTCTTCCTTCTGTCATAACCTCTCCTGTTTGAACCTCTGTGGAGGTGTGCCATCATTTTTTTTTGTTTTTTATTTTAGTCGAGGGTGAAGAAAAAGGAAGAAGAATTGGAGAGTACTGGCAGGCTGCTGAAGCTTTGTATCGTTTCTTCAGTGAGGAAACGTGCAGCATCAATCAGGTTCTGCAGCAGGAGATGAAAAGAACCTCCTCAGTTCTGCATCTGGTTTTATTTGCAGGGTTTTTCCCCTCCTTTTTGCACCACACTTCCCCATCTGTCCCATGCCCAGCCCCTTCTTTGACTTTGCTCCCTCTGGGTCAGGATCACCTCTCTCTCACTGTGATAACAGCAGCATGGCTGCAGAGCCTGCAGTGCCAATGCGACGTGAAGGCCACATGCCACTGGCATGTTCAGCCACTGCTGACCCTGTAGTCGTACCGTCACACCCTCCTGCCACCAAAGCCAGCTGTGTCAAATGTGTGTATTACCACATGTCCAAAAGTCAGCTCTGCGTGAGGTAACGGCCCCTTTGTGTCCCTCTGCAACATTTCCATGAGCACTCAGTTCAAACAGATGGGAGCATCAGCACTCTTTCTCTGGCCTTTAAAAATATCTCCAGGGGGTGTTTCTATTCAGCATTGTGACTCACATACCCCACCCCATTCCAAATAAAAAGAAAACACTGCATATAGAACCTGGGACTTTATATCATCCTTAATATGCACGTTACATCCTCCCATTTGTTTTTAGTTATTTATTTTCATGTGTGACCCAGCGCTGTAACTGTCACTAATAAATAATTTGATCAGAAACACGTGTGGCCTAAGCTCCAGAGAGAATATGCCAAGAGCGCCATCTTCAAAAAAAATCTGAACTCGATCTAGATCAAGTGAATGTACACACTACACACCAGTGCTGGTTCAGTATTTATTTTATAATAAGCAACTGTTATGAATACTTTCATAACTACTTGTCCAGTGTAGTCTATCCCAGACAGCACAGGGCAGGAAAGACTGTAGATGGGATGCCAGTCCTGATGGACATTGTGAGAGGCAACTTGCACAATCTTAGTAACCCAGAATGGGGTAGAATTCAAACTCCAATCCAGGAGCTGCTCTCCATGAGAGACACAGGTAGGGAGTCACAGCACCCCTGCAACAATTGTGGGTTACAGACCCATTGGCAGTATCAGTCTCCTAGCCCTGGGATATGCACTGGCAACCTTTTGGTTATGTGCGTAGGGTCCTAACCCACTCAGCCGCACAGCACCCCCCCAGAATCGGCATATATAGGTATAGTTGTGAACATGTGTTTTTCCAAAATTGCCATTTTATGTAGAAGAAAAATGGTAGCTTCACATTTGGCACTTTGCCAGTTTAGAAACTCTTCTGAAGTCTGTGTCTGGAGTCTGAGCTGAATCAGCTGAATGCGCACCCCCAATCCCCATGTTCAGTGTAGAGCTGCAATTTGCTGCTTTATGCAAATGGTCACAGGTAGATATGTTGTGTAGTAATTAATGACTTAAAGATTATGGCTGGGATATGAGGGGCATTTTACATAAAATTGTTCAAGGGTATTAAATACTTTAGACTTTAAGTTGTCAGTTGTTTAACCAATAAGTTCAAGTGCACTAGATCTGTAGTGATCCTTCGATCCTTCCAAATTGTTTAGTTACATCCAGGCTTTGACCTGCATGAATGCAGAATTAACAGGACTTATGCCAGGATTGTCTGAACAGGAGTTATGTCTGAATATGAAATTTTGCAGGACAATAGATGATAGACCGATTTCTTACAAATATCAAATTCAACTGCTGGACACTGACACTAACACTTGCAACTGAGCTTCTAACTTAAAGGTTGTGGGTTCAAGTTCCCAGATTGCTGTTTTACCCTTTAGGAAATAATTGGTGGGGAATGCTCAGCTCAGTATATAAAATGAAAATCTGAATGCAAGCTATAAAACTCTAAATAATACAGTAATAATTACGTGTGAGTTTAGAAATAAAGTGCAGACAGGACGCAGGGGGTGTGTGCATGCAGTGCTAGTGCAGAGCTCCTCTGCCATCACGTGTGTGCACTCAGCCACACAGATCAGGTCCTCAGGGAACTTCAAGATTAATACCCCTCAGTGCTAAACATGAAATATTGCCTTCAGTCCGGGAAAGGTTGCATAAAAACTAGCTGAAGGGCCGGCTGCTGTTTGCAGCGTGGTTTGTTTTTGGCCATCTCTGAAGTGTAACGGTCCACGCAGGCATGGACACAAAAGCATTCTGTTCTGGTACCGCCTAGTCCGAAGTCTGTGGAGTTTTGTGTCAGATTCTCATGAAACGTGTTTAACAGAACAGAGGGTCATTTTTCGGTACTGTGGTTGCAGCGATGGCTTCACCCCCCACTGTATGACAACATTAATCCTTTCCTCTCCTCAAACTCATTTCTTTTTCTGCCTTATTTTTTTTCCTGCATAAATGGGCATCCAGAACAGGTGCCCTCATACACCCCCTACAGGTGGAGGGCTGTGATTCAATTGGCATCTACCCAGAGGCCCAAATAGTGTTCGCACTCGGTTCACTGACAAAGTTTTACACCCTTCAGGGAGAAGATTGTGGAGTCGGGTTAGGGGGTCATGAGGTATTTGTGGACTCTGGTCCAACTCTCAGGCATGCAGGCATTTTTCCACTGCAACAGGTACTTCAATTTTGGTACTTCAAAACTATACCAAAGTCAATGGTACTTCTTGTGCTTATTTTGTACTAGCAGGAAAAACTGGTACCAGCATAGAATGACATCATCGTAATGCAAGGCGAGGTGTTCTGTACTGAATTCAAAAATGGCTATTATAGTATATTATAGGGCTGGGCAATATTAATATCAGCAGTGCATGTTATACACATATGGTATTTTCAGAAAAGACATTATTTTACAATACAGTTCCAGAACTTTGAAATAGTGGTCTTACTCTGTCATAGGGAACAAGTCTTAGCAAGCTTTGCAGTTTTAATGATTGTTCCTTTCCAAGATTATCTAGTAAGATTGTATGTTAAAAAGTCAGTTTAAAGGTTACCTCTGCTGCTTTTGCATGAGCCCTGAATGTGCTCTCATAATCATTTTTGTCTTCCCATAGACACATTTGTCAGAAAATTCAACAAAATAAGCAGGAAGGAGGAACGAACAGGAACTGGTCACAAGAAACCATTTGCCTTCTAATGTATGCAAATATTCCAGATTCCATAGACATGATATTCAGCAAAATCAAGTGATTTGCTGGCAAAACTTGTGGCATCACCACCAACTTATTTGACTTATTTAAACCCCTTTTTTGTTTTAAATATAATGTAATAAGTATTGAAAAAAATCACAATATATGAAAATTTTCCCATATTGTACATTTCTAGTTAGCAAATACTTTTTCATTTCTAGTCATGCCATCCAGATCTCATTGAATCAGTCATTCCGACCAAACTGCAATTAAACCTTGGCTCTCTTTATGTGTTCACGCATCCTTTTTCATTACTTACTTTTTTTGTATTGTTGTTTTCTGAGTTTGTAACTATGTTTTTTCAATATGCCGATTGTATTATTTTGTTTGTGAGGCAGGTTATTTGCATAACCAATCGACAATAAACATGTTTGCAAGTCATACCCCAAAGTACAAAACCAGTACCCCAGCTGGTTTGGAACTATAGTACTGGTGCTGGAATGGAAATCAATGGAAAAAGGGCAGTACCAATTTTTTGTGCCAAAAGTTCAGTACCTGCTGCAGTGGAAAAAACGCCCTTAGTCAGCAAACCCAAAGCTTGGTGCCCTATAGATCAGCAAGCAGCATAGTCTCAGTATGATGATTGTGTGTGACATGGAGTCAAGAATGATGGAAGAGGCCAGTCACGAAGGCTATACAAAAGTGTTCGAAAGCACACAGTTATACATTATATCATAATTTTGTTTTATTAGCCCAAATTTTTCAATATAATATGCTCATCCAGACACGACAGTGAGAATATATTTGATATATAATTATTAAGATGATATATTTATGATATTTGTTGAGATTGTCTTTATTTTTTATGTTTTCTTACATAAGTAGAGCAAGTGGGGGACCAGATAAAACTGGAACACACTAGAACAAGAACCAGTGAGAATAAAGCCGTGAATACATAGAGAAAATATTTTCGGGCTTTTCTTTCTGTGCAGTGAGCGTGCGGTAAACATATGCTAAAGCAATAACATTTCAGTATTTCTCATTGACTCATTTGCGTAATACTTGTTTGTGCAATTTCCTTGTGTGGAAGCATAAAGTCACTCCTTTACAATGAATAACTGGTTGCACCACATTTAGGACCATTCAGACACTTCTTGTTGTTATCAGCCAGTCTCTCGCAGGACTGTGGAATAATGTCATCTGCTCTAATGCCGAACCGCTTCACATCAGTGATGTTTGCTGCTTTTCAAGCTTGTGTCCCATCTTGCCACAACATGTCATTGGGGTTTAGATTTGGACTTTGACCAGGTTTTCTTCATCTGCCATTCTGACTCAGTTTTCCTGCTGTTTCATGTTTTTGTCTTGCTGCAAACAAAAATTTCCATGTCTGACTCATCTTGCCTACAGGGCATTTTCCCAGTCATGAGGATCGCTCGGGTCATGTTTGGCCCAACTGTGGATGCCCAATGGTGTTGTTCTTGCTGAATGGACCTGCCATTCAACCATGTGCCATATGACAAAAACACTGACCTCACCCAAAGCACAGTTCTTCACAGCTTCTTAAACAATTTTACACCTTACTTTTAACATTTCGGCAGGAATGCCACTCTCCTTTCCTTTATATGAAATACATGCATCCACCAGTGTAGGAGGGAATTTGGGAGTTTGGTATTGGGTGGACACAGCTTAATGATTTAAATTTATTGGGGGGGGGGGGGGTGAATAAATCCAAATTGAATATTTGGTGGTTCCTACATCCCTGCATGCATGCATCTTCCAATTATTGATCCTGACCAGGGTCGCAGGGCTTACAGCCCACCTGCATGACTACAAGAGGAATCTGAGGTACCCAGAGGAAACCCACATCACATGAGGCCATGCAGACTCCACATGCACACAGAGTGGAGGACTGGATGCAGAGGATCCCCATCCAGCTCCCTACACAGATCTCCCCGATGTTATGTGGAAAATGCATGAGAATGCACTTTCATGGTACATTATACTCATTCAAGTAGAATTAATGTCAATTGCATTATCTGCAATTTATTGGATTGTCTGTCTGCTGAAAAAATATTGAAATATACTGCAATATTTAAACATTAAAATTATGATAGTCATACGAAGTAAAATACATGCAGCATATTTTCCTGTTTTTTGGCAAACTTAGCCACCCCCCCCACTAGCCGCTCATGTTTTTCCCCTTTGCCCAAATCTGATCTGCTGCTCCCTGTGGTTTCTTGACTAGCTGTCTTTGCTGTCCTGTCTGAGAACACCTGAAGCCTTGTGGGTCTTGGCACTTCACATGGAGGCTAGCTTGCCTCAAAATGCTTACCCCGATTTTGCAAAGAAGAAGTTACTCGTTCAACAGACAGAGAGCGATCTGAGTATGGAAGGCTACATGTCAATTAAAAGGAAACAAAATTACATATCATGCTTTTTAACCTTTTTCCACAATTTTAAAACGTACAACTTGCTTTTTGCTGTCTATCTAAACCCAAAAGTTTGTTTGTGGTCTTCAGTAGAAGTGCAGTCAGGTTAGAAACGGGAAATCGGGGGTGGGGGGTGGTGGTGACGGAGAGCAAATTGTTTTGGGGCGAAATCTGGAACGCATAAACTTCAGACAATTTTACCACCGCTTTGGCGGATTGGCCAACCCGGCTGCACCCCCCCCCAAACACACGGCATCCCTTTTCAGATCTTGCAGGCCTCGCCACACCCTCCACCTCGGAGTGGCCAATCAGACGCCCCGCCAGGCCCCTCGCATTATAAGAACAGTAGACGTGGAGTGGAGAGGACCAGAAGCTTGTACTGGTGGGCTGCAGAGTGGAATGGGCGGCTGGCTGTTGGGGGCTTTCAGTACGCATGCAGCTGCAGAACAGATCCGCCGTCCAGCTCCGCCATAACTGACAGATGGATTAGCACCAGTCTGCTTCTTTGTTACATTTTTTCTTTTTCTTTGGCAGGCCGTCTCTTAAAGGCAGAGCTTCGTCCACAACTATTAAGTGAGCAGTGTTCTAGTGACAGGCCTGAGGAATCCTGAGGAAGGAAAGCGAGGCAGACTGCGAGCTCGAAGGCGGCATAATACCTCCGACAGGAGCCGCCATGCGCGAGGAGCTGTCCTACACACGCTCCCCCGAAGGGAGTCGAGTGGCCCGGGGGGAGGATGCGGGGCGCCCCCCAAAGACGGGGTTGGGCGGGAGCCGTAAGCGAGTGCTGTGCCCCAGGAACGATGACAGCGAGGCTGAGGAAAGGTCAGCTGGGAGCCCCCCCCACCTTCTGCCGCCAGGAGCGAAGCGGCTAAAGAAGAGCCCCCCCGCGGCGGTGGCAGCGATCGGCCGGCAGGAAGCAAACTCCGCCCCCCGTGGCAGCCAGCCCTTCGAGGACCTGCACACACAGCGCGTGATCGCCAACGTGCGCGAGCGGCAGCGTACCCAGTCACTGAATGACGCCTTTGCCTCGCTGAGGAAGATCATCCCCACGCTGCCCTCGGACAAGCTGAGCAAGATCCAGATCCTGAAGCTGGCCTCACGCTACATCGACTTCCTGTACCAGGTGCTGCAGAGCGACGAGATGCATGGCAAGCTGGCCAGCTCCAGCTACCTGGCCCATGAGAGGCTCAGCTACGCCTTCTCCGTCTGGAGGATGGAGGGGGCCTGGTCCATGTCCACCACCCACTAGCCAACCACCCCCCCCTCCCCACCATATTCCCCTTCCTATCCCCCCAGCCCTCCTCAGCTTACTTCAGCTGACCTGCAACCCATCTCAGGTATTTACACGTTACCACTTCACCTGTGCTCCCATGCATGGGGCTTCTGGGTATAAAATGATTAAAAACTGTCACATCAGTCACCATTGCTCTTCACAATGAGACTTTTGATATTGCTTTTTAATCTTTGATTTTTAAAACCTTGATTTCTTAAGTGTAACCCGTTCCAGTGCTTTCCCTGATAAAGTTGTATCATTTTGCTTTTGACAGATAAAGCCACTCATGTAATGTTTTAAAGTCTGACATGTGCTTGAGGTACCTATTTGCCTCTGGCACTTGCTGTATGACAACATTCATAATTTCAATCCTGTCGCAGGTTGATTAATGGCAGATATCTTGTTTTTTTTTCCATGCATTTAAGCTAGAGAGTTATGTGACTAAAATAAATAATAAAATAAAATAAATAATAGTGTATTCTATCGGCAGATTTTAATTCCCTCTTTAAAAATCTAAAATTATACAAAATAAAAAGCGAAGTCATCCTTGTTATTAGCTTACTTACATTACCATGCACAGCTAGGTTTGCCGCTGTCGGTTCAGGTGATCAGAAAACATTTGAGCAACAGGCACAATCCACACACGAGATGGTTCCTTACTAACTGAGCTATTGGGCTGTTGAGACCAGGAGCAGCAGATCCAGGGTGAGGCCGTGTGTTAGCCAGGAGAACTGGAGCACTCAAGAATAAACTAAGAAATAAAAAGTTAAAAGTGTAAAAAAAGTGCTTAAAATTTTTTAAAATAAAAATGGCAGGTTGGTTAAAATAAGGGGTGTGGCAGTGGTTAGCACTGTTGCCTCATACTTCTGGGACCAGGGTTCAAATCTCTGCTCTGGCTCCACATGTGGCGTTGGCATGTTCTCCTCGTGTTATTGTGGGGTTCCCTCTGGGTACTCCAGTTTCCTCCCCCTGAGCCCCCCCCCCCCCAGACTAAAGCATGCTGAAGGTAACTGGGGTTGCCAAATTACCTATAGGTGCTTGAGTGTGCCCTGTGATGGGTTGGCTCCTCATCCTGGGTTGTGCCCAGCTGTGTGCCCGTAGGCTCCAGACCCCCTGTGACTCTGAATAGGATAAGCAGCTTCAGAAAATGGATGGATGAGATAAAAAATTTGTAACTTAGTTGTGCTTTACTTCTTAGGTAAGCTATGTACCTGTAATTTTTTTAAAACCAGAAATTAAAAATGGTGACTTCTAATTTAATATAATCTCTGTGTATTGTATAATTAGGTGACCTACCAGTGAATGTAATAGTGATGTTTGAACATGTACACAGTAGTCAAAGGCTATTCCACGCTACAGTTTCCTCTGTCCTGAAGAGGATTTTGGGCCATATTTCTCCATCTTCAAATGCAGCTCCTTTGTTGCATGTTATTGTTGGCATGGCTGTGCTGCCCAAAGAGGCTAAAACATTTCAGAGAGTGGTTGGCCAAAACTATTCCTAACAAACCCAGCAGAACTGAATGTAGGTATTTCCCCTCTGTGTACTTTTATAAATTCCTATGACCATGTGCTTACAAGCCCAAATATAATACTTGAGAATAGTCCAAAATTGCATCAATAATAGTATAATATCTCCATGAATCAAACAAAATATACATTAAATGTTAATCAAATTAAGGTATGTGATATCTAATAGGAAGTATTAAAGTACTTATAATTGTATCGCTATGAATAATAATTGTTAATTATTATTATTATGCAATAACTGTTATTATATTGCAATCATATTTGCAATGTTTTTTTCAAAAAATTTATACTGAAAATGAGTTTTAGTGGCTGATTCCGTCTCAAGAAACGTCCTCCTGGGAGCTCAGACCTGGTTATGGTGCTTCTTGTTCTTTGCTTCAGTGCAGCTCCGGGGAACACCGCACTTAAATGCACTTTCTCTTACCTTGATAAAATAAAATGCAAACAATAGCTACTGCCATCGCTAATAACGACAACGACAGTCATGCATAGAAAAATGCTATAATGCTATTACTACTGCCACAAATATCAATATGCAACACGTATAACACTTAGTGACAGATAATGCAAATCTATGATATACAAAGAAAATAACAGCTTATACTGAACCTCTAGCAATAATATGAAAATAAACTCAAAATGAAAGTCACAAGTTAGCAATAAAAATATACATACACCAAAAATAAATACTGGTAAAATAATATTTTAAAACTATTAATATGTCTTTCTAAATGTTTTCACCATTTCTCCACGGACTCGTGTTTCACGGTGCCTCAAAGCATTCTCATCACAATGCACTCAGGAGACTTGGAGCTCAGTGGTAGTGACTTGCAGGCAGGCAGTTAGTTGACCTTGGCTAACCCACTGCAGTTTGGAGGGACCACCTGATAGGACAAAGGGGTACTTTGCTACTTTCTCGCCCATGGGCACTTAGCAGGCATCCCAACTGCATTGTGGGCGCGGCTCCTTTTCACATTGGCTGGGGTGCATTTTTGAGGTCAGCCATCTAAAGTGGCAAGCTTTCCCCCTTTATGGACGTCCCAGTAAAAACCAAGGTACCATTATATAAACCACAGGGGGGAACGTTATCCTGGTAATGAGGCAGCTCTCTTAGGGCTATACAGCCGCACAGTGTGTTCCTGTATTACACCGCTTCAACACCGGAAAAGACGGAAGTCTTTGAACTGCGCGATCACCCCTCATGTCTTTTCAGCCCAAAATGTGGCACAACAGGCAGTGAAGCATGACCGCATGTCCTGTCAGATGTTTCTAAGTGCCAAAGCCTTCAGGCCCAGTGGCGCCAAGTAAACTTTTGGATGAGGCCATGTCTCCAACGCAGGCACACGTGTACCAGCTTCGGTTTTCCCCGCGAACGTTCTGACGTTCTGTACTAGCGAGACTGAGCAAGGCAGACGATGCAGAACAGAGAGAGGGAGAGAGAAAGAAATGCAAGTGGCAGAGCCGAACTGCCCGCCTCCCACTGTGCCCCCCCTGCAGGACCTTGTCTCCAGACTGGGGTAATCAGGCCCCTCTGAGCTTAGATATCCAGGAAGCTTTAGATTGGAAGCAGTTGTGGGGTATCATTTAGGCGCATGTACAGACATTGTTTGATGTGCTTGTGACAATGGATAATCTAAATATATCCCTTAGAACATTCTGACTGAAGATTAAGATTTGGAGCGTTTTAGCATCTCCATAAGACAAACCATTTATTGTCTGTTAATGATTTTTCCCCTGAATCATTGCTGAAGCAGAGATGAACAGAGATATGGGCGAATGAGCCGGCAGCAGCAGGCTGAGTTGCGTGACTGTGCATGTCTGTCCCTCACTGTACCTCTGTCAATATAATCCATGGATCTGCTTCTTCCAGCAGACTCGCCAACATCCAATTGCCTTGCACAATGAGAGAGATAATATATGTGTGTAGTAAATGTGGGCTGATAAAACATTTCTGCAGATAGCTGCAATTTATATTGGCCTGAGAGAGGATATGCATAAATCAGAAGCAGCAGGACCAAAACTGGCTTTCAGATGTGGAATTATTACCTTATTGTCATTGATTATAGACAAATGTTAATCTCTGATTTGATAAGATTTGGCCTCTATACATGCTGTTTCAGATACAAAAATACACAATATCCCAGTCTGGTGGCTTTTATGGGATTTGTGGAAATAAGCCAGAATGTGTTTTAGTCCTTGGTAATTCAAACTTAGCCTTCTCTGGTGATGCAGAGAGGATTATTCCTCAAACAGTGTGTGCAGGTGAATGGGAATTTATTTATTGTCAGTGTAGACAAGAGTTCCCTCTGGATACTGGTGAGTGGATGGAAGCTGTCTAAACTTTGAGTCCTTAACCGTCGTAAGTTATCCATCTGTCCAGTACAGGGTTGTGCACCATTACATGGGTTTATAAACAGGAGCAGACCTGGTGCAGGCAGGGGAACGTGAGACCTGGCACTGTATCGCTGTTTCCTGCTGAGGTGATAGTGCCACATAAAGGGCAACACTGCCCCTGCTATTGGACCCGGGCATGGCCAGGGTGTGCTTGTGAGAATCTGCATGTGCTATTTGCTCAGCCTGGACCCAGGACTCACACAGGAGCTGCAAGCTATGTTTGTCTCGTCTGCCACCTGGCCCCAAAACCAAAAGAAGGGCGACACCCCACGATTTGAGTTTCAAAATTGTTACTAAGTGTCCCTACATGACAGTGAGAGTGCCATGTCTGATAAGTGCGATTACATACAGAAATGCACAAGTCACGCATAAATCAAATAGAGCTATTTAAACTATATATAACTATATATTTATTTATTGGGAGATAAATGTAACGTTCATGGTATAAAAATAGCTATATTGATATTTGTACAGTTTCTCTGATTGGCCTGTACACTATAGACCAGAGCAATCTTATCCAGAAAAAGCCGTTGGGTATGCGGATAGTCACTAAAACTCTCTAATTAGATTACTAATTAGAGGACTGATTTGTTGGAGAGTCCTCAGGCCTGGGTTTGAACAGCTGACCTAAAAGTTATCCCAAAAACCTGCATACACACTGGCCCTTCACGGATAGGATTGTCCACCCCTGCTATAGACACTTTGCTTACTAATTAGGTATGTTTAAAGCATTGATTTTAACAAAATGTTCCTGTATAGTTCCTCCATAGTGCAGTGGGGAATGATGAGAAAACCCTGGAAATGCACTTTTTAGACCATGTGCACACTCAGAGATCTGCTTTAGTTGATCTTGCCACTAGGTGAGGGTACCCTGTCGATTAGCAGTCGTGTGTTTTTCAGTTGCAGTCTGTTTACCTTGAACTGAACTCATAAGGTGACATGTGACCTATTAGGAGCTGCTGTTAATCCTGAAGGGTGCGTTCTGTGAGCAGAAAAGACTCTTCATGTGACTGCATTCCTAGCCACTGTTCCTGCGGTTAATGGCAGATGCGCTGTTGTGTCAAGGAGCCCAATTCCAACCCCAAATGAAACAGCTCATAGGAGTTTCGTAATGCTCTCTCAGCCAGAGGAAAATATGGGGGAGACATCTGTTATTTGCCATGGCTGATGCTGATACCATTTTGCACAGCAGCAAATGTCTGAGCATGGCTGGGCTTACCACTTTCAATCTGAAGAAATAAGGGATGCCACCCCCAGCCTTGCCCCCTCAGATTTACAACAATATCGCTCTGGGAGGGGGGGAGGGAGGATGTGAATTGTGTGGTCCAGATTAAATTGTATTTTGGTCCCTGTTGCCCTATTGGGAACATAGTGTATGTATGAAACATTGTGTATAAAATATGTATGTAGGGGACACTTTGCTTGGAGGGCACAATTTTGTAGTACACTTTTACTTAATGTATTAATTAACAACTAATTAAGGTGTTTGTTAGGTACAGATTCCATGTTCATTCATCATTAATTGCTCATCACAGTTCATGTTTTTCATGTAGGAACTATATTAGTTCAAGATTTATTATTGAGTACTAACTGAGTAACTAAGTTATCTGTGCCCCCACAAGTAAAGTGCAACCATTGTATCCTTTATTGGGTCAAAGCAGTACACAGCGTTTTATTTTTCAATATGGGATGATGCCAAATATCTGGGATGGGTGGCGACCCTAAGCACCCTAGACACCTGATTTTACTGAGAACATTCTGGTTGTTGGATGTTTTGCTGCTCAGTGAAACATTTTCTGGTTTCTGAATTGTGTCTGGGCTCACATGGACTTTTTATGAGAATTTCGTGACAGCACCGTTGATATCTGAGCAAAGCTGAGGGACACCATTGAGTGTGATTGTCGTGCTTTCAGTATTGTGGTAACAAAGACACTGTCACAGGGTTAACTCCAGCTTTAACAGGTGGAATCCATAAAAACAGCACACTAAACATGAAAAAAGTAGCTTTGGAGAACTGTGCAGATCTACAACTATTTGAAGGAATGACAATTTATACTGATGCTGAATAACAGTAGCTGTAACAGAAGCAAAATTTACAGAAATGATTTCTGAAAAGTATGAGAAAAATCTATTAGTTGTGTTATCTTGCTGTATAGATTAACTGAACTAGGTGAGTATTGTCACAAATAGGATTAATACATTTTGTTAATTAATATTTTGTGACAGTACATGCCAGGGGTTAAGGCTTTCCTTCTATAGATAATGAAATAAGTATTTTCAGTACTAAACTGAGATTACTCAATGATCAAATTTACTGACTGACAGGTAAACCAGAGCCAAAAAACATTGTCGGTTTACAGGCTGAGTGGATAATTTATGGACGATTATCTCAATCACAAAATTGATTCAGCAGCTTCAGCAGATGTTTGCCATCAACACGCGAAGGTGGTTCCACACACAAAAGAAGCTCTCATTCCCATCTGCTTTTTCATCCAAAAAGGGTACAGTCCAATAAATCCAAAAGGACTTCTTTACCGTCCGGTTTAATTGCTGTGTATGTGAGTGTGTGTGTGTATATATACACTTTGACCCAGTAACCGATTACTGCTTATGGAGGATGGAGGGATGGATGGATACATGCCCAGTATTTCCATGTTGATATACTGTAGAAAGTAACAAGTTATCAAGTAGCACCATGCAGTGCTGCATTAGCATTATTTATAGTATGTAATATTTCTGAAAAATGTACTTCGTGTCATTGTGGTGTATCACTCACTCAGACACACTCTCTCGCTCTCAGCAGGGTCGTCAATAAGCAGAAAGCAATGCCATCTGATGTACTTCCTGTTTTATGTAGAAAAAAAGTTTACTGGCAGTTAATTGAAGTTTTTGTTATAGAGAGGCAGGTTAGATTTTTATATAAGGGGTCTCAAACATAAATGCATGGCATATAGTTATATATCAGACACACTTATATATATAACGCCAAGAGAAGTGAAGGATTGAGATGTGCCATAACTTTTTTCTTGCTTTCCGCCCGCTTCTTAGCTCTGTCCCTGAAAGCATCCAGGCTGGCTGTCCAACAGCAGCACCCTCGGTGCCCAAAGAAAGACAGGCTGCCAAAACCAGCCAGCTGAGCCAGGACAGATGGTGTCGGACAGATGCAGAGAGCAGACACACGGGAATCAATATGCAGTTTACACAGCAGCTTAGGACAGCTCTGCTGTGAAGCTCACAGTAACACAGGCCTCTGCTTTCTCTGGGACATCGCACGAAATCAAAAGCATGGACTGTTCACTGCTCTGATTTACTTAGTGTTTTAGGAGCTGACTTATTGGGACGAAGAGGAAGTGATTAATGTCATGTGGTTTGTGTGTCCTCTGATATAAGGAGAGTGATCAGATCAGTATCCTACAATAGAAGATTGTACAGAAAAGCTATTCCCAAAAAATGAAGGACATCAGGTTGTATTTGAGATGCACAATATCCCAGTTTCACACACCTGAACCTGTATTCATGTTGCCACAGAAATGCAGTGCTGAGTGACACTCAGTAAGACACGACAGTGTTTCAGTGAATAAGTCTGTGTCCAGGCTGGGGACCACTGTGGGTTTCTGTCTTCCAGCCCAGGACTCCAGTTCATTCTTGTTGTGGTAAAAATGTTCCTTGTGGTAAATGTTCACTGCATTGCTCTGTAGGTAATAAAACATGCTTTGTGCACAGTCTGTGAAGTTACTGCTCTGTAATTTGTTCTTCTCTGACCCATCCTTTACAATCCACTTGTTTTTCATATTAACTGCAGACTGACACCAAAGCATAACACCAAACATCCATGCATATTTTTTTAACAAAATGTATATAAAAAATAATTACAATGCCTGTTACACTAAATGTTTAAAATGGGAAAGTGAGGCTAATATTTACTTGCGAGGGTTTTACAACTAGTACTGTTTATTGTGGATTGTTATGCAGATGGATGGTTTAAGTTTAATAAAAAATGTATGTTTTATGTAACAGGGAAATTGACTAACGAGACTTGAATAAATCAACTGGTGTTAAAATCTGACGTAGCACAGTTACTGTTCAAGACTATTCTTTAATATCAATTAAGTCAATCACTATGACCCCATCCATCCAACCACCCCATGATGCACACCTTGGGTTACTGCAACGTTGGATGTAAACTGGCTAATGTGTACATGGAACTACAGACTGGACATTGTGGGAAGGACTCAACAGGCTTGTCATACCCTTGCCACCCTTGTCATAACCATCGTCTCCTGTTTCTCTCAAGGACTTCCTCCTACAGTCAACATCTAATGCAGTATTTCCCAATTCAGTCCTCAGAGACCCACAGTTGGTCAATGTTTTTTCTCCCTCTGAGCTCTCTGCCAGACAGACCACATATTTTTGCTCCCTGCCAGGAGCTGGGAGGGAGCAAAAACACGGACTGTCTGTGGGTCCCCACGGACTGGATTTGGAAACACTGATCTAAGGCATTTTCAACGTCCCCCCACCCCACAGATTGACTGAACCTCCTGTTGCTTCAGCTCTCCTTCCCCCCTCCTCCACAGTGGCGTCTCGGGGTGGCATCACAGGGTGCTTTCCGTGCCAGACATCCCAAATTGCTTCATTAAGCCTACGTGTCTGCCGAACCAGACCTAAGATGCTTTTAATTGCAAATGTAAAGGCTTGGTTTTATGTTAAGGGATTCGAAATATTTATTGCTGGTCCGGATGGAACGTAGAGGGAAGGCACTCTTTCCGTAGAAATACCTTGAGCTCACCGCCTTAGGTCACTTTACTTCAAGGTCTGTATCGACCAAAAATCCAGCCATCCACTCATAAACTGCTTGTCCTTTTCAGGGTCGCAGGGGTCCGGAGCCAATGGGCACAAGACAGGGAACAACGAGGATGGAGCACCAACCAATCGCAGGGTGCACTTGACCAGAAATCCTTCAAGTAAATAATGCAAAACTACTTAAAAAAACCCAGTACACTCCTGACGCGGCGTGTAAAACTCTTGTTTTACATACCTTTGGTTTGGGGATGGACAACAGATACAAACCATCACGGGCAGGAGAACTTTTAGTGATGCGACTATGGGGCACCAGAGACAGACTCACGAATTCACGTTATGATCCATCCCAGTCTGACGTGAGGGTGGAGATCTAGCAGGATTTTGTGTCAAGTCTGCCTGTGGGAGGAAGTTCTGAATACATGATTTACTGCATGTCTATGTGTTAAACTGCAGGCACACCAACACCCATCACCTTCTTCACCATTCCAGCATTCTCGTGTAGTGTCACACAAACTACCTGATATGTCAGTTTTGAGTATGTTGGCCATACAGTTCAGGATTTACCTGCCCTATAAAATCCAATCCAGTGTAACCAAATGATACTTATGAAAAAACATAAGCGCAAATGGACTAACTATAAAGGACATTTTGGGCAAACATACGTTTCCCTTTTAATAAAGAAGAGAAAAACAGTACAAAATAGACATTCTTTTCTGTACAAAGAAGACAGAGGTGAAAATCGACAGTAACAAAACAATATGGGGAGGCCGTTTCAATGACTTTTTTGCGATTTTTGTTTGGATGCTCCAGTTAATAATGACTGGTCCTACAAAAGGCACACTGGTGAAGTATTTTGGTCTTCATAGCTATTTACAGCATCGATAATAAAAACAATTTAAGAGACGAAATTCAGAGGATTCAGACAGACCATTGGCCTTGGGAAGTCTACAATGGAGAGGTAACGGTTATGTTGCTAATTCATTAACAACAACACAAACGAATCAAAACAAAAACAGAACATACAAATAAACAACAAGAGACAAATCACTGCTCTCAAAGGAACCCAACTGGTCGGGCGGAAAAGATACAACAGTGTCTGTTAGCTCTGGTTGACTATAATTCTCATAATTAATAAAGACTAACTTTTTGTCTTCTATCATACATCGATCTTACAAAAAGTGGAATCTAGCAGGCAAAATGCTGCCCACGGTCCTTATTTAATTCAAAGAAAAGTAACCGACCCAAGTAGGCATGTCCGCCCTGTCACAGGTTCTCTTCCATACACAGAGGGATGGCTTGCAGGTCAATGCCTTCAATCAGCCGGCGAGCAAACAAGCCACGGCTGTGTTGCCACTGCCTGCTGTCACCAGTGGACCCCATTTTTAGCAGTGGCAAATTCACAAAAGGCCACAGAGGTGGTGTTAAGGCTACAGGACAATCGAGTTATAGTACATACTTCCAGTTAGTTTCTGTCCGAAGTACAAGAGAAAAAAAAATGTAAGGCTTCAGTACAATCATGGACCATTTGCTGGTGGTGTAACAAAGCTTTTTGGTAGTTTGCGGTTAATTGCTTCTGTCCTGACACACACAACTGCAACAGAATGTCACCCCTGGATTTCAGCAAATGTGGCACCCATGTTACAGTCTCTCTGCATACTGTCCTACATACATGTCACGAAGCACCTTAAAAAAAATGCTTCATTTAAAAATATGCCATTGTTTCACCTGCCTTTTCTTAAACAGGGTTAAAATTTGGTCCTGGACCAGAACTTCAAGACACACTTCATCTGGAAACTCTGCCCAACTTCTGTATACAATTTCAACCAACATGTTCTTTAAAAGTATCACTGAACTTTGAGTATCAAATACACTGTGCAGCCAGTATGTATTCACAGGCCAACAGGCCGTCAAGCACTGGCCTATTTTAATATGATTCAATTTTAAAGAGTGGAATGACCTTTGTTTAAAAACAAACTGACTAATCCTGCTAATGCACAATCAAATGCATTAATGCAAACTGCATTCAACATAAAACCAATTAAGGTCGTTGTGGACATCCCCATTAAGTGCATTACTCTGTCGAAAGTGTACACCGTCACTTTAAGACAACTACCAAAGGCAATAGGTGGTTAATAGTGATGAGCCAGTAAAATGTTCCAAGGAAAAAACTTTTCACATGTGGCTCAGGAGGTAATGACTGAGCAAGACAGCATTGCCCAAGGCAACAGGAGGCAAGGGGTGGCAATAGCAGGAGAAGGTGTTACGAGACTGGTAGACAACACCACATTGGGATACCAGAGCCTTTGGTCGTCCTGCTGGCCAGCGCTGCAATCTGTCCTTAGAAAAATGGCATGAGAAATCAAAAACTTACACCTTCATGTGTGGTGGCCCCTTTAAGACGTGAACGTTAGTCACAGAACATGAGAGGGGGCTCATGAAATGGAATTAAATTAAAACAGCTCTTTTTGCTCCAGTCTGCGTTTCAGTATAAAAGTTCTGGTTTCCCAGAGGAAATGCTTCATGGTTCACATTAAGGAATGCACAGTGCAAAAATCTCCAAAAAATAAAATAAAATAAAAATCCACATGGAGTGATGGTCCCTCCATTGTCTTCTTTAGTGGTTAAATAACATGAATATTAAGACAGTCAGTGGAAATGGGACAAAACATCCACAGTGAGTGAGTATGAGGGCGAGTGGCAGGCCGAGTCACTGCCGGGGGGGGGGGGCATCTTTACACAGGAGCTCAGATCTCTGAGACACTTCATGTTCACAGGTGTGCATATATAAATATACAGAGGGCAGAGTAAAGTGGGATGGGGGGTAATGGAGGCCTGTGTGTGGGACCTGTTAAAGAAAAGGAGTCCATTCTTCTGGGAAAGTGGGGCATTGCACATTGGGAACTGGCCTGTTACTGAGTTACACTCCTAAGAAATGCATGTCATTTAAATTCTGGTGATCCTGGCATTTGAACAGACAACCTTCCAATCACAGGCACAGTATCCAAATTCACGGAGCTACATGCCCCCCTCAATCCAGCCACTTTTCTTTTTTTGCAGTTTTGCCTTAAGATGCACTTTGTGGAAACCTTGGCTGCCGCTGGCCTCACAATCCCATCAAGGCGCTTTGGTCCAAGAGGAGCGATGCGGGCAGATGCACCTGAGGTCTCAGTCACACAGCTATACCGGAGCTCGGAGGTGGGGGGAGAGTCAGAGCAGTGCCCCCCTACAGGGGGGGCATGTCAAAGGAGAAAGGGCAGTGACCTCTACATGGAGTCCTCTTCATCATGTTCCATGGGTTCATCAGGGAGACTATGATAGGATAGAATGAGAGAAACTGATTAGAAGTGGTGGTGCCATCTAAGTGACTGCGGGTATTTAAAGATGACCTAATGGACAAGGCTCCGGTAGAGATAGGGCTACCTCTTATTGGCAAGGACGCCCACAGAGAGACAGGCCAGGGCGTTGACTGTGTCTACCTCCTCACAGTCATGCTTCTGGGCTTCCAGGAAGGACATCTCCACAGTGTGGGTGACACGCTTCACTGACTGCCAGTACTGACCTGGGGGAGAGGGGAGGGGATTAAGTATACAGCTTTACCGTGGAGACACCCAGAGGATTATCGCGGCGATGCCGTGTGTGCTTGTGGTGGCTGCGCTGGTGCCGCCAAACCTGGAACTGAAACACACGAGATGGGGATTCCTGCCATTCTGCAGAGTGGAGGGCAGAAGAGCATGCTACTTCAGATCAGGTGCACAGGAGAGAATCCAGGTCCAAAGACTGATAGAAGGGAGGGTGCGTTAGACCCCCTCTGAGGAACACGGCCATTGGTGCCCCGCCAGCCAGGCCACAGCAACTGGACTGCCTGTGATGTGCTCTGTACACCTTCTCAGAAGGAGCAGCTGTAAATTCTTGTGGCTTTGCAAATATTTTTAATGAACGAAGGATTGGGGTGAAAATGGGACTTGGGCTAAAGTGGGGGGTGAGGTAGTAGGGTGATGCGTAGACCTGGAGAGTGTTTGAAGTTAATCAGAGGCAGCAGGGTGACAGGACGCAGAGGGATTGGCAGCGGATCCAAAACAATAATGCTAAATATATAACTGCAGACGGGCACTAATTAACTTGCTGGAACTGCATCCAGTAACAAGGAGAACTCCAGACCGATAGAGTTACACCGATGTTTACTGGCAGCAGAATTTCTGCTTACGTGAACTGAAAAGGAAATCTGAAATTCACACATCCCCGTTTTCAGCTTCAGAAAATCCCAGGGACTTCCAGCTGAATTTATATAATAGGCACAGGAGGACATTTTGAGCTCAGGGTACTCAAAGGTCAGAACAACCAATAAAACTTACTGAAGTTCTTTTGTATATTCAGTAGCTATCCCCAGCTAACAACAAGATAAACATGAAAACAGAAACTGCCGTTTTCTTTGGTTTTAATTGACAGGCATGGGAATGCTGTCCTACAGTGTTCTGACACTGCATTACCACCAGCTGAGGGTGCTTCACTCACTGCATCCTGCATTATTAGGCTTCCTTTGCTGCCACCCAACACTGCTATTTCAGTTTTGGTACAATTTGTCTCAAAGCGAATTCAGGTGCAGATTTCCATCCATTTTCATGAAGTAGTGATAACATCAAATAAAGATCAAATCAAGTAAATAGAATAATAAGATCAAATAAAGTTGTCCCGTTCACAAAGTCAAGGGTCTTATGCAGCCACTAAGCAGCATTGCTTCAGTTTTGAGGCAATTTGTCTCTAAATTCGAGGAGCTCCAGTTGTTCACCTACACAACGTGACTACAAAGTTTGAATAAAATCCGTCAAATATTTTTGGAGTTAAAGTCTTAATAAAAAGTGTCCGCTAGAGTGGGCCATTCCCAAAACTATATGTGCTGCCTCTGCAGGGAACACAATACAATACACTAGGTTTGGTCATCATGTGTATACCTGAACCTGCAAGGCAATTGGTTTTGGGGGGGGGGGGCAGTTTCAGTGCAGACTTTAGTGCAGTGCACTGCAGCAAGGAGAGGTTGAGCAAGGTCGCAGGGGGGCACATAGACACTTACTGTGGACTTGCAGCACCCTCTGCAGTGAGAGAACTGCATTGGGGCACGGCTGCTTCCGTAGCACGTCCTCCAGGAGTGGTTCCACCTGGGGGAGAGGCCAGTGCTTAGGGGCGTCATTACATGGCTATGGACGCATCTGCGGTGCATCCCCCCACTTACCTCCATGCCCAGCAAGGCGCTGACACAGGCCTCAGACGCATCACAGATAGCCGTGAGGTCGTGGCCTCCCTCCAGCGCCAGCACCAGCCTGCCCCCAGCCAGCCGCATCAACTGCCGCGTCAGGAAGCCAAAACCTGCAATATGGGGGGGGGGGCAATGAGGGGCAGGTGAGGGACAGAGGAACAGTCGAAAAGGTGGCACCCCACAAAATGCCTAACAGTTACATGATGCTGGGAATACCCAGAGTACGGCACAGGATGTCTGTCAGCTAAGCCAAGTGGCTGCACCCGAGCTCTCCACATTCTACCCTCTGCCCATGAGCACAGTTATCTATACAACTGCCAGTGCTGGGTACAATGCTGCCAGCAGTTGCCACAAGCAGTACACAGTACAGCACATTCCTGTTCCCAGCCACCGCCCCCGCCCGATCTATGCTCTCACATTTGGCTGACACTTTGTAGCCCCCCAGTGGGGCTGGGTGTCCCTCGGCCGCATCAAACCCGGCGGAGACCAGGACCACATCAGGCGAGAACTCCTGTGCGATGGGCATCACCACAGTCCTGCGGGGGGGAGATGAGGTGAGCCACGACCAAAATCAGGAGCCATTCACCAGTATGCGGGGCAGCTGCACCCCCCCCCCCCAATGAAGGGAGGAAATCGCTCAGTGATTTCTAGGAATCCGCTGATGTGGTGACGTCACAGGTAGCGTAGCACACCAGCGTCGTGGACTTCCTGTGACACGGTGTGATGTTCGCAATGGAGAGATAGAGGATGCTGAGCACACAGAAGAGGTGGATAGATATGGGGCAGTGGAGGGGGCACATTTGACGCCCCCGCCCCCTGGGCACTTTGAAAGCCGCTGCCCGCCCACCATCTGTTTCCCATTCGGAGCCGGTCGCTATTCTCACGTCACTGACAGCCGCCATCTGGGATCCATTTGGAATCATTTTCATGCTTTTGGATTCCCCCAACCTATGAATGATCCCCCCTCCACCAAACCTCACTCCTATGCCTCTGAATTCTCCCATAAACCAACCCCTCCTCTTCTGGAGACCAATAAAACATCCCATACTGCACTCTAATGGGACAATGTCCTGTGTGGGAGGGGGCGGGGGCAGCACGTATAACTGTTAATGTTCTGGATGAACCAAACTGGAGATGGGCTCCCACTAGGGGCCACGTAACATCATGTTGAGAGTATAGGTGCATCACTATAAACCAAAGGTGTGCGAACCTGCCCTTATACAGCATAGCCTGTGCACACACCAGTGACATGCCGTGTCCAGGCAGGCGATGCTTCAACATGTCCCAGTGTCCTAAGCCCTCTGACACACAGGACAGCCGCTGCACAGACCTTCCCAGAAACGTCTGCAAGGAAAAGCTTTACGATCGCGGTCATGTGTCATGAGTCATTCGGAAGGACGAAGAGAGAGGTAATGGGTCAGATTAGGGACGTGGTGCCAGCTTCA
>JAAGVU020000103.1:22159169-22181207 GCA_011763525.2 Mormyrus iriodes | reverse complement strand
AGGGGGGGGGTGGGACGCGGCGGGGTGGAGGGGGGGGGGGGGGAGGGGTGGGGGGGGGGGGGGGGGGGGGGGGGGGGGGGGGGGGATGGAAGGGAGGGTTTATCATAACGATGAAAAGAAGAGAAGCCAACTTTATATTAACACAACAGGAATACCAAGATAGTCCCATAAACATCCCGATGGGGAGCCGTGTGCTGCTGACACTGCAGTTCCGGGCGGGGTCACGCACACTGATGTGTTGTACACACATGCATACCCACAGTCCATGTATTCATATCTTTGTGGGGACTGTTCATTCATTGATATGGGACCCTAATCCCAACAATGACAACCTTAACCCCTACCCAGACTTAACCTTAACCATAAGTAACCAAACATAATACAAAACCTTTGGCATTTTAAGTATATAAAATTGAGGTTATCCTTGTGGGACCGAAAAAATGTACGTACACACGTACACACGTACACACGTACACACGGTCTCTGAGGTGTGCCAGTGGGCCCCCTACAGGTCAGCGGCATACTCACATGGGGCTGGACAGATCAGCATGGTGTCCTGGGGGCCGCACCACTGCAAAGCCATTCTGAGGAGAGGGACACAGCACACAGGTCAGTGTTCTTTACAGGGATCTCCAACCCTGCCATTGTCTCCATGCCTTTTCATTATGCCCCCCCACCCCCTAGCCGCCGTTCCTGCCTACCTTCAGTTCTCCCTTGGCCACCTTGAAGGCCAGCTCGGTCACACTCCCAGCTGCCATGCGGGACGCTGTCGAGGTGTGCATTTCGTTCCAAATTGTGTCATTATCCACCTGCCCATCAGTCAGGCAACAGACAGAAAATCACAAAACAAGACAGACAGAAAATGCACTACAGAGCTGCAACTAAAATGGATGAAATAACACCTAAGGGACTGGTACCTGTGACCTTTCCATTTGACATTTAGACCTACTCATGTGTGATGTGTCAGCTGTTAAGTGGAAATAGTCACAACAATTGGAGAAAATGTGGCACCAAGAAGCCCAGGGTCACATGGACAAAGACAGAACCGCCCTCGAATGCTCAGAACATCAGCCAAGTGAGCTCCATGGCTCCCAGGCTAGCGAGGAGCTCTCCTACTCAGCTGGAAAAGTTTGCCTGTGCGTGACGCCAGACAGTCGCTCTGGGCTAATTTATCGCAGTGATTTATCGCACAGAGGAGCCCCAACGCAGCCAAACCGGAGCCGTCCTCTGGAGATCATTTCGCCTTTTTGAGCCATCTCCCAGGTCAGCATCTTCTCTAGAGACCTGAATCGACAAGGCGTTGTCCTCAACGACAAACATCAACAGTGCTACAAAACGATGTGACGTGCAGAGGCTGACTGCCAGGAGATCCCAGAGCTCCAAAAGGGACTCAAGAGGCCATGAGCGCCACAGGCATCCTGAACGCCTGGGGTGCAGCAAGTTAGCACGCAGCTCAGCCGAATCGGCAGGTGCAGCTGACATTACTCACGGGACAAAGAGGTGCAAGAAACAAGGATACGAAAGCTGGACTGTGTCACGAGGAAGCTAAAGATCCAGCTGAGGAAAAGTCCGCTTGGGTTCATTCTTTAAAGGCAGAAGGGGGCAGCAGGCATGACTCTGCCCATTCTCTTCTATTTTTTTTAGTCTTCTTGTTGCTCGAAATGCACATTTCTGGTGGTCTGCCGCAGTGGGGGGCCGAAATCCCTCGGAATGTCTTTTATCACTGTCACCCCCATGTTTTTTCAATCACGTCATGTGACCAGGATCCCACAGCAATCGGCCCCGCTTCACCAAGCAGCCTACCGTACTGCTGCCTGTTTGGCCCCTGGGCCTCCCCCGTCATTTCCGTCACCACTGTTCCTTCTCACAGATTGTCAAAACCTCTCTCAGTCCTCCAATACTACTAGCTAGGGGTGATAGAGAACCGCACCAACCCCAGAAACATGCATAAAGATTTAGTCCGTAATTATCTACAGATCTGTTCTTCTAGAGCAGTCTCAGGTTTTTAAAATGTATTTGAGGATCAGGTTTGAGGCATTGAGGGCCAAGGTGGAGAGCACATTGAAAGCTAATCGCCACTTCAGTTCTCCAGTGACAATGTGTGCCTGAAGACAGTATCTGGCATGTGCACTGCAATATCTGCAAGCCCGTCAGAAGTTTCCAGATTCAAATTTAACAAATTAGCACAGAGCTGGTTACAAAAATGCCCAGACAGATTAACCCAGATTTCTACGTCACAGTTCCACACGCTTAAAACCGGACATGCTGATTCTCACTGAACATTACTGAGTATGTGCGAGTATGATGACAGACACATCCAGTGTGAAGACGAAGCAGAGAGCTCTGCCCTTTCCATGCCTAGGCTGTCTTGAAGCCACGTTTCCTTGGAAACGCTGATGACCTGTCACTCACCCCAACACCCCTGCATGGCAGGATCACAAACATCCTCTGGGCCAGGATTCCTGGAGATCAGAGAGTGGGGGTCAGGAGGGAGGGGGTATCACAAGGAATTACACCATCTGCTCTAATATCCCAAACCTGTAACCCAAAGATCCTACATGCTCCGCAGGCCTACAGAAGCTGCCTGTAGCTGGGCGTGACTCAGTCATGTGACTCACATCATGTAACATACATAAACAAACACGCACCACTGAGCTTGCGGCTGTCCAGCTTGAGCTGGTTCATCGGGTTGGTGCCATACAGCAGGACGTGACGCTCCGTGTGCACTGACTGCAGCTCCTCCAGGGTCGCCTTTCTGCCACGGATGCTCTGCGGGACGGTAGGACAAAGGTCAGTGATGCCCCCCCCCATCCTAACCCAAATCAAACCGAAGTGGAGCCTGGCGCCTGTCGATACCTCACACTGATTCCTGAGCCCTCGCTCGAGTAGCCGGGACCATATGCTCTGGATCCTCCCAGCATGCTCTGGGTGCGTGCTGTTATCCCCACAGGTGCACTGGTGTTTCAGCATCTGGGAGTCGTACACCAGGCCTGCACAGGGACACGTGCACGCAAGCATGCATGCATGCGCGCATGCACGCACACACACACACACACACACACACACACACACACACACACCAACAACGACAGATATGAGTGTCTCTCATGCAGCAAAGAACCTTGAATTATATATTAACTTGTTCCTACCATCATATTTTAATATCTTAAGGCAGGGGTGGGGTGGTAGAGCTCCTCTATCAGAATATAAGCCTGAGAAGTGCAGGAGTGCAGAAAGAAAGGAAGGAAGGAAGGAAGGAAACACCCCCCAGGATGGCCTCCTGTATCTGCTGCTCGCCTGTGGTGAAGCGTGGCTTGCTGGAGGTCTCGGGGGCAGCGGTTGGTATGGGCGCCGTCAGCGAGGTGGAGGCCGGGGAGGACTGCGTGCGGGACAGGGGCTGGTGGATGACCCCTGGCATCACAGGCACTGCCAGCGTCTCCATTTGAGCCGTTTGCCGGCGCAGCTGCTGCAGTTGCTTCTGCTTCTCCCAAAGCAATGACTGCACAGACGAGAGAGACTCTAGAATGCAGGGGGTCTGCAGCAGGAGGTGACGCATATAACCGCAGCATTTCGTCCAGCTGACTTTGGTGCAAGCGGTGCTAGAGCTCCCCCTACTGGAACTGCAACTAAGACGACGACTCAAATCTCTGCCCTGTTAGTTCAGCATTTCCAAAGCCCAGCAGTGGCTTAGTGCAGTGTTTCTCAAACTGGTCCTTGGGGCCCCCCAGACAGTCCATGTTTTTGCTTCCTCCCAGTTCCCAAAATGTGGCCTGTCTGGCAGGGAGCTGGAAGGTAGCAGAAACACGGGCAGTCTGGGGGCCCCTAACACTGGCTTAGTGAAAGAGTTCATCACTCTGTACACAATTAAGCCCTCAGTCATGATATACTGATGAGTTGCTCCCGCTGTATTCAGACTTAGTCAGCCTGTAAGCAGATGGAAATAACTCCTCATTCCACAGGGATCACGTTTAACAGACCAGTCAGTTCAAATATCAGGTTAATACAGTGAGTCTGTGGAGACTCATGAGCGTCTCTGTACTGCAGATGGCACGGTGCTGCGAGAGGCTGGCGCTACCTGATTGAGTATGACTGTGTGCTGCAGGTTGATCTGCTCCTCCTTGCCCTCTGCCGCCTCCAACCCGCTGAGGGTGTCCGCCTCCCGCAGCGACTCTGCCTTTGCTTTGGCCTGCTGCACCTCCCCGGGCCCCGCCGGCCCCACCTCCTCCGAGTCCATGTCCTCAGATGGGATCTGCTTGAGACGCGGCTTCTCGCTGGGTTTGGGTATCTGCTGGGAAGCGGGTTCAGCGGGACGTTAACAGGGTCGGGTCACCTAAGGTCACATGATTGCAGCCGATTAAATGTGGTGACGCTGTGAACTGGGGCCCAGGGCTGGGGGACCGCTAGGCTACTACCTTTCCTAGGTGTGCCTGCAGTTTCAGCCTCTCCAGGAACTGGCTGGTGGGATGCTGCTGCAGCAGGTGGGGGGGCAGGGGCCGCGGACTCTGGGGCAGCGGCTCCGAGCGGGTCCGGCTCAGAGGCTTGTGGGGGCCCAGTGGGCTCAGATGGTCAAGCTGCGGGGTGAACTGGAGGGGCACCTGGCTCATGCCAGGCACTGGGCCACAGAGAGAGACGGAAGGCAACCTTTTAGCTCATGGCCCCAGCTTTCCTTTCAGTCATTCTGCAGGAATGACTCTGCCATAACTGTAAGGCTGTCCTCATACATCAGAACATAAATACACAATGCATGGACTGAACATCACAAATAAAACTCATCCATGCCTCGCATGAAATTAATACCAGGCTAAACGGAGACACCTGCATTCAGGTAAATGCATGGTTGCGTAACATTTTTTTGAAAGAAAAAGTGCTTTTTGAGCAAGATTAAAAAAAGTTGCAGCTTTTGGCCACTAAGTGGTAGTATTAGCACATGAATTATTTCCATTTAAGAGAGCCCAGCAAGCATTAAGATGAGTACCTACCCCTTCAGGCTCAAGAGATATTTGCGTCAGGATTGTGTACAAATAATGTAAGAATTAAGCTCAAAAAAGGAGCACATGGAGTGACTGGCACGTTAGCCGGGAGGAGAACCATTTCTAAACATGCATGCAGCATGTGGTGGAGAAGTAACGGGAAGCAATACTGCAGGACCAAAATCGAGGCCAAAATTTTTAAGACATAATTGTGCCCGATTTAATACAGCATTATACGTGCTGAGGATGCAGTTCCTGATGGGGGCAGCATATACACCTCTAAGTGTGATAGTCCACCTCTCAAGCACAGCCCACTTTTGAAATTATTTTTTAAAATAGGACATACCAGAAATAAAATGCTTATTACTCTTGAACCACTTGCACTACATTCATAAAGATGGTCTGGATAGAATCCTGACAGTCACGAAATGTTAACAGATTACAAACCAATTTCTAAAAGTCTTACTTTCTTACTTGGATAAAAAAAATAAATCCTTTTATTGTGATGCCTCGGCGCTGCCATAAATGATTTTGTGGTTGGTTTTGTTGTTAAAAACATTTTGCTTAGCCTGGAACCCTCCAGGTACAATACAGTAATAGTTTGACCTCGAAACTTCACACAGATACTCCACTTGTGTCAGGTGCTTTACTTTAAGGCCACATGCCAGTGCTGGACTTGATACCTGTTGCCTGGTCAATGATCTTATTGTTCAAATCTATACATTTAGCTTACTTATTGTCTTGGCTGCGTGATGCAATTCTGTGCCATAAGAAATTGATTAACTGTATTTTAAGCACAGAATGGTTTCGTTTGAGTATTTGAAGGCGACATGTCACTGTTGCCATTTTCTCCTTTCATTCATCATAACCATTTCTGTATTTCTCTCTGGGTCTTAGCTGGGTACTGCAATTGTACTGCTGTGCCGTAAGTTGATTGTATTTTAAGCGCGGTGTTGTTTGTTGTAGACACCTGAAGGCTACATGCTGCGATTAGTAGTCGTTTATTTTTATTGATTACTTGAAGGCTACATGCCACTGTTGTTTTTTGTAACGTTGAGATGTTTTTCATAAAGGAGTGTATGCTGGAGTACGTGGGATTTACTGCTCTGTTTATTTACTGGGGCATCAGATTGCGCATCAAGAACCATGGAATTTCACCGGTATTAGTTTTGGCTACTGAATCTCTGGTATCGCAACATCCCTGGTATGTAGTATGGAATATGTGCACTGTGGGTTCTCACCTGTAAGCAGAGGGCCCCGCATAAGGCCAGTGGGCTCCAAAATGAGTACTGGCTGCAAACATGGCGACAGGGGACCAGTCTGGTCACCCAGGCCGAGGTACATCTGAGGAGCCGCGGACAGCACAGGTATACGGCCAATGCTCATGGAGGGCATGTCCACTGGGAGCTGTGGGCGGAAAAAGGAAGGGAGAGAGAGAAGGGGGCAGACAGAAAGGAAGAGAAAAAGAACAGAGAGGAAGACCAGAGGAACACAGGGGAAAAGAGAGGAGGAGAGGAAGTATTCACATATTTTAGTCTTTATATTACACCAGGTATGAGTTTGTCTCTCACTCAAATAGAAACATGTTTTGCATACATAGTTTGACTGATATGAAAGACATTTATCATCTAACTGTATTCCTTTCATAAATGTACTACCTATGATCCATAAATGAGTAATGTGACAGTGCATATGATATACTGGTTAGAAAAACAGAAAGCTCTTGCAAGGTTCATACAGGGGATCAAAAAAATAACAGAAACCATATTTAAAAAATAAATAAATAAATAAATCACATTACAAACAGCTACAAAAGTTAGTCCCGTGAAGTTAGATGTCATTTAGCAGTATTTTATTCAGCTCTAAAAGAGGTCAGACAATCAACACACTGTTATGTGAGTTTTCAAAGCAAAATGTGCCAACCAACAGTGTTACAAAGGGGCAACGATCAGAAAAACTGCAAAAGTATGCAAGTCTCAAAATAAGGATAATGTAGGCTGACCATGGACGACCTGCACCAGCAGAAAGGAACGGCGGTCGCAAGTCAAATGTCACTGATGATTTCATAGATAGTCGCTATAAGCACGGTTTCTGAACACCATAAAAATATGGCCTCTAAAGATCACAGAACAGAATTATCACCTTGGTAACCCAGGCTCAACAAACACTAAACCATGGGCTTCACAAAGCTGCAATTTATGCCTGAGCTGCAATTTGCCAATGGCTTTTGTACCATAGCGGCACACAGAGACGCATAACCTGGCATACAGAACCTGGAACCCTGGGGGATTGAAAAATGTAATATGGTCTAAGGCAGGGGTCTCACAGTCCATCCCTGGGGAGCTACTGTCCAGTAGGTTTTCTATCCTACCTGGCATCTGATGAGCCACACCTGTTCTCAGGTAAATACCAGGAGCAGGTGTGGCTCATCAGAAGTCAGGTAGGTTAGGAAACTCACTGGATAGTTGCTCTCCGGAATCGGAGTTAGAGACCACTGATCTAAGGAGTCACCTTCGACACCTGTCAGGTGAAAACTAAACATTGACTTTAAGCCACGAGTCTGCTGATACTGGGTGACATCTCTTAGGGCTGTGAACAACTTCATGCGAGGCAACACACATGCAAGGTAAGCAGTGTACCGACTACACTTGCACGGGCAGTTAATGTCTATCTGGAGGATTAAAGGTCATGTCCACCAGGGGGCAATGCGAGAAAACCATCTTGGTCGGTTCCGATCACTTGTTTGTATGCGGTTGTGGCATGAAATGATGTATACTTGCTGCCTCCACCACGACCTAGTTGCTAATTTTATAATGCTGCTGAAGCATTCTCTGCATTCTACCCACTGCTCCACATCGTATGGGTACTTTGCTCTGCCGTATATCACATTACTACCCCATGCTGAATGTTGCATTGTTTGTTGTTAGATCTCATGCATAACTTCTGCAATAAGTATTGCAATATTTATAAAGAAAACAAAAGTAAAAATAAAACAATTTCTCACGAACATCTATTCATGAGTGATTTAAACAGCAAGGATGAAACAATTGGCATGCAGAGTTCATGCAACTTTAAAATAATGTTCATTATATACTAGATAATCCTGAAAAGGAGCGGTCATTAAAATCACAGTTTTGTTTCCTATAACAATGGAAATATTCTAGTGAAACGTAAACCACATGCTTTCGGTGAATTTTATAGATACCGGAACTGTATTGAAAAATAACGTTGCTTATGAAAGTAGGCAAGTTAGAATTTCAAGTTAGTTTCATTGTACCGTGTGCACAACACCGTGTGCTTTCTTATTAAAATCTGAAAGAATTAGAAACTTAAACTGCCATTACATCATTTCGCTGTACACAGAGGGACACAATAGCGCTCGCAATATTTTCTCTCTTGCCTCTGAAAATATACAGTTCTTCCGACCACTCATTATTAAAAAAAAAAAAAAAAAAAATCAGATGCTACTTTAATACTAACTGTACCATATATAAACACACAGTCCCATGACAAAAGACGACTATACTGACACCCCAGTTTGTGGTGGTACTGCGTCTCGCGTACGCGGCGCGTTAACCCCTCACGTAGCTGCACACGACACGGAATCAATTGTAGAAAACGCCTGGCCACCGTGATGCATATGTGTTGTGAGCGTCGAGTGTAAATCAGCCCTTAGAAGTAATTAAATCCAATGATTGCTCTGCATGGTCATAAAATGGCCAAGGAATATGAGGCCATTTTAATAAAACCAGGTGGACCCTATGGTACAAATGCTGTTTCTTCACGAAGTTGTTATATTCCCAGATGATCATGCTCACATAGCCTATGAGCTACTGTTCATTAAAGAAATAAATAAAATAAAAAAAAGAGTATGGGGTCATGGGCTTGTGCCCCCTGTTTGCCCATAGGGTCTCGGGGTATCTCTGCGCTTACCTTGGCACTGGCAGGCAGTCCCAGTGTGATGGTGGGAAGGGTGGGAAGATTCTGCCCTGGGAAGTGGGCTATGGGTCCATCCTGGAGCAGCAGCCTCTGGGCCTACGCAAACAGTACTTAGTGAATACTTAAGTACTCATACAGTACTCATTGTGGGTACTAGAATATAATACATATGGCGAATTGTTTCAGTACACATATACGGCTTCACCGGTACTTTGCGAGAGAATGACCGTAAAAGATACCGAATCAGTATGTTGCCAGAGATGTGCTGTGTGATTGTGAGAGAAAGCGAGAGGAGAGTCAGAGAGCGAGAGCGCAGATCCTCCCGGGTGTGGGGGCGGCTGAGCACGGGGTCAGAATGGGAAGTTAATAAGCTGACCCCCGTGTGGGAAAAGGGGTCACAGCATACCTCACTTAAACGGAAAAACAACAACCACAGGCAGCAGCTACCAAGTGGCCTCCACGTGTTCGACTGACACTGCGCCACCGACTGGCCGAATAACAAGGCCCTCCAGTGACATGGACACCAGAACCACGTCTTCCAGAGACAGAAGACGCCTGGAGGAGCAGAACGAAGCCCAAGCCAGAAGCATGGATGCATGTTTAAAAAGGTGATGGTTTTATCCATGTTTAAATAGCCCCTGGTCCCTTCTGAGCACACAGCGAAATAAATCTGAACAGACCGCAATCCTGCGAGGGGGCGTACAGTCTTCATTTAATGAGCCTCTCAGCTGGACAGCCAGAAGACACCATGATGGGGGGGGGGGGGGAAGAGCCAGTGTGAAAACAGGCTCCACATGGCCACTCGCGTGCTGATCGGAGCGTTTTCAGCCAGCAGAGTGTGGAGCCCCGGGCAGCTCGTCCTGCTCTCTTCCGCAGCGCCCGTCTGTTTGCACTTAGCACAAGGCGAGCCCAACGCCGGCGTTTTCATTACGTCCAATCATGTGCGCCGGTACTCAAGCTAAGGGGCCACTCACACGATGCAGCCAGGCGGGCAGGGCCCCAGTAGACATGGTGACTTCTGAAAGCGTAAAGGGGACTTGAGGGTGGTAGAGCAGGGCGGCGGGTGCGGGGGGGCGCCTCACCTCGTGGGACAACACGCCGTTCTCAGTAGGCAGGCTGTCATTGGGTGAGCTGCAGCCGGATACTGGGGTGCTGCTGCTGCTGGGGGAGGAGTCTGTGGGCAGAGGGGCAGAGCAAAAATCGCCATGGGGACGGACAACAGAGTGCAGTCGCAACCACAGCCAGGCGGGAATCACAGGGCACCATCGTGTACGAGAGAGAGGGTGCGTGCTAACAGACAGGGAGGGAAGTGACGAGAACCAGGTAGGAAGGGTATGGGCCACTGCGGGGGGCAAAAGTACCTAAGGTTTCTGGGACGCGGTGCTTGATGCTGGGTGGGGCACTCTCTTTACGGGTCAGTGGGCTCTTCCGGGTGTTCAGGTGGTTCTTCAGCTTGTTCTTCACCTTGAGGTTTGGCTCGGAAGCTATGGAATCAGAGAGACGCCGCCCCGCATCGTGTCAGTGAGCCAGACAGTTGCTGCGATGGTGATAAGTCGACTCGCCGCTCGCGCTCAGGATGCAGGAAGCTGATCGAGAGAGCATGGTGGAGCTGGAGGATGTGGCTACATCAGACGGAGAGCGGCCTGCGATAACGGCCGTCTGATTGGGAAATGTGTGTGAAGGTACAGTGAGCCTAATTCACAAATACGCCACAAGTGGGTGCTGCCGAGGACACAGTCTCCGCTGAGCATGTCCTCTTTATGGGAGTCTGACAGCAACTCGGAGCTATGCCCGTAAGGGGGTACGACATAGGTAGTGTTACCCGTGTCTGAATCCCAGCAGTGTACCTGCCACTAGACCCAGTTAACTGGAGCGGTGTCATTATTGGAAAGGTTTCAGTTCCGTAATGCAAAGTCACTGAGAATAAAGAATCTATTCAGATAAACTGATCGATGTTGTAACTTCATGTGACTCATCTAAAAGAGACCTCATTCTGCTCTGTCGCCGTCCATATCCACACCAGCAGCCTTGAGGGACCTGTAGGTGGCAGCCAAATGCCTGCCGTGCACTCATCAGGGGAGCAGTCAGTCCTTTGAGATCACTCTCTGTGCCTCTCCGACGGAAACGGGAAGCTGATCTCAGGCCCCGCACACCCTGAACATAGCCGCTTCCTGCCGCCAGAATGCTCCCGCTTTAAGGGAGCGATCTGGACACTAGGGAACTAGGATGGTAGCCCCTGCGCAGCTACCCCGCTGCCCCACATGACGCTGGGGGCTGCCACTTGTCCATTTCTGGACTCTGAGCACTCCTACAAACTGATTGCTGTACCCACCATGTACACCCATCCATCCAACCTAACTGCTTATTGCAGGGCTCACCACGTAACATGTAACACATGCACGCGCACATGCACACACACTCACCACTGTGCTCCCTGAACGCCCGAGTCTGCTCCGTCACCTCGCTTTGCCACTTACTCTCTCTGTCATAGCCCTGTGTCCCTGTAACAATGCACCCTATTGTCCATTGAGTTGCCGCTATTTCAGATTATAGCAAAGTCTTGAATGGTGCTGTAGTGTTTTAGTGGGGGTGTCTGGCGAGGCTGAGGGGGGGGGGGGGCGCTCACCTGCACGGCGGAGCTGGGGCTCCTCGGGGGGGTCGCTGGGCGGAAGCACGGTTGAGGGCACTATCAGAGACTGGGGGGGCACGTTCGGGTCTGGGGCTAGTTCCCTGAACAGGAGGGGAGATACGCCAGGGTTAATGTGGGGGGCATCAGTATGTGCCAGGGGCCATCCTGGGGACAGCCACACCATGGCAAGTGACAGATCCCTGGTGAGGTGCAGGGTAGGGCGGGGCTGGAAATGAGCATGTGCGTGTCGGCATTGTACTCTGCCCATTCAGAGAAGCTCTCGGTCACAGAGAATATCAAACACGAAAACATGAAGAGAACCCAGCCCATCAGGACATTAGTCATGCCTTCAACCGTGACTGCAGTTAATCAAAAACATGAGCAAAGATCCTCACCCTCAGGATAAGGACCAGTGTCATAGGTGAGGCAACATTTGCTGAGGTTAATTAATTTGTGTCCAGGAGGAGCTGTTCTCTGTGAACCGGCTTACCGGTATCCCACAGGGGGGTTGCTGATGGGGTTTGAGTTCGTCCGCTCAAGAGCAGCCTGCTTCTGCTTCTTCAGGATCACCTCTTGCAGCTTCTGCTTCACCACGGAACTGGCCACAGCGCCTGTCAATCAAAGGCTCACCCAATCAGGGACGAGGAGAGTCTGACCAACATATCGACCCTGCCCCCATCACCATACATAGTTCCATAGAGCGCATTCTGTGCATTCACGGAGTCTGGGAGAGCGCCAAGTGTGAGCATTTGTGCAGTCTGACGATTCAAAAAGCCAGGGAAGCGGAAACGCACCCAGCCAGGGATCCCAAACGTGCATAGGTGTGGGGGCGCGGGGCGCGGGGCAGGTGAGTTAAGATGTTTGGACGCTCTGCTCAGTGTGTGTGCAAGGGAATGTGGGTGTGTGCGAGACACACTGAGGATGTGTGTGTGTGTGTGTCTGTGCTGGGGGGGGCGGGGGTGGCACCAAAGCAGCAGCACTCCTGCCATCGGTGGCACTTCTGCACATTACTCTGTCATAAGCAGCTAAAACAAACATTTACACCTGAGTAAGGTGCTGTTATGGCAAAGGCTAAGCTTAAGGAGTAACTTAATGAAGGGTTAACCTGTGAAACATGAGGAGTGACAGGAGGGGCTAATTGGGGAACTGGGCATCAGCACCGACCAACAGCTCAGTGATATTCAGCTCTCCTGACTGTTCCCCCCACCCTGAGACCATGCCCCCCCCAGACTCACTGCGCTGGTTCTCCTCCTTGTGCCACAGCTGGTGCAGCTTTTGCTGTTTGTCCTTCTCTTGATCTCGGTGCTGCTGCTCCATGTTGAACTGAAAGGAGGCGACATTGAGCACCAAGCAGGATCATGGGCCCACGGGCTAGGGGGGTGGGCATGAGGAGGCACAGCCTACCTGCATGTGCTGCAGCTGCTGCTGGGTGAACTGGGAGCACGGCTGGGCAGAAAAGGAGCCGAGCAGGAGAGGGGGAGGCAGCGGTGTCAGCATGGCCGTGTCGGCGACCGGCCGCACCAGCCGCTGGCCCACGCGCAGGTCCATGGGGGCGGGTGCTGAACCCGGGGTTGCCACAGGGGGGCTTGCGTCTGCTGTGGGGAGAGTGTGCCATCAGTGTCTGTGAGCCTAACACCGGGACAGGCCACCAGGGGGCCCCGCCTGCCAGTTCTCAGGTCAAACAGCAATCTGCAACCGCAACTTTCCTTAAAATGTTATTTTAAATTACTAAATAATACATAACGCTATGCCACAGGAGTGCTGTGAGAGAGAGAGCGCAGCAAACAGCTTGGCCATCTGGGTCCTGCTGAATGTGAAAGCTAATCCCACACAGCCATTAGCGGGCCGGACATGGGCCACAGGGCCACCTCCCACTCGCTCGCTCGCTCACCCGCCTTTGTCTCCTGCCGAATTCCCCCTCTGCTGCAGTGTTGTGTTTCTTAATGTTACCCCTTAGTTACCCCCCCACCCCCCCTGGGTGGTGCTTCAGCAGCATTTGCATGGCAAGGCTGACTCAGTGCTGGAGGCCAGCTCTCTGCCAGTAACAGGTTCCGGCTGGTTCAGGAAGCAGGATGGAGGCCATAAAGAAAAGCACACGACAAAACAGAGGCCCTGCCACTGGAGGGGCACACTGCGTGCGCGGGCACACACAAACACACAGAGTTCACATACTCATATCTTTGTGGGGATTCTCCATTAATTTCTATGAGTATAACCCTAATCCCAACCAGTATAGGCAAGACAAGCCAATATTTTCCTATATACATGTAGCCAACATTCCATCCTGGTACCCCTGTCCAATTAGAGGGAAAGTGAATGTCCCCCCCCAGGCCTAAAGGCAATACAGAGTGCGCATCCAGAGTACACCAGTCAGAAAAAAAGCAACAAGGGCCACTAGGAAAGAAAAGGAGAAGTGGGCGTGGTACCATCCCTGGGGTCAGGCGCGCGGGTTACTCACCTCCCTGAGTTAGCGAGAACACAACCAAATTTAGCACCAGGCTGAAACAAAAACACAATTTATCACGGGAGGTTTAAAGGACGAAAAAAGGAAAGAAAATAATCAAAAGGGGACAGGGTTTCGGGGGGGGGGGGGCAGTTCCTACATTTACGGCGAGCCAAAGCAGGCTTTGTTTGAGGTGAAAGCCTCTATTGTGTGCACTGACATAACGGCGTATTCTCACACCCTCATTTGAAACAATGTGTTATGTGATTCATTCATTAGCTTTGCAGAGAGCCCTGGGACAGTGTTTACACATGGCCTTAGTCAGAGGGAAGCAGGACTGCCTCAGCCCAAACTGCACAAATATTGTTCGGCAAACTATCGCAATTCAATTAATTTAATCACTGGCTGATAAATGGCAGCCACCGATGCTTAGGTACGATGAAAATACTCCTTAAAGGACAAAGAGCATTTAGATTTTCTTCTGGCTCCAAAGCAAACCGGTTTGAAGCCCCAGGCTGTGACAACATGCGCTAACTGCCCCAGAACAGATAGGACGGGGGTGTCCTGTCAGTGTAGGAAAGCAGTCAATCGGGGAGGCAGAGAAGCTCTCCACTCCACGCATGCTTACAGAATCTCCCTAAATCCATTTCCAAGGCTCACCGGAGCATTCTTCATAGGCTGCCATCTCTACATGGGGGGGGGGGGGGCAGTGCCAGCGCAGAGGTTTCGGCTCTGCAATGAACCCCCTCCCGGCAGCTGCAACAGGCAGCCAAAGGCTCGCTTCGCTCTCACGCCAGCATCAGGCAGCTCCATCTCCCTGGTCACTCCAGCCCGGCCAGACCTCAGCAGAGAAGCCGCCCACACACCACTGTATGCACGGCCAATCAGGGGCCACTGGCAGCATTTTTCTGCGTTTAATCAGTAACGGGAGGAAAATAAAAGTTCTCAGATGCACAAACGCTCATTCCGGCTGTAAATGTGATGTAATTTCCCCGCTGGTCCTCTCAGACAGATTGCACTCTGTTCACACGCGGATATGTGGGCTTATTTCTGCTGTTCAGTGGGGTAGCACCAACCTGCTCACAAGCTCAGCTTCCCAGCTCCCCCAGAAACTGCCCCCCCACCCCTGTCCAAAAGGAGGATGAAGGTTCACTTCACCTCCCACATGCAATTCTTACCGAACCTCTGTCTGTCTGTCTGTGTGTGTCAGGAACAAGACACCAGCTCTGGGTTGGTACAAAAAGAAAATTCTCTCCACCACAAAAAGTACCCCCCCCCCCCCTCCCCCCGTGGGGAATGAAGGCAGACTGTCAGGATGAATATTCAGAATATCACCAAACATGCCCAGTGACTTCTTGGTGAGTTTTTTTTAAATTAGCCATCTCAAAATAAACACTAGGAAAAAACAGGAAGTATTGATCTGAAAAATAATACTAATAGACTGAGCAGAGGCAGGAGACATCTGGCCTATGCAGACCCCACAGCCCCCTTGCTCCCACTGCTGAATTTAAAGGAAATTGGGGCCCTAACTGGCATTTTGTCCACATCTATTTTGGGAAGGGAAGAACACGTTTGGCCTTTTGCTTTATTCCCACTTCAGTCTTTAGTTAGGCCTCTTTTGAAGGCAACTTTTGAGAGTTACATTCATCCCCTTAGCCCAGGGGAAATTCCGCCCCAGAAATCTAAGTGAAAGATACTGCAGCATCGGGGGGGGCTCTTTCCTTCTCCACACTGAGGGCTTGCTCCCTATCAACGCTGAGGGCTATCTACCTGTATGAGCTAAGAAAGTGAGTTTACAGTAATTTAGAGCATAAGGAGAGAGCTGCTTTGAACAGTCACTGCAGCCTCATCACACACCAGCAGTGGGGGGTATTCACGTATTTACAAATTAGCGCACCCTATGTGCAGGCCCGCTGCAAAGCATCGCTACTGTACTGCAAATAATAACGGTGATGGGGGGGGGGGGGGGCGGACGGGTATTTTTGTGAAAACCCAACACCCCTGGGAAAGTCATCCCAAAGGAATTGCGTCAGGGCTGAAATATTCCAAATGTCCCCCAGTTGAGCTACTGTGTCTCTGCATGCGTGTGTGCATGGGGGGGGGGGGGAGATGTCTCCCCCCACCCCCCCAGAAGCAAGTACTCCATCACCATGGAAACCACACGACCTGAGCACCGCTCCGTGTTGCTGCACTCATGTTGGTGCCCATGTGAGCGGCCCGCTCTCAGACACATGCAGCTGATCCGCGGGCCTCACCGGTGCTGATTCGGGGCGCCTGTTCGAGCAGCCATGGGCTCCTGATATCACTACAATTTGGCCAGGACAGAAAGGAATGCCTTTAAAAAGACAAGGCAGACCCCTGGGCAACGATCCTGAGGTGTGCCGAACGACAGAGCCAGTGCCCTGGCCGTAGGGTGGTATGGCACCGGGGGGGTACACAGCCATGCTGAAACACAGAGCAGTGAGGCTGCCCCCTCCTGGGAGGGGCCAGCGTGTCCCTGCTTCTGATAAGGGCTTTGAAGCAGCACAGGGCTCGGTGGAATGGAATGGGGGGGGGCCCGTGTTAAAAATGCTGAGTATTGCAGCTGGAATGCAGAGTAACACAATCCCCCTCCCCCAGCCCAGCCAAACGCCGCGGGCCGTGGGTTTTTGGAAGGCTGCCAGCACCATGCCAGCAACTCTGGCAGCTGGGCAGAGGTTTCCCATCGGATTTCGTTACCATGACTAGGGGGGAGGATAGGCTAAATGACCCGGCAAACCAACATGAACATAGCACCAGCATTTAAGGAGAAGACAAAGCAGCACCTTGGGGAGCCGGGCTGCCTTCACATCCACGCGCAGACGGGCACCGGCTGTCTGGAATAAGGCCAACCAGGTTGGGGGAGGGAGGCTCACAAGCGAGAATATGTTACAGTGGGGGGGGGCATCGCAAGAACGCCATGGCCTGGTGAGGCTCGGCGAGAAGTTCTGCCAGCCTCACGAACACAATGTGTACAGAAGGTAGGCAATCTGTACCATGGCCGAGCACATTAGACCCTGAAAGTTTATTTGACGAGTGTGACCATTCCAGTTCAGTGGGACTCGCATCCAGTGTGATCACTAACCGCACCCGAGCACAGACCACAGACACGACTGGCCATTTAACAAAGATCGCGGCAAAGGGATCACTTTGGTCTATGGCAGAGGTGCAGAGGTTGCTGAAAATTTCAGCTGACAAGTGACTCCAGGAACAACTGGCTGCAACACAAAAACCCTTGAAATATTCTGTAAAATACAGAACTCTCTTGTTATACGATCAGCACGATTAAATGAAAATACATTGCATACTAAATAAATGTACAAGAAGGCCGTGTGTCATCACACCCAAAACGACTCCAAATAAGTAATAAAAGGACATTGGTCATGAACTCCATTGTCCTGTGCGATAGTGCTTTTCATCCTACGTGTTCTTCCAGATAGGACTTCCAGATAAAAATGCACGGGCATTTAAGCATTCATATTCCAGATGAGTCAACTATGATCTAACCGTAGCAGATGCCTTGGGGCCGTGACAGCGAGACAGATTTCGGGAAGGCAGGTTTCCCAACGCGAGCGGCGTTTAACTGGGGCTCTCTGGGGCGGGGCAAATGCCAGAGCAACATTCAAGGAGGAGAGAGCGGCTCCCACACAATGAGCAGGCCTGTCACAGGAGTGGCGGGGTGGGGGGGCATTATGCAAACACACACAGGAATGTTTTAGGGCGTCTGGTTCCGCAAGTTTTAGAGGAGAGCTAATAATAGCAGCTTTTGGTCTTGGGTACGAGTGGCCCAGTCAGTCAGCCGGGCTGGGAGTACACCTGACCATGCACTTGGCTACACTGAGCTATTCTAAAGCCCATTAATTCATGCACAGATAAGACTGAAAAGACTGGAATCGTTTCTGCATGCCCAGCTGTACTGCGTGTGGTTGTTTCTGTAGGCCTTGCTCTCCTACACAGGGTGCTCCAGCATATCTGGGCATAACACAATTTACATTCTGCACCTGGCCACGACCTCGCAGACGGGCGGATCACCCGACCTCATTTCGCAGAGGCTTGGGTTTCCGCAAGGACGAGTTTCCGAAGCCGATCACGTTTCCAGCGTCAAGGTCGCCGGGCTAAAGCTCGCTGATCTTTATGCATCTTGGTGAGCAGGGGGGAGGGAAATCGAACAGCCAAGCGTTTCCCAGCCCCCCATCCTATGGACACCTAGCAGGTGCAGACAGGACTGAGACCAGCAGTAAGGGCTTAAACAAAAAAAAATGACAATCAATGATTGGTCAATGCATCTTCCAGTTAAATAGGTCCTATGATTTCAAAAGCAAATATTGGAACTTCCAACTACAGGCTGACAAAGTGTGAGTTAAGCTTGCAACCTCGAACAGTTTGAGCGCAAGATTTTCTCATCCTGTTCAGGAGAAAAATGATTCAGCATGTGAATGGCAGCTCGGCTCTATGGCAGAGTTCTGCGGAAAGCGCATGTTGACAATCTTGATTCTAATTCCACATTACCACTGAGCTGTCTGAAACCAGAATAGTAAAATATGCCTCAGCAACCAGCCGTTAAGAAATGCTGTTAGGTTGCCATATGCTAAAAAAAGGGCCTCCAAATAATGACTAAGTAAAAAAAAAAGAAAATATAGCATATAGTGAAAAACCCTTGATGACGTCAAAGTATAAAATCAGAGGGCTGTTTGCGAGGAATGCCCTCGGTGTGGCCGAGCTCAGAGTCTCATGGCGGTGAGTCACCGCTCTATACGTTGGCGTGCAAAACTCACACACAGCGAGAACATGCTCAAGGAGAGAGACCGAATACCCGCCTGCACAGTCTGAGACGCTGGGGCCCGGCGTGAGAGCGAGGCATCACCTCGGAGACCCTCCAGCAACAGGAGACATGGAACTGTGAGGAGGGGGGGGGGTTAATCCCCCAGAGAAAGGTTTAATCATTAACCCAAAAAAATTTAATAAACAGCCCAAAAAGCCTGAGCCATTTTAATTAGCTTCAGGCTCCTCCCTGTGAGATCATTAAGATAGTATTCTCTATTGTTTGGCTTCCTGCTCAGTCAAGGAAATGCATGCAATTAGAGTTCCTACCATCAACAGATCGAAAATAAGCCTTTAAAAATAGCAGAGATGAAAAAACAGCCCCCCAGCCTCTCTTTGAACTATAATTAGGCTATGAGCTGCTCCCCAACGCTTGACTTTCGTCAGCGCTAACATCCTCTTTTGTCTCCACTTGTTCTTCTTTTCATCTGGCCTCACTGCCATTGCTCTCTGCTCTGTCACGGCCGCCGCAGACGCTGTGCCAGGGCCCCGGTAGCCACGGAAACCTTACTAGATGGGGGGGGCAGACAACCACTGTAAGCAACAAGAGATGCTTCCTGTTGGCGCTCCTTTTTCTCCTTTCCGCCCCTTTGACGAACACTTTTCATGCTTGTTTGTTTATCTTTGTCTGTTCACGCACTGCAGGTTGGTTACATACCTTAACCCCCCCACCACCACAACCTCCCATCAGCTGGCCATAATCTCCAAAGCAACTTCACTAATATTTGGCCCCCACAAAGCCCAGGGGCTTGGTACCGGAGGTGCGATTCCCAGCCCCAAATCCCACCGCGCTGAGGCTTTCGCTGTGCGTTTCATGTTGAGACAAAAGCCTCTGCGTAATGTCAGACTTTATATCGGGCTCCTGACTTCTGCTTTTTCTTAGTCAGAGTGTTCTGGGAAATGCAGGGTCCTGCGATTACACTCCGAGACACAGCGAGAGGAGCTGCTGCTGACCAAAGCGCTCTGGCAAGTCCAGCCACAGCAGGTCTCTGCTGCCGGCTGCAGGAAGACCGGCGGCGTCCATTAAGACACACAGCTTAAGGGGGGGGGGGTGATTGACTGTTCACTAGGACCCTAAAACTCCTACTGAAGACACAGGATCCTCTGCTTCTTTGCCGTTTTTCAGCATGTGTCCCAGCAGCTGTGTCACAGCACTGACGTGTAAGACAGAATTTCCAATTTTAGCGGCTGCACCCCACAGGCAGGTTCCTGCTGCCCAGTTGCCCCGCATCCCTCACCGCATCTCTCCACCGCCTCACTCCCTGCCTGCCCCCAATAGCCTCTCATCCATGGGGGGGGGGAGGGGGGCAAAAGGAATCCACAGCTGTCAGGGATGCAGAGGCCCCAGCTTCTTCCGGAACAGCTGCAGAAACCATCCCTGACTTTTGTGCATGTGTGCACATTTATGCGCGTGTGCCTATTTATAGCACAGCACGCTCTGTGCGTGTGTGCACGCCGGTGCAGGCACAGTGCGCGCCCCCCTGCCCCTTTGCATAGAGCTTCCTGCCTACTGTACGCAGCAGTCAGGCTGTGTGTCACTCTCTCTGCAAGGTAACATTAAAACCTGCATCCCTCTACATTCAGTTTAATGACTGGAAGTCAGGCTACACTACTTACACTTACGAAGCCTGTCTGTTGTCAAAAAACACTGCAGGTCTTAACCAGTACTAAAAAACCCTTTAAGAATCTAATGCAGAATAATATAATTTAAAAATTTTCTGAGGGCTAGGTGCTGCATCAACGGAGGGTAACTTCTGAGGCACACACACACCCCACTGACCCCCCCCCACACACCTACCTACCTACCTACCTACCTCCGCTTCCTGTGCAGCCCCCGCCTCCTCACCCAAATACACTCCCAGCATGACCTGGGAAAATCAAGTCGCTCAATGTTCCCCTCAGCAGTCAAAAAAGAAAAGTGTCCCTCCTGCTTAGCGGGATCAAAAAAAAACGACCCAACCTGACCCAGACACAGGGCACGTCTCTGAGCTAAAGCCAATCAGTGTGGGACAGATTGGCATTTAACTAAAAGAAACACTGATGCGAGGGCACAGTCTGCCTTCCTCATCAGCCAACCACTGATATCCTCATTATCAGGTAAAGCTAATGCCAAGGAATACCCCTCATCAATGGCTCGCTGCACCCCTGAATGCTGGGCCCCGCCCCCAAGGGGTGTGTCCACGGCCCAGCAGCAACTTCCATTATTCCTCCCTACCTTAAGAAAACTGAGGCGGTCAAACAGTGCCTGACAGGCAAAGGACAATAAGGAGGGATTGGTGACCTTCTGAGATCACAGGGAACGAGCCATTAAAACTGGGCGGGGGGGTCTTAGCTGTTTACCAGAACAAACCCAAGATCTAAATGGGAAGAGGGGAGGTGGCTGCAGCTCCATCCGGCAGGATCCGCTGAAGCGGCTAAAATTCCTCCCTGGCTTCAGCAGTACTTGAGGGAATAAGAGTATGCAGATAATGACACCTTTGTGGGGCCCGAGGTCTACTGACGCTCACCAGCTGCTGCAGTATGAATATGTATAGCCAGGGTGGGGCGAGCATCTCACTAAGGGACCAAATACGAAAAACCCTAATCCCAACTATGACAGCCTTAACCCCTACCCAGCCCTAACCTTAACCATAAGTAACCAAACAGAATATACGACTTGACATTTTTAGTCTATGAGTTTAAATTCTCGTAGAATTGAGGTTTATATTGTGGGGACCAGAAAAATGTCCCCACAAGCTAAAAAGTAACAGGATTTACATCATTGTGGGAATATTTGGTCCCACACACAGACACAAACACAGGAGAGTTGAATTCAGTGGACATTGATTCTGTCACACAGGTAGAAGGCAATACATTTGAGGTTGTCTTACTTCTGAAGGGGATGAGGACAAGGGGTCATCAGGGGATGGACAAAGCAGTAAACAGCACCAAGTCAGAGGTGAGGAATGCCCCCTCTCTGTAATTTATGGGGCTGGGCTGCCATGCCCAGCAAAGAGCTCAGGAGCTCAGGTACGAACATGAGACTCTGGGCCTAAGGCGGGGCGGGGGGGTGGGGGGCACAGTTAGGCTACATATCACAAACTACAGTGATCCCTCGTCTGTCGCGGGGATTGCGTTCCAGAACCCCCCGCGAAAGGTGAGAATCCGCAAAGTAAAAACCATATGTTTATATGGTTATTTTTGTATATTTTAAGCCCTTATAAACCCTTTATATTCTC
>JAAGVU020000103.1:22140364-22154145 GCA_011763525.2 Mormyrus iriodes | reverse complement strand
CACACACACACACACACACACACACACATACATACATACATACATACATACATACATACATACATACATACATACATCTATCTATCTATCTCACACAGGTTGGCCTCTCACAGGCCACTATTGCCATACACGGTGGGTATACAGAACAGGGGCACTGGCTCTAGCTGAAAACTGATTGGTCACTGGAATGCCCCTTCCCCTTTCACTGAATGAGACAAAGCATATCATTGGCTAATGACCCCTCTGCATGAATTATGGCCTTCTTCATATTGCACCAAAAACCAAGCCAAGGAGAGCAGCAATGCTGTCAATATGTAATACCGAATACTGATAAACAATACCGCAGTTTCTTAAAAGGGCTAGAGCCAGTCAACTTTATTTGACACGAATACCCTCTGGCACGACCGTGTAAACAGGCCCCCACCGACAGCCACAACATCCCCAGCGTCTCATCACAGCTTCCGAATGGCCCCTTTCAAATCAGTGCTTAATTTCCCACATACCCAGGTGGCTCTGTGGTGCGATGTGATTAAGCTGGAATAAATCGTGAGGAATAAATAGAACGTGGGGAAGATTAATTTATCCTTCTTTTTTTCGTCTTTTGAACAAGAAGTGTCCTGCAGGCACAGGCCAGGCTCTCTAATCTGATGGAACACTGCCTCCCCAGTTCACATGTAAAAATCGCCCATGGAAGCCAGGAAACGTTGTTTCACGGGGAGGAAGGTATGACCTACTTTGTGTTGGTTCTTCTCCATGATGGCAGACAGGGCGACCAGCTCCAGCCACACCCAGAAAACTGAGACAGGCGTGCTCCTCATTCACGGAGACAGACGGCTGAGAAACCTCCAAAAATCTCCTTAGAGGAGTGGTTATATTCATATCTAGGCGTTATGGTGATTGCCACTGGAAAGCACAGACGTGACGGGCTTAAATCTACCATGGCACACTACAGCATAGCACAGGCCAGCCTGCTGTCCCAAATGGCAGCCTTTCCTTGGTGCAGTCACCTTGTCCGCTTGCAGGCTCTGCAACTTGCAACTTCCTGGCACTGACAGGCGTACCTGCACCCATCTCTCCCCCAGCAGTACCTGCCACTCCTTACTCTCCGTGACTGTTCAGAGACGGCGACAAAACCAAGCAGGGACAGGCACGGAAAGTCCCTCACAAAGCCTGACTAAATCACTCAGTCACAACCTTGGCTCCCGACAGTTGTCGTAGGAACCAGATACAAAGGTCACAGGGTGGGGGGAGAGCCATCACACAAATCTGAAGCATATTTCACAGTACAGACACTACAGAAGGCATCCCTTTAATTCCTTATCCTATTACTGATTTTTAAAGGTTTTAACCTATATAGACAGATGGCAGGGTCTTACAGAGTAAAAGGTTCAGAAAGGGGGCGGATTGGGCCCATATGTTTTGATAACCCCACACAAGTCTCAAAGGATCTGACGCTGACCCTCACCCCAAACAGCCCCTGCAATTTCCTTCGCTGACAGTGTATATATGAAGCTACCTCACATAAACTGTTTGATTTGGGCTCTTGCTTTGATGCCAAGATATCATGGACAGACCACTGCCGCGATAAGCTTCCCCTCCTATAACTTTGATCAGTTTTGAGCATTTGTTTCATTGAGATTTGGTTTCCAAGGTTAATGTATTACTAATCTGTGCCATATGGGGACGTTTAAGAAATTCACACAGACTGGGTGAGGGTGGAAGGGTGCAGATTTTAAATCCTTAATGTCTACCAAGGCAAAATAGCAAGAGTAAAATAAGAATTAACAAGGACACGTGCCAATGTTCCCAGCCCGTAAAAGACATCAGAATATTAATCTTTCATATTGTGCGATGATGATACCTAGTTGGAGAATGAAACTCTACAACTTCATCCTCCCCCCTAGGGTCCAGGGCAACCCAACCAAGAGAGAGCTAGCTATGTTAGAAACATGCTTAAATTATAACGTAATTTCTGAACATTGCAGCAAATTACATATACAAGACACTTCTCAAAGCAACTCTGGGCATCAAAGTTCCACCCAAAATAAAAAGAAAAAGGGGGTATTTTTGTGACAAGTGGTCCATTACTGTGATATCCCCAAACCCCTCTTGGCCTGTCAACGGTGTTCTACTAACAAAGCCCAGAAGGCCCTGAATGAATAGTTTAGTGACTGTGAGAAAGGCGACAATAAAAGCTAGGTTTTGAAAGATAGCCTTTTTAAAACGAATCAAAACCAATGAACAGTGCAGGTCTGAAATACACAAATTTCTGGAAATGCATCAGACCATTTCTGAGTCCCCAAAGAGAAGCAGAGGTCCATCTGTGACCCAAAGTATAACAAAAATGAGTTTTAAATGTAGATGACCCCGTAGGAAAGCTGTGTAGTACATGAAAGCTGCCAGAAAATTAAACATCCATGTTTCTCAGAAAAATAGAGTGTAACTCACAGTTTTAACTAAACAATTAAGATTAAAGAACCCAGGAAGGATTCTTGACATAGGAAGCGCTCAAAAAAAACCAAAAAAAAAAACAAGCATGCACTAGGCTAATGTCAAGGACACATTTGCAGAGCACTCTTATAAATACTAGCACCTACAGGAGCGTTGCAGGCACAAAGCCATGCCAAGCCAAGCAGCTTTTTCCCCCACTCTAAAGCATAGGAAACACCTCACCCTTATTAAAAATGTAATATAAATCTGTAAAGATTTTAATAATTAAAGGGAGAAATGTGTATTACGCAGTTGGGGCGGCGAGGACTCCTGACACAAGGAAGAAATGGTAGCAATAAGCCTCAGCTATTTGACTGCAGCCAGCAGTCTTCCAGGCAAAGCTAAGCTACACTGAGTGACTCAAAACAGCAAGGTTATACGAAAGACACCAGTGCTAGAGTGCAAGAAACCCTAGTGGTTTGCCATCGGCTGAGCCATAATCTTTCACAGCAGTGTTTCACAATCCAGTCCTTGGGGACCCGCAGACAGTCTACATTTTTGCTCCATCACTACCAGGAGCTGGGAAGGAGCAAAAACGTGGACTGCCTATGGGTCCCTGAGGACTGGGTTGGGAAACACTGCTTCAGAGGAAAGGTTTAAGCTACCAGGTCCCTGAATCAAACTAATTTCTCAAATTTTGCCCTATGAGCTGGCAACAAGATACAGATGTACCTTTTTAACTCCAGGACAAATTTATTTTGCTGGGTGTCGTTTGGGTAACAGTGGGTGGCATAAGACGGGCCAAAACCGCCTGGTTCTGCCTCAACCCAACATCCCTCATTAGACCTTTGCACGTCAGAATAATATATCATGCTCTACAGTCAATGGCGTCCGACAGCTGTGCACAAGAGTTGGGAGAAAAATCGATAGGCATTCTGCAAAAAGCCAGTCAGCCATCACATGCGACAGTCTACCCAGGGACATAGCTAATATAAAAACAGACCTCCACGTGACCGTACTTACCCTGCCTGTTTTTCAGAATGGGGTTGAGCATCCACTGCCCCGATCCCGCCAAATCTACGAATGTGTCATGAAGGTTAGCCATCGCCCGAGACTGAGACATCGGTTCCCTCGAGTTAAATCGAGGGGGACTCTGATATACCGTCAGTGAAACACAAGGAGCAAGCAGGTGTCCATGAACGAGACGCGGATCGCTGCCCGATGGCTGGCGGGCTTGTCCCGAGTGTGGCTTTCGTTTCAAAAATAGAAGAGCGCCAGAAGTGAGATGCACGAAGTTAGGCATGTGGCGTAGCGGCGTTGGCAAACGAGCTTTGGCCTGGTTAGTTTGATTCCCAACAAGATGTCTTGCTGAACAAGGATGGAGCGTCCACAGGGTGAGACACGTAAAATGTTAAGGGACTGCAGGCACCGGAAAATCGCCCTGAATAAGCGTGTCTGCAGAGCAGGAACGAACCACACAGCGCTGCCCTATATTCCTCAGCCTGTCCACAGGTTTGCCTCTCCTTTAAAGGTATCCCCAGTTCCCCTATCCCTGAATCCATATACTAGAAAAACCAGTGTCCAGCCTGGCCCGTAGACTAGGCAAGTTTATATGAAATCTAGATCAGTTAGCTACTGGGAGTCCAAAATGCTACAGGAGGGGAGAAAGCCAGAGCACTTATTAATCCGTTTTGCCATTAAACGGCAGCCATTTAGGGAATTTGGGGCAGCTGCATTATCAAGCTAGGACTAATTCACGTCGAGATGCTATTTAATTACAGAAGTGCTTCAATTACACAGACCATTACAGCGTTGTTCTCCATCTAGCAGGGCTCTCTGAGCACCGCTTTGAGTGCAGAGTTGCTTCAGTCAGACAGTGATGCAGAGGTTTGCTATGGATGCAACAGGATGGGGTCAGTAATTCTCCCTGTTACTTACAAGGTGGCAATTGATTTAAAATCAAAGGCATTACAATGGATCTGTACTTGTACAAATGGCAAATAAAACATCAATCAATCATTTCTTTTCAAAATTATTCAGCGTGGCTCACAGAAATGGGTTCCTGGCACCACAAACAGGGAAAGCGTTCCCTGACCAATTGCACGATCTCTCATTAAAACTTTACGACAGCCAGCCGTGCCCACGGTGAGGTGGCATGCCGATACTCTGCTTCGCGCCAGCTGCTCACAAGCCACCCAATCCCATCTCCTTTCTGCCACCGCCCAATCCAAGCACGGCACAGTCACAGCTGATGCATTAGTTAGGCTGTGCCAGTGTAGAATTACTTCATCAAAATTGAGGTTTTCCTTCCTCAAAAAACAAGCCATTACCACGTCTCGCCAACTGAGAAGCGTGGCTCTGGATGAACGACAAAGCATTTTTACGCTGCTCGTCTTCCATTCCCACTACGATGAATTTTATTTAGAGCTTGGGAAGCGACAGGGGACAAATTCATCATTGTTGGAAAACAAGTTAAAAGCCATAAAATAAAATAAAGCCCTTGAACAGATTACCCTTGGAAGAACAGGGTAAATTGTGTGTAAAATGCTCCCCGAGGGCAAAATGACTAGATTGATAAGGACACCACCATCATGTACTCCAGGACCATTCAATGCATGTTCATCATTCGGAAACTGATGACCAGTTACATCACATTATGAGTCTGTCAGTGGTTATTTGCCTTTGGCTTTTTTTTTTTTGTAAATGTCCATTTCCAGGCTTGAATAAATGGACGGTGGGCAAAGCTACAGAAGAAAATGTGGGAAACCTTCACCTCTGGTTCAGCATACCGCGAAGGGCAGTGCCATTTAAAGTTTTGCCTATTCTGGGTAGCTGGACTTCAAACTCTAGAGGCAAAGATTGAGGCCTATTCAGCTATGTATAGAACAGTGAAGTATATGGGTAGAAATATGTATGCAAAATCCTTTTAGTCTTAATCCCTGTAAAATGCCACCTTAGAATAGGGCAATAAAATATTTTACTCTGGAAACTTGGATGTCTAAGAACCATAAAGATCAATCGTCAGCCTGATTTTTTTAACCTTATTATATCACTGGGTCATGCATCTAAAGTCACACAGCAATAATTCATAAGACTAGACTTGGTAAACGTCACTCTTGGCTCCTTCCTGTCTTTATTTAAATCAAACAGTTCATACCAACACTCCACACAAGCTCACAGTTCACCGTGGAAACCACTCTGTGAACAGCACAGTTAGTGACACAATCTTCCCATTATGAGAACAGCCACAAAAGGAAGGATTCAAAATATGGCCTCTGTGTCAATACACCCCAGCTGGTCCACATACCCAAGGTCCACGACAGGGATGAGAATGCACGTCATCATGCTGGAGGTGACTAATGTGACTTGTTAACATCCAACACAAGTGCTGATGTCAACCAGTCAAGGGGGAGTGAGCCTGCTGTTTGACAACAAAAGGGGCAAGCACCCTTATTCATACACTAGGCTTACTGGGCCCAATGTGAGCTATGGCTGCTTGAAATGGAAACCCTCAATCATCTCAAGGAAGGTACTTTGCTTAAAGGTGGTCATTTCTGCCTCTGGCTAAATGGCAGCTAAGCTCTGGCCGAGAGGTAGGAAGCTTGAACAAGAAGGTCCTCACTCACCATGGACTGGCCAGGGCACTAATGAGAGGACTGTGGTGATGTGAGGAGCAGGAAGGAGCTAAACAGTGAACATACAGAAACATTTCCCCAAACCCTTGAATTTCGTCTCATATTTAGAACGAAAACTATAGCTGAACCAATGAAGTTATTCTGCATTCTGTTGTTCGTTTAGCAAAGCTTCCTCAGGGCTAGTTTGGAAAAGATTACCGAAAACAATTACAAAAAATGGGAATGCTCAACAGTAAGTATAGAAAGAAATTCTTTCACCTAGAAGTTAAGCGTACCCACTCATTCCTGCGGAAGTCTGCACATGTTGTTACGTTTGTTTAGTAAAAGGAGGTCAATGCACAGGAAGCTACTGACCAAAACAGCAATACTTTCCCAATAAATTGAGCTAGCTGCTTTACATACCACTGGAATAGAGTGGAAATAGGCTGTGTCAAGCAGGGAATATTTGAGGACTTTTTTTTTTTTTTTTTAAGGTGGGTGTCAAAAGAGGGACCATAATTCATAAAAAGAGGCCAACCTTAATACCCAATGATGTCTTTTGAGGCGTTGACTGATTGGCCCTCAGAATGCCCCCTCCCCTATCAGCTTTCAGTTGGGGCCAGTGCTCCTGTAGCCCCATCCCTGTATACACACCAGGCCCCAAGGGAGCTCCGTGAGTTGACAAAGACTTCACCTCAGGAGCCAAACTTTGACATCAAGTCAACGGGCACTGGAGTGTTTCGATTGACAACAACTTTACAGGTTAATCAAACTTTTCACCAAAAAACTTCCAACTATGAACGATCGCCAGTCGGAGTCGTGACTGCCGTCGCCACGGCAGCCGGAGCCGAGCTGGCCATTCCCTCCAGTTCGTTTCGCCTGGGTCACGCTAAAGCTTATCATTTCCTGTAACAATGTGTTCCAAATCTCAGCAGCTCGGAGGATGGCCAGCAGAAGCAGAGCTGAGCTCTCCTACACACCAGTCGTACTCCTTATTTCAAGACACGGTGAAATGTCGCAGAGGACATCAGTGCTAACAAACTTAAGGTGCTTCAAAAGCAAAACATTTAAAGAGGACTATTTAGCACCTGCTGTTAATGCAGGTCTAGGTAATGCCACTTCAGCGCAGTTATCACTGTAGCTAAAAGTATTGACACTCATCTCTAGTGTAACAAGGTCCAATTAGGTATTTATTGCAGTCATTCCATTTTTTTTTTTAAAAAAACAACAGCCCTCTTTAAAGAAAATTCAGATCTTGGCATGTAAAGAGGACACGCTCACAGGTGATGAGCCACCAGCGAGGCTGCAGTTATCGAAGGGCTGAGCACAGGCTATGCTAATAGCCAAAACAAAGCCCTGGCTACCCACCAGGAAGAAATTGAAATTCCTGTGACATGTACAGTCTTTGTTTTCCCTCCAAAAACTATATGGACGCCTCTTTTGTGGCACTAGCCACAATGTATTTGCGAAAACATTGCTAGGCCACCATACCTCACACACGGGTATCCCTCGCTGCCATGCAGGTACAGTCCAACATCAGAGAAACAGATTCAATTTCAGAATTGCCCAATAAAAGGCAGACTGCCGTGATGGAGAGAAATGAGACACCAAACAAGAAATGAGAGAGGTGGGGGGGGGGGGCACTCCTAACACAGGCAGAAAATTCCGGAAAATTATGTGAGTGTTTCATTCAAGGTCAGAGTGCCTATGGAGGACCGAATTATGATGATCTGGATTCAGTGTTGCAGGTTGCATGCAGGAGTAAGAGATCAGTGGGATAGGAACAAGGCTGGGTATTGTGGGGGGGGGGCAAGGCGCTATGTTAGTGTGTTGTACTGTTCCAAACAGCACACAATACAACACTGACATGAATATATGAACCAGAGTGTCCGTGTCTATCCAACTGTAGCCGTTATAAGGTGACATGCACTCTACAATCACTCCAAATCCAAAGGGTTACAAAAGCTCCCGTCAAACAAAGGGAAGCATTGAACCCATTGCCGGAACACAAGGCTCCCATTATTTTCACCACAATCTGGGAAATCTGCACATCGCGAGTCATGGAATCTATTAGGAAGGGTGACGCACCGGCTATCCAGATATTAGCTGGGAAAAGTAGAGTGTCCTGGAATTGTCTGCTTAGAAACAACTTACAGGTAATAGCTGGATTTCAAAAGGAAAGGGATAAAGGGGAGAAAAAAAAAAAAAAAAAAACTTACTGTATCTACAATCAAGCGATTGAATTCCATCACACCAATTAATCTCGTGAAATTAAAAATTGCAATTCAAAATCGGTGATGGTCCCTAGATATCTGATGGTTTTAGACAACAGATGACAAGATTACTCAGATAAGGTGTTCTATGAAGTCACCTCAATCTCCTGACCATCTTCAGAAATAAAATCCCTGAATACCAGCAACATGGCCTAGCTACATATTTCTTGTTTAATACATATGTTAAAAGAAGGGTTTTTTATTATTATAGTGACCAGAAACAGCACTGTGTGCCATCGGTCTGGGGGGGAGGGGAGCCTAAAGCCCAGTAATCCGGTCTTTTTGATGCCATTACATAAGAGGCTGTTTAGTGTCACAGGTAGCTTTCCGTTAATGTTCGTAGGTCACAGGTGGGAGAAACCATCTCCACGAAATCTGTATGAGAGTCCACTGACAGTGGCAGGCAGCTTAGAAAATGTTACTGGAAGTCGTAATGCTTGCAAAATGTTGCCACCATCGCTGTGTAAAATGCACTGTGTAAAACACAGGCAGCTCTCAACTGACATATGCAATCTGTTGCACCAAACCTTATGCAAGTCAAATTTTCCGTAATTCTTTCCATACCATACAAGACACCTTATAGCAAAAAAAAACATAACAAAAATGAACTAAAGTCATACTAAAATGAATCTAAAGAACACAAATAAATGAAGAATAAAGTTTAAAATTTACTTGCAGGCGTGTTACCTTTTCGCATTAGTGTTTCCGTAAACTCCATGCATCTTGGATATTCTTTGCTTAGATCCAGAGTTACTTATGTTGGTTTTTAGTTAAAAACTGCCTGAAATAATAAGAAACAACTGATGATATAACCATACAGGGCTCTGGTCCTTTCTGACCCTCCTCTGGGATGTCAATATCTAACTTATCCTTGCACCTCTGTCAGTCCAACATTCAGAGAAGTTGTTGTACTCAATCTTGCGTATGGAAAATTTAAATTTGGCTTGAGACTCAAATGTTTTCCAACCCGGTCCTTGGGGACGGTTCACATTTTTGCTCCCTCTGCTGGGAGCTGGGAGGGAGCAAAAACAGAATGTCTGCAGGTCCCTGAGGAAAAGATTGGGAAACCCCGCATTAGATACAAGTTTTGTTTTGTTCAGACCCTCGAGCCATATGTTAATTGCATATGCTGGTGAATGTCGATAGGAGTTGCTGGGAAGGCCATGATACAATGACAGTGGGCAGCACACGGCACGGCTGATAAGTCTTTTAGAAGCTTCAGAAGAGAGCATGTTACCCTATCAGGGCCAAGCAGTATTAACTCCAGTATCTAACACACGGAAAACCTGTACCCAATTCTCTATCCATGGATGATATGACCAAAAGAGAAGCACATTAAGTTTAATTTATGGCCCACCCTGAGAGAAGCAGAAATAATAGGTTATCAACAAATTTCTGAAAAAAAAGATGGTCTTCTGGAATACCCTTCATATTATATGCTGTGTTGCAGTAATATTGGAGAAAGGGTCGCATTACTTCAGAGGTAATTCTTCAGAAATACTCACGGACGACGAGCAGCATCTCTCACACCCCAGGAAAAGTAAAGTTGCAGAATCAGCTTCGACACACATCTTAAACAACTTCAAAAAGCATGGAGCGAAACAAGCAAGACGGGAAAGCAAAAAAAATTAAAACTGAACATGATCCATAAGCCTTTGGTTACAGTGCACAATGCTGCAGGGCACACCAATACAAGGAATGCAATTACAACCGAGAAAGGCTAAGCTCTAAGACTCACCTTCCTACTCGGACTTAAGTTTCCCAGGTGTGCATTCCATAAACGTGTATTTTATAGTCAGAATGCGGAGTGCTTAACAGTTTGATATTCAACTCAAGGCGATCATTATGAGGGAGAAACTGAAACGCAAATGCCGAGTTTCAAGATGAGGACGACAACCATACTTCAAACAGAGATACTCCACTTTGGTTCAATAGTGGGATTTCCTTTAAAATAATGGTAACATTCATCAGACACTGATTTCACTGACTTTGCGGAAAATCTCATGCTGAAATACACAACACACCTCAAAATTTATCTTTTCCTTAAAACTGCAAAGTGTCCTAAGCTCCATAAACACCTGCAAAATAAAAATCAGCACGTTTATCAAACTCAAAGATTTAGGAGACCCCCTGAGACCAGACCGTTTCAGGTAACAGCATCTTGATTTTTGAGCAACTCTCTATGTTGGAACCAATTAAATGGCCTTACTAAAGGCTACGCACCCACACAGAAACCCTCAGCATGTCGATAAGGTTCCAGGTTACAGTAGTACATAGCTAATGACGCATAGCATTTTATTTATAACGTCATGGCACCTTGACATTTTTTTTCCCCTTTGGTGGATTACAATGTTGTCATAATGCGGTGGTCATTATAAATTCAAAGCAACCAGCACCCAAAAAAGACAGATGACATTCTTCCTGACAGGCCAATAAGATTGCTCAGATGGCTAAACCTCCAGCCTATCAATGTCGAAGACAAACAACAAGGACAAGTGCGGGAGCTTTTGATCTTTTCTTTCTCCATAGTGAAACAATGCTATGCTAACTATAAGAAACTCAGAGCAAGCAGTGACGTGAAGGACCTCGACTACATACAGAGCCCTTTGACGATGAGGGGATACCTGAGCACACACAAAGCCTCCACATAAAAGCATATATTATCTCCTTAAGTGCCCGAAACCATTTATCCTGGTCATGGCCTGAATGAAAAGCTCAGTCCCCTTTCTGAGTATGGGATGAAAAGAACACATAAGTAAATGGGTCCCACCTCCCAAACATCTGCACAAACAGAAGTAACACGTTCAAAAAAAAAGTTAACAAGCAGGAAGAATAAGGGACTCACACGAACACAGACACCGATGCTAAACCCGTAAAAGATTTCTTGCAAGAGAAGCAGGACCATCAACTACTTCCTATGCTGTGGGAGTACATGACTGTCAGCCAGGGGCTGGAGCACATGCAGGTATGAGACCTTAATCTCCAAAACCTGCATGTGACTCCATAGCTTCTGCAGAACAACAATGACTAAGACTTCTGCTGGGTACTAATTAGCCTTCCTTAGCACTTTCTGTAAAAATCGAAACAAGGCTGCATATCAATCGACTATTTGGAAGAGTTTTTGTCACCGCATTAGCTAAATGTAGTGTTTGGCAACCTTCGAAAGGAAGAAGTACCCACAGGTTTGCTTCGTTCCTTCTCTCATGGGCTGGGCTGTTAAATATTCTCTGGGTGGCCAGGGCTGTCAGAGTTACTCACTGCAGCCAAAATCGCCTAATTGAAGAGACGCGGCTCCTTTGGTGGTGACCCAGAGCTCACCAGCCTAAGAATGGAAGACAGCATACACAGGTTTGACAGATTCACATGCAAACCGAAACAGACACACACTGGCTCCTCAGCCTACGCACACACGCACACATCAATACAAATGCATCAGATTAAGAATTGAGTGTCTTCCGGAGACAATTAACTCCTGTGCTAACATTGCTCTTGCATGCATCTAAAAAAACAAGGGGGATTTGAAACAGGGGAGGACAGAAAGCCTGAACAACCTTTATGGAGCAGCGCATTGCCACATCCCAGGGGGGAATGGAGGAAGGGGGGGTGATAGCTGGAGCGAGCAAACAAAGTAATTTTCAAGAATGTCAGTGGCGACCGATGAATGATAAGGAGTGCAAATGGCTGGCAAAATGCAATGGGCCAAGTCACAGCCTCAGAAAGCAGGGGGGCAGTGAGGTGACCATAGCCTGGTGGCACAATTACCTGCCAAGATTCCCCCCTCCACCCTTCCAGACATCTACCCAAGCAGAAAGGAGAGCCTGATATGATCTGAAGCATGGCTGTCAGATGGTAAACTCTCGATGGGGGTACAACTACCTGTGACCTACAAACACTACCAGAAAGCTATCCCGGTGTGATTATGTCGGACACACTATAAATGACTTCAGGTGTGTATAGTCTGAAGAGCAGAGTGGCCCTCAACAGAAGTCCAACCATATAGCGGTTAACCAAAGTTTTGGTTAACCTTGAATCAAATCAAGTTGGCTTTATTGTCATACCATCTATTTAGGGGTCTACAGTGATATGAAATAACCTTCCCCCAGGACTATGGTGCAACATGCAACAGAATTAACAGAGGAAACAGTCTGTTCATAACAATTTTTAACCAATGAGTAAAGCAACTTCTTGGCAAAGACAGACGAAGGTCAACAAATAGGCAACGGTCAAGTTGCAGTTTTTGCAATCTTAATTCTGCGCTCCCAAAAGCAATTTGAGAGTGCAGTAAAAAAAGCATTTGAAGAAACAACCACAATGCTAGTGACATCAACCATTGACACCATGCTACAAACAGTTTATCCAATGCTAATGGATAATTAACAAAGGACTCATCGTCAGGGACATCTGCAAAGTAGTCTAGCTAATCTCCTATAATTACCAGCCCACAGACAGTCCTCCGGTTGAATGGGAAATAAGAGTATTGATTACTTGTGCACTCAGCGATAAGAGGTGCTCTAAGATTACTGAGGATTCTGACCAGTTGGATATCTGGTGAGAGGCAAGCCAGACATCTGGAGACTGAAGCCAGACCTACGAAGGGATTCCAGCAGTTAGTGGTTCTGACATCCGGTTACCCTGGTACTGATGACAAATTTCATTGTTCTTTCAATGTCTCCCATTTTTAATGAATGAGTAAGTATATTAATTATATGAAATTGAGTACACAATGATGAAGTTGTAAATATAGGCCCAAAAAAAACAATCAAGTCAATTTTGAATCTACCTTTAAAATGCATCGTGTCTCTAATATTACATTACATGCCGTCACATCTATAATCATCTTACGGCATACAGCAAAACCAGAGTAGTATATCGTCCTGCACGTTAAAGGAGAAACATTGTAAAGGTACATTTTTTGCTTTCATTTACTTTTTTCTGTCTACCGCAAATACTTATCGAAGCAAATCTTGAAATAAAAACGGATCTTTTACATTACGTGAAAGCAGTTTTACACTGATGCAGCTACCCGTACAGCCATTGTCAGACCAAACAGCTTCTAGATCTTAGAGATTAGAATTATCACAGTTTTCATGTTACTAGGCAACAACACTACAGATGCAAGCTGATCCCTCTCCCCCTTAGCCATCACCTTAACGTTCATCTTCAGATATATTTATTCGTCTTCAATGGACTGGTTGGGTCTGGCATTTCAGCTCATCACAAAAGACTGAAATCACAACTAACTCATTGCATAAATAACAATAAGGGCGTTTTTTTCTCATTTTTTCAATATGCAGCTGTAACAATGTTTAATAATCCACAGATGGGCAGGTGAGACAACAATTCAGTCTCCAGTTGCCCATTCCAAAGCCTTCCCCCCCCAAAAACAGGTGGAGATTGAGACATCCCATTAAGGCCTGCCAGTCTGGTCCCGCTCATGTTGCCTCCACCTCTCCAGACCCTTCAC
>JAAGVU020000103.1:22114041-22131585 GCA_011763525.2 Mormyrus iriodes | reverse complement strand
GGGAGTGTGGGGTGGGGTTGGGGCGGTCGGGCGTGGTCGGGGCGGGGGCGCGGGGGGGGGGCGGGGGGGGGGGGGGGGGGGGGGGGGGGGGGGGGGGGGGGACTACTGCAAGCAACTCCTAGAAAGCCACAAACAAGAAGAGCTCGTTTCTCACCCCCCCTCCCTTCTAGTGCAGCGATTCCTCCACCTCTCCACAAAAGAGTCATCAAGCTTCACTGCAAGCCAAACAATGTGATCAACCAGACCCTCTTCCTTTGTGCGTCTCAATCCAGACTCCCTCTCTCTGGTCCTCATTAAGCATCTGCACGACACTCAAACACTTTTCTCTTCCCCCACTCATATAGGAGACATGCTGCATCGCTCCAGCACAAAACGTCCCATTTCTTCATTCTAACATGACGCCAACGTTACATCAACCACTGGGAATTAATCCTTCACGCCATATGCTGTGGTTCCTGTTTGTCCTGTCGCACCAAACCACGGAGAGTTGGCGTCGAGATAAAAACGGGACAATGAGCGACTTCAAAAATACCCACAGGAAGGTTTGATTACGGCTAACTCGATAAACAAGGATTCCGGCGAGTCCCCTAGACGCTCTCCACTTCTGCCACCTTTCTACCCCCCACCACACACAAACAAAAATAAAAAACAAGGTGCTACAGAATAGTACAGATGTCCCTCAATCTCCTACCACTGACCATTATTCTCACATTACGGAGCTACGAGCAAACAAGGCTTGGAAGAAGAGAAAGAGGCCGGGGAGGGAGGACTCTGGAGCTGGGGGGGGGGCTGCCTCTGCCTCCACCCTGCCACCTCGCATCATGCAGCCGCGCCTGATGGATGAATAGCAGTGCATCCCAATAATAGAAGCGGCCCAGACGCCAAAAACAATCATTAGACAGGGAAGGTTGCGCAGGGGCATGCGATGCAGCGCCGAATGGGCCGCCGTCCTTTCGTTAAAGTCGAGACAAAGGGATGGGAGTGGTGAGAAACCGAGGGGGGTGCAGAGTGGCCCCGAGGTGCAAGCTGTCCTTCAGGTCCCTAATAATCACCGCTCAGAAGCGGGAGAAATGCTCACTTTCACCATTCGTCCAAGTGTTACTCCCTTCTGACCGATTACAGCCTTCAGGCCACCAGCATGCTACGTCACAGGAAAAGGGTGAGCAATGAGGGGAAACTGACAGGAAGTGACCCCCTGGGTGGGAGAAGGGGAAGGGATTGCTGAGAAGTGTCCATGCTAGCAGGTGAAGGAGGGTTTACAGAAGGCTGACAGGCTGCTCTCTCACTCACACACACATCCCTAACCCTAACCCTAACCCTTAACCACCAATCTGAACTAAGTAACCAAACGACAATATAAACTGAGGCTTCTTTTGTCAGGACCTGGAAAATGTCCCCAAGCTAAAAAGTAACAGGTTTTACCACATCTCCACAATGTGGTAAACCCCCTCCCACACACACACACACACACACACACAGAGTCAGCCATCAGTAATCAAAAGACAGAAGGCTTTCTTGTGAGGCGTGGTGAGTGTTGGGTTAGAGTTCAGGCTGTGATGGCCAAGCGTCCTAGAGATACACTTCACAAAAACTGACATACACACACAAACATACCTACAATAGGAAATGCTTTTTAAAACAGTTGAACTACAATTAAACAGGACCACCGAAATTTCTTAATTTCATTTAAAGAAAGCTCGTCAGAATTAGAATACCAGGTACACCTGCATGTACTAAAAATTTGTCTTGCCAGTGTTGGTGTGGACATTCACAGACAGCACAGAACAAATTACAATTAAAGAAAAATACTAAAATAAAAAAAAAAGATAAAAGATTTAAAAGTATGAGCAACAGTGCAAAGTACAGATTACGGGCAGTAAATTAAAATACTATAAAATTACCTGGTGAATATTAACAGGACAAAAATTGGCGTAAGACAATTGTTACCCCCGGCAGCCCCCATTACGGTAGCATGCTTATACAGAGGCGCACTCATAAAGCGACTCTGCTCGAGACAAAAGCTCACGCCACACTGACTGACAGGGGCCACACAAGGAGGACAAACGAGTGCACGAGGAAACAACAATGAAGAAGAAAACAGGTGGGGAAAAAAAAACATAGGCAAGACGTTGGCCTCAATCTCCTCCTACATTCCAGCCACTTAATCTGATTGTGGCAAGATAAAGGTCTCAGACATGCTAGGAGTTTCATTTAATCCTGAGAGTCATGGATGGGGGGAGGGGGGCCCACTTTGTAAAGGGATACATCAAATTACATTTACGCTATGTTTGCGCTTCATAAGCATACCGAAGCCCTGGGGGTCAGCCCAGGAAACAGGGTGCAAGGCAGGGGAAGCTAAATTGGACACCAATCACATTATTTTTAATAACCTAATAATGAGTTTATCTATACATATACGCAGATTTTAGCATCAGTGTGAAGAAAAGCAAACCATGGTATTGCTAGTTCACAACCACTAAACTTATTGCTTATTTATTGCCCAGTTGTGACATGGCAGCTTGACCACTGCAGTAAGCGTGCATGGTGGGGAAGGGGAGGGCCATGGGGCTGGCTGCCCCAGGAGACGGGACCAGCGGTTGCTATGACATCGTGTAGACTGACCGAGAGAAAACCAGGCTTGCTAGACTTCAGGTTCAGCTGGTTCCAGTCTCCACAGCCTTCTCCCTGAGATACCTAAATATGCACAAGTATTCTTTGTGTTCCTAGCAGGTGCAATCGAATTGGCAAGAATACCACGCCCACACAGCAGTCACCAAAGCTTTAAGATGCAACGGGACTGTCTTGGGTGGCACCTCTTGTTTAGCAGAATACACCCCCCTGCCCAGCTGCAAGGCCTACCAGGAGGAATGGTGAATCAGGGAAACCAACCAGCTCATCCTTCGCTCTAGAAAAGTCTGGATTACTACAGCCCTGGCAAAGGAGACCTTCACTGCCCCCCCCCCACCACCCAGGGAATGACTTTGCCCTTGAGAGATAAAAATTCATTCCTGAGCCTCAGGCAGACACACCATTTCATTCATACATAAATAAAAATCCCTTTTCACGGCCATAGATTGCTAGATTGCTGCTAACAAGCTTGCATGCATATAATATATATATAAAAATTAATTATAGACAAATGAGAGACAGGCAGATGGCAAGACAGACAATATTGACAGAGAATATAGATGAATGAGATATACTTAATATACTTTAATGATCCCAGTGGAACATTCAGTATTCAAATATGTAGTGCCCAGTGCTTCCAAGACCAAAAGTCAAGTCAATCTCATGGGATGTAGACTGCCGAAATTTCAGTGGATCCAACGCCAGATGCACATTTTTGGCCCCAGAATGCACCAGCCCAAACTGCTTAAGAGATCGGATCCTTGACACTAGCCGGCCAAGTTGCCTGTCAAGAAGTGCCCCTCCTGAAGCTCCGAGCTCATCCCTTTAATAGTTCACATCCCTTTAAGCATCCACTACCAGGTGCTGTGGATTATTTTGGCGACCACTCCATGAGGTAGTTCACCGTGACCCGTCACCCTGGCAGCTCTGTAATTATCATTAGGCACAGAGAGGCCATGTGGCTTTCAGATGGTTCATCAGTTACCCTAACAGGCAGTGAGAATCCCACAATCTTTGCTGTGTCAGTCTTCCCTAGGGAAGGGCTAAGGGGCCTGCTGACTAGGCCCGCTGGATCTCTCCTCCCATCCCAGTGTGCTTCAAAGAGGTGGTTCGTACTGCTGGAGAGATCATTAAATTTCCGGGGATGGGGGGGATGCTGAGTAACACAGGCATTTCAGCAGTTGGACCAGCGCACTAATGAATGTTAATGAGCTGCACTCTCTCGAGGCAGCATTTAATTGCACTGTCAAACATGACAGAGTTTTGTTAAGCCGTCCCAAATTTAACAGTGTCCCTCCCCCCCGGCCCCATCCACGACTTGAAACGACTGACACAGCAAAAATTTCCATGCAAGGTGGGGCATCTCCCAAACCTAACCCTGTAGTCTGCACTTCGCGTTAACTTTACGACAGTAAGCGCCACACCTATGAAAGGTCAAAGGTCACACACAAACTCAGGTTTAGGCCTAAACTATTTTTAGGACTTTTAGGCCCATGTGGTTTCCACACAGTCTTCCGAGGGAGATAAAAGTGGAGCTTTTCTTGTTTGGATGCCATTTAAAACCAGAATGTTCACATTTATATATAAAATATAAAAATCACAGAATGCTAACTTTCAAGGCAGGGAAAAATGATTCTCTTTTTGCCCCATTTGTCTGCAAATCTATGGATAAAAGGACTATAAATATGACAATGCATTGCCTGAACAACTAGAATGTACATCATAAAATGTCTTTGAAAAAGTTTTAGCTTTGTCACCTGCCCCAATTAAAAAGTTCTTCTTTGTAGAACTAAGACAGCAAGGCAGCGCTTGTGCCCTGGCTTTCCCTGGCTTGACAGACACTTTGGGAAAAACACAGCATCTCACCTCCAGACATCACTGCTGACACATCAATTTCAGAAGCGAGACTCCGCTTTTTATTTGCTAGTAAAAACACTACACGCTGTTCCAGGGCATTTATCTGTTTGCATTTTTCCCCCTTCCCTGTGGTAGAATGCATATTAAAGGCTGATGCCAGAACTATTTGTGCGGAAGGGGATGAGACGGCAGGTCTCACACTGAAGGCTGTTCTGAAGTAGGGCAGTGACAGTATGGCGGTGTGAAAACTGTTTGTGTGTGTGTGTGTGTGTGTGTGTGTGTGTGTGTGTGTGTGTGTGTGAAATGTCCCTGCAATGTGATAAAAACATGTTGTTATTTTGACACTGTAGGGCCCATTTTCAGTGCCCACAAGGGGAAACCCAATTTTATTAAAATTTGTGATTGCAATCAAGAAACAAGAAATGCTAAAAGTCTTATTTTGCTTGGTTACTTATGGTTAAGGTTAGGGCTGAGTAGGGGTTAAGGTCATCAATAAAGATGACCCATAAAGATACACATATGTGGAGTGAGTGAGTGAGTGAGTGAGTGAGTGAGTGTGTGAGTGTGTGTACGCGCACACACAGTCTGCCCACAACGACACCCATTTCCATAGTTTGACATGTAGGTGCCATAAAATATGTATCTGGAGGCACAACAAACCACTCATCTTGAAAGATCTCTGAATATATGAAACATTCAGAAACATTATTCAATATTACTTATATTAGATAACGCAGTCTGGCAGGAAATTGCTTTTTCCTCAGGGTTTACAGCAGACCCCCCCCCCCCTTTTGCTTTCTGCTTAGATCTCATATCTCACCCATTCGCTCTTTGGAAGCACGGTCCGCACTGCGGTAGAGGACCATCGCGCCTCACATGTCAAGGAAAACAAGCACGTCCCACCATCTGGAGGGGCCCTTTCTGATGGGGGCCGACTGCACGGGAGCAAGGCGTCCGATCGATAGGCTATTAGACCATTCTAATTAGACAATGTTAATGAGGGGGGAGAGCCCCCAATGGGACAACTTTGTTGGGGGGGGGGGGGCACTAAATTCACAAAAACCAATGAGAGTATGTCTGGTTGGATCAGGCTGGTTCCCCTTTTCTTTGGCTACCTATTTTCTTTAAAGTTATATAACAGAATGTGGCAAAGCCTGCTATAGTACCATCTGGCTGAAGACATACTGAAAAAAAGCCTGCGAGACTCTATTCAAGCTCAAGTTTTATTCTCAAATGTAGTTCGGTGGGGCCAATTTGTGCCTCTGTGCCTATGATCGGAAGGTCGCAGTTTCGAGCCTCAGCAGAACAGTTACATGGCCATGGGCCCCTGAGTAAGGCCCGTAACCCCCAGCTCCAGGGGCACTGCATGCATGCTGACCCTGCACCATGACCCCGCCCCAAGAATGCTTTGCCAATGTGAAAAGAATTTCCCCACAGGGATTAATAAAGTATCCCTATTCTATTCTATTACAGTGAAATTCATGTGCCACAGTTGGGGATAGAGGGTTAGACAAACCGCAGTGAAACAAACGGCAGTAGACATAAGTCACGTGACTTGGGGATGGGGTAGCTTTAGCATCAGAACAAAAAGATTTTTGGTTCAGTATCACCGAGACCTCTTTCCTGGTTAACACTGAGCTGTAACCTGAAGAACAGATGCTGAAATACAACTGAAAGTTTGGCAGCTGTTTTTTCCTGGAGAACCGGCTGGCATCCACGTGAAGTCCCGGCCATCTCGGTGCACAAATCCTCTGAACGCGGCCCCTTATGCTCTCCATGTCACTAGGATTCGCTCTGACGGTCGTGTTTTTATTTATTAGATGGTGCTGAAATGGAAGCCACAAGCGACACTCAGGAGAGGAGCCTAAATTGATTTTCCAAGGCAGACTGGCTTCCGCAAAAATAAAAATCTCATGGTTTTTTCTTTTTTTGTTAAATTGGCACAAAGGCTGCTAAGGATGAGCAGGGGCTTCGATTCCACATGACCAATTTCTGTGCTTTTTAGCAATGTCATTGGGACAATAGGGAAAACAAAGTTTGTAGTTTCTCGGGTAACGAGGCAAGTTTCTCTTTAAGAAAAACAATGCGAGTGTCACGTATAGACACAATAAAACTCATTACTAGAGTAAAGACCAAGATCAAAATGGGATCGCAAGCCGTACCCTGGCTTTCTGACTCCCAAGGACGGCGTATACGGTTAATAAATCCCTTTCCCGATATATCCTCATTTCACATTCACGGTTATACTGGCAGAGGGCTTGGAGCGAGTTATCAGCCGACATTAGGATTCCAAAAAGCCAACTGTTCCTTTGCTCCCTTGGCGCACGCACGGCAGATCAGGCGAGACTCGCATGACAAAACTTCTCAGAGGGAGGAGGACGAGGGGAGCGAGTCAGCGGGCAAATTCGCAGACGGCCCTTCCCTCACGGCGCAGTCAGGTGCTAACCGAGGTCCCAGGGTCATTGTGCGTAGACGGAACACAAGCTGGGTTATTTTTGGCTTAGCAGTCTACTTTTAGTTTCTGCGACATTCCTGTGCAACGTGTTCTTTACATTACCGGTCCACCCAATGAGGTTACAGCCCTGACCTCAGGCAGAAGCTAAACCTTTCATGTCTGAGTTGGTTTGGGTATGTATTCCACAGCATTGGTGAGGAAATCAAACACCTAATAGTCTGCTCTGGCCAAACATTTTTTTGGCAATTATATATTGTGTACTCATTGGTTTATTTCTTATGCGATACCATCAGTATGAACCAACAACTCCCTGTCAACCCAATGATTAGCTTAACATTTGGGCTGCCAGCTAATATTACAGGAAGAGGAAGAACCATTTCCAGGTTCATCTGCACCAGTTACAAGATTACGATGTGACGGACAGCTAGGAGGTGTACGGTAAAGAGCTGCCAAATCCACACCACATGACAACATTCTTAAGTCACCTGACCAGTGCTGGGAGTCATAGCCAAACTGGCCCATCAGTCTCCTCTGCCAGCCCTCAGCAGAACCAGGTCCCGCACCTGCTCGCCAGCAGAACTAAAGCACCTCCATCATCTTCGTAGGCCTGACAGCTGTCACCGCAAAAATCATGACGACGACAACGCAGGAAGAAACGAAAGGGGAAACCATCACAACATTATCTGAGGGAAACGTGCTCAATAAAACCTTCAACCAGGAGTCCACGAGCGTCATCCTAACGGGATCTCAATACAAGCATAGCCTGGCTAGGCGTCATTGTCACCATATATCAAAGGCCTCCATTTCCTAGTCACTAAGGAGATGAGTAAATAAAGCAGACCAGAGCCTCAGAACAGTCATTTTGCTAAAACCTGGGAACGCTACTGGGGCAACAGCAGGACTCTCTGCTCTGCTCTCGCCCCCTCTCTCACGCTCTCCCTCCCTCCTCTCTCTCCCCCTCCCTCAGCAGAGCAGAGAGAGGGAGAGAATAGAGCAGAGCAGAGCACTCGCCCTCTGATCTGCTCTCTCCCTCCTCTCCTTTCCCTCTCCTCCCCTCCCCTCCTCTCCTCTCCTTTCCCTCTCCACTTCCTACTCCCCTACTCTCCACCCCTTGCTCTCCCCTACTCTCCACCGCTCCTCACCTTATGGGGGAGTCATAAGCTAGTTTCAGGCCCTCAACCCCTCCACCAGGTGCATAGCCACAGAAGCAGATTAACACACAAGCATGTGCCAGGGACAGGCACACATCCACAATGGAGGGGTCACTTCGATAATCAACACTGGTGCTTTCATCTGGCCTTCCATGCTCTCGCTCCCAAGGCCTTACCAAGGAAGGGTGGCGGGTGAGAGGGTTGCAGTGGGGCATTCTACGAATGAGCCTGGAAGGAAATGCTGGAGGCACTGAGACAGCAGCATATCCCAAGGCAAAGTACTATTGGACTATGCACTCCCAATCCAGCCAGAGATGATGCATAAAGATTTGGCAGGGGTGGGGGAGCAAAATTATATGCGAGGGGCAGCCGGCATTTCATCAGCCAAAACACATCTCTGATCATACTACTCGGAGCATCAACAAAAGCCCACACAGCATTAATGAAACGAGAGTCTTTGAAGCCGCAATTTTGTAATGGCTTTTCCCTGGCACAGACTTACAGTGGGAACTAGAGTATGTTTGGGACATTGGAAGCCCCTGTTCTAGGCCTTCTGATCTGGGTTCCCACACATGCCTTCCTGCCCCACCTCTGATCAGAAAACTTACAGATGACAGCAAGATCAAGGGCATCACAACCTTGGCAGGGCAACAACGGGTCCACCACACTAACCATGAATCTGCAACTATAGAAATTAACTGCTGATGGCAGGCGTGTTCAGACACTAGCTTCATCCATTCTGCGTGTATGAGAAAGGAGAGAAAAAAAAAGAAAAATCAGAAAAACAATTCCTTTAGCTACAATTTTGCACCACAGTGCTGTGAACCATGAGTATTAGATTGGGGCAAAGATAATGAAACAATGAGGTGGTGAGGGAGGGTTTTGGGTCAGGAGATGATGGGAAACCAGACCATGCGGACAGCGCTGAAAGCACTGCAGCCTTTGCGACTTTGATGTGGTTGAGGGTGTTTTATTAAGGAATAAACTCCTGCGGCCCTGAAGTGGAATATCACAGCCAGGTGGGAACCTGACAGATTTAATCGTAAGCGCACCATATGGTAGCTTGTTTTACAGTTGCACTGGGGCTGCTCATGGAAGGGAGCGTTCTTCACTAAACACAACAAACCACAGCGGGGTGGCAGAAAAAGGAACGTTTTTAAAGAAAAACAAGGCCCCTCGGCTAGAGGAAGCTGTGAATGACAAGGGTCTGGGGGCTGAGCCATCTACTGGCTGGGTTGATGGTGCCATGCCCACACAAGCGCCTAAATCCAACATCACCCAGAGGTATTCTGGTTTTCAAAAATAGCAAATTTCCAACAAGATTTCAAGAAAATCTACCTATTTCCTCTATGTCCCATACTGCACAAACCCATGAAAAGGGAGAAGAACTTTTACATAACATGTAAAGCACAGATTAATAGCTGGGCATCTCAAGAGGGTTCCAGGGACACCCAGCACTGTTAATAACCAACTAACACTCCTAAGCCCATATCCTAGTAACACTAGCTGCCTGGATCTCTCCGAGGTCACCATGCGGAGTTTCCGTTCCCATAACTTCACTGCTCCAGCCCGGTTTCACAGCCTGACCTATTCATTTCTAGAATTTGTGCCTCCTTACCGCGCCAAAGGTCATGCAGGCGCTACCTCCACACTGTAACAAGCAAATTCAGCAGCTGAATAAGAATGTTCATGCACACCCAGAACAAGGATTGGCAAGTTCAGATGAACAACTGAAAACTATTTACTTAGCAGGCACTTTTATCCAAAGCGATATACCATTGAAAGCAGCGTCAGTAACTGTGGTTAAAGGCCTTGCTCAGGGGCCCACGGGTGACATCACTGGGTCATGTCTGGGATTTGACTTGGCGACCTTCTGATCATAGTCCTAATGCACTGAGCCACACCAGGGGCAGAGAAGGAGCCTCACTGCAGAAATAGGTTAAATAGACAATTATGCAAAATTCACAACTATTATGAAAAGGGGCACTTGGTAAAGGTCACCGACCGGGCTGGTCCCGCTTGGTAAATTTTGCGAAGAATCTTTCTATTGCAATGAAATAGGAGGTGAATGCCCCTCTGCCCCCCCCCACTACTGAGCCTCACTCAGCCACTGAAGAGTGCCAAGGCAGGGCACATTATTTTTTTTGTAATATTTTCATATTATTATTATTCATAAAACAATGAACGCAAAAAATCCCCGGTCCTGGATGCCTTGCGCTCATCCCCTCAACTGCACTGGCTTAAGACCAACCAGAATCACCCACTGGGTTCACAGCAGGTTTCTGGGTCTGGTCGGGAGCCTACATTTACAGATCCAGAAACTTCCGTTTCTCCTTGTTCTGACCCAAATGGATTTTTTTTCTCTTAAGGGTTCACATTCAGGGTGAACGTTCACAAATAAATCAGCCAACGCCATGGGAACAAAAATGAAGACAACAGCGGCTTCAGTCTGCTGACTCTCAGGGGGAGAAGCTGGCACTGCCCACTGATTACACGGGCCATTCTGTCGAACCTGGACTGGGAGCAAGTCCACTGGCACCATCAGTCCGTCTGCCCCTTTGCTTCATACATTTACGTCTGCCCCACACATAATGACAAAGCCATGTTGTCAACAGGATACCTCTTGGCGGCAAAGCACTCGCAACTATACATGAGTTTAAGTGATCACGCCCCCCCCGCCCCCGTTCTCACCCCACCCCCAAAAAAACACTCCCCAGTGTCGATATTTTATATCCTCGCAGGGGGAAACATTAAGCCTCAAATCCACTCACATTCCTCCGTTGTGTACTCAGCTGTCAGACAGGAATATGGGTGTGAGCTGTGATGCTCAGGGGAGGACAAACAATGCAGAATAAGGACAGGAAGTCACTCGGGGGGGCACACCCTGGAGTCAAGGTTGCTATGCACATTCCTGCTGTACTTAAGGGAACAAGCACACACACACAGAAGCAGCTTATTGTACTCGGTTACAAAGAAACACACATGAACACACAGGAAAACACAGCATGACACAGGCGAGACCCAGAGCGGTGGCAAGCGCAGTCCATTACCATCCATCTGACGGGCTGTAAAAATCTAATGTAAAGTTGGAATTGTTTCTAATTTCACTTAATCTAATCGAGGCACCTCTCTACAGTGATTATAATTAAGAGCTCAGCTGTCCAGCAGCAGCGTGAAATGGGGGGGGGGGGGGGGAATACTAAGTGCAAAACGGTCATTAAATTACGAGGCCAGGGGCCAAGATTAGGAGGAGCCCAATGGTGCTCTAGGGAAGTGAAACTTTGTGCAGGAAAACCTGCTCCTCAGCAGCTGCATTTAGCAGTGCCACACCTGTCGAAAAAGCAACATGGGGCCCGAATATGATCAAAAAGTTATATTCGTTTAAGAACTGTAGAGCCTCCCATAGCTCAATTGACTTAACAATACAAAGTTGTGGGGTTAAATCCCATGGAGCACACAAATTGTAACCCTCCTTCTCCTGCAAGTCACTCTGGATAAAAGCATCAGGTAAGTTAAAAAGGAAATGTTTATACACAAACCTAGACTAGCGTTTAGGTCTGGTTAGCTTATCTTGACTGGAGTGAGGCCAAATTCTCCTTGACAAAGATCCCTTGGCACCTATACAACAGGGACCGCCAGTCAGGGCCAGGAAACCGGAGAAATCTTTAATTATTAATCCTCCCCCCTCTTCTGCAATCAATCCCAGTGATTACCCCTACAGGTCCCTCAATTCCAGACAGTTCACCCAGTCTTCATGGAGGCTTTCAGACATGGTCATCTGTTGTCAAACATTGAAATCCTGCCATAGTCCTTCCCCTGCAGTCAGTGAAGAGGCATGTAGCCAACCAGGCGGACAGGCCGCTGCTGGCAACAGCGTCCAAGGCAACGGCAGACAGCACCTAGAGAGCCATCCCTCCTAAGGCAGAGGGCCTCTCACTCAAACCGCTGACATCTGCGAGGGCCTAAAATCAAGCTGATCATAATGGCAAGGGAAGTAAGAACACACAGACCTATCCATGAGACAAAGGTGGTATCACAGTCTAAACTGCTTACAAATATTTAGTGGTCAGACTTGTCAGACTCCATTTCAAACCACAGGCTCCCGTCTCTTCACCATGTGAGGGGACAAAATTATCATTTCTTCTGAGCAACAGCCACAAAGAAAAACAAACAGACCATATAAAAGTCAAGGACTTAAACCTCAACAATGGAAACGGCTCCACAAAGCCCAACTAAGAAATCACAAAAAGGACTCTTCTCACCATGCCAGAATACAGACCATAATATGAACACAAATATGACAAACATAGGTTTCCGGTTATCTCAGCATAATACTCCGGAGCCTCAAAATTGCAACGACTTGATCCAAAACTAAGACGGGGCTCACTTTCGGTTTGGAAGAAAACTATCCGCCACGAATGACGAAATATGGTCAAGATTACGGCACCACGAGTCAGGCAGGCAATAACTACATTTATTCCGAGCATAAAATCCTAAATAGAGATTTATAGGGCAACAGCGGCAGGAGCGGCGGTAATGAGAATGAGAGATCTGCAGAAACGCCGGTGCAATGATGTGGAGTAGAATCACTGGAAATAAATCTGAAATGCATGGAGCTGAGCTCGGCAGTAAAACGTACGACGGGTTCGCGAATAATCATCGCCTCTTTATAAATGACCGACACCTCCACCGACGCAGCTGATAACACCTGGCCCCCATGTTACGATATTTTATTCAGCTGTCTCGCATAGTAGGACTCAGCAATAAATAAACCAAACAGTGGCGTCTTGGGGGCGGGGGAAGGAGGATTACACGGGGAGCCGTGATGTACACAGACATCTGCTTGCTGCTGACCCGGAGGCTCGGGTCCCTGCTGCCGCCGCCCATGCGCGATGTTCCCGGTCCTCCTTCATTCCTCAGCATCCGGGCAAGGCACCCCGTAAACAAACCCAGAATAAATAACAGAAATAACCACGCGTCTTCTATGCTAGAGTAAATAATATTATATGCATTTATGATATTATATACCCAGCACCAACCAACATTTGGCTATCAGGTATACCACCAAAGCCAGAAAGCATGAGCCCGTCCGGGCAGAGAGAGAGGGCGTACGCCAGCGGCACTTGTCCGTAAAGGAATTAAGGACCAGTTTGCGGTCTGCCAGAACCGGCTAAACCTGACTGTCTCAATCAGAGCGAAGTCCCAATCCGGCCCCATCTAGCTGGAAAAAACTCTCTGTAGGTGTTCACAACTATCTCCACATCCCACACGATATCAATAATTCCTGAAATAAAATTCGCCTCTACAGCGATCTTCCACTAAGTTTCTGGCGCTCAAGTTCCGCTCAAGTTGTATAATGACTAAAGGCGCAGAACAGATACCAGAAATGCGCACTTCATACATTTTAGTAAGTACGTTGGCATATTTAAGCATGTAAATCACATTATACTCTCCACTTCTGCATGAAAACCTTTTAAATGAAATGTCATTATTTCAGTTTATTCGCTTTCACTTTATTCATGTAGCTGAAATGCATAAACGGTACGTTAAGACAAATCTTAAGGTGGAAAATGAATTTGACCGCCGAAAACGTATAGTTATCCAAAAACAGCAAAGGTTTGTCGATGAGTAGCCTACTCACCAGGTTTAACAGTCTTCAGGCGAATGGGTTCCCGAAAGTGCCGAATGACAGCCAGGGTGTCGCGGTTTGTTAGCCCGCTGACGGGGGTGCCGTTCACTTCCAGCAGGACGTCTCCCGGACTGGGCAGCCTGCCGATGTGACACACCAGGACCTCCGAGATCACCTGGCCCAGGTGGGGAAACTCTCCGAGATCGGCTCCCCCTCGAATTTCCACGGCCGAGCTGAACTCCCCGGCGTTTCCCCAGGATAGGGCACACTCTTGCACTTTGCCGGACCAATGTTTCTTCTTTTTCAGCGTTTTAGACATGCTTGCTTCACCGCGAATGCTTTCCCGAAAGTCTTATCAGACAATTTGTTATTGTTTCCCAGACGTGTTTGCCCCCCCCCCCCACCTAGGACACAATAAGGCTAAACATAAGAGCCGCCGTGCAGAGTAGGCTCGAAGATGAAGTAATCTCTATGCCCATTACGCATGCCATTCCTTGGACTGTAGCACTTTTTAAAAGTAAAGTATGTCTTTATTTATTTATACATGGCAATGCGTGGACAACGCATCTAGTGTAAAAACGTCTTTGGTTGCAGATTCAGCGCTGCTTAAAAATCAGCGATACAATGTAGGCAAAATCAAGCACCCAGATATGATCGCGGCACGGGGAGGGACTGTAAGGTGTTACTGGTCTGCTATGGGATATTCAGTAAATATTCCGACACTTAGTGCACTACACCCTGTCACCAGACTCCCCATCCACGTCATGTATGTGGTTCTGCGTGGGGTTAGGCTATCGCTCGCCTATGTGATTTTGTTACTGCAGAGCGACGATAAAAGTACGGTGCGCCAATAAAACGTAGGTGCGGCGGAGCAGACGCGGCGGAGCGTGGCGAACTGCGCGCGATCAAAAGGCGAACCGGAGTCAGTCTGTCACGAGCGACAAACAAACCGCGCTATGCTCACCGTAACAAGTAGGCATGCTGTTGAACCTAAACCGACGTGACGTCTGATCGGCTGCCAGCCAACAGACAGGTGAATCCAGTTAGTCAATAATAATAATAATAATAATAATAATTAATAAATATTTCAGCCGTTTGTAACTAACAAAAAATATCTGAAGAATTTCCCAAAAGAATTATAATTAAAAGCACACGTTACTGAATTGATGGAGAAATTTGCCTATGTAATATTCACCACCTCGATTTCTTCTTGCTCCAACAGGAGACTGCTGGTCGGCAACTTGTACTCCTTAACACCCGGTGTTTTTGCGGCGAAAGCAGGGCCAGCGCTCTTCCCAAACCGGCGAGAGACACCTGGCACCGACGGAAAGCACTTTGCGGCGTATAGGTAATAAACGCCAAGTGTAGCCAAGAACTCCACAATCCTCACGAAGCCAGGCTGTAGTTCATCCTCTTGGAAACTATGGCATTCGGGCGTCGCGTCCCGTCCACGGGCGAGGGGAGGGGTGTCAGCGGACGTCTCGCGGTGACACGGCGGCGCTTCTAAGCTCTGGATGAGAAATTATTAAAGAACTTTTCCCAGTCATTTTAACCTTGTTTCTCGCGCTGGGGTAGGGGAGGGGGTGGGGCGTCAGCCGGTGACTGATGTGGCTCTGAACCAATCCCGAAGAAGGGAGACGCCTCTTAATGTTGAATGACAGCCAATGCAGAAAAGAGTTAGGCGGGTCTTCCGCGAAGGTTTCGCCCTTTAATGCCAAAAACAATAGAGATAACGCCATTAACCCATCCGGTGCTGTGTGTAATATGTAGCAAAAATTAACGCTGTGTCTCTATCAATACTACAAACATAAAACTTAAAACCATCTGTTACTCGTTAATAATCTTAAATTATCGTATTCTTTTGTTTATTAAATGTATAGTATTAAAACTAAAATAACTTTTCCAAACATTATTAATTATCCCATGCTTAGGCATCTTTATTGCGTAAGGTAAAACATATTTTATACTTTCAAATACGAAGAATAGGCTCCAAAACAGCTCCTGTTCGTACAAAGTACTATGTGAACAAATTGTTATGTTCTGCCTCTTGGAGTAAACGTTAACAAACTTTCAATAAACACATCTACCAAATTGTTTAAATACCGTTCATACTTTAAGATAATGCGTTGAACCATAATATAAACCTTGAAGGAAAGTATGCAGCATGGGTGTTGGTAAAATTAGAACCTTCTCCAATCAAAATACATGTCCATGACGTTGGTGAACTTTGAAACGCGGCCAGTGCAAGCAAAACAAATGTAATTTGAAGAAATACGCCCATTGCCCTTATACTAATTAGAATGACTGAGGTCGTCTGCTTTCGTAATGGCTCACAGCTGCCCCCTAGTGACATTTTAATGTATGGGTAATCCAAGGTGCTCAGAGTGGGGTGCGCTTGATATGACCGCGTTGAGATACTCTTTAAAAATGAAGCAAAATTATGCTTGAAATTGGTAATATTGATTTTTTTTTAATTGAGGCGTTTGTCCGTAGTCGCTATACGATTCATGCGATCAGTAATCATGATGATGCAACCCATTCCTTAGAGTATTTGTTTCATTAATCCTTGTGCGATCCTGCATGTGGTCTTATGTATATGTGTCAGTCCTGGTTTACTGTCTCAGGAGACGATTCAGGTTTACTTCAATCTAAGCCTTATTAGTTTCTAGGCTCAGAAGTATGGTTGCAAGCAAGTACACCTGCCTGCTTAAAACTCACTGATTGATTGAAAGGGTGGGGTGGGGTGGGGGGGGGGGGGTAAAGTCTGTACAAAACTATAGAATGCTAGGGAGTAATACACTTAGAGCTATTACTTTTGGCTTTTGTGACCGTGTGCTTGGTATGTGTCACTTGTATAGCTATGTGTCTTCTATCAGTCCTTCCAAGCTCATCTGTGTCTTGGGGACACTGATGAACCTTGACAGGTCATGTGCTGCACTGGGGCAGGACTGCAGCAACCATTAATCTCTTATTCATTCTTGGATTCATTATTTTTACTATCTGTATTACAATAACAAACAATGCACCTAACGGAGTGACGTTTTTTCATTTGATCTGTGAAATAACTATTATCTAATCATCAGGCATCTGACGCATTTCCTGTGCATCTCTGAATAAACTGATTGAAAGGCTTCATAAATCCAGTTACTGAGCCCTACTCAGAATGCTTGTCGGTTTAGTCCTTTAGTGGTTAAACTATTTGTCCTGATAATAGAAAGTGATCTGTCAGTAAAGCTAGAACACCGTATCAAAGATGAGTCTTATTTTCTATTCAATACATGCTCATGAAGAGGAATGGAGAAATGAAATCACCGAGAATGAGAAATTAGGAATAGACAAAGTAGGGTAACTGGTAATTATTTTTCTGTATAACAGCTATGCTCTTTAAATATTAGAAGAGGGACTTGTTCTGTGAGGCCTCAAAATCCCCAGCTATCTCCTCGGCATCTTAATTGTAATTCTAACTAGGTAGAGTAAATTAATGTTCAGTCATCCGATTTAGGAAAAATCAGACCTGAAAAACTGGCTGTGTGATTAATGTGCTTATTTATCCACTTCGGTAAATGTTGAGAAATTGCAACATCTGTGCCCTGCTAATAAAGGTGTGCCATTGTTACTACCTTAATAGACATTGCGCATTTTTTTTAAATTGAGTATTAAAGTTCTTGATTTCCATCCATTTCCCAGAACCGCTTATTCCATTTCGGGTCGCAGGGGGTCCGGAGCCTATCCCGGAGGCTGCAGGCGCAAGGCAGGGAACAACCCAGGATGGGGTGCCAACCCATCGCCGGGCACACTCACACACCAGTCACACACACATGCAT
>JAAGVU020000103.1:22074122-22102679 GCA_011763525.2 Mormyrus iriodes | reverse complement strand
CCTCCATGTGCTCGCCAGAGGTAGCCTGACTGCCATTAGGTACCGAGATGAGATCCTCAGACCCCTTGTGAGACCATTTGCTGGTGCGGTTGGCCCTGGGTTCCTCCTAGTGCAAGACAATGCTAGACCTCATGTGGCTGGAGTGTGTCAGCAGTTACTGCAAGATGTAGGCACTGATGCTATGGACTGGCCCGCCCGTTCCCCAGACCTGAATCCAATTGAGCACATCAGGGACATCATGTCTCACTCCATCCACCAACACCACGTTGCACCACAGACTGTCCAGGAGTTGGCGGATGCTTTAGCCCAGGTCTGGGAGGAGATCCCTCAGAAGACCATCCGCCACCTCATCAGGAGCATGCCCAGGCGTTGTAGGAAGGTCATACAGGCATATGGAGGCCACACACACTACTGAGCCTCATTTTGACTTGTTTTAAGGACATTACATCAAAGTTGGATGAGCCTGTAGTGTGTTTTTCCACTTTAATTTTGAGTGTGACTCCAAATTCAGACCTCCATGGGTTGATAAATTTGATTTCCATTGATAATTTTTGTGTGATTTTGTTGTCAGCACATTCAACTATGTAAAGAACAAAGTATTTAATAAGAATATTTCATTCAGATCTAGGATGTCTTATTTTTGTGTTCCCTTTATTTTTTTGAGCAGTGTAGTTTTAATACCTTGTAAACAGTCCGTAGAGTTTGCCAACTACCCCAACGCTTTTGATGTAGCTAATTTTAGGTTTATAATGGAGTAATATAAATTTGCCGTACGATTTCTTGCCTGAGCGCGACTGAAAGCGTCACACCAGATGGGGAGTTGACAACCCTGAGGATGAACATCTTTAAATTGTTTCACCCGAGTTGATTTATATAAAAAATAGCATTATACAGCTGTTAAAAAGGGAAACTTTGACGAACATAAAATCACCAGTACGTTACGTCTATTTATTCAACGTTTTATAAAATACATACTGTGGCCGAAACCTTTTCAGCTGGACGATTTCAGGACAGAGCAGCTGCTCTCTTAGAAACATTATGGCTTTTTGCTTCCGGATGTTAGATTCGCTGCTCTAATTAACGCTAACGGCAGAGTAGAGCAAATTGGTGGTCAAAGGAGTCCGATGTTCATCGGTTTGGGGAACGGCAGTTCTAATGTTATTAGGGGTCCAAGGAGTGTTGGCTAAAAGATCACTATTTTTCTTTTTACTGGAATTGTTTTATCTTAATAATTATTACTTAATTTAACTTAATCACAGCTTTTGTGATAACTGTTTTATGTTTGACTGTTCTCTGCCATTTTAAAAATGTAATAAACATGTTGAAAGCAATTCATATCTTGAAGTTGTCATCCTTGCATTAGAATATAGACCAGTTAATATTTTGATGGTAGCTCATGTTGTAATGCTACGTCACATGTTTTAAATCTATTACATAGTAAATATTGAGCTGAAGCTTGACCTATAAAAAATTATATCGCAAATAAAGTCCTACTCGCAATTTCTGTCAGAAAAATTGTGATTAAAATATTTTCCCCAAATCGTCCAGCCCTACTTTGATTTATGACACATGTGTTTAATACTGTAATCCGCCTGGCTGGCTCTAGGCATATAATTTTCGAAAATGAATCGGCACCCTTCTGAATAATCAGATTTGAGAATTCAGCAGCGCCACGGACTAAAATGCAGTAAAAGCTGCTTCTCACCATTGACGGTCAGCTTGGCCCGGTTGGAGTAATTAGAGCCAAAGTGGTTGGTGACCACGCACTGGTAGCGGCCCTCGTCGGTGAAGTTGACGTTGAGCAGGTGCAGCACAGTGGTGTAGACCAGTTCGCCATCCTGATAGCGAGCGAAGTTTTGCACCTGGGCATCGTAGAGCACCTCGCCGTCCTTGCGCCAGGCCGTGCTCATGAGCGAGTCGCTGCTGCTGGAGGCGCGGCAGGTCAGCGTCACGTTGGTGCCCCGCAGGGCCACCGAGGTCTCTGGGTGGGCTGTGATCTGGGGCGTTGGGAAGTCATCTGCAAGGCGAAACACGGAGACAGTATCGTCAGAACCGAGCTGGGCCTGTGGAAGCTGTATGTAAAGCAGGTGGCATGTAACTCAGCAGGTTAGTGCCTATGATCGGAAAGCCTCCAGTATGCAGAACAGTCACATCACTGTTGGGACCTTAAGCAAGGCCCTTAACCCCCTGCCCCCAAAAATAAACACCAGGGATGCCAGATAAACTTCCTGGCCATGCCCTCAGACTCCAAACAACAACTAAAATCCTTCCAATGATCCTGCAGTCAGACTTGTGCAAGCGGCAAATATGGCATTATTTCTAAAGGCACAGAAGTGCAAAGAGCCAAAAGGCACTCACCACACACGAGCTGGTCCGGCGCGAGGGACAGGACGCGGCGACCCAGCAGGCCTGCGGGGTGGGAGCACACCGCTGTGACCGACTGCTGGAAGCCGTGCTCCGTCAGCCACGGGGCCAGCCACTGCAGCTGGCAGTCACACAGGAGGCTGCTCGTGTTCAGGAGTCTGGGAAAGACACAAGCACATGACTCAGATGACTCCCGGCTGCTCTGATCATTCTGACCATCCTGACTCCAGGGCTTAAACCAGGGCTCTCAAAGTATCAGCCTGTGAGACTGTTCCAAGTGGATGGTATGCATTTTTGTACTTATTATTAAATCATCCCCACCATAAAACTGTACTGCTGCCCCCCCCCAAATTGGTTGGCAAGTTTTAACCCAAGCAGGCCCCCTGAGCTCCCAGCCAGTGGGTCTCTTCAGTTTGAGATCTTGTAACCAAAATTGCAGGTTTTAAAGTCACAGTAAGCAAAACATGTACTCTACAGTATGAGTGGAGCTATGGAATCTTGCAGGGGTACAAATGCCCTACATTAAATAATTTGCAAAGAAAAAATATACTGTAATACAGTGCAGAGGCACTTCCAAAACAGAGTGTAAATCAGCAACGGCCCATTTAACAATTCCAACCTGATGATGAAGATTTAAACCAGTTTAACTTTTACTCCACGAGTTTGTGCCTATTTTTACCAAAGCTGCAGAGAGCCGAGTCCTTTTAAAGGCAGCCCTGATATACACCCCTCTACTCACAGCTCCTTCAGCTTCACGTGGGAAAAGGCTTCGGGGTGGATTGACATGATGTCGTTCTTGCTCAAGTCACTGTTCAGGGGAGATAAAAATAAAGAGGCGTGACGATGACGTGCCGCGCGGCAGCCGAAAGCCAGCAGAGGTGACAGCTGCCTTGTGTCGCTTCTCTGCGTGATTTTAACAATAATGGGGGAAAATACACGCGATTCAGCAGTGTGCAAACAAAACTCAAATTACCACAATTACCACAGAAATGTGAAACGGGGTCCGCTGGGAGTCCAACACAATTTTCATTTAAATGGCAGCTGGGTGATTCTAGGATTTTTTTAAATGGAAGGTGTGAGAGATGCCATAATTCATCCAGATGGGCCAAACTTATCATTAGCCTATGATATGTTTGGAATCAGTGAGTGACAGGGGAGGGGCACTCCAGAAGCCAATCATCTTTCAGCTGGAGTCAGTGCCCCTGTGGCTCTGCCTCGTTACAAGGCCCTGAATGGCCCACTTTTAAAGAGTCGTGAAAATATGAGCTTAACTGCAGCAAAACAATGCTCTCTTTAATTGAATATCCAGTCTTTGAAGAAAGACAACCTCACATCCTTCATTAAAGGCCCACGCAAAGGATTTCTTTGTTTCAATGACGCAGCATCTTTGTGAGAGGTGCCAGGTCCCAGCCAATCGTGAGAGGAACAGGGCCCCTGGCTATTGTGAGGTACTCACAGGTGCTCTAGTGCCTCCAGTCCATCAAAGGCCTTCTTTGTGATGGATTTGATCTTGTTCCGCTGCAGTACCCTGGGGACGGCACACCCAGGTCAGACACAACATAGAGCACCCCCCTGGGGGATTGGGAACCTTTCACAGCTATGCCGGCAGCCCCGAGGCCTCGTGCTTGACTCATGCTCATTAGATGTAAAATACCGCAGGTAACAGGCAACACGGATCGCAGTAATTAAAAGGATGCCACTCACAACTTGTTCAGCTTCTTCATCCCCACGAAAACTCCGACAGAATCCTCAATGGCCCATGAGATCTCATTATTCCGGATATCCCTGAAAAGGAAGAGAATGCAAAGAGCCCACACCAGGGGGAGTGAGATTGTTAGAACGGCGGAAGCAGACCCACTTCAGAAAACAGCAGCTGCCACCTGACAATTTCCTTCGCCGTGTCCAATTAAGAGCCCGACAGGCAGAGAGGCAGAAAGACACGATGTTTCGTTCCTCCGTTTCCCCAGCAACAGTCTTCAACATGAAGCTTCTGGAAGCTTCCGACCACTGTCCTGATTAGTGCATAATTATAGCACTACTAGCTCCTTCTGCAATTGGATGAGGGCCCATGATTTGGCAACAAATGGGGCCCATCGCTGTGCTCCCTCACACCTGAGTGCCTCTGATTTCTCTGCGCCCGTTTGCCGGGTCAGTGGTGAGACCGTTCTGTTTGGCACCACTCAGCGGCTTTCTGGAGCTCAGGAATTTAAAATAAAAAAGGCACCTAATTATTCCATTCGTGCTCCACTGCATATAGAGAGATAACCTTCCATGATTGAATTAAAAGGTGACATTAGGTTAATTGGGCCGAGCTGCCTACGTGAAGCCCTGTTGCTGCTCATTTCCTCGGCCTGTTTAATTCGCCAAGATCCCTAATGGGCTGGAGGATGATCGTCTGCCATGAGGCCCAAGGTGTCACTGCAGGTGCTCTTCAGGGAGCCCTGACAAGCAGCTTCATTTAATTTTTAAACCGTTCATTAAGGGAGCAAAGATGGAAATCACGGAGCAAAACTGCTGACTTAGGAGACGGTAAGACAGTGTAGGACAGAAAAAAAATCTGGGGGGCAAATTTTGCCCTCAGGGTTCTCAAAATGGAACCCTTTACGAAATTTTGGAGGGTACTGTTTTAAAATAATAATTTATGCAAAACAAATTGTTTTTAAGGTGAAATGAGTCCTGATTAAAATGTATATTTTTTTCCTCAAAAACTTGGAGCCAAATTTTTCCCCACTCGATCACAGTTTTAGGTGCATTCTGAGACTTCTTCATTTTGTTAATTTCCAATGCTGGAGTAAGCCAGAACCAAATAAGCATTTTACATACAGAAACAAAACTACAGTCGGCAGACACAAAGGAATACGAAAAGCAAGACCGGTTCTCCTTTGTGTTAACTCAGAGGCAACTACCAAAAGTCTAAAAAGACATATTTCATACAATCCTAAAGACAGAAGTGCCACTTACAGAGCGCGAAGGTTCGAGAGGCTGCCGAAGACGCCCTCGCCCAGGTGGTAAATGGAGTTCTCGCCCAGGTTCAGACTATCCAGCTGGCTAAGGCCAGCGAACGCGGTCTCCTCCAACCGGGTCAGCAAGTTATATGACAGATCCCTGCAGACAAGGGAGCAAGCGTCAGATCATCATCTGAAGACTTCAAAGCACAAATGTTTTAACTTCTTTGTTTTTAATTAGATTATTGATACAAAAGGAGACACAGTGGCCTAAAAGCAACACCCAGTGAGCAGTGTTACCAGAGAGTCCTATTTTTCAACCATCAATTATCATGAAAGGAAACTAATCACATTTCTCACACGCTACTGTCAAATGACTTTAAGGTATGTTATAAACCGAGTTAATAATACTAACTCTAATGCAAGAAAATGTGGATTTTAAGTGGATGTGGACAGCACACATCTCTGGGATGGGACTGTACACAACTTACAACTCTTCCAGCTTCTGGCAGAACTCCCAGGCATCGGGCCGAATGGAAGTGATGGCGTTCTGGCTGACCCGCAGCACACGCAGCGTCCGCAATCCGTACAGCCAGCCCTTGTTCACCTCTGTCAGGTTGTTGTGCTCCAGCTCCCTGCAAACATGACAATCGTACACCACGTCACCAGGCATCTTCAGGGTATCGGCGAGCCTGCTTGGAAAACCAGCTCTTTAATCACCTATATCCCCTGAATCCCTTTCAGTGAAATTCAGGCACAAGGAGGTACACTGGAATACTGAGGGAATAACTTATCAGGGAGCAGCACCTGGAATTTCACGCAGGTTACTTCTAAACAAAATACATACGACTTGGATTATCTCAACGGGAACAACAACGGGACCTTGGCACCTCATTTTCAAGAGCAGCAGCAGCCTGTGGTATTGCCAGAACACTGAGCAATACGAGCCCCAAAATTCCCAGCGTGGCTCTCAAACACTCACAGCTCCTCCATGTTGTTAAGTCCAAAGAAGGCGCCATCCATCAGCTTGGTAATGCCGTTGCGTTGCATCTTCAGCGATCTCAGGGAGTCCAGGCCCTTGAAGGTCAGGCTGTCCACCACTTTAATCTTGTTGCGCTTTAATTCCCTATAAAACAGCATTTTGCAAATATTAGCCCCCAAAATTGCACCAATTTGGCCAACAACATATTTTTGTTTCTTTAAAAAAAATAAATACATTCATCAAAAAAACGTCCCCCTTTTTTAAGGGATGTCACAGCAAATGGCTGGAAAAGTTATTACTTACAAGAACTGCAGCTGGGGGAGTTTGAAGACTTTATAAGGAAGGAATGTAATGCGGTTTCTATTGAGCTTCAGGCCAATCAGGGAGCTGGAGATGTTATCAAAACATCCAGGTTCCAAGACACTGATTTTATTATTGCTCAAGTTCCTGGGGGAGAGAAAAGTCTTGAGTTGAGAGCTACAGTGTCAATGGAAATGAATCATTACCATTTACTAATACCATTACCAATTACCAGTACCATTATTACCAATGCACATTGCTGTTTTTGAAACCACACGCTAGTAGCTGAACAAACTGAAGATTTTTAACAAAGGAAATATGATCTGATGTTAAAATAAAGACTAAATGCTATGATACTGTATTTCACTCCATTGATTTCTATAAAAAACCATATTATTACAAAACACATTCAAATGTTTGGTTAAAACCCAAATTTTATATGGGTGAAAGAAAAAAAAGCAATGTTTTGAGCCAGCCCGATCTTGGTCACTCTAAATGTAAACTCTAAGTGCAGCCAGGGGTAGGATACTTACAGGTATTTCAGCTGCATCAGAGGGAAGGCACCTGCCTTGATCTCGGAAATTGAGTTGGAGCTCAAGTCTAGGGACTCTAGGGAGAAGTAGGGCTGCAGCTGGTCTGTGATGAGCTCAGAGATCCGGTTGTGAACCCTGGGGATGTGAAAGACCATGAACAAGCTAATCTGCACTGGAAAAAATTATAACATCCAGTACTGTACCATGCTTACAGTTTTACTGAGGCAACAAAGGCTAATTGCTAAGCCTAAACATAAGCTGATAGATGGCATACTATGTGTCAGGGGACAAAACTTAAACTTATTGCTTCTACTTATCAAAATTGTACCTGCCTCTGATTATGCGACACTAATCTTGTATTTTAGGTATCGGTTACTGGTTAATGCTCTACCCTAAGCTGAAGGTACAAAATCAACGATGAACATACATACATAATATATAATAATTTCATTTTGGTGACTAATATTTAAAATACATTAACCTGGTTTAAAATTAAACCTAAGATATGCTTAATGTTACTGTTTTGAGAATATTATAATACAATCACTATTTTTTTTTGGGGGGGGGGGGGTTATTTATCGACCAAGATTGTTTTATTAAATATATGATTTAAATCTCAGAGACTAACTCAATCAGGGACGCTCACTCATATCATCCCTTTCGTACATGCAGACCAATATTATACAATACCCATGTACTATTGCATTTATCTTAACCAATAGCTTTCAAAATTCGACCTAAACAGTCAACTTCCAAAAGAGTGTTACTTGACTGCCTCACACAAAAATAGTTTATTTTCATTTTATGTTAAGACTTTCTTCTGATTATGTGAATAAAGTGCTCCAATTAGCCAATGGCAATAGTTAATGTAAAATTATAGCACAAATTTGTCAACTTCATGTTATTCTCGTATCTAGTCTACACCTGTCCAACAAACGCTAACAAAAGTACATCATAAGTTCAACTGCTGCCTGCAGATGTTCCAGATAACATACAGACATAGCGAGTAAAACATTCATGTATTACACATGCTGAGCAATTCTTCATCCAATTAACATATCCATTTCTAAACTGAATACAACACCATAGACAGGTGAAACAAATAAACTCTTACAAAGCCTCTTTAAGTCAATTTATTTTTGTCTTTAACAAAAAGTAGGCATCATGTCTTTTCAATAAAAATAATTATTCAATGAAAACTATTTAACAATGTGAAGGGTTGAAGCCTACAGGTGAATAATTAACATGAGTATTTATGTTTATAATAAAAATCACATTGAGCAGGGCAAAAGTTGGCTTAACGGCTGAGTCCACTAACTTGCCTCACAAGCAGATGCTAGTTCTGGCAACTCCATCTATCTACCCATCCATTCATCTAGTATTTCTTATATGATAGCCATCTAGCATTTTTATTATGGAATAACAATATTCATGGTAGCATTGTTTACAGAGAAAAGTAACTGAATTTTGGCACACTTATCACAGAAGGGCGTCCTGCTATTACAATATGACAGCAAAGCCCGTAACATAACACAGCAGTGCCACATTCATTAAGAATGGATGTGCTCATGTGATCAAGAAGACTTGTAATTGCAAAAAAACTGTATATTTATCTTCTCTATAAAAAAATGGCAAAATGCTAAATTAAAAGATGTAAAATGCAGTATATATGCACTTCTACACCCCTCAAAGCGGTATGTATCACCAAAAACAAAGCAATATAAAATACTTTTTCCAGAAACTTACAGAGAAAGGACAGTGATGTTGGATGTCACATCTTCCAGGAACGGAATAGCAGTCAAGTCATTGTAGTTCATATTGCTGGAAAGAAAATGTATATTCACATTAACAACACATTAATAACTTTCTATGAAAATGATGCATTTCCACTAATAAATTTCTCTTTATCAGTCTTAAAAGTCCTTGCGGCCATTGTTGAAACATTTTACCATAAAGCACAGTAAAACAATGTACCTAAATTGTGTAGTGCAGTAGAAGACAGTTAAGCAGAAGGACAAATGCAAATAGATCTAATGTCCACTTGGATGAAACTGTTACTGGAACACATTACTGATTTCCAACTTGTACTGCTTCATACTGCACCATTACGCTATTACATTAATAATTCACAATCTCCACATCACTTGCAGCTTGGGGTGTTGCTAATGCAGCCTGTCAGAACCACAGTGTGATACTGAGGCCTTAACCCGTTACCGACCAAGGGTAGATAAAACGACTGCTTTTCCCCGGTGGATAACAACTTGCAGACGCAATCAAGATAATTAGTAATACTGCACTAGGAGATCTTCCACAAAATGACTGATGCACATACAGATGCTGGAAATATTTCTTATCTGGACAGTACAAATTAAATCTCTTTAATGTAATATTATACAAAACACTGCAAGGACACACAAGTTTACATGATTTCTTTTCCAAACCAAATTCCCACATGGAACATAGACTACTAATTTCCATATATAAGAAAGGGTGAGAACAATTTTCCTCATAGTGTGCAAGTAAAAACCTGTCAGATCTTTGCTATATGGCTCATTTAGTCTCCTGAAGTACTCCAGTAATCCAAAGCTGCAACCTGCACAGGTAGCCTTAGCAAATATCATGCAATGACTGAAGCTTTATATAATTCAAATCATATAGCCGTAAGTTTCACCATAAATTTCCTTTTTTTCATTTTTTTTTAAACACAATGTTAAATCATAAGCCCAATTTCAATGATCTTCAGGCAACCAGCATACGTCTGTAAAATAATTACAAGAATACTGCATATTAATAAAACTAAAATAGGGTACAAAGCAAATTTAACTTTTGATTTAAAATATTATTTATCAATAAGCATAAACAGATGCTCTATTCGAGCAACAGAAAATGAAATATCCATATTCTTTGGCCTTCAGTCAACTTTCAATAACTACAAAAACATTATGAGGCAGTGCATAACTAAGTGGGTTGTCCAAGAGGTTGTGGGTTCAAATCCTGTGGCCCTGTCAGACTAATCATATCAAGACTGGGCCTCTGAGGAAAGTCCCTAACCCCAACTGCTCTATGGCACTGCACATTGGATAACCCTGGGCTGTGACCCCAAAACTCTCTCAGAACGAGCAAGACGGGGTAGGGAAAGACCAAATAAATCCAACGTACCATGAACAAAATGGTGATAAGATATGATGTTCAAATTATTCTGCAATGCAACTATTCACAGAATTAAGGTTCTGAAACTATTCACCCTATTCGAGCTACTTTTAAACTCTGATTAGATATCAGCCAGACTCAACATGGCAAGCGGGTCTTTTAAACTTGAGAATAAGCAGAAACTGAGTAATATAACAACTTTGATAAGTAGATAAGCGACACATTTACGATCTGAAGGGCTTTTGTACAGATACCACCACGGGACCGTGGTCCATCCCTGGAGGTCAGATACTTACAGGTGAGTTATTTCCGCAGGCGGAACAAACGGCACAGCCGACAGCCTTTTCTTACTGCAGTCCATGAGCATCGCAGAGTCCGACTGTACCGTACAGGAGCATGAAAACGGGCAAGAGTCCAGACCCACGGCACCCAGAACCATCAACAACAGCGCCAGGGGGGTGGGCCGTCCATCCGCCATTTTGAATCTCAACACTATTCAATAGTTTTGAGACTAGTAATATTATATGCCATACAGCTATTTACACAAATGTTTCTTATCTATTGTTATTTCCTCCGTATATGGCGCCTTAAAATAAACCGAATTCGGAGAAAGGTGTCAGGAAATCCCACAGTATTTCTCCCATCTTGTGAAGATCCATCCTAATAAGTTTTCCAACGTTCCCTGCGAATTCCCTTCCGCCTTCCAATCTCAGCCGCTCCGGAGAAGTGCCAAAACCTTATCAGAGCGCACAAATACGTCGTTTGAAAGGTTTCCAGGGCCTTGATATGCCATATGGCCGTGGCATGGCGTTGTAGTATGAAAAAAATGTATTTTTTTTTTACTCGTTTGATTTAATTTTCCACCACATTTTTTCGCTGGGAAAAACAAAGCGCCAGCCCTCCTTGACACGGGATACCTTGCTAGTGAAAGACTGCCTTGTGGGATGTTTACGCCATTCCCATTGGTCAATCGCAGTTTGTTACGTGTTCGAAGTGTACGACTATTGGCTATTGGGAGAGCGTGGGGAACCAGGCCATTAAAACGGTTCTTGCACTGGATTTGTCTTAGGAGCTGTCAATCCAGAAGAGCGATCCCTACCGAGGGAATATGAAGGCGTTTTAAAGCTGTTTTCGTTTTTAGTTTGGACTTATTGCTGATGGTTTGCCTCAGAGAAATCTCTTATCATCGTTTAGAATGTGTGGTTTTGAAATGAGGTGCATGTGCACTATATGGACAAATGTATTGGGACACAACCCTTAATCTTTGAATTCAGGTGTTTCATTCAGACCCATTGCCACAGGTATATAAAATCAAGCCCCAACGCATGCAGTCAGGTTCACAAGCATTTATGAAAGAACTGGTCCTCAGTCAATTCAAGTGTAGTACTGTCATAGGATGCCACCTTTGCCATAAGTTAGTGAAATTTCCTCCCTGCTAGATATTCCACGGTCAACTGTAAGTGGGTTTATCGCAAATGGAAGCATTTAGGAACAACAGAAACTGTTGTGTAAAAGTTGCCAATGCACAGTTCACTCAACAACTGCAGAGTTCCAAACTTCCTCTGGCATTAACCCCAGCATAAAAACTGGGCAGCTGCACGCAAGCCGCACATCACCAAGCACGATGCCAAGCATCGGATGGAGTGGTATACAGCACACCACCACTGAAGCAGTGAAAACATGTAGAGTGGAGTGACGAATCACACTTCTCCACCTGATAGTCTGATGGACGAGTCTGGGTTTGGCAGATGCCAGGAGTTACCTGCCTGACTGCATTGTGCCAACTGTAAAGTTTGGCGAAAGAGGGATAATGTTATGGAGTTGTCTTTCAGGAGTGGGGCTAGGCCCCTTAGTTCCAGTGAAGGGAACTCTTAATGCTTCTGCATACCAAGACATGTTGGTCAATTCTATGCTTCCAAATTTGTGGGAACAGTTTGGGGAAGGTCCTTTTCTGTTCCAGCATGACAAAGCAAGGTCACAAAGCAAGGTCCATAAAGACAAGGTTGGGTGAGTTTGGTGTGGAAGAACTTGACTGACCTACACAGAGCCCTGACCTCAACCCCATTTAACACCTTTGGGATGAACTAGAACGGAGATTGCGAGCCAGGCCTTCACGTTCATGCACATATAGTGTATGTGCCCATGCAGCTAGATGGCATGCCATTCAGTCTGCAACCCTGCTGCCTTGGAGAGGCTCCAACCTTGACCACAATAATCAGTTGGAAGATAGATGGATGAATTGAATTTAATGATTTGTTGTTATTTTATAAATGATATTTCCTGCAAAACAAAGTTGTTAGGGAGCATGGTTTGATAAAGCAAAATTGCATACAAATAAAATAAAATCAAAATATGTTTACATTTTGGCAGAATAATTCTTTAAAATATATTGGATTTCTTAAGAATGAAGTATTTGAATAAAATGTAGTAATAAATTTATCCATCCATCCATCCATTTTCTAAGGCACTGTGGGCACACATAAAGGGCAGTTTAAAGAAACCATCAAAATTGCATGTTCTTGGACTGTGGGAAAGAGGAAAGACACCCACTTAAACAATGTGTACCGAACTCAGACCCCAGGGTAGTACGAGGCCACAGTACCACTTACAAAAACGAAGAGGTACATCTGCATTTTTAGGACTGTTCCAAGTATGGACTGGAGAATTCATGTGTGATTAGCATGTTGCTTTAGAACGAGGCTCTTAAACTTGGAAAAACTTGGTGATGGTTTATTAGGAGTTTAACACATAGGAGGAGTTTGATGTTTGCACTTGAGGGGCACAAGAAAACACATCTTGCTTAACTTATATGTTAACCCACATATCTGATGCACACATAACTTATTATGTCTACCTATGGGGTACCAACAAACCACTCATGCAATGCAAAGGTGCAAAGCACCAGCATATAACAGTGTAGTGCTGGTCTTAGCAATTGCTTCCCATTCAAGGTTTTTCCCTGCTTTGTGACCCTGTTCTAAGTTATTTGGAAGACGGAGAGGGTGGACTTCTGCATATTTACACTTTTCCACAAGAGGGCACTAGAGTACTATCAGATGTCTTCAACTAGGAACCGTCACATATACTGCTAGCTACGGACAGGCAGCCAAAGCGGATGAGAATGGGAAATAGTTATAGTGACTAAGGACAAGATGTATACACAGGTATCTGCAAAAGGATACCATAATCAGATATTACTCATAGTCATGAAATTTTCTTTATCCTTTGACATATATCGTTTTATATATTTTTTAATGTATTTTTTTAAGTTCATTTAGAAGGTACCCAACAAGCTCTTGGTTCAAGTGCAAGAACAGAAACGGAAAAGTACAGTATATTTAGCACTGAAAGAGTGGTTCATCTGACAAAAGGGCATTTTTGTACATTTACATGTTCACTCCAAAACTTCAAAAATAAAGTCCAAAGGGTTTAAAAAGGGATTAGGCAACACCTCCTACAGCACCAGTGATATCCAAGGTTTGTCCCAAAAACATGACCACCAGTTATTAATCATTATATAACATCATTTAAGGTGGCATGTGCCTGAGGTGCACAGTCTATTTAAAGTCACTCAGAGATCTATAGGACTGTGGCAACAATTAATAAATGCAGTACATACTTTTTGATTTTAAGTAATTTTTGTTAATGACTTTGTCATATCTGATATGAGTTATAGTTGAAATGGGTGACATGGGATACTTGCAGATTGCATTGTTAAAGTCACCTTCTGTGTTCCTCTTATGTTCATATTGGTTTCATATGAAAGTCTGATCAACCTTCCAGATTACTTTAAATTACCTTTAATGTGTACATGTGTTTGTGCATCCTCTTAAGGAGTTGCCTGGGTTACATAATGCATAATATCACATTCCTCCCAGAACAGGTTTTCAGTCACTGTGATCATCATCAATTCTTTATTAATAATCTATGGAATATGGACGTAAGGATTGAATTCTTCTGATTCATCTGTCATCCACTGCCACATTGTGCTATGCATTCCAATCGGCACCCAGTGCAGCGAGTTCCAGCAGGAGAGAGTATTTCGATCCAATGCCGTCACTGATGGGATCCAACAGTGGTTGTGTTTGTGTGTGCACCTAGGTGTCGCCATGGGAGGTGTGAAAGGGACAGCTAATAATAATTATTACAATAATTCAGTGCTAGAATATTTAGGAAGGCATTCGAGGGACACAGAGCAAGCCACCATGGAACAGTCCATATGAGTTGCTCAGCACATTTGGAAAGTGAGAGGGACATGTATTGATTTACTGAGGTACAGGGAACGCATTGACTAAGCAACTTAAGAGAGAATGTAAAAAGCCACAGTGAGTCAGACAGGATTAAGTAATTATGTACTTCAGGAAAAAGCATTTAATCAGTTACTGGGGTAAAGAGGTGGACATAATGAAGAAATCAACCTTTGGACCTTAGGTGGCACAGAGCTTTTATTGCAAACAGGGGCACTGGAGCAAAGATAAGGTGTAGCATGTAAGCCTTGGCATGTGTGGGAATGTCACACCATACTTGATTTATGCAACCCAATAATTCCCTTTAACCAAAGGCACAATCGAGGAAACATTTATTCTGATTTTACTATGGGAAAGTCCAAATGTGCATAGCTATATGGAGGACCATTGAATGGGGTCTTCCATTGAATTCCTGGTCAATGATTCACTTGTAGCTGCAGGAGGAAAGTGTGACATCCTGATGGGTGCAATTTGCTTCTTATCCAAGTCTGGAGTATATGTATGATCAACCAGAAACCTGCTTTTCATCTACAGGCACCTGTACCTATCCTTGAGCTTTCTTCTCTTTCTTTGTAGTGTGGGAAAATGATCCTTGGGTCTATGAAATATTGCAAGAAGTTTTAACAAAACTTGCCTAGGTAGGTATGCCTAAGTAATTATTCTGATGTTAAAGGCCTATCGTTTTTCTAAATTTTCCATCTTCAGGGAGACTGAAGTCTACCCCTTGATGCACATAAGGCCATGGGATGACTGCTCTTCATGGGGAACACACAAACACATTTGCAGTCAAAAACATTTTTCTATGTTTGTTAAGATAAGACAAGATATGCATTATTGATCCCAGGGGAAAATTCATTTGCATTCAGCAGCAAAGGAACATACAGTACACAAGCACAAACACAAAAATTCAAGACAAAGTGCAAGGAAAATACAGATAGAGCAAATAGTTAGCTGGGAGCAAGTAGCAGTTAGCGTAGTTAGCTTTTGTCTTTCTTTTGTCTCTTTTCTGATGCCTTCCTTTTATCTTTCTTCGCATTTTAAAATAATTGAATTGAACTGATACTATCTACTAGTTATGTAGTATTTCCTGTGGCGTATTTCCTGTGCCAAAGGGCCATGTAATAATAACATAAATGCAGAGTAAACTGCAGCACTGTTTCTTCAGTTTAAATGTAAAGGGAGATTTGGTTTATATGGCAAATCAAAGACGATAATTATATAATGGACTGGAGAATGTGTGTTTTATAAAACATGTTAACTAAAGGCACAGTCAGACTGCTGTCATGAGTTACAACTGAGATGCAGATAAACATAACTCCCAAACAAAATCCAAATTAATAATACTTTTCAAGAGATTAAACAGTTCACCTACAGACCCTGAAATGATTAAGACAACAGTTTTGTACAAGAAAAGTTGAGTGTTTGAAAAGGATCCTTATTGCTGAGATTAAGTCACAGAAGAAATGTGGCTGAAGTGGTGCTGCTGGAAAACCACAAGGGAAGCTGTGGTTCCTCCAGAGTCATTTGTGCACTTCATCATGTGACTTAATCATGCACACTATCTCCACAAGTAATCTGGCTGTCAAGCAGTTGTCACCTTCCGCCGAAAAACAGGAATGTTTTGATTAGTATAATTGCAAAGTTGTAGTCATCTTTGCCTAGAGTGACTAGACTTTGAGTCTCACCATTGATAGCCCTAACAGGGTTGCCATAATCAGGTGAAATTCAAATACCCTCTTGACCAAGAGTGTAGATTTGAGTATGGGCAGTAGGGTTATGTCCATACCAATATTGTGGGAGTACCATGTGTGTTTAGAGGAGCAGGGGCATCAGGGCAGATTTGGTCCCTACCAATATTAAAACCAAACTTACACCCTTGTACTTGACATATTTATAATGTGTCCCTTTATTCAGTGTAAAATGAAATTGAATTGCAAATTGATTACTGTCACATAAACCAAGCATACGTTTCTTTTAATTTCCACCTCTTGCTTGTACTCCGTCGACATCGATACTGAGATAACATTTTCCATATTTTCCTCAACAACAAGATCCTGATGTTCCTGTACACTATGTAATATCAATTCAAAATAAAAAGACATTTTAATCAACCCAGACCTGTTAATCATTTGCATGTGTGCTTTCACAATGGACCAGATAACACCGAGAATCCAAAACGGACCCTGAAATCGACTGGTCCGCCTTGACTTTGGCGTCTTTTTCCCGTTTCAAACAACAGCAGTATGCTAAGAAATAAATTATATGTTCTTGACTTTCAAGTCCCCTCTGTAGAATTTCCTGGTTAGTTATTAATATGCTCTATTAGCTACTTACTAGAGAACATTTCACAGCCATTTCAGCAAGATACGCGATTAACGTCAGTTTCTGCTTTGTTCAACGGATCATATACAAAAAGTGGCAGGATCGATTAGTAACCATTCAGTCAACAGTGCCTGATTCCAGGTAGGATGCAGTTTTCAGTAATTTGCATTAATAATTCACATTCAGCAATGTGAATGGACACACTGCAGTTAACACCTATTCAGTTCCTCTTCAGGATGAGTAATAAGTTTACAAGCCAGACAATGAAAATTCCAACACTCGTGGGTTGGAAACTTCTGTCATGCTGACTGATATTTCTATGTCGAGCCTGTGCCCTGACCTATGCAAGTGGGCAAATTTGAAAGCCTCGGGTAACAGCGATTTGTTTATGGTATATTTTTCTATCAGTTTCGGAATATGAAACGATAAAGGATTGTCCAAAATGGATGCACAGAGTCCTAGGTGCAATAACACGAAAGAAGGTAAATTCAGAATATATCCCTCCACTTTACAGCTTGCATATCTCAACTTATGTGCGCACAATACTTATATTATGCTACATACAGGTCATCATGTACATAACCCACTAATTAAATTCTAACGCTACACTATAGAAATTATTAAGGAAATTTGTTTAAAGCCACTAACATATAACCCTTAAGCAATAAAATATGGAATGCATAATACTAGGGGCGATGCAAACTTTTGTGCACGTGTGTGTGTGTGTGACTTCCAGGTGTAGGATTTGCTGTGATCATCATCCCAGTTCTTCTGTCTCTCAGTACTGTGATTGCGGTCTTCTTTATATTGTGGAGCCTCTGCTGCAGGAGGCCAGGGCAGGAAAGCCAGGGTAAAAAACACGCATGTTTTTTATTTACAGCATAACACACAATTCAGTGAAGGGGCCCCCAAACTTACCATCGTTCAGCTAGCTTAAACTAAAGTTTTCATATAAACATAGCACAAAAAGTAAGGAAATTTGTGTCTGGTCAATAATTTCTTTGTTGTAACAATGCTTCTTGGCAATAAATCTTATACTGTTGGAAAGTCTGTTTAGTTCCCTTTCAAATGGTGCCACATGCTGTCAAATCATCTCTGCCAATGCCACACAGTCGACTCCACAGTTGATCATCAAGTATAGACGTTAAATATCTTACCTGATTGACCGACGCGAAAGGATTCCATCGCGTGGCTGGTTCATTACAGACACCCCACCTCTCCCTTCAGTTCCAGGAGCCTCTCGCAAATTGATAGCAGCTTCCTGGAATTGCTTTTTTGTTTTACAGGGTGGTTCATGAAAACTCATTAATGTTCATGAATGAAGGGCTACCTGCTTGGCTGGTGAACGTTGGTCTAAGGCATTCACTGATCAATCAGGTAGTGCGTCTCTCATGAATTAGCCAACCAGGCAACACTTCTCTCATTAATATTAATGACTTTTCCCAAACCACCCTGTAAAACTCCCTGGCACCCATGAATGATGCACAACATCCACGAAAACTGTCATTCCACTATTCAGCAGTGGTAAAATTAGTCGGCGAGACGTTTTACCCCCGTAACCACGCCACACAGTCTGCAAATGTTATCGGCCACCATCTAGCACAGTCAGAGAATTTTACCCCCAGCAACCCCGCCCAGAACGAAAATACCGCGGTCTTCCCAACATGACAAATGTACCTCAGCATTAAGTATACCAAGATACCGCCCAAGCCAAGCCAGCAACCCCCCCCCCCCCCATAGTCCCTTACATGCCTCCCTGATACATTCAAAAGCATTTTATTTATAACTAAAACCTTCTTCTTTTTTCCCCTGGCAGTTAAAATCCTGTACAAAACAGGGCAGGGCTCTGTAAGCATAAACACGGTGTCAGGGACCTGGCTTCGTGTACAGGACCCTTTGAGCCCATGGCAAATGCCTGCAGACTGTGTGCTGGAAGGACCGGAGTCCCTGCACATGGGCCATTATGGGAACATCTACAGAAACCAGCTGAGGAGAGGGTGTGTCATCACTGCAGTAGTGGTCAAGACCCTCCAGGGTACGTGCCTTTGTCGGCGCTGCCATACAAAGGCAAAACACCCTAACTGAATATTTTATCAATATTGAGTTAATGATAATAAAGGGTTTCAGGCTCTGTTTTATTTTGTGACAAAATATTTGTTAAACTGGTCTTGGTTTGAAAGAAAACACTATCACTTACCTAGCTACTACACATACGGGAGAACTGGAGGCCCATTAAATTATAATTGAAAATGTCATTTAAATAATAATCATACATATTTCATAATTATATGAATTTCATAATACTTGTTTAAATTACAATGTAAATTATATCAGAAACCATTAAAAGTTTCTGACATAATTACCCATCAAGCTCTGTGGCAGGGCTCTAAAGCTAACGTCTAATTGGTTACAGTACATTGCAAACTACAGTATATTGTGACTATCTTATACTACAGTAGTCCCCCGTATCCGTGAGTGATACGTTCAAAGACCTACCGCAGACATTGAATATGTTAAACTAAAACCAAATGGGTGGTGGGGGTGGTTTGGTCACGTTTTGCCAGGGGGGGGCCTGAATTCATAGCCACATATGTTACATCTCCAGGCAGCTACAGCCAGGCCATAGCTAGTGAGTTTGCAACCTGGGTCCAGTTCCATACTGTGGTGTGCAGGCATGAGAACGTGGTGCGGATGCTGTTCTGCCAGACCCAGAAGCTGCCCATGTACTTGGTCCTGGAGGCCAGCAGTCCAGGAAACCTGCTGCACTTTTTATGGACTCTGAGGCAGGTTAGGCCTTGTTTGGATACTGCTGACAGCTTGAAAATGTTCATGGCTATAACAAGTTTGAGTAGCTAATTGTTTTTGGAACCATTATTGTATTGCACGTCAGTCATGCACAGCTAACGAGTTTCCACTAGGTCATTTTTCTCATTTTATTCATATTAAATGGATGCAGCAGCAGCGGCACGTAACTTGAATAACAATACAATTCATCCCATGTTCCCACTGTCCAGGATGATGTTAAGAAAACAAGCCAACTGGAGCACTTTTCTGAGAGGTCGGTGTACTTAGTGGCAAAACAGGTGTCAGCTGGTCTGGTACGTACCCTTTCTACAGTTTTTAATTCAGTAAATCAGTAATCTATTTATTTGAGTAAACAACAGAACCTGTGCAATGATTTCTGGAGAAAAATGCATCACATATGTTTTATTTTAGTCCCTCTAATGTCCCTTAGCAACCACAGCTTGAATTTAAAACTTTAAAGCCCTGTTTTTACTGATATGCCAAGTGTCTGTAAGTTGTAAGTTAATGTATTCAGATTCCACTAGATGGCAGTATGCCTAAGGCCATTCATTTGAATGTATATCTATAAGTTATTGGTCTTAGGCTTTTGCATTTTGCAGGACTACCTGCTTTCAGAGCATGGGATATATCACGGTGATGTGGCAGCCCGGAACATTTTAATTGGCAGTGGACTATCAGTGAAGGTTTCTGGCTTGCGGGTAGCATTTGAGACCCTGCAAATGGACAAGGTGGCCAAGCGACGGGCTTCAGAGGTGCCTGTGAAGTGGCAGGCCCCAGAGCGGATTATGCAATTGCCGTTGACTGATCGAAGTGACGTGTGAGGCAAAAATAATTTATTTACTCATGGCAAATGCAGTTGATTGACATGGCAGAGCATGTATCATACTGCCAACTAGCTAGATGGCAAAAGGCTGAGTGAAGTTGTTCTGTCATACATCCAGTGATCGCCTACTAGTTCAGTAGATAAATACTGTTACCAAAATGAAAATACACAGTATACTTTGCCATTTATCAGCTTTTTCTCTTCTCTTTTGTATCAGGTGGTCTTTTGGCATTCTCCTGTATGAGCTGATTACGCTCGGTAAGACACCCAGTGGCTGTTAAACAGACCCGTCACATCTTTCACACAATACCCTACGATCACTTGAGTGTAACTAACTAAAGTAACAAAGTTCCTAGAATATCACCAATTTTCAGATGGACAGTACAGGAGTTCAGTTCATTAGTATTCACTTATTCATCAGACTCTCTTGCATCTTACAATACCAAGCCTGGTGGACAGGAAGGCCACAAGCGCAAAAATAATGACTCAATCCAACATTGGTACATGGAAACTCTTCTCTGAATGCACAAGCTCTCATCTTCTACCCCCCTATAAGGCTGGGGTAATGCAATGTATTAATGATCATACAGTATTCACTTTTCTGGTTCAAATCCCATGGCTGGTAGTGATGTCACCGATGGATCCGTGACCAAGGCCCTTAACCCAACTGTCAATGGGGGCACTGGCTGACCCTGCTCTTATACTCACTTGATTTTGGGCATCTGCTAAATAAATAGAAATGGTAATGTAAATACATTATGTTCCTTTCAGGGGCCCCACCCTATCCTGACATGGAACCAATGGAAGTTTTCCCACAGCTCCAGAAATCACACCGCATGAGGAGGCCAGAAAGCTGTGGGAGACCCTTGTAAGTGCTTTGTCATTCTAACAAAATTAATGCTGGTGTTTCAAAGAAAAGCTGTTCTAATTGTTTGAAATTTGTTAGTAAAAAATGAAACAGTTCACAACCTGTTGCCTTCCCAAGTCAGTTGCCATTGATGTTCCAGGTATGATCTCATGAAGTACTGCTGGATGTGGAACTTCAAGGACCGGCCATATTTCTCATCAATTATTAAGCTACTCGATTCGTATGTATACCTAGCAGACACAAATATGCTGTGCTCCAAAGACCAAATGGACATCACAGAGTACATGAAGAAGGCTGGTGTCTTGTCCTGTTGATTTTAAACAGTTGTTACTATGCCACACACTGTAAATAGGGAACTGCAGGACAAAGATCAGGTGAATGTCCTGAATTTTCATTGTCTGGAAAATACCTAAATTTGTGTGGAAATTACTGCACCTTGAAGCTGCTTGATGAATTTGTAATATAAAGAAACATTCTGGGGTGCGCAATTTTTACATGTGGATTTAAGCATAAAAAGCATATAATAATGATAATCATTATCATTTTGTTAAACTGATGTCACTTGGAAGGAAGGAATGACGCATTGCAAATGCAAACCTAGCCCAGAGCAAGCAAAATTTGCAACGGTGACTGCAGAAATATTGCTTTACACAAAATGCATTGTTGTGCATAGTACTGTGCAGATCACAAAACAGAAATGATGACTAGCTCTTCTAGAGAACCTGAGAAAAAATGCAACATGCGTTTGAGCAGGTTTAAAATTAATTAAAAAAATGTCTGTTTATGAATGGAGTTTGGGATGCACAGCCGTTTCCTGGTTGTTTTCCTCCATATTGTTGTTCACCTTGATGATCAAACAATGACTAAGCATTCTCAAGCACTATACCCTTATCCATCCAGAATGTGACTGCGTAAGCACAATGAAATTAATTCATAGTATCAGGAAACATCTTTGATCACATTATTGGATGAGGTATCTGAAGGCTGTTTGATGGCAATGTTGGTTTAGGATCCTTTGCAGTGAATCATACATAGTTTGAACAAGGTAGAGGGACACCATAATTTTAAATCATTAATTGGATCAGGTAGTGAGGGGTGGATGGAAATATGCCAGCATCATATATCATGGATGCCGGATTTAATAGTTATTCTGCATAAAACTGATCTATTTTAGTGTGGTTGATTTGGAATTGTATGAAACTACTCTTTGAAAAAGAGTAAAGTCAGCCATCTTGGCTGCCAGTGTACAAGGCAATGTGCTTGCGAGTGGACACATGTAAATACAACCTTTCTACATGCAGAACAAAAAAAAAACAATAAAAATGTACCTACAATGGATTATGAAATGGACAGCAATGGATATCTGGGAAATTTAGTCAAGCTAACATTTATTTTTAAAAACAATTTTAAATACACATTGAAAAGATGACTGGTGCCTGATATTAACAGATGTGTGAAACTCCTGAGTGCCTTTTAATAATTTAGGAATGTTAAATGTATATTAAATTTACAATTATGGAGATGCATGAAAACAAAAGTATGGGATCAGATTTCCTTACATTCTATTATTTCATTCAAAATTCAGGGCTTAATATAGATTAATTTTCTGCGGTCAGTTTCCCTTTTTAAAGAAGGCAAATGTAAGCAGAATTACCGTCCCTGCAACTCATGAAAAAATATTTTGAGATTACATCAGTCTTGCAATCATAGAAATCCAGAGAAAGGCATTTATACTCAGAAATCCCCCCAGTTAAGCTTTAAGTGACAAACTTGGAAAATGTTTCTTGCTAAACAAGACAAGAAATAACATTAAAACGCCCCAGTACATCAAACACTCTGGTTATCAGTGAAACATTGGTATAAGTACTAGCTGCACATTTACTATCGATCTGCCAACAAGAAAGAAAAGGATGATTCTCTGAAACGTTATTGTTAATGACACTCAATGGTCATATGAGAATGTAAATACAGCTCCTTAAAACAGGGGCTAAGCAGCATTTATCCTTAGAAAGCTGAAGGACTAAAAATATTGTCTGATTTCCAGTACAAAATAGGGCCTTCTATTAGCGTGACGCATCAGTTAATCCCATCTCACACAGAGAACATTGTGGATTTGGTAATACTGCTACGTCGGCTTATTACAGTTGTGACATGCTGAATATTAGGTAATTCACATTGCTGTATTGCTAACAAATATAAAATCATCATACTAAGTCAGATGAGGCCTCACTTTAATCTGGAATGTTTATTGTTCAACACAAAAAAAGGTCCTTGATGGTTATGCTCTTAAATCGGAGAAGACAAAATATATTATAAAAGTCCATCTTCCTTTAGCAACTAGAGCATCTTTTTTAAATTCACACAAATCCCAAATCAAAAGTATAATACAGATTTTTAAATATTAGTATGGTGCACAATATTTCCGACAATAACAAAAGTATTCAGCAGCATTTTCTGTGCCCTAGAACTACTAGAGTATTCGTTTAGCAACAAAGAATCAACCTTCAAAAGGATCAAGCTTATTTGTTACTTGGGGGGGGTTCTGATTGTGATCAGGTGTTGATCATGCCTCAAGCATTAAAATCTGACTGGACATATACATGCTTTGTGTCCTGCAGTTAATGATAACGTTATCATATTGGGAAAAAACACTAGAAGGGGTGTCTTCTGCCCATACTGTAGCTATAGATACTGATAAAGTACTGGGAAAAAAGATCACAGTGGTTCTCAGGACGATATTGCTGTTGCATGATGGGGAAAAAAAGAGATTCATTTGAGAGAGACTTCACATTACACAACCATAATCATAAGATAGAAAGCTGGACATTTCCTTCATTTTGGGGCTATACAATTACATTTTCATTTCACAAAAAAAAACCAATAAAGAACATTATAGTTATATCTTCCCATCCAGTAAAAATCAAGTAAAACAACATTTTGGGAAGGTATATCGTGTCACTTCAATACAACCAGTGGGCTTTAAGTTTGTTTGTTTTTTTGTTTTTTGTCTGTTTACAGTTGCCATTGACATAGGCAGCAGCAGGTATAAGGTCTGTAGTAACTCAGGCCAACGTTCTCCCGACCTGATAGGTCAACATTTGGGTCCAGGTCTCACCTTCTGTCACACCTTATAGCTCCACAGTGTTGTCGGAAACAGAATATAAGATACTGACCACAGCAGGTAGTAAACACATGCAGATGGGAAGGAGGAACAGAACACCACTGCCACTCCTAAAACAGGTACAGAGAAAAGAAATTAATTATCCAAAAGGAAAAAGTTTTTTTTTTAACCCTAACCAAAGCATCTAGCTCTCGTTGCATTTACTAATGTGCTATTAGCCTAGCTTGTATGTCACTTTGGACAAAAGTGCCTGCCAGATAAAGCAAATGTATCTGTTGACACCTCACACATTATTCCCCCGAAAAGCGGTAAACTTTTTTTATTACATTCTAAACGGGCTTGGCATGGTCAGCTAAAATTTAACCCACCAATCCCATAACATCACAAAGCAGCTATGCAGAATTGTTCCTAGTTTCACATATAAGTAAGCTGCCTACAGGTCTGGTGTATTTTGTTTTACCTCCAGCATAGACCACCTTCTTCCAGGCCTGGGACTCCAGGATCCTGTCATGGGGGTAGAAGGTCTGGCTGACCATAAATAGGATCATGGCCACTGCAGTGACCCGCAACACCATCACGTTGCCCCCTGACAACAGGCAGGTGCAGGACAGGATAGCAGAAGAGTAGATGCACGGGAGGCCACGGTACATGAAAGGAATCCCTGTGCAAAAAAAGTCACGTGAATCTGACAGCAGTCAAAGGAGGCCATCTTAAACCATGAAGTCATGGTGGGCTCTAGAAGGGATCAATGCCAGAATGAAAACAATTTCTTTTCTCACTGTTCTTAGCCACTAATAATGGCCAGCTCAGCACCCACCATCACAGGCTTTCCTGGGAATGTGCTGTTCGGGCTGGAAGTACGAAAGCCAGTAGAGGAGCTCGACCTGGTTTAGCTTACCGCTGGAGAAGAAGCAGAGGCGAATGAACACCGACAGCACATAACACATGCAGAGGATGTTGTCCATCAAGTCATGTGTCCTCAGCAGCAAGGCTGTGGCGATGCCAAACGTGGTAAAATCGGCAAAGTCATCCAGCTTGGCACCTAAATCCCCCGCCAGGCCAAAATGGAAACTAAGGAACTGCACTTTGTGACTTCACCAGGTCACACGGGCCAATGTGCACCATACAACAGGCATCAGGACCAAAAAAACAACGTATGAACAATTTTGAAGATTATCTTAATTTCAGAAGGCAAATCACCAAGATGAAAAGAAGCATGACGAGATGTGCAATGTGAAGCTTCCTGTGCCCTGAGTGAAAACTGCCTAGTTCCAGCTCCCCCTCATCTGATGAGCATGGACCCACACTGCCTGAGCTGAGGGCCCACAGTGGAAATTTCCCTCAGAGCTTAACAGTAACCAAGAGTCCCCATGCCAGTATCCCTTTATCCCACCCCTAGGGGACAGTTTTGGCAAACTCGAAGCATGCGCTGATCCCGATCTGTGCCTGGTTAAAGGGGCTGAATTCCAAACCCTCGGTCAAAGATTTAAGCAATTTCAGATATGCAACACACTATAAGCACTGGGATTATTGAGATAAAGAGTAACTGATCCTTTACAGTTATCCCTGTTGATCGGAAAGAGATTCTTCATTCGTCAAAAATACAAGGGATGGGTTTACGTGCTTTTGGGGGGGGGCATGTGGATGGGGCACAAACCAGTAGCATGCAAGTGCAGGCAGGAAACTGACACTGAAAGTACAATGGCTGGGAAAACAGCCCAACAACGACGGATGTATTTGTAATGCACAACTGATCTACGAAGAACAGACGACCATTCACACACAAACAGCATATGGATTACTTTCAGTTAAAGGTTTCTTAAATATTCAGATCTCAACTTCACACTAAACTTAATCAATGGGACTTTACTATGCTCACAAATAATGGCGTGCAAAGTCCCCATTAAAATATATATTCAGCTTTCGTTCACTTCATGCAGGCTCTTTGACGCCAGTCTCATCAAAACATGTACCTTGGCCACAACACAACTTTCTCTCTCTTTGTCAGCCATGACAGCTCGGTTAGAGGGCTGACTGAAATGTCACCTCTGGCCCTGGCAGCAAAATACACCCCGCTCACCTAGTGCTGAGCAGGCATCCAGTCGCCTAGCAACTGCTCCGTCGGCCAAGTCCAGCAGATAACCAATAAGAACCAGCCAGCATGCAGCATAATGGTGGCTGAGAGATGGGGGAAAAAAAAAAAACAAATAAGGATTTTTTTTCTATTTGAAGTCACAATTAATCTTTTCCTTCACTGAGACTCTACTGCAACTTCATAGAGGTTATAAACTTTACAGTCAATCTTCCAGCAGGCTGACAGTTAGGCCTGCACTACACTCCCTGCTCCCCCCTGCTCACCCATTGAGGCTGCAGAGGATAGAGCTCATTCCCATGACCAAGTTGGTCACAGACAAGGCATTGGCGGCATTCTTCCGGGCAAACTCCTTCACTTGGACTCGGCTGGCCTGCTCGATCAGGAAGACTTTCCTAGCACGCTGGAAGAAATCTGAGACCAAATGAAGACAGGTAGTCACAAACAATGGCTTCCATGGGTGATCGAGGAACACTGAACCTTGACTAAACAAGCCTTAGCTAGGTGAACTGAGTGCTCTGAGCAGAAGAAAAAAGGATTTTAAAATATAACAAAGAAAAGAGGACAAGGAGAACAAACCTCATAAGCTCCTGCCTACTCCAAATCACTAAGTATTAAGACCATTAACACAGGAACAGTTACAGGGTGCTGTGCCGAGGGAAGGCCCCTGCTACTGTACCCAGGCCCCTGAACACCATGGGTATCCCGAATTATCTACGACACGTCCATAAATGTGCAGTTCAAAGATAGTCTATGCACAGTAATATTTCTATAGTTATAGACAATGTAGAAAATTTATACAGATTGTGTAAAATGTGCATGTTTGTGTATGTGTATATATTTATATACACACACACACACACACACAAGTGAATGTGGAACTGAGGGATTTAAAAAGAAAAAGTGCAGTCAAAAATTAAAACCAATAACAAGAAAAATGGCCAGACTTACCAACAGTTTAGCATTTTGGACATCCACCCTCTGAAAGACTTTAAAATCATTTTTCTTTAAAGTAAAACATTTTAATAAATAAGCATATGCCATTTAAATACCATTAGTTGTCGTAAGGTCTAGCATTTAGGATTACATAATTTTTAACTTTTACCTAACACAAAAATTAACATAATTTCAGACACAAATCTGAAACACTGAGGTCAAGTAAAAAAAATAAAAAATAATCGATGACATGAAACTGGCAGCTTTACTGAGGGACAAAATACCCAGCATGACATCAATGAACCCTCCTCACACTGAGAGATTATGTCCTTAAGGTTCAGAGATGTTGCTAATGGACAAAAGACCAACTGGCCAACTATACAGACTGCTTCTCAGGATTTTCATTATATCTTATGGCTGTGTGTGTTTTAAATTGAAGTCGACAAACTTAAGGCATTGTAGTGTTAAATGGTATGTTTATGGCATATCTTATAACTTCTCCTCATTCATAGTATGTAAGTGATTCATGGCGTATTTATACTTGGTCAGCAGGCTCAAGGACCTGATGATCTACCCCCTTCTACAAGTCTCACTGGGCCTTGAAATGAGGGAAGGCTTTTTAATGAATTGGGACAAAGAGACTTTTGTCCTGGCACAATTTGGAGGCTGGAAACTGTAAGCAAAGATTTCAGGGGGATGAGGGGTGGGGGTAAAGATTGCCTTGGTAATTGTCTCTAGTTCATAAAACTGCTCCAGCAAGTCAGAGGACCTTTTCTGAATGCTTGTTCTTTAAACTCTGTCCCTTAAGACTAATGGTGGCACACCACGAGTTGATTATTCATTTATGGTCTGTACAAAAAACAAAAACAAAAAAAAGCTCAGCTGAGAAACCCAATACCAATGTCAAATCCACGAAAATATTAGTATTCGTGGAAACAGTGAATTATGCAAGCCTCAGATAATTTGTGAAATGTCAAAAAAGTACCTTAAGAGAATTGCAACAGCAGGGCTATCACTGTTGATGATGCACTGTACTACACTCCCCACCCTTACTAGGGAGTACAGAAGA
>JAAGVU020000103.1:22058907-22074022 GCA_011763525.2 Mormyrus iriodes | reverse complement strand
AAAAAGCTCAGCTGAGAAACCCAATACCAATGTCAAATCCACGAAAATATTAGTATTCGTGGAAACAGTGAATTATGAATTGCAACAGCAGGGCTATCACTGTTGATGATGCACTGTACTACACTCCCCACCCTTACTAGGGAGTACAGAAGACTGACTGTTCCTCTAACCATTGTTGATAGATTAAAGGATGTAACCCTCCCCTCAAGCCCTAATAGCAGATGAAACCAATATTAACCAATGGGAAAAAAATCTTGTGTTCATCAATTTCATACATACCTAAAAGGAAACTAACAGAATACTCATTCAGTAATCATACCAAATGAGTAACCATAAAGAACACTAAAAATGATCATGTATCATTCCCGAGAAAAACTGTACTTTCAAAGGCACATAAAAGTGATCATATATCCTATCCTTTGTTTGGATGGTACAGCATTAAAAATAGCTTTTGGTGAAATCAGGGTTGGCAAGTGAACTAGAGGAATCAAGGTATACTTTGAAAAATAACCCATGCGCATAGACCAAAGGTGAATCCAAAAAACCGTATTTCAAACCAGTTGAACACAGATGCCAATAGGTATGTGTCTAGTCCAGAAACCCATGTTGCTTGGGTGTACCTGCTGTGACATCTATGTATTAGAAAGATTTAAATTCCGGTTCCTACTATTGCACCCTGAACTTCGCGCGATTCCATAGCCAGTCGAGTTCAAGAGACTCTTCATCTGAAAGAAAACATCGAATGAGACACAAGCCAACAGTACAATCCTTGGCTTTACATAGCAAGTCCGTATATTTCTTGCATAGTTCTTGAACCACCAATACACTTTTATAAAAAAAGGAGCTGAACCTGTCAGTTTATGAAGTTGTGTTATGCAGCATATTTTGTTAAAGGACAAAAATATTATTTTCCCCCATTTGAAAGATAATATTTAAATTTTCCAAGTACATTTTTTGTAAATTAATGTACAAAAAATGTACAGAAAACAAACATTTTAATTCAGTAACTCAGTAAGGCAATGGGATATATTTTGATACAGAAAAAGAATTCAAGACATTTCCTGAGACCCCAACCCACTACATCAAAACATCTTTCCTTTACAGTTTTTTGGCAAAAAACAACAAAATTGGTTTTGCTGGAAACACAAAATCCAATAATGACAAACATTCATGAATTCCTTACAGTACTGTCAAAGCATCAAAAGCAAGGCACAGTGAATGAATTGGGTATCTTCAACAACAGGGCTATTTGAGTAATAATGAAATAAAGCAAAGTCCTCCTAGTAGTTATCAGCAAGTCAGTCATCAAGGGGTGAGTTTGACTATTGCACTTTGTGTGGATGGAAACTGCATTAATTTGCATATCAATAACATTCATTTAAAGTTAATAGTTAAAAAGTTGTGGCAGTTGGGTGGCATAAAAACTGAGGCCACCAGCCATGAGCCATCTGCAGTAAAAGGATTATGGACTGTTTCTATTTTATACATATATATTTAATATTTAGACACTGAATTTTGCATTCAGTCTCTTAAGTTACCCGTTAACATGTCTGGAGTGAAAACAAGGCAGTCAAACAAGGGAATCAAAGAAGAATTTCAGTGAACTTTTTCATATTCTTTATACATCTTAATACCTAAGTTCAGGAAATAAGTAACAGAAACCACAATTTTAGATAATAAGCCTGCAACAAGCTTATGTTTTTGTGATAACACAAGTAGTTTAAACCAGAAAGATGTCAGGTAAAAGTCAATATGTTTAACCAGCACAGATTCTTAACTGAAGATCTGATCTGTTAACAGCTAAATAAACTATTTTTTTGCCACTGGGGTTAGCAGGAGGAGCTGTCTTAAACACATGCTATCATCCTAACACATGGACCACATGTACTCGTAGCCAACCAACCGACCTTGACTCCACATAAAGAGTCAAGATACTTCCATCCAGGAGGAGCTGTCTTAAACACATGCTTCCATCCTAACACATCCTGAGCCCATATGTACTTGTAACCAACCAACCGATCTTGACTCCAAATTAAGAGTCAAGATACTACCATCCAGCAAAGCCAGAAAGATCTGGGGTCACTGAAAGTAAGTGGCTAATTAGAGATGTAATTCATATCGCTAACCTGAATGAGGCTTTAACCCTTTTCCTCTCTGAAGGACAGAGAAGAAATCAGTCAAACCCTGCAGGTCCACCTGTATCCCCATGGCTGGCACACAACATTTTAAGCAGATTGCCTAGAATAAAATGTGATATCAAAGCCACATTTGGAAAAAACTCACCAGAGGGGGGAATCAGCATGAACATGGTTGTGTCTGTGTCTTTTTGGCTCTGCGTCTGAAAACAAGTTTATTGTAAGATATTTTCAAACAAAAATTAAAAAAGATGGTGAAAGCGATGAAAGCTTGACTTCAGTCCCTTCATTAATCTTTCCATCACATGACACAATATCTTTGCAGTGACCTCACACACATTAGCAGTCCCACACTGCACAAATATGAGGACAGTATCCATTCTCTTCTGGTCTATAGCAACACACAAAACGACAAGACTTTTTCTTTTAAACTTTGACTATGCTGCCCTATACCATCCGAAATCCCAGCAGCTGCCATCCCTTTCACCAGGGCACCCCCATAGAAGCAGAAAACAAATGTCGTCAATTAATATTACAAACATTACTGTAGCACAGGGAATCTGACGGCTAACTCTGTAGCTCCCGTCTGTTTCACAAGAAAAGCAGTGAAAACTAGTGTAAATAACTGTAATATGCCGGAAGGTATTTCTTCTCATTTCTGATATTCGCTCTTCTGCGCACCTAATCAAATGGCGCCCTAGGCGATCGCCTAGGGCGCCGATAGGGCGAGCTGGACCTGTATTTCTCTGATATATTTTGGGTGGCCGGGATAATTAGATCCTTTTAAATAATTAATGTACCGGGTCAAAGCACACTGCCCCATTGTCTTATTTTAACTTCATCATTATCTCCATTTTCGTGATATACATGTCAGTGGTTCTTAAGCAGTAACACCTTTGACTTTAGGGAATCATACGCGACGCACTTAGCGGCGCAATGTGACGCGGGTGTTAGCCTTTTTGTGCCACATAATGAATGTGATGTTTAACGTCATACACATACACAGTTTGTTAGAAGCGTTTGTTAAACCTCAAACTATTAAGTAAATATTACATCTTTCCGTGCGAAAACAAGGAAGGGGCTATACGTCTTATACATGTTTCTGTAACGATAAAACGCGCGTAATTATGACAAACTTAACCCGACGTTAAGTGTAAGACTACACTTGAACTAAGTAATGATCGCTTTATTTCTTTTATAAAAGATATTCCGACTAAAACAAAGCAGTACTGAAATAACAAGTAAGTCGTCACGGTCAAATGGCATGGCTGCCAGCTCAATAACCGATAACAAACTAAGTGCATCATTTATGAAGTTATTACTACATATCGTATTGAAAAATTCTACGTTGCCTGCAATGGAAAGCGATATCGAAGGCGTATAGAATATAAGTTCACACAATATATAGTTAATATACAACTGACAGTTCAAAAGTTATGTAAAACCCCAGAACGAATGTTTACAGCGCAGTCCGATTTCGCAGAGGCTTGGCCAACGCGCCATAATAATCCCTCTCTTCAGGACCGCAGGGCCACCTATAGCTAATAATTTTTAACTGCCACAATTTAAAATAAATAGACAATATCTTAATATGGTTATACAAATAAGCAACAAACACAATTTCATTGAAATATTACTACAAAAAGTTAAGAAACAAATTTGACAGACAATTCGATAATAAAAGTCCGAATAAAAGAATAATCCGATTACCAGATTAAATGTATATGGATAAACGTGAAGTAGCTGGTACTATAAGAATCATTTTTATGTGACGGCGTATAAGAATAAGTTTATCCTCCAGACTTACCTTCAAGGATACTGGAATGAAAAAAACGATGTAATTAATATGTTTCTGACTGACACTTGTGGTCATGCGGTCGGGTGGAAATGCCTCTTAATTTCTTTTGCAATGAATAAACTCCGGAGACTCTGGGACTGTGTCTTACTGACAGTATTGTACTTTGCTGTACTTCCCTTTAAAAGTGAAAATTAAATTCGCTGGAATATTCCACCGGAAATGACGCCTCCCGTCCTTCTAGCAATTTCGGGTATAACTATGATGTGAAATGAATAGCGTACTCCGAAAATATCTGAAATAAGAAATCAGCTGCAACAAGTTGGGAAAAGGCATTAACAGTAAATAGCAGGAGGCTGGAGTGACGAGTGTGCAGACACACGAATATGTAAAAGGATGTTCAAGACGGTGCGTTAATGAGGTATAATATGCAAATACGCACTCGGTATTAGCATAAAGTGGCTTTGGCTCCGAAGGGACTTCGGTATTTGTGGTAGGGAGAAGTGCGACAGTGACTTTTTTTTTCGAAACACACGTGTTTATTTTGGTAGAACATTCTAGGCTAATTCTTTTGGAATGTGACAGTTTCAATTGGGCATGTAACGGTCTCCTGCCAGCAGTATTAGTAATCGTAGCTCTGGCCAGTGAATTAAATGCAAACCTGTCCAAATGCCATTTGAGACCTGTTGCTAATACCCATATTTCAATCTTCCATTTCAGCTAATAATAGCGACCCAAAATAAGCTAAACAACTAACTGAGGATATTAGGACCATGAGTACTGTGTCAGGGTTCACTCAGGCTTTCAGACTCTCAGGCACACGCAAGAAATCTTACGGCAAATCTGTAATATTCCATTATACATCTAAAACTAGCTATATCAAAAGCGTTGGGGTTTGCAAACCCTATAGACTATGTACAAGGTAATAAAACTGTCACATAGATGTAAATGTGTGTGCAGACTTGTCTCGAATTTAAAATCCCACTCCAGCCCGTTGACCTAAGTTGGCAACCCCGCAGTATTCTGTCGTAGAAAAAAATACTGGTTTCCAGTTCACTAAGTTTTGCAGCATTTACATTTCTACAAATCAAATTTAATAAATAATTTAAACGGTATACTGTAACAAGCATACAAAATGAAGACGTTCATGCTACAGACAATTCAAACAATAATAACCAATGCCCGCCTCTTACTAAAACTTAACTGCTTTAAAATTTTAACCTGACATAATGGACATTATGTTGCTTGATATTTATTTTGCCCAAATAGCAAAATGCCTATTACATGGCAATTACCTGAACTGTTATATATTACTACTAATTCTATGGAACTTGGCAAATTGATTATTTGGATTCTTATAGCCAAGATCAGTTCAGTGTGTCATAATTTACATTAGAGGTGCACCAATCCCACTTTTTCAGTGCTGATACGATCCCGATACCAGAACAGAGGGAACTGGCTGATATGAGTACCGATCCGATACCAGAGCTCTTTTTAAACTAGTAAATACAAATGGAAAAAAATTTGTTTGCCAAAAAAGCTTTGTTAATTAGGCTACTAGAAACACACATAACATAACGTTGCACCTCGTTTGTACATCTTGTTTTAAGCATTTGCAGTTCAATTTCAGTATCTTCCAAGAGAGTATATGCAAATGGAGAATGCTTCAAATGCCCCACAATTTTTCTCCCACTGGCAACAGCGCCACTTACACTTCCTTGAGACCGCAGCCCCACGTGTATCCCAAGCTGCATCGACTGCGTAAAACAGCCCAAGCTGGCGACTCCCAAATCATCCATTGCTTTTTCATATTACTCGCGTTGTTTCGCGCAATTGCGTGCTATTTGTTTAGAGGGATTTTCCACTTTACGGTACTTATACCTCTCAAAACTTTGTTCTTAGAAAGATTGCAAATCGCTATTCTGCTACTTCTTGTTGTAAGACTAAAATACTTCCAGATCGTCACCCTCGTATCTGACGATCTTAGGCTCCGCCTACTGCGAAGGGAATGCACATGACGTCACAGCAGGAAGAAGTCTGCGGTCACGAGTGGCAAAGAAATTGAGTGGCAGCATTAGCGTTCCGCCTGAATGTTGCAAAAGTACATGTAAAATTGGAAAGAGCTGTCGTGCGATTGAAAGTACAATTCGATTCAACAAGAAACAGAAGCTATCTTTTTACAGACTTCCGAAAACTGAACAAGTTAGTATCGGACGTGGATCGGTCACATATGGCCGATACTCCATCCGTCTAATTTGGTATGGATTGGTACCGATACCAATCCCGAATATCTTATCGGCGCACCTATGCTATACAGCAAATGCAAATTGGTGTGAGCAGTGAGTGGGATAGTATTCCCGTAATAATAAGGTAAAGTTTGTTGGTTCAGATCCCAGGGTTGGCAGAGTGATTTCACTGTTGGGCCCTTGAGTGAGGATCATAACCACCCCCAACTGACCTTGCTTGCAAAAAAAGTACATCCCTTTGAATAAAAGCATCTGCCAAATAAATAAAATAGTATTATGTGCCCTGGTAGATTGATGCATCCTCTCTCTTTCTAAACAGGGACATAAAGGGCACACAGGAAGTTGCGCCATTTAAATATAGACCTTTTCCCCCAAAATTAGCATATTTTTAAAATGTGTAAAAATCAACTAGTCATTGACCAAAAGGCCTCCAGCTCATCCAAAGAGGCCACTGGATTCTAGCAAATGGTCTCATTGTTTATTTTAAGTATATAAAAATTATATTTCTATGTGAGTATAAATACAAGGTACCAAATGTTAAGTTCTGTATTCCTTTAATATTGCTTATTTTATTCAAATTGTAGACTATGATAGTGAAGTCTTCACCAGGCTAATTGTCATTGGAATTGAGCAGCATGCATGGGTTATTTTGGCTTAGCGATGGGAAAACAAATTCCACACATGAAATCATTTCATTGTTTGGCTAATCCCAAATTTCCAAAGAATTTACCCCCCTGGTTGTAGCATTCTATTTCTAGACCCCATATTACACAGTGCACAGATCATGCAAAATGTGTGGCATTTCAGTCCATGGAGCTTCTTTGTGCCTCCGCATAGACCTATATTGTCTTTTTAATGTTGTACAATGGGGGAGGCTCAGTATCAGCTTATAGGCCAAAGAGTGAGAAAATTCATCCTGTCATTGGGTATGGCTTACCTGATTTTGTCATGACCTGATGCACTTCAGGAAATCAGGAAAAGGACACATCAGGAAAGAATCCTGGCCGCTAACTTGAGATCACTGTGACAGCTTTCAGAGTACAAGATGGAAAATGTGCAAAGACAGATGTTCCTGATTTGGGAAAGTTAGGAGTCAGGAAAATATTGTTATGGGCTTTTTTCACCATAGTGAATGTGAACAAAGGATATTTTCAGTGCAATGAAAAAAGGATAGGCTTTCAAGTTGAACTAGGTGAACTATATGCATTTCGATATCAGTGTGCCATAAAAGCACAGCAAACAAAAATGATACTGAGCCTTTACATATGTTCTTTGGTCAGCTCACAAAACTGAAGAAGAGATGCTGGAGGGGAGAGGAGGACCTTCTAAAACTCACTGTGATGGTCATCTTTAAGCGACAGAATTGTTTCTGGTGTCTTAACTATGAAATGGAGATAGTAATGGTAGACAGTAGTCAGTAGACATTCTCAGTGTTTTTGGCACCACTTGGGTGCACACTGCAGTGGCAGGTATGTCATTTCTATTAATATCCATTAGCTTAGCTTTGGTCCCCTAACCCGCTTTGGTAAAGAGAGCGATGACTTTTTTGTCTGGTGACTCTTAGGTGGCAAACTGAGTGGAGCTGTGATTAAAAGGCTTCCTTCTCATCCACTGAGTTTGTTGGACAACATGAATGACTTAAATAAAATGACCAGCTGCAAAGTTTGCTGTATTTATACAGCTTACCTATGAGATTATGAATAAACCTTTTGCAAAAGGCTGAGGATCAGGGAAAATAGACATTACCTGCTATATATAAAATTCAGAATACTCCACAAGAGATTGGGTTCATCTCTGCAGCCCAGCTAAGAAGGGAGCTTGTATGGGTAAGGTCGCTGGCCCAGATGGAAGCAGCCTTAACATGTTGAGAGCCTGTGTAGATCAGCAGAGGGTTTTCAGGACTTGTTCAATCTGCCTGCTTAACTACGAAAGGTTCCTCAAAAGCTGCTGCTTTGTCCCAGTGCCCAACAATGGAAGTGGCAGGACCCACAATGACTTCAGACCATTGAAACTAACATCACATATCATGAAGACCTTTAAGCGACTGGTTCTAAGACATCTCAGACACAATATTGAGGACTTTCTTGACCCTTTTCAGCTTGATTACCAGTTCTACAAATGCCATCCTCTGCCCACTACACAGAGACAATCAACATCGTTAGAATGCGCTTCTTTGTTTCCTGCAGTGCATGTAAAGTCATCTAGCCCCATCTACTGGGAGAGAAGCTCAGAAGGATGCAGGTGGATGATGCCTGGATTGCCTGCAATCTCATCTGCAGCCCTCAGTTTGTCCACCTCAGCAACTGCACATCTGATGTGATAATGAACAACACTGGAGAACCCTGAGGTACAGTACACTGACCATTCCTGAAAATTTCACAGCAGATGATCAATAAAGTGTCATCGTATCTTAATCTTGCTCTGACTGGTGTTATACAGTATGGGTCTTACAAGTTTTAACAGCTTGGTACCAGTTTAGTCAAAGACTTTTTTGCATAGGCTGGGAGAAACGTTTCCTGTTAGCAGTTAGGGGGAGGTCTCATCCCTGCTGTTTTAGTAGGCCCAAGTCCACCCATAATAATCTGCAGTACGTCATGAAGTACAAATCCACCATACAACAAAACAAATAATGTTTTAGTGTACCAGTGGCCTACACGTTTTTAAAATCTAACAATGAAGTCCTTACATCATTCACTGCTTTGGCAGATGCTGTTACAGAGAAATCCAAATATGACATCATGGTTGCAAAGACAACACCACCACTCTCAAAGAGCTGAGATGAAGGCACCTTTATCAACCCAGGCACACAGTCTAAGGGGACAGACAAGCGTTTGGCTGATGCTGTAATGCTACATATTAAAGGTTTGTATTTGCCTTGCATATGTTGTCACAATGATCACAAGCTAAATTACTAATATTAGTAATAATTAATATTACTAATATGTAGAAGTTCCAGGGTCCAATTCCTGTGTGCACTACTTCCCTCTCACAGTAAAAAGGACTCATATTACGTGAATTGGTGTATCCAAATTTGTGTTTCAGTTCATGTTCTGTAATGGACTGGCATTTTGTCCAGGGTGCTCCCTACCTTGTGCTTTCTGCTTCCCGGGATAGGTGCTAAGCTCACTTCTATCTTGTACTGGGTGAGTTTATGGAAAAGGGATGCATACAATTATGTTATTTGAATAACAAAGAGCTTTTTTCTGTCTGTTGTTTTAAGTCTTGAATAAAATTACAATATGGGTCACAAGTCAAGCTGAAGCGCAGCCGACAAAGAAACCCCAGAAAGAAAAACTTCATGCAATAGAAAATAAACGGTTAGACGACTACTGAATCATAAGCTGGCAGATATTGGCGACACCATGTGGCAAAATTTGATATGGCTGCTCGAATGCCCGAAATGAAACTGCACCTACACCCGCTGATTCATAGGTGGCGACAAACCCATAAGAAAAGCGTGTTAGGAAGGCACCCTTTATATTTGTAAACGTTATTTCACTAAATTAGAATAATGTTGCACTTAGAATTTGATTTTGGCACGGTGTATGTTGGCTCGGAAACTACTAGTTTGTGAGGACAGTAAAATTTTCAATAAAGACAGATAATAGTTAACCAAAATGTATGATTGAGAGAGAGTCCAGAATCAGCTCGCTCAGGAATCAATGGCTTTGACCCTAAAATAGACACCACTGGGCTTATATTATCAGGAGAAAACTCATGCACCACATCCATTCTCATTTATCTACTGTTTTCTTCAGTGTCATGTTTTTGATCCCTGAAATAGTAACAGTAAGGAATCTTACCTCATCATTTCACATTTGAATTATTTAACCACAATTTGAACAAAAAGAATGTCAGAAAGAAACACAACCAACAAAATTATGAATAGCACATGAAATATTTAATTAAGAAACATGGGGGGTTTAGTAAGTCCTTCCGACAATGGACAACGGTACAGATACTAACAATAGTTATTACTGACTGGTCAGACACCATGTTGTTTAAGATAAGTCCAATTGCAAAAAATGCATTATAATTTTTTTGTTTGTTTTAGCTTTATCTCCAAAATCAACATGTAAACAAAACATTTTCAAATGGCAGAAAAGCCACAGTGGCAGTATCCCCCTTTAAAAAATATAATTATTTTACACTTTTGTGAATTTGGCTTACACATTTATTTCGGTTTATTGTGGAGAATGCACAGTCCGTCAGATGATTAAATTCTGAAGTTATATTACTCACACAGAAAATGAATAGTTTTTCAGCCTGACTATGCACATGTCATATTGTGCCGGTCCACAAAAGATGTCTGTACTAAAAAATGTGGTCAAAGCAGACTTTATATGCTTATATTCTATATGTACGGTCGAAAAAAACTGTGAATTCACATTATAGTGTAATAAGTCATGAATATTTCAGCCAGTGAAACTAAAGATATCTGCATTATTGCATGCTCTGCCGTATTACAGGAACTGTGACATACAAGGACATTTCAACAAGATCAAAAGTGAACAGAATGTCATGTTTAATAAGAAAGACATACGAAAAATACCACGACTGTTGAGGTTACTATATAAGAAGGTTAATTCTCCATTTAAAGTTGGGTTCTTCCAGTCATTTACTATTCCACAGTATGACTTTGGAATATGGAAGGAGGGACAGTGGGCTAAAAATCATTTATGGACCTTTGATTAACTCAAATTTCACTTCTATGACAAGAACAGGGAGGGGGGCAATTATGCATTATCCAAAAACAAAAAAAGGAGTAAACACTTTCAGTCATTTTGAAAATGGCAGAATCAAGCCAGAAAATGGCAATAAGGTAAAATAAATTAAAATGACATAATTTTGTTTTGATAGTGCTTGTTTATTTATTTAAAAAAGTAAAGCTTTTAAAAGTGACAAGTAGGTGACGTTCCAAAGTGAACTGCCACACCACTGTGGTTCACCCATGTTGGCGAGCATGCTCGAGGGAGCCTCTGGTGGTTATCTGTGAAACTGCTGCACTACGCTACACCTAGCTGCTACGCAAAGACCTTTTCTTTTGTTCATCCCTATCCAGTGTGTTAACACGGTCAATGATGTGTCATTTTAGGACCCTGTCAAATAATACTTAATCTAAGGCAAGGCTAGTGACCAGGGCTGGCTCTACCTTTTCAGGGGCTCTAGGCAAGGCTTTACTCGGGAGGCCTCAATACCAAGAAAACCAATGATCATTTCACTTCCTCCACAATGCAATTAATCCGGGGGGCCTGTTCTGCCTATAACTAGAGCTGACGCTGCTAATGTCTTTGAATGAGAATGGTGTCTCTTTCCTGAGGAAGCTCTGCATTTGCTCTCCGGAGGTGTGGACAAAGAGATGCCCGCGGGACAACATACATTATAATGAAAGACATTGTGCTAATTTAAGAGACAGAGTGGTGGTCAGTGGTGGGATGGGAGGCTAAAACATCTATAAACAAGGCACTTCAATCACTTAAAAATTAGACAAATACAAAGGTGTGGACTATGGGTTTACCTGACTAGCAGATAGGTATCATGATTGTAACTGAGCACAGATGAATGGCCTTTTAAAATTTTTTAAATTGTACATAAAAATAACTAGGTAAAAAACTTCTACAGAACTATTCAATTTACCTCACATCTAAGCATTTGAGATCCACTCAATTCTGTAAGATTTCTGCGATTACAAGGAGCTAGACAGAAGCTCATCGAACAGTTTAATAATTTCGATATTCACCTGATGATAATGTGTTAAGCAAAGAGCTCATTCAATGTCTCGTGCAAAGAGAACAGAAGTGGTGGCTGTATAGGGAGAAAATGTTTTTTTAATTAAAAACTTTGGTGATTGAAAACATTCTGAGCACAACTTTTGCACAGTGCTACCACGGCCACACAATACTTTTTTATTCTGATAATTAGCACCACTTTTCTGAATTTCTGATTGCTTTTCAGAAGAAAATGCACAAAAAGCTCATGTGCATGGAAGGCAGATGATTTCCCAGAAAAATTAAGGTAGTTAAGCGCAACAAAAAGCACCGCCGTATCCATGTCGCCTTCGGCATCGTTTCTTCACCTGAGTTGTGTCTAGATACTGCTTTTGGGCCGTGATCTTTGAACCCCTCGTGTAACAAAGCTTTGAGCATGCTCGCCCAAATGGTCTCCGGAAAGAAAAGCAGAGAAATGATAAATAGAGAAGGCATAAACATTTTCAAGTATTAACACAACTTGGCCACCGAGCCTTGGACACACAGTATTAGAACCCAGAATACACTCTAGGAGCAAGTTATGGTTAGTTTGCACCCCCCCCACAAAAATATATATGTATATAAATAAAATTCAGTGCTGTAAAATCTCCCAACTCCACATGGATCTGTCACATCACAGAAGGCCTATCTTTGTTTTGTTTTCATGGCTAAAAGCTAACTGAGTATGTAAACTGAAGCTGAACTCAATCTTTTGCTTAATAGTCCTTCACTGGTGATACAACACTGAGGGAGATTTTTGTGAAGACTTGTTAATATTTTGTGATTTTCTTTTTTTTGCTTTAATGCAACACAGAGAAAAGACAATCCTTTTTGTGTTTTTGTGAATTTGTTGATTTCTTTTTTTGGGTAGCAGCAAAGCACCATATTTGTGTTTGTATATGTATATGAATGGCATTTGTTTTCCCTCCAAAGTCAATGGGCTTTGCTGCCTACGACGAGCATCGCTCAACATTGATGCCTTCTCCACTGTGGGCCAGTATGTCAATGGGCTGCAATTGCCTGTCCCAGGGCAAGGTATTCGCCAGGACCAAGTTCCTTATGCAGCCTGTGATCCCAGTGGAGAACTTTCCTCCTGTAAGTGCCACCATGTCCGGAGCACCTCCTAGCAAAACACCAGAGAAATGTCACTCCCAGATTTCTTAGCCTTAGGAGTCTTAGGGTGATGATACACAGGGTAACTTTTTCAGCAATGTTGTTGGGCATGGTTACTGACCAGGGTTGCTCAGGCACTTTCCCATTGATATTGGGCAACTAATTTTTATATGAAAAACATTGATTAGTTGTGGGCAACTTTTCGCGATCATTCATATCTGGTTGGCAGTTGCCCGGCAACTTTGCTGAAAAAGTTGCACACCTGTAGACACCAAAAACCACCTTGGCTGAATTAAAGCAAATCTTTTTTTTTTTTTTTTTTTAAAAAAAAAGGAAAAACAGGAATCTTTATTGCTGTTGCATCTAAGCCATTGTAGGCCATTAGTGTGTACTCACCAAGATAGATATCGCCTTTTGTGTTCACCATTATACTTTTGCCCCGCGACAGTCCTCTGCTGATGGGTCCTCCATCAACCTGGATGTACCCCTGTTTTCCAGTTCTGCCCAAGTTGAAAATGATAAAGTTATATACATAATACAGCCCCGTAACTCATATCCCGTGTAAGTGGTACAACTCAGCTTGAAAATAATGAATTATCGTCAACCTATGCTGAGTTATTCACTAATAAAAAGATCAGAGATACTCAAATGACATATTTACATAAATAATGTGTTATCTATATTAAAATGTACTATGTGCAACAGATTCGAAAATAGTTTATTTACATTTTTTCTTACTGAAAGTGACATCTTTACAGGAAGTACACTTAAACCATGACAACCCTAAAACTCTTTCCACAAATTAGCCTTACTCTATTTTATGGTCATTATAATTATGTTTAAAAACAGCCTATGCGGTTTGCGTACTGTTTTTTTTTTTTTACCCGTCTGTATGTTTTGTGCAATTGTGTTTTTAAGCATTTTAAATCACATCCTGCTGAAATTCAGACACTGCTAGCATTTGCGGCATACCTTACGGCTCTAACCATGTGCCAGTCGGCATCGTTTACTGGCTCCCTGGAAGCTATCCTGGCCTCCCCACTTCCTAGCTGGTAGCTGTGGACAGGAAAGAAAACCACACAGCTGTTTTGAGTACAGACTTTATAGAGAAGCACAGCCATTTGTAGAAACTGTTTATGGTAAAAATATGAACAAATGTTTTCTTTAGGCATTAATAAATGGTAGAGTCACATATTGCAGTTGGGTAGGTTTCATACACTCACTGGCCACTTCATTAGGTACACCTTGCTAGTACTGGGTTGGACCCCATTTTGTCTTCAGAATTCTTCATGGCATAGATTCAACATGGTGCTTGAAACATTCCCCAGAGACTTTGGTCCATGTTGACATGATGGCATCACGCACTTGCTACAGATTTGTCAGCTGCATCTTTGTGATGTGAATCTCCCGTTCCACCACATTCCAAAGGTGGTCTACTGGCTTGAGATCTAGTGACTGTGGAAGCCATTTGAGTACAGAAAACTCATTGTCATGTTCAAGAAGCCAGTGTGCACTGGCGGATTTAGGTATGGGCGACATGGGCAGCTGCCTGGGGCGGCATCTTGCTGGGGGGCGGCACGGGGAGCCCGGAAAAAAATATTCGGAATGATGACACTTAAGCAATCGGTTTTCTATCGCTCATTTACACCTCACGTCAATGAGGATATGTCACCGTGTGGGTCAGTTAACCTTCTCAGAGGGGGTGCCCTGATTCTAGTCGGTGAGCTAGGCCTGCAGCCTGTAATAGTGTAATAACTTAATTCTCCCTTTTTATTTATATACTCTAATTGTTTACTTCTTTTTGATATTTATGAATCCTACTTTGTGTCTATTTTTATATTTATACAGGCCTAGTTTCAAATCTTATCATTATTTATTTGTAATCGTTCCAAATGTCTTAATAAACATAACTATGCCGTATGGTGTGGGTTAAGAGACAGACACATCATTTTTGTTGCCAGGAGGAGGAGATTAGGGCACTGGGGGGGGGGGGGGGGTTCACCCAGGGCCCCATACAAGCTAAAACCACCACAGCCAGTTTGTGAGGAGATTAGTTTTTGGACACGGTGCATTTTCCTG